>OY986435.1:285504406-286179406 GCA_963920525.1 Dichetophora obliterata
CTATCGGTTCCTATGCCCTTTTCATTCCTGTTCATGAAACTGCAACCATTTATTTAATTTAATTTAAGCAAAATATTTTTTAAAATCTATTAACTAAATGCCACAATATTGATATCAGAAGTAATATATCAAATGGAAAAATTTCTAAAATTTGACTAAAAATTAAGAATTGCTTGAATGAAATATTATCCTATTAATTTCTTTCGTAATAGAAATTCCCTGACTAGCATTTAAATTTTTGTTAAAAGGCATCTGCGAAGAACCTGATTTAAAAAAAGTTAGTGGCCTTTCTATATTAAGGTAACGAAAGAAATTCGCACAATTATAGAAATTTAATTTGAATTATAAAAATAACTTATAAAAAAATTTGTGATACGATTTTTTTTAAGATTTTATTGATCTCATTTTATGCATATTATTAGACCACTTGTGTTAATTTTTTTGTTCATAATATATTTTAAGAGTTAAACCAAAGGTTTTTCTAAAATTTTAAATTGGAAACTTTGAACAGACACTCCTCATTAGCATTAAGTGTGGGTATACACTTAATACCAACCCATAAATAAAAACTTTACTTATTTTGCAAAATTCATAAAAAAACTTTTTTAATCCAAAAATAATCATTTTAAAAGGTGAAAAATTCCTCGTAAATTAACCATTTTTGTTCATAAATAAGTTAGTAAGCGAGTTCATAAATGAGTTCAGAAATGAATCATAAATGTTTCTTCTTTGCATTCTTAAGTGAGTTCAAAAAATAATAATTTTGTATCATATCAGTAGAAACAATATATCATAAACGAACCAATTTTGTTCATAAATGAGTTCAGAAATGAATCATAAATACTCCTTTTTTTATATACTAAAATAAATTAAAAAAGGAATAATTTAAACCTTTGTTGATATTTTTATAATAGTAATGAAAATGTTATCCTTCATACAAAAATTATATAAAATTTTTCACCAGTGCGAATTGATTCTCGCCACAAGAAAAGAGATATATGTACTGTAACACGTTCGAAAAACTATATTTCTTTTCATCTATCAACAAGTCTGTCATTACACTTCAACATTTCGATCAAAAATTAAGATCAAGCCCAAATAGAAAGAAAACCACGACAACATTCCATGCAAAAAAGTAATCAAATAAGTTCCCCAATAATTAACTTTACTAATTTGATATAATATTAAATAATGAAATGGCCAATTGAAAGGACTTTGATCGAACTTATTATGATCAAATTGTGTTGTGCGTGTCATTTACGGCCGATATCTTTACCGAGTTTCCGTGGACTAGACCAGTTCATGGTATACAAACTAAATTTCCGAGTGCCGAAAAAGAACTTTTCTATTTCCGAAGAAAAAAAGGTTCGTTTCTGAGAGGCATTTTCGTCCGGCGATTGATTCAAAAAGGGTTCATTTCCGAGTGGCGAAAAATAACTTCTCTATCGTTCTATTTTTAACTCATATCCGAACAAAAAAAGTAAAATTTATGGTTCTTTTTTAAATCCTTTCCGAACAAAATAAGGTTCATTTTTGAGAGGCATTTTAATCATATGAATGATAAAAAAAAGCTTCGAATGATAAAAAAAATGTGCCGAAAATGTACATATCTACCCAAAACGGCTCATAAATTAATTCGAAAACGGTAGTTTTGGTTCACTGGGACATTTTTCGAAGAGTAAAATATCAGTACTTTGGTACTTTTAATCCGATTTTTATGTTTGTTTAATCATTTTAAAAACAATTACATTAAAAACGAAATGCATACCTATTTTTTTAAAAATATTACTTTATGAGATGTTTTGGACTCTTATAAAACGCTTTTCCGTTTATTGGTCTCTTGAGCCAGTTTTAAAAGTCTATCAATCAGCTCGAAACGTTATAGATTTTATTTTTATATCAAATCGACTATTTTCAGTCTATGGCGTCAACAATTTGATCTATGGGGGAGCAAACATTTAATAAACATATAAAAATACCTTTTTATTTATCGATGTCAAAAACTATAATTTTTTTTTAATCAAACCCCCCCCCCCCCCGTTTGGGTAAAAGCTTTTGTCAATTAGATTTAAGGCGATAAGTTACAATCATATTGGCAAAAATTCATTGTGTTTATTTGACAAATGGATGTTTTTATGTACACGCAGAGAAAAAACATAGTTGCAACAATCATGTTTTAAGAGGATCATAGTATGATTCAGATTATGATTGTTGCTAACATGTTCTTAAACATATAATATTTTCTTTGATCATGATAAAATGATTACAACAACCATATTTAGAAAAGGAACTTTTTTGTAGGAACAAAAATATTATTGAAACAATCATTATTCTCTTATTGGGTCAAAAATAGAATGATTGCAACAACTATATTATGAATTTATTTTTAGAATCCAGAATATTATTGATTATTATTTATTTTCATGCACTCCAATTTCCACAGCTATTAATTAAGATATCTCCAAAGGTTTGCCATTGACTAGGCTGAATAGAAATATTAATTCAATTGAAAAATCTTTTTGAAAAAATTTTCTGTCCGAGCTGGGGTTTGAACCGCGGCTTTTTCGCTTACGAGCCACGCACACTACCAGTAAGCCACAGCCGCTACTACCGCTCGCCTGACTAATGCCATTCATAAACATGGTACATTAAGTGCATTGTCACAAAAATAGCAATATTTGTGATAAACAAAATATGGTCAGAATTGCGAAATATGTTTACGGTAAAAAGAAACATGTTTGCTACAATTAAAGTCGAAAATGTCACTTTTCTGCGTGCTGTTTTTAGGATCAAGCGATTTAAAACAAAACACAATAATTGAACAGTTGACAAACGAAACGGCACATAGCCAGGAATCGATAAAACTTATTGTGTCTGAATGAAGTGAAATTTTTTCCTGCTAACTGTTCAGACACAATAAATCCTTTCGATTTTTGTTATGTTCTGCTTCGTTTGCCAACAGGCAAAGAATAATTTAGACAAACATTCAAAATTCTAATATGTTTGTCTCTATAATAATATTCACATTTATCATGGTTGACAGAACTACAACATTTTTGTTGCAACTAATAGTTGAGGCAATCATAGTATGTTGACGATTTCAACTATGTTATGATTTCAACTATAACGTTATTTTTGGTACCACCATTAGTAAATAATGACTTTATTAAGGCAAACATTTGTGTTTGCAGAAATAATACAATAATTCTTGTAAAAAAATTATTATTCCAGTAATCATGTCTCCACCATGTCTTTTCTCTGCGTGTAATATAAGCCTTTACCATGAATATCGCGATTTTATTGTTCATTTGGTAAAACAATCTCTCAATATGAATACAGAATATTTCAACATGAGAATTAATTTGTTGAATTTTCTATTCTGTTGAAAACATATTTGTATCAATAATACTCAAAGGTTTTGTTGTTCTGATTAACCCATAAATGACTAATGGAAATTTAAATATCCATAAAACCGTGTTTACGAAAAAGGCCATATCTCGAAAGTGGTAGGAGATATCAAAATATTTTTTTTAAACATTACGGAAAAATTAAACTGTTTGTTGTTTTTACAATGTAAAACGAAATTCATTCAATTAAATGTTCCTTTTCGAGATCGAAGATGTGTGATTTTCAAAAATGACAAAATTCATATCTAAAGCTATGTAAAAAATTAGAAAATGAAAAGATCGAGGGAAAAATTCGTAGTCAGCATCCTTTATTTATCAGGTGTTCATTATGACAAAAGAATATTGCCATATACGCAAATTTTTACTATGACCAAGAACCCGGATTAGCCGATTGGGTATTTAAATAACCGATGCAGATCTCAAATACAGATGACAGTTACAAACCTGAAATTTTGCAAAGCAACTTATATGGCCTATATAAGCTTCCTGATAAATTTTAAAAAAAAAATCGTACGGCGGAATCTATGAGCAGTCTTTAATGGGTTAAAAGATTTTATTACATTTTATATATAATAAACATACTTATTTTATGAAATTCACAAAAGTTGATTTTATCCACGCTATTCGTTACCAGCGCTGTTTATATTAATGCAAATAAAATAATAACTTAAAATACTGCCGAATTTACTAAAAAAGAAGCTAAATTTGAAGTCATCGCTAATGATAAATGCATTTAGAAACTCAGTCAAAAGTGTCGAAGGTGCATTATATTAAAATTGGTACACTTGAAAACAAGAAAAATTTATTTCACAAGATCACATTTACACACTTAGCTTCCACACGCAAGTTAGTGCAAAAAATTGCACTGTATTTTAAAGCTTTCCCGAATCTCATCTCCATATCTTTATTTTGAACATGATTTAAAAAAGCAAATGATGCCACTGAAATACTAATCATTTCTTTCTGTTGTTATTATTAAAAGTTTTAAGATTGATAATCCATTTTGTCATTATGAAATTTAAATTTTGTCAACTTGACTCGATCGATTATCAATAACATTAATGATTTCTTCAATATAACAAATCCATTTATCAAGTCAACAAAGTAGTTTGTTAATGCTATTTATTAAAATTATGAAATATTATTCCGATTGATTGACGAGTTTGTCAGCGTGAATAAGTTTATATCAAGTTAACAAACGTATTTCAAGTCAATAAAACCATTTCATTAAAACAACGCATTAAATTTGTTGCTGTTTGTAATCAAGTGGATAAAATTTTTTTAGAATTGACAAAAAAATAAATAATTTTTGATACAGTTTAATGGATTGAACAATTTCCGTTTTGTTAGGGATAAACAATAGTTATGTATCAATTTTACCAATAATATTCCTTTCAGTGTGGCTACATACTAGCTTTTTTATGTCTCTATTAGTTGTTGTATTAATTTTGCTGAATATGCACAAAAGCAATAATACACGATAAAAACGAAGGTAACTGATATCCATTTAAATATAAAAATTTTACAAATGTGGTGTATTTCTCTTAACTTTGTATAACAGTTTTTTGCCACTTTTTTTAAAAACCGATTTAAGTACGAGGAACTACTTCCAGTAGTGCTTAAAACTATCCTTTTAAACATATAACAGCAAATTAATTCTAAAAACTAAAAATCAACTACTTAAAAGCACGCTCTAAAAAGTATGAACGAAGAAAATATTCTCATATGAAATTGTAATGCGTAAACTATTCAATATTTGTTGTTTATTAAATAAACAACTTACACATAATATATTTAAATGTATTAAATACTGATGCATAGTGATGTTTAGAAGATATACGGGGTAGTATGCGATGAGGAGCCTCTTCAAAATATATGCGAATTACAAGATTGTACGCAAATTGAGTTGGGAATTTAATTATTTAAATAAAAAAACCAAAGAAAAAATTCGCCTTTGCAATATTTTAGATAAAAAAAAATCTATTGAACCCATTAAAGTACCAATGACGAACCTAAGAGCAGATCAAATAGCATTGGAACAGTTGATATCCTGAAAATCATTAATATTCCCCTGGGAACCAATGGAATCCATAACAAGCCAATAACTAACCTAGAAGCTGGCATAATCTCATTGGTTTCTGGAAACCTTTAATATTTTCCTGGGATTATTGACCAATTAAACCCATGAAAGTGCCAATGACGCACCTAGAAACTGGCTTTTTTTCAAAACTAACTTATTCCAAGTATTGTTTATAAAACTGTTGTATTCCTAAAGAAAGTTTCAAAACTCTTCTTTTCCATACTTTAAGACTATTTTATGGGGAGCAGCAAAAAAATCTTAAAGATTATGAAGTCTATGAACATATAAAAAGACTATTTTGCACATGTAAAACAAATTTCTCTGCTCGTGACAAGAACTTTAAAACGTTTATTTCTTTTCTTTTACAATGCTCAAAAGTAAAATAGAAGATTTTGTATTCTGTACCTCACATATATAAAAACAACGAGGCAAGCAGCTATTGAGAAGCAGCTATTGGAATACCAATTGTATTAACACAAACCAAACTAACAACCATAACAAGAACATAAGCAACATTTTTTCCCATGGGAACCAAAGTTACTACCGATTGAAGGTAAATTTTCAAGGCAGCATATATGCACATATGAAAAGATATCAAATAATCCTTTTAGATTCACATAATTAGGACTTCTAACTATAAATTTGTATACTTACTTTCATAAATTTATGATTTTTTCTTGCATACCTACTTTTTTATACCTTCCTACAAGGAGCCGTTTATGGGCATTACAAGCGAAGTGATAAAGTTCATATGTCCCAAACGCAGAGTGCGTGATGACAAGCAAAATTTGAACCTATTATGTTCTCGAATTTTAAAATAAATCTTATATTCAATTAAGTATCAATTAAAAAAGTATCTGTTTCTTATTCAGCTTCCGCGTGATTTCCACAATTATCATATTCCTGACTCACTTTAAAAGGTCTTTATGCTTTTGAACCATATCCTTAGAAAATAAGCCCAATCAAAGAAGCATTTAATTTAATTTATGCAAAAAATTTCTATTGACACAGAAACTTTGCGCGTTAACATAATTAACATTCGTCAGCCGGCCTCTGCAGAGGTAGGCTAAATCGTTCAGACAAAATCGAATGACGCTTCGGTCTTGACAAACAAAACAAAGATGGAAAACATTTCCTATCCACTTTTGATATTCAAGAAAACTTTTTTGATTAATTTAAGTTGGCCAATTAAGCTGTAATGTGCTACGAATATAATGGCTAGGTTAGAACGGCATAAAGGGCTGGACAGATTTTCTTTTTCATAGCAGGATTTTATTCAGTACATTGAAGTTGTGTCTAACTGTGCCACAGGGAGCTTTTGACACTTTCATTGATGGAATCTGAGCAGGGCCTGTAAATTGGGATTGGCCTTTGGATGTTTACATTTAATTATAAACACAACGCTTGCGAAAATTAAATGTTGGCATTTAAATTGAGAAAAATTTATTAAAACTTTAAAGAAGAGTGTTGGCAGCTATTGTTTTTATTTTAAAGTTTGGTATAAATTTAAAGCGCCTATCATATTTATAACGCAGATACAAAATTTATCAATAACGCAGTTAAATTTAAAAAAAAAAAAATATATGTGAGTGGTTGTCACGCACGGTAGAAGTGAAACTTTAATCAAAAAAAAAATAGAGATTTTAAGTGATTAATTGATTTAATCTATATTTTCTCTTCATATAATGGCTAGAGTAGATACAAACTGTTTTAGTACAACTTCGGAAAGCTTATTTATTGATTTATTGTACCATCGTGCTTTATCATCGTACCATACCATTAAATTTTTTTTTTTCTTGTAAAAATCTTTATATAAATATTTAAAAGAGAAAAACTTCTTTCAAACTGATCATACAAAAACAAAAACACATATATAAATATATATACAAGGAGCTGTTATAAGAGGACTTATATATATATATATTAGGGCGGGTCGATTTGTAGGGAGTGAAAAAATTCACCAATTTCCCTATGATTTCTGTATTCTATGGGTTATTCCATGAAAATTTGCCGAAGGAACCATACCTCCATCGTTAAAATCGAGTCCCCTACTTTTTGTTGGTAGATTTGTTCCCAAATTGACGTTCGTATGAAATATTACCTACACGTTCACATCCATAACTCAAAAACTATCGATCGGGTTTAATCGCAGTAGGCGCGTTGGAAAGGTGAGCTCATTTTGATCAATTTACAAAAAAAAATCTCCAACATTGGTCCAACGGTTCAAAAGTTACGGGCATTTTTGTCCAAATTTTGCACCATTTTTCCATTTTTTTTCATGATTTTGTCCAAGAATATTACTTTCATGGCCATTTTTTTGGCTCAATCCATTATTTAATTCAATTTACAATTCAAAACGAAGAGTTAAAGCCCAAATTTGTTGAATTCGGTTGATTAATACATGCGATATTGCTAAAACAAAATAACACATAAAACCAACTTTTTGATTTTTTTCCCTTTGTGTGCACCCTGTGAAAAAATATGCCAATAATGTAAAGCGCAAATCAGTCTAGTCGTAACGTAAGGTTCGTAAGCTTCGTAAATCAAAAAAATTGAGCCAAAAAATGGCCATGAAAGTAATATTCTTGGACAAAATCATGAAAAAATGGAAAAATGCTCCAAAATTTGGACAAAAATGCCCGTAACTTTTGAACCGTTGGACCAATGTTGGAGATTTTTTTTTTGTAAATTGATCAAAATGAGCTCACCTTTCCAACGCGCCTACTGCGATTAAACCCGATCGATAGTTTTTGAGTTATGGATGTGAACGTGTAGGCAATATTTCATACGAACGTCAATTTGGGAACAAATCTACCAACAAAAAGTAGGGGACTCGATTTTAACGATAGAGGTATGGTTCCTTTGGCAAATTTTCATGGAATAACCCATAGAATACGGAAATCATAGGGAAATTGTCGAAAAATAAATCGACCCGCCCTAATATATATGTATATATAAATATATAATATATATTTAATATATTTTATTATAGTTTTCGAACTATTAATGAAAGGACTTGTGGGGTCTGTAAGTCACATACACAAGACACACATACACATACAAAACTTATGCAACAAAATTACTTTACAAAATAATTGAGTTTAAAAACATATTATTTTTATATATTTATTTATTTATTTAAATTACGATAAGAACTTAGTTCTTTTAATGTACAAGTTGGAATAATCCTAATGGTTAGTGAAGTTTTTGTTATTCACTAGTAAATACTAGCAGAAATTGTAGCTAGTTTTTTCTGTTACTTTTTTACGCTCTCGTTGTCCTCTCTCGTTGCAAATGTTTTGATTTTGTGAACGCTTTTTTTAATCTTTTATATTACCAAGAGATTTCAATATATTTAACTTACGGTTTTCAAACATACATGCTGAAGTGAATTTCTAAAAAGCAGTTTCAGGACTTTTGAAAATTCATTAAAGATTTAAATATACAGGGTTGCCCATATTCGAAACCCATTTTATTTTTTAATAAATCAAAGAAACCACAATTTTTTGTCTGTTCGTCATGAATATCATTTAATTGGGTTCAAGTAGATTTGCTTACATTATTTCTTGAATATGATATCTCGTAAATGGTCGCCATTGGCCTCTATGACATATTGTGCCCGTTTTGCAGCATTTTCCATGGTTTTCTTCAACATTTCGATGGGAATGGCGGTTATTTCTTGACGGATGTTGGTTTTCAGCTCTTCTAGGGTCTTTGGCTTGTTGACGTAAACCTTTGATTTCAAATAACCCCACAAAAAGAAGTCTGGAGGCGTTAAATCTGGTGATCTTGGCGGCCAATCGAAATCACCATTTTTTGACATCAAACGGCCAGGGAACAATTGCTTCAAAAAATTGATTGTAGTGCGGCTTGTGTGTGGTGGCGCGCCGTCTTGTTAAAACCAGTAGTGCCTGATACGCTTTCGACGAACGATTGGCATGAAAAAAGTGTTTATCATATCGCGATAACGCTCCTGATTGACAGTAACTCTGTGGCCATTATCATCTTCGAAAAAGAACGGCCCAATGAGCATTTTAGCAAAAACGCCGCACCAAACAGTGACTTTTGCATCGTGAAGAGGTACCTCTTGAATCTCTTGAAGATTTTCAGTGGCATAAATACGGCAATTTTGTTTGTTTACCGTTCCGTTCAACTGAAAATGAGCTTCATCGCTCATTTTTTGAAAGCACGTTGAGTTTTCACTATTGACTTGTTTTGTTGAATGTAAATTTCAACAATTTTAGAGCGTTCGCGTGGCGTGTACTGTTCCATTGTAAACATTTGCTTGGAATGACGCTTCAAACGCGGTATGTCATTAGTCGATTTGGCATCACTGCGGAAAGTTACAGTGTTGCCAGATGGGCGCTTCGAATATGGACAACCCTGTAAATATTATGGGAGTACTTAGAACTTACATAAGTGCTGACTTACTTAACAAATTAAAATTGTTCTTAGGATTCTACCCTTCAAACAATATAATCTTGAAATCATTTGCTTGGACTTTTCAAATTCGATATGTAACAGTTTAAAATATGGTTATTAAATTTGCGACAAAATTAAAAGTAATTTGAAGTCTGTAAAGTCCAAACTGCTCAATTGATTTCGTCAAAATTTAGAATACATATCGTGTTTATTCTATAGTAGATTGTGACATACTTCATTTTACCACGCCTCTTCCGCCTCTTAGCAACTAACGTTTATTTTTTTATAAGAATACTTTTTCTTTACTAGTTATTGAAGCGAAGCTTTTTACGGCTCGTTTTGTGGTTTGCTAAAGTGAAATCTCAAAAACGACACTTTTTTCCATACACCTTTTTCTTAGAATTGTTGTTGCTTTTTGCTTGCGTCTGTTACCAAGATACTATAAAACTAAAAATATTTCTTAGTATGGAGTGAGAATCGAACTCGTAACCCTTCGATTTATAGTCCTATTACACTACCAACTGATCCAATATTCTTTATTGTGTTCGTTGGTTTATTCAATATTAAGTATTAACTGAAGATATGCTGCACCAGATTTAATGAAATTCTTTTGAGTCGATTTGAGTCAAATGTACCAAAAAATATAATTGTATCAGCCGCAAAACGACACCTGAGTTGATACGTATTGAAGGTTGCAAGGCCAGCTTGTAAATTTGTGTATGAATATGATTGTTACCAATCTCGACTTTTTTCACTTTTACAGTTGAACTAATTTTTCAACACTGCTTCAATACGTAAAGTGTTATTTAAAGTGGTACATTTGTATTTTGCAAAAATCAGGTGTATAAAATATCAAGCTTTAAAAAGAGAAAAAAGTGCTTTCGGCAAAAGGCTCCAAAAAGGAAGTGTGCGAAGGACCTGTCATAGGACAGGCTTTTATACTAGTAAATAAATAAAATCATATAGTTTTGTTTTTCTTATTCTTTTAACCCTAGTGAGATAACGTTATTTTCTACCCCTGAAAAGATACGGATACGTCTGAATGACGTATCTCCTTTTTGTGGCATTTAAGGATGTAATAAAAATAAATACTACTAAGTTTTTAATTGAGATCATTTATTTCATTGAATTTTAGTCAAATTAAGTATATATAAACATGCAATAATAGATAACATAAAGCAAATAGTAAAATTAATTTTGTTTTACAAAAAATAATAAAAATTAGGCATTCTTTACGTAAGAACACAAATTGACATTTAAATCTGAATTAATTAAAAATTTTCCACTTCATTTGCACAAAAATGCATCAAATAATGGTTCAAAACAAAAAAAACTAAAATCGAGCAAGTTTATATGCAAGTATTGCAAACTTGATTTTGGTGATCTTAACACAGAGGTGTTTCACATTCGACGCATACCTTTTTTGACATGGGTCCTATTTTCGACATACAGAAATGACAGTATTATCTTTTTTTATGTTTTGGCTGACCTGCACTGCCTTCACGATCACTATTAGTATCATCTGGATAGGCCTATGGAATAGCACTGCTTCCTCCAGCGCTATCGAATGTGTTTTGTAAGGCAATTTGAATGTTGCTTCGCAAAGTTCTTAACAATGAAATAATTTTAAGGACCGTTTTCTCAATGTCCGGTTAGCAAAGCTCTTAACCGGGAGTTAGCTAACCGTACGATAACTTTAAAAACAATTTCGTTTTCACCAAGTGTCGGTTAAGTAACTGTCGGTTAAGTCATTAATTGTGAATTTTTCAATTGTGAATAAGCTAAACTGCTGTATCAGCTGTTTACGCTTGTTTGTCATTTTATTTTTGATGTACAAGTTGTAAATATCTAACAAGGATTAATTAATAAATAATTTAAAAATGCAACAGAGTGCCGAACTTCAGTGCATATGAAGAAAGTGCATTACTCTTCCACGTAATCACGCCTATGCGCATATGTCCTTTTTATGTTTTGGATCGAGTTCAAGTAAAAAAAAAACCAAATCCTCGAAATTCTATCCATTTTTAATTATAAAATATATAATTATATTTTACGCTATACAACTGTTCTTCCGATTAGCAACTAACCGGAACCTCCACTTGCCGTTAACTTAACCGGCACTTAAGACCTAACCGAACATTGAGAAAATGCTTTTTTGCTAACTGCCAGTTAAAGTTCTGATTAGTGCTTAACCGGACATTGAGAAAACGGCTCTTTTTTTCATCCAGAGTTTTCTTAACGATGACGATAGCACCTTTAGATAATCTTTACGGCGTAAGGACTTTTTATTGATACTTATCATGTTATGCTGATATATGATATATCACATAACTGTTCCAATAGACTAATTATTTGTAAATCATCTAATCTACATGTAGATGACATGTTTTAAACAAATAAAAATTAAAAAACAAGAATAAAACATTAATATAGTGAAACAAAACACAAAAAGTGCTAATAAAAAATGTATACAATATGCAATTTAGAAACTAAAAAGTAACACAAAAGATAATGCTACGTCTTTTTGACGTACGTTATGATCATAACTCAGAAAAAAACAAACTCACCTCAAACAAACAATAACCGATAAAGAGCTGCAGCTACTGACTGAGTAAACTAAGCGTGCGAAGTTGCTCCGAAAACAAATGAGAGACTAAGAGCGTAACAGAAAAAATGAATACGTCATTTCGACGTGCGTTATCTTACTAGGGTTAAGCACTTTCTTATTCCTTTCTAAAAATTAAAATATTTCTTTTTATGCCATGAGACTCGAATTCGTAACCCCTCGATTGATAGTTCTATACATTACCTACTGATCGAATATTCTTTGTTGATTTGGTTGGTTTATTTAATATTAAGTATTAACTGAAGACATGTTGCACCAGATCTTAGTACATAAAAAACAAGCATACTGCTCTGCACCTATATCGCTCAAACCGTCTTGAAAAATGTTCAACCTGTAAGTATGCACATCTTAATACATAAAAATCAATGCCATTAATATAGTGCTTTCATAACATGTCCTCCAAAATGTTCAGCCTGAAGTTATGCATATACTTACAGATTATTAAATGTTATACACAGTGTTGCCAGTATATTTATGTATAATTTCCCACAAACACATGAAAAAATTCCCTTTTTTCCCTTTTACAATTTTGTAAATTCTATAAAATACTTTTCAAACACATCTTTATTAAGGTATAAAAATGTATGCACAAAAGTTCATTAAAGTATTAAATAACATAGCACATGTTCGTAAGCATAAGCATACAAAAATTTTTATAGCTATAAGAATTATCTGAATCTGTTTTAAAAACTATTTGTTCTGATTAATACGTAAGTATTTGTTATAAAAAAAATCTTTTATATACAAACCCAGTGGCGAAAGTAGACTTCGAAGACGGTGTCTTTGAAACCATTGTTAAAGACAACGGAGTAACAATACGGATTTTTTGATGACCTGTATTCATAAATTCAGGAGCAAACTAAATCGAATAAAAAGTTTGTCAAAATTTTTTTTTAATTTTTAAAAAGCAAAAAATCTGGCTTCAAAGACGGATCGATCTCTGAAGGGAATGAGGGAGAGTGGAAAGCATTAAGCAAGAGAGCACGATGGGGCAAAGACAACCAGACGTGTACTGGTTTTAAGCGAACAAGTACATTACACGGCAGTACGTGGATCCCATCCGTCGTCGAAGACATGGCGAAGAATAGTCTAGCAAGTCTTTTGGCTAATTTGTTTGAAATGATCTTCGAGCACAGCTATAGGTTTGGAGCGATCTGTCCTTGAAGACTGAGAAATGTCTTGAAAGACGTCTTCGAGGACGGATACATTCGTTTTCCACTGGGAATTATTTGAAACTAAGTGGATACAATAAAAATATCTAGTATTTTTTTAAATTAATTAAACATTTTGTTAAAAATACCGAAACAATACAAAAAGCAAAACAATACATACATAGCAATATATGTACTACTTATTTTTATCGACTAATTCTAGAAATTGCTTGATTTCTCAGTATAAAATGATATCGAAAACTACTTGACAAAACTGTCAACACACAAAAAGGTCTTGGAAAGAAATATTTATATAATTTTTTTTAACTTTCTAACTTCATGTTAAAAAAAGTATTTTATAAAAACTGCTTTGTATGTGAATTTGCAATTGCAAGTCAGCAGAATAACGGCTTTAGTTCTCCATTTGAAAATTCCCTCTTATTTGTACGACCAAGCAAAAGGCTTCAGGTTTTCCCTTTTAGCTCACAAGACGATTAAAAAATCCCTCAAAAAGGGAAATTACACTCAATCTGGCATCACTGGCTATACACGAGCAGGCTCCATTGAATTGGGCGAAACTTATCACAAGGTATCAATTGTTTGAATGTTCATAGGCACTTAAACAATGCCTTTTTGATAAATATAATTTACGAATGATAAGCAATCCAAATATTTGTACGATTAAGGACATACGATTAAGGACAATTATTGATGCAGTATTTTCTAGATTGTATATCGATGATATATAATATATGTTTGCTATTTTAGATATCAAAACCAACAATTCCGTTAATAAATTTCCGTAATAATAATTCAAAACATTTTCAAAAATAATTAAAAAAAATGTTACATGTAATCAAATAAAATAATAATGTAATGTAATAAAATGTACTGGTGTGAATAATTTTATTAAAAAACCATTAAATTATCAAATCTATTAAAGTGCGAAAAAGCTTCGCTTCACTCGTGTTTCCAACGAGGCATATGTTTTTAGTTATAGAAAAGACAGGAGTTTTCGTGATTTAATTTAAAAAAGTTTCTGTTATTTTGACAACAAAGACATTCACATATCTTCAGAATTGTAGAAATTTTTATTATAACAAGTTTTTAAAAAACTATGAAAAAGATATGAAAACCAAAGTTTTTTTTCGGTGCCATATCTCCGCTGTTTTTGAATATACATATTTTGAATAATATAGTATTTTTTCCATTTTTTTTTGTCAAAAGTTTACTGCTAAAAAAGAGAGTAGAGGGTATTCTGTTTTTGAGGGTAAAGTGAACATTTCTACAGATTTGGAAATAGTTGTGAAGAAAATTAAAGAGTAAATTTTTCGCATTTATCACATTTCGCGAACCATTCTTACTACTCAGAACGATAGGGATACTATTATAAACGAAATTGTGCTTAGGTCTTTTAAAGCAATCGAAATGACGTACATACCAGTGGATATGGTAGTGCAAAGGTATGATGCAGTTCAATAACCTGTAGAGATTCTAAGCACGTTGAATCCTTCAGGAATTCCAGCACACATAATTTTACTTAAAGTAGGAGCTATTACTATGTTGTTGCATAACCTTAATCCACCAAAGCTCTGTAATGGAACAAGACTACTGGTAAAATCTCTAAACAAAAACATCATAGAAGCAAAAATATTGACTGACTGCACTCTGCGTGATTCAGTATTTATTAATCGGATACCACTCATACCGACAACTAACCCATTCCAGTTTAAAAGCCTACACAATTTTTTCTAAAGGTGTATTTAGCGATGACAATCAATAAATAACTGTGACAGTTATTACAGATAGCAGAAATATATTTAACCCGGAAGTGTTTTTCGCATGGACAACAATATGTTGCAAGTTGTCGAGTAAGATCAGCAAGTAGTGTCATAAGTCATAATCCTTTGAACCGGAAGGAACAACCTCTAATGCAGTGTACAAAGAGGTTCTATACTAAAGAGCATCAAATATTATTGCGGACTTATATAGTACTTTTATCTAATCGCCAGAGCAGTTAGACTTCACTAAACGTTATCTACATGATCGCCACATGCGTTTCCATTGGAGATATTGGAAATGCTCTCAGGTTAAGAAGACTTCATTGCATCAAAAAGTGAACATTGCATATAAGCATGCTATAAATAGCTGTATAAAGTTTGACCTCAAGACTATAAGCAACTGCCTTCATTAGAGTTTAGTTAGAAGACACAGTTATTAAAAATATATTCCCATAGCGATTATAGCACTGTAAATGACTGTAAGTCTGACAAAATCATCTACTGCAAACTTCCCCGAAAACACAAAAAACGTTTACCGCATTGCCATTGACCATTTACTTGTACAGCCCACAAGAACATTTCTCAGCGTATCGGCAAAGAATCAATGCATAACCTTGCAAACTTTCTATTCACCAACGTCCTCTTCCAGCAACCAGTAAGTAAGTACGTAAGACTACTCCGACCTACACTTCCACTGTATTGGTTCGCAAAGATCAATAAGCGCTGAGATCATCAAGTGTTACCACAGTACCTCCACTGACTTCATCAGTATTATTTAATGAAGAAACCTCCTCATCATTTAGCAGCAACCACCTGACAAGCAGGCGGGAAATGCATCAGTCGAGCGTTGTTTAAAAAAACAATGATGATGACTTAGCAATGATGCTAAGATGCTAAGAAATGTCCTTACATCAAGAGTGATCCAATGTTAGCTTGCCAGCGCACGCAATGTTTACATATTTGGTACCAGTATGAACTTAGACAGCATTTACTTAATAACTCTCTGCATAAGATGTCATTTGGTAAAACAGCACCAAAAGCGACCGATTTATTAATTTTGATTAAAGTTAGTGACACAGTTTCATATTAATTTTTTGTTAGTATTTATTCAACAATAATGTTAAAAAATAATTTTGTTGTCTTTTTAGACCTGTGAGAAGCCGGGTTAATCAGCCAGTCTTTTTGTAAAAGAGAAGCTTTGGGGAAAAGTTTTTTTATTTTGATGTAGCGAAACCCAGACATTCTAATGAATTCGCAATTTGAAAAAAAATTTATAGATGATTTAGTCTGTAATATGTTGCCTTGGCCAGGTTTAATAATCGTATATAAACCACAATCTTAACTATGGCTATGAACCCTTCGACCATATCACAATTTAGTGACTTGTTATCAAATGTATTCAACATTTTCATCTCAACCCCTAATGGGCCAAAAATCTTCTAATTCAGCATAGAAAACAAACTTTGTCGCCCTTTTGAATTTATTTATGACTACATTTAACACTGTCACAGTCATGTTATGACCAAGATTTAAAAACCTTACCCACCCGCCCCTTTGCTCATCAATACCATCTTCCAACTCACATTCTCTTCTATAGCAGCACATGCGTTTATTGCGAAGAAAACCTTATTAAACGGCTCATAAATTTTTATGGGGTGTACAAGCAATAACTTCACATTTTTCCATATTTTTTTTGTTTTTTTTTTTTGACAAAAACCTTTTTTCTTATGTTGCAACCCCAAACAAACCACCACGTGACAACACAGGCACAGCAGACAACAAAAATTTTCTTGCATGACTTAACGCAGGCAGCCAGGAAAAAATGGCAACACATAACCAAAATAAAAAAAAAGACAAAAAGGTTAGGTTGTTATACACATTTTCTTTGCAATTTTGCAAAATAATGATATAAGCAAAATACAACAGAAATAAACAACATGTTAATGCATATCAACAACATCAAAAATTATATATAGATACTTTTTGCTTTAACTGCAGACCAAAATGAAAACCGAACAACTACTTCAAATCAAGGGTGTACTGACAATTTTGAACAAACCATGCAACTATTCATTCAGACATTTATAAAATGAGTGTTAGGCTGCTCTAACATGATAAGAAAAATTTAGCAATATTAATATTGGTTAACGGTTAAGGAGAACATTATAACAAATTTATTTGTGTATGCACTGAGGGAAAAATGTATGGATAGACTACGTACATAAAAATATGTACTCACTTCACAAATTTCGGCAACACATAAGTTTTCGAATTTTTATTAATAAGTACATGTTCAAAAATGTTATGCTTTGATATATGATGTCCTTCCAGGAAAAATCGGAAGGCTTCCATCTAAAAGTGATAAAGAAACATTCCCCACAGTATCTTTCGGAAGATTAAGGGTAGTTTTGTATTAATGTTGTTTCCAAACCGCTTCTTTAAGAATGCATGGAAACTTTTACTTATGGTCAAGCAACAGAAAATATTAATATCATTGTTTCCTAGCCGCTAATTATAGAATTCGATAGTCTAGTGGTAGCGCGCTTGACTGTAGCTCAAGGGTCCCGGGTTCGAATCCTGGCCGGGCATTTTCATAACAGGGGAAAGGAATGTTTCCACATTAATTTTTAGAACAGGGGAGAGGACTGCCTCCAATTCACTTTTTAAGACAGCGGAAAGGAAAGTTATCACATACATTTTTAACACAGCGGAGAGGAATATAGACATGCTATGTAAAAGAGGAAATGGAGTGTTCAACGGAAAGGAAAGCTTCCTACATTCAATGGAAGGTTTCCTGTTTCAATCCGGGAATGTTTCCATTTCCTGGAGGGGCTATTTATAGGTGCTATGGCAAATAAAGGAATTGTTTTACTCATTTTATCAATGTGTGTCAATTATCTATATCGATATAACATACATAGACAACATAAATGGATGTTGTTTGTACATAAACACTTTACTACTACTCCCTGTACGAAGGTTATATTTAACCCCTTGAGACAGAGGGGTACTTTATAAACCCATGCTTTTCTCAGTTGTTATTGCTTTAATTAAAAGTAGTTCGGTAATTTTCACTTTGAATTTGGTTTTAGAAGCTTTATAAAATCTGGCAACACCAGCAGGCTAACAGCTGATAAAGCTCAAGCATTTTTCTAATACCTCGATTTAATTAGAAAAAATCGTTCCAAACTTAAATGTAAGTTCTGAATTTAGATGTGTTTAATTGAAAAAATATCGATTTAAGCAAATATTTCCAGTTTTATTTATAAAATTTACAAAAGTAAGTAATGGGGTCATGTAAGACCCCATTACTTACTCACTTACTTAGTTGGCGCTACAACCATATGTCGGTCTTGGCCTCATCTAAGAATTTGCGCCAGCCATTTCTGTCTCTCGCTTGCTGGCGCCAGTTGGAAGTTCCAAGCTTCGTCAGGTTGTCCTCTACTTGGTCTTTCCAACGCAGATGCGGTCATCCTCTTCTGCGTTGACCACCGCTGGGTACCGAATCGAATATTTTCTTCACTGGAGCATCGTCTTTTATGAGCTGAATATGACCTAGCCAGCGAAGCTGCTCGATTTTAATGCGCTTGTCGATCTCTATGTCGATTTCAGCCTACAGCTTATACAGTTCATCATTCCACCGTATTCGGTACTTGCCATTGACGGGTATTGATCCGTAGACCTTACGAAGAATCTTTCTCTCGAAGGCTCCTTAAGTCTTGTCATCATAACTAATCAGCGTCCAAGTTTGTCATGCATAAAGTAGAATGAACATGATGAGCGTTTTATAGAGCGTGATTTTTCGTCAGGAGAGGGCTCTGCTTCTCAATTGCCAACTGAGACTAAAATCATACCTGTTGGCAAGAGTTATTCTTCGTTTGATCTCAATGCTGATGTCGTTGGTTGAGTTAATGCTGGATACCAGGTAGACGAAGTCCTTCACAACTTCGAAGGAGGTATTGCCAAATGAAACGTGGGTTCAAAGACGCTGGGACTGTTTGTTTGTTTGTTGACAACAAGTATTTCGTCTTATCTGTAGTCACTGCTATACCCATTCGACTTCACTCTCTTTCTATTGTAGAAAATGCTGTACTGACTTCGCGCATATTATGGCCAATGATATCGATGTCATCAGCATACGCAAGCAGCATAACACTCTTGTAGAATATTGTGCCACTACGTCTCAGATCAGCAGCTTGGATGATCTTCTTCATCATTAGGTTGAAAAATTCGCATGATAAGGAATCACCTTGTTTGAAACCTTGTTTGGTAACAAATGGTGGAGAGAGGATTGGGCAGAGCACACTGAGATTCCAATCGTTCGGAATCTTCCAATCATATTCTGCATTGCACTAAATTCATTCTTCCAATCATATTCTGCATAGAAGCTCTTGAATGCATTTAAAAAGAGCTTTGCTTCCGTTCTTAAACAGCTCAGCCGGTTATCCATCAGCTCCCGCGGCTTTGTTATTTTTAAGCCAAGCAATAGCTGTCAGAATTTCATCATAGTCGGGCAGCGGAACCTCGACGCTGTCATCCGTAATTAGGGTTTCCGGAATATCATCTCTATTGGCGGGATTGTTGTCAGCGTCGCTATTTAAAAGCTTAGAGAAGTGTTCCCTCCATAACGTCAGTGTACTCTGGACATCTGTCACTAGATTCCCGTTTTGATACTTGCAGGAAGAGGCTCCGGTTTCAAAACCATTGGCAAGGCCTTTTATTTTTCACAGAATTTTCGGGCCTCATTCCTATCACCATACATCTCAATCTTCTCCTGCTCATGCTTTTCTGCGCCTTATTTTTTCCGCCTGAACATACGTCTCTGTTCCATCCTCTTCTCTTTGTATAGCTCTTTAGCAGCGCGCGTTGCAACCGACTGCTGGGTGGCTTTGTAGACGGCGTCTTTCTCTGCAGTGGCGTTGTGACACTCTTGGTCGTACCTCTGGTTTCAGCGAGGGTGGTGGCAGCCAATCACCTCTTCAACAGCCGCACGCGTGGGGTTGGAAATGTGGAATGCGCATATATCATCGATTGGAGGAGTGCCTTGAAGCAGGAGTGAGAGTCCAGTGGCGAAAGCTTCGGCTGTCTGTTTCGATTGCAGCTTGTCGACGTCTAGCTTTCTCTGTGTAGGGTTGCGTGTTTTTTTAGCTGCGCACACACGCGTACGGATCTTGGCTATTACAAGATAGTGATCCGAGTGGTACGGATCGTGAGTACATCCAATACACTGGAAGATTGATTTCCGTCGATCGAAACGTGATAAATTTGATTTATGGTTTTGATCAGGGGGCATCCAGGTGGCTTTACGAATGTTGAGATACTTGAATCTAGTGCTAGTTACGACCATGTTTCGTGCTACGGCGAAGTCAGTTAGCCTAATTCTTATTCCATTATCGGCGGTGTTGTCGTTAAATTTATCTAATGTATTTTATATGGTAGATGCCACGCCTCCTTGGGCAACGCTATACGGTGTTTTCAGTAAAACAGCATGTGTAAATTGAGTTCGAATACTGAATTCCAAGGATGTGCGGCTTATAACTCAATTCGATATCGGTATTCGGAAATTTGGGTTGTTTGGGAGGTGCCTTTCCTCTTTGTTCAAAGACCATGAAATGTTATCAATGAAACTACATGTGTAAATTGTGGTTAAATGCCAAATTCTGGGGCTGTGCGGCTTATAACTTCAAAGCAATTCGATATCGTAAATTTGGGTTGTATGGGAAGTGCCACGGCCCCTTTTCCAACGCTCATAAAATGTTATCAGTAAAACTGAATGTGTTAATTGTGGTCGAAAACTGAATTCCATGGCTGTGCTACCTATAACTCAATACCTATACAAATTTGGGTTATATGGAAGGTGCTACGCCCCCTTGTCCAACGCCATACAATTTTATAAGTGAAACGGAACGTGTAAACTGTGGTCGAATACCGAAATTCTGAGGCTGTGGGGCCTATAACTCCAAAGCAATTCGAATACTTCCCATAAAAAATACAAAATTTTTATAAAAAAAGCTAATTGATTTGTAGGCGGTAAAAAGGGGTGTGGCAAACTTTTTTCTCTATACATTCCCTGATATGAGGCGAACAAAACGCAAAAAAAATTATTAAAATCGGCTGAGCCGTTTCCGAGTTTTTGCGAGACTAACGCTCACGCATTTGATTTTTATATATAAAGAAGATAGATATAAAATATTTCAAATTTTACATGTAAAATAAAAAGTAATATTTAAACCATCATATAGTAATTTAATTGTTTTCCTGCACTAAATTGCTTCTATGCATTGTTACGTAACTTCGTTCCTGTACATTGCAGTGTAAACACTCTCTAAACCATTCCGGTCACAAATAATAACACAAACATTTTTTTATACACAGGGAGAAAACGTCATCTAATGTAAGGTTAATGGAGAAGTGCTCAATCATCTTCAAAATTAATAATAGTTTAGCTAAATTTAATAAGCACTAAGAAAAAAAATCCCCCGAAAATTCCACCGGTGGATTTTTGAGAATTTTTTTCGTCAAATGACATCAAATTCCACTTATTTGTCGGGAAATCCACTGTCACGTATTTTAAATACTTACGTATTTTAAAGTTCACGGCCAACTTTAAATAATTGATTCTTGAAATTAGACAACATGCGGAGCATTTAAAGCAAATACAAAAATGTTTGTCTAGAAAAAATGTTTACCTGTATAGCAACCTTAAACGCCTTGCTATTAAAAAATTTTACAAATTTTTCAACCTAGCTCATTTTTAAGCAATAACATTTTTCTTTGATTTATTAGGTACAGAGGAATTATTTAAAATATTCAAATCAATTTATTTCGATTGTTTGAACTACTTTATTTTTTTTTTCTCAATGCATAAGAATACTTAACATAGACGTATCAGAACTCTTTATAAGTTTCTTAAAGAAAATCGATTTATTTATAGATTCTAAACCACTTCTTATTCTTTAAACATGCTGCTCCTTTTATGTCTGAAATTCCTTTTTCAACACATCAAACAGAAAGCATCAAACTGCATGAAAAACAGATGGTAAAAAATTTTTAAATCGCTAACAATTTTTCATACATGCCATAACTTTTTTCTAACTTAACACATAATGTGTTTCATGTTGAATTTTGAACGCATTTGTGTGAATCTTGTGCGTGTTTTTTGCCGTTTCATAGTTTAGCAACTGTTTTATACCAACAAATACTTCGCTGTTATGTGTTAGTATGTTTGCTAAAATATTTTAAAAACACATTTGCTGTTGAGTTTTCTTTTCACACCACCCCTTCTTTTTCCCATTCAACACTTCAGCTTTTAAAATGGGCGCCGCCGTCACTGTCGCTGCTACTTATCCATTAATATGACAAAAAACTTTTAACAAAATTATGTGAGTCGTTAAGTTTTTCTTTTCACTTCGAAAATTTTTCGAAGTTTGTACCAAAAAAGTTCAATTTTTTTAACTAGTTTTTTATAAAGACTAGTAGCTAGTTTGAATGATGATTCTGCTTTAACATACTTTTATGCACAACCCTCAATTTTAAGCAGCTGTATCAGTCACTCAATATTTGTTTCGATGATATTGACTGCGTTGTTATTTTGTATTGTTTCCCTAATTGCGCCCATTAATATGTTTTTAAAATTTTTAATTTATTTAAGAACAAAAATTTTTGCCAATACAATAATAGTAAACATAAAAATTCAAAAATTAACTTCCATGATTTACTCTGTAGGCGCCACATACTCTTATAGCTGTCTAGCTTTAATGGCATTAGTAGTATTGTTGTGTTGTTTTTCCATTTGTGCCCATTTTAAGCCACTTCCCGTTTATGCTCTTGTATTACTTTCAGATATTGTTGTACTTTTTTTGTTGTTGTTGTTGTCGTTGTTGCTATGCTGTTAAGTAAATCATGCAGCTTTATTAAGAACTCATTAATATTTATTTGAAAGAATGTTGATAGAACTTTTAAAAAGTTCGCAACAAACGAAGAATTGCCACTTTTATGTGAGAGCGTATTTCATGATACATACCGTACTGAAGTAGTTAGTTTCCTTAATATGTCAAGTTCATTGATAAAGTTTTTTATTAGTTATGTGTTTAATAGTCTCTATATTTATTGATGTGCTTCTGCAGAAATATACAATATATAGAATACAAAAGAATATACATGTATTATGAGTAAATAAAAAGTTTATTCGAACATATTATCTACATTAAAGCAGGACGACAAGTTATTGATTTATGATTCTTACTAAATTATACTTACGATAAATAAAAATTTTTCTTTGTTTATGAGAACGAGCTTAATACTATATCTTATATATTAATACGCAAACATCAAATCTTGTCGTACACTTTTTTGAAATTTATTTTAGAATAAGGGCAATGAAACGTATATCATTCGAAAGGTACTGCACCAAGGATGTGCCAAATCATGTTAGATTATTAACGAGAGACCTTTGATCCGCCAAACATTAATGCTGAAATTTTATATTAATTTTAGTAAGGAATCTCAGGGCTAAGAAAAGGCAGAATAGTGATCGAGGTATCAGATGAAAGGTCTGGCTGCAAAGTGTGGTTGCATTTTAGATAAGTGACCTTCGACCTGAAATATGAGCGCTAAAAAAGCATTTATTTAAAGCAAGAGATTGAAAAAAAATTAAGTTAACGGGAATTTTAGACATTGAAAAGATGAAAAAAATACTTTAGACACTTTTCGCTATCTCCTACGGATACCCAACAATAAGCATAAATATATATTTTCATACCATGAAGAACGAAAGCTGTCGTACATTTGTAGTATTTATTTTAAATGGAGGGAAACAAATCATTTCATTCGAAATATGAGCGTTAAAAAAAATTATTTTGCTTTTCGAAAAATGCTAAACTATAAGAGAAACCATAAGGTGCTTAAAAGAAATATTTAGGATGAATACATAATACGACCTTCGTATGCATTTGACTCCTCTAAGGATAACCCCAAGTGTAATAACATCTATGAACAATTTTTGCCATTTTTCTTCATTTATTGAGTTTCTCGTACGGATCCTAAAAGGCTGATTGAAAGGGGTGACTCTAAAAACTTTTTGTTGAAATTTACTACAATAGTTGTAGGCAACAGGTTAGCTACCATAACTGTAGTAAACTTACGCACCGTTATTTAATTCAACATGTTGTTTGTTTATAAGGTTAGGTTAGGTTAAACCGGATGCCTTCGTGAAGGCTCACATAGACCAATTCAGGTCCTTAGTGGTACCGGTAGCGAACAAAAGGAACCTTTGTGTTTGTTTAAAAGTCTTTAAAGATTTGCGTTGAGTTCGCAAACCTTAGGAGGGATTCTAGAGACACCCTGGCTACATCTTTAAGCGACGGGAATGTCGATGAGCCTAGGTATTTTAGACTCGATCTAAGTAGGGCGGGGCATGTGCATAGTAGGTGCTCCAGGGTATCCACTGTGTCCGGTTCCTTGCACTTCCTGCAGTTGTCATCCGTGATGATGCCAAGCTTCCTCCCGTGGGCTGCCGTCATGCAGTGACCAGTGAGCATGCCCACTAGTGTCCTGCAATCTTTGCGCGGGCGTGCCAAGATGAACAGAGTTCGTTTTTCGCATTGTGCATTGCACATGATTTTCGAGATTTTGCACGATGTCGTATCTCTCCATCTGTGATTCACTGCTAGTGTGGTTCTTCTTTCGAGGTTCCTGTACAACTCTTGTAGCGGAGTAAGTACATGTTCTGCGAGTTCTGATTCCAGCCCGGCGCCTTCCTTTGCTAAACCATCTGCCATCTCGTTTCCCTCAATGCCCTGGTGGCTAGGGACCCAGTAGATGCGCACTCTTTTCGAAGCGCATAGTGCATCTAGTGCATCTCTGCCAGCCAAGACACTTTTGGACATGATGCTAGCGGAGCGCATGGATTTGATCGCCGCTTGACTGTCAACGAAAATGTTGATGTTAGAGTGTTGTGTGTCCATGCTGTGGGCTATCTCAGCAGCCTTCCTTATGGAAGTTTGTTTATTGATGTGTAGTGAAATTCAACGAATAGTTTTGAATTTTGATAAAAATATATAGTAATATTAAAGCAATAATATTGATATTATAGCAAAACTAAACATAAACTATTTAATGTTACTATAGTATATGTAGTATTATTTAAAAATTACTACCCTTACGTTAGTAAAATTCAACAAGTTATACATAGTTTCAATACAATTAATGTAGTATTTACAAATTTCTGCTGGTATTCAAGCGAATATATTTTTTTTTAAACATTACTTATAACATTATGTATATATTAAAAAATATTTTAATATATCTTATAGCTTAATAGTTTTGGCGGTAGTGCAGAGATATATCATATTTTGATTTTTTTTTTCTCAAATAAATTGGTACTTGAAATACCAAAACGCAGAACAAACACTTGCATACAGAATTTCTTCTCAATGAGTATTTTAAAGAGGTAGAAAAATGAAACCAAGGCATTTTTTGTTTATTGTAACGGTCTTTATTTATTTATTAACATGTTGTTTTTATTTTACTGTTAACAACTTAACACTTAACAAACTTCTATCGAAAAACGTATTCTTACTAAACTTTTTTTAATTAAAACCATAAAATTTTTAAAGAGTGATCTTCACTCACTGACGAGCCGACTCGAATGAGCATGTGTTGAAAATGTCTGCTCAATTTTAATTCAGTTTATGTAGTAATATAAAACATTGCAATTGATATTGCAGCAAAGTTCAACATTTATTGTTTAATTTTGCTAAGAATTGTGTTTAATGATAAAAACTCAAAGATCAATATAAAATTAATAGTAAAATTACACATTAGTTGGAATTTCAACAAAAAATTAGTATGATATTGATAGTAGGTTTGCAATTATTATTTATTTTACCCCTTCTCAATGTTAATTAGGGAGGGATATAAACTCCGTTGGACAAATCTTTGCAAAGCCGTTCTTCCAATAAAGCTTCGGAATGACAAAGTATGTGTTAATTTGAAGGCTATAATAATAAATGGTTTAGGTTTGGGTTCAAGTTCACAAACTTTACCGCTTCAAAAATGGTAAACGAGTACTGTCATCTAAGCTAAGCATCTTTAATGTTATGTTTTCTCAAATCTACTCTACAGTGCCTCAAAATACGCTAATGCTTGGTTTTACTATAGAGCTATTCCCGATTACGGGCAAATAGCGTGGCATCGTGGCATTCGCAAAATATGATGGCAAATATTTTCAACACAACAACAAAATGTACAGATTTGCATTTGCCCGACTGTGTCAAATTTGCAACGCTAAAATCGCATTGCATACAGTCGAGCATGGGCAACACTTATTTGCCAATCAATCAGCTGTCACATTTAACCAAACGCCGCTAATAAAACAAAATTAGCAGACACTGAATTGGACCTCACTTTGATAAATAATACACTTTGATAAATAATAATAAAAAAACACCGCAAATAGTGTTTTTTTCCCCTCCAAAACAGTTGTGGGCTTGTTTGCAACAGTTTTCTAAAAAGTGTGCTCACAGTTGATGGCAAATATTTATTAGGGCATTTATTTGCAAAGCTATTTGCCTGTAACTGGAAATAGCCCTTATGTTAATTTTATGACGACACAAAATTAAATCACCTGAAATATCACCTTAATAAAACTGTAGAACATTTTCTGCATAGCTCCATTTAATAAATTATTTGTTTTAATTTCCAAGATTGCAAAATATAGAAAAAATGTCAACATGTTGTCATTTTCAATTTTCATTTTCAAAACAACAACTGACCACTGTAAATGACATAGTGAATACCAAGCATAAGTTAGTGTTAATTTTTTTCTGTTTTACAGACAGTTGGTCGATTTTCGACCACAGGCGATACTTGTTGACATAAATATATAAACGTTATATATTCATATCTTGCTGAAAACGTTTAGTCTGATATCCAAAATTTACTTCAGGTATTTCAGGTCTAGCTGTAAATATGTCAACTATTGTAAATTTGTTTTCCTTTTTTTTTTTAATTTTCGCAAAAGAAGGATAGGTACAAGGTCAAACTTTTTCGGGCCAAAGGCATAGAAGACAATGATTTCAGACTGATAAACATGACTTTAGAGAACGAAATAATAGGATAAGCAGTAACAAGACAAGTGTTCGTCTGGTTTCCACGGGAACAAATGCTGCAGTTGTTCTCAGATTTCTGAATGCAAAGTAGACTTTACTCACACAAAAGTTTATATGATCCCCACTGGACAGGGAACTATTTATATAAAACCAAGAATCTACAACAAGTGAGTGAAATAAATTTTTAAGTTTTTAGCTAAATGTTAATGTTAATTTTATGGTGCGAAAAAAGTATTAAATACCCGGAGAAAACTGTTTGCTAAATTTGTATTGTAGTTAAGCAAAACTTGCGCTTGGATCTCAGCTACTTCAAAATTATGCTAGATTTCATCAAAAACTAATCAAAATTTGCTATTCCAATTTATAATACCTTAGCAGAATTTTGATTAAATTCAAGCAAAATTTTACTAAGTTATAAATCAAATTTCTACTTTATTCAAGCAAATATATTCAAGCTAAGTGGATGCGTGAGTGTAAGTGCATGGGCTTATCCATTCGACCATTGCAGCTGTTAACCAATCGTCGCTTAATTTTTTTCGTTAAGAATAAACGTGTGCTCGTGTGTTTAGAATAAATTTGCTTGAATTAAGTACAAATTTGCTATATGAGTTTATTATAAATTGGCCAATATTTGCTTGATTTAAATAGAAATTTGCATTTGCAGTTTATATTAACTAAGAAAATTTTGCTTGAATTTAATCAAAATTTTGCTTTTTCCTAAATACATGAGAAGTGATTTCAATTTAGCAATCATTTTCTAAAATCACAACGTTATTGAACAAAATTTTGCTGATTTGCCTATAAGCAAAACATTTGCTTGATTCAAGCAAAATAATGATCTCCGTGTAACGTACCGGGAACTGCTATTATTCTGACTGCTTGAATTCAGAGGCTGTTGAAAAGAACATAATACGTATTAATATCAAACGTTTGTGCTTAATAAGTATATTATTAGGTTAATACATCAGTGGTTGTTAAATTTAACAGAATATTCTTGATTTTTACTAACATAAGCGTAGTAATTTTACAGTAGTTTATAAAAATGATAATAACTTTAAGCAACTACCATTATTTTTTTATTTAATTAAGAAAAATTTTAGTACAATTATAATTTATTTATTTTATTTTTGCACATTTTATAGTATTTATGAAAAATTCAATGGTTTTCTCATCTGTGTTCTTAAGGAGTTGGCAAGAATAGTTTTTGGAAAAAGTTTTAGCTTTTGTGTCTGCTGTTTCCTGATATGCCGACATGAATTGGAATCTACAATAGGCGCGTACGCTGGGGGGAGTTTTGGAGGTGGGAATCCTTCCCCCCTCCCGAAATGAACGATTTAGAACGAGCTTCGAGAGAAACACTTAGTACAGCATGGCAGCCGTTGTGTGCTTATGGTCACGACAAAGATCTTATGATGGCATTGCACATTGGAAAGAAAATAAAAAGACACAATTTAAAACATTTATTGTAAAAAGACTATAATACATATAGATTTAAAAATTCTTGTTAAGCACACACATATTCTCTATGTGTTAAAATTTAACTAAACTGTGTTCGTATTAAGTAAATTGTTTTTTAAATAGAGCTTGAAACAATTTCATAATTTAGTTAAACTTAAATGTTTGTACCTTTAAAACAAAAGTGTTTTCTTTCAAAACATTGTTTTATATATACTTTTATAGTAAACATTAACAGTTTAAAAACGTTCGTTAAAAAAAAAACTTTCAAAAAAATTGTTTAGTATTGAAATCAAATATTTTAAAAGATAATTTTAAAATATTGTTCTTAAATTAAAAACAATAAAATTACACCGCCATTTTTTTAGGCCATTTTTTTGAATTTTCGACATCATAGCCTAAATTAGCGACCCCTGGAACCCCTCGAATACCATATCTTTACTCCATTCGATAAGGTTTGCGTTTTATTGCGACTCAAAATATTGAAATATTTTAAATATTTAAATAATAAAAGAGTTTTTATTTCATCTACTGTACATTATTAATAAAAACAATTTAAAAAATATTTTCACACAATCAAATGTAAGATCGGGGTTTTTCTCAGCTTGGTCTCAATTGTCTGGCAATTATTTTCAAAGATTCTACTGCTCATAATTTTTCAATTCAAGCTCAGATAGCGAGGTATTTTTTGTTATTGCAAAGAAATAATAAGAGAAAATTATAAATGAATTTATAGCTGAAGATAAATTACGCTTATTTTAAATGCTATTTTGAAGAAATGCTAAAGTTTTTTATTTCTATTTTAATTTTTTTTGTTTAATTTTAAAGTATGTTTTATTCTCAGTGTAAATAATATAAAAAAAATATTCCAAAATAAATGTTTGTTTATTTTTAAATGCATCTTCCTTTCGATAGTTGGCATAAAAAAAGCAGTCCTTTTCAGCCGGTATCAAGATATTTTGGTCCCAATTTATCGGAAAGAAAGAAATAAAAGTTCATTTAAATAAGGGCACTTGTAGCTCCAACCTTTACTAGAATTATAAAGTTTGGCCCAATAGGAAAAATTTAGTGTGACTTTTTTAAAAATGCAGTCATTTTCAACGCTTTTGATCCCTGTTGCAGCAGATAATTGTAACCAAACTTTTTAAAAGTAGTTAAGGTTGTCATAATCTTATTAATATGCACATTGATTTTTTTGTTTCTAATAACTTGGAACCAAAATATCTTGACACTGACTAAGAAGTTTTAGGAAGTTTTAGGGGTAACTTATTTCGAAGATGATGTCAAACTTTAAAATTTAAGATGGCGGATAAAGTTGCCACCTAGATTTTTTTCATTTTTGCGAATTCTTGTAATTTTGAAATTCTGACAACGGATTTGATTTCGAATATAATGTCACAGTTTTAAAATTTAAGATGGAGGTTAGGGTTGCCACCTAAATTTTTACCACAGTATTTCCACCTAATAATATGTATTTTTAAGAGTTTTAAACATCATTTATCAGTGTTAAGGGGTCGCTGATTTCGAATCTAAAGTTAGAATTTTAAAATTCAAGATGGTGGATAGGGTTGCCACCTTAATTTTTTGTAGTTTTATGAATTCGGGGCTGGCAAAAAAAAATCGTACACCAAAAATGGGTCGCTGAATCCGAATCCCATGTCAGAATTTCAAAATTATAAAGTTTTGAAATAGTAGGGTTGCCACCTAATAATATGTCTTTTCATATTTCCAAAATTTTGAACAATTGAACAAAAGTTGTAGCTTTATTAAAGATCTGCATGCATACAAAATCTTATCAAAATCAGTGATTAAAGGTGTTTTATAGTAAAATGGCGTCTGATATAATTTCTTAAAAAACTAAATTTAATAAATATCTTTAAAAATTTATTAAACAAATTTTATTGCTCACTCAATTAAACTTTAGAATTTATTTTAAAAAAGAAATCAGCTCAATTGAACCATTAGCTTATGAGCTACAAGCTCCCAAAAGTCACGCAAAGTAACTGCAATGTTACTGCAATGTTACTGCAAATACTTTGTGTTCGGAGAACAAAATAAGCGCTGGTTTTTTTATGCAGGAGTTACGCTTTATGTCTTCGTTTTGTTGCTTGTAAATGACCATACTTACCATTGCACACCAGCAGTGTGACCATTGTGGAATATTATATTCCACTTTGGCATATTTTAGCTTCGGGAAGCATATTTTTTTTTATAAAAATATGCAGCATAAAAAGTGGAATATTTTTCGTATGATTATATTTTTCAAAATTCACAAAAATTACAATAAAAAAATGTCTATTTGGTTACTAAATGGGTTTTTTTTGGCTATCGACTTTTTGTTTTGTTTATCTCTGAACCACCTTGTAAAACGCAATATAAGGAATTCATTTTGTGGTTAACTTCTTCGTTGTTAATTTTATTGCAATATTGCAATTTATGTAATAACTTCACGCAGCTTAAAAAGTGAAGTAAATTTGCTTATATGTATGACGTTTATGGATTATGTTACAGCAGTAAGTTATTTACTTAAGAAAGCATTAGGGGTATTCACGATGTGTAGTATTTTCCCTTGTATTATGTGTTTTTGATAAATTTGATATATGTAGTAAATTTTTTAATATAAGTTTATTTAATAAAAATTAATATAATTGATTTTAAAAATACAATATGTACTTTACTGAAGGTTCGATCACAATAAGTTGTAAGTATTGTAAATTTTGCAAAAATTTATCACAAATGCACCACATCGTGAATACCACTATTATTGCTAACAATAGCTATTTCTTTTAACTATTTTAAAATGTGGATTCAAAACAATAAAGCAGAAAAAAAAGTTCTTGATCAAAGTTCGGAATCTGAAGATTTATCAAAATTTGTGCTTTTCTCGCTTAGCTTACCATTTAGCAATGCTGAGGTTGAGAACATATTCAGTTATATGAATCTTCTTATTTAAACGAAAATTCATATAACTGAAAAAAAAACATGGCTGCATGCTCAAAAAAAGTGTTGTAATGCCTATCAAATACCAGATAGCTTAATAAAAATATTTAGAAATGCGAATTTCTATGATAATAATAAAAGCAACAATTAAAGAATTGACCCCGAAGATGTGCCTGAATTTTCGTTTTGTATATTGTATATCGTTACTTAAAATTCAAAAAACCATAGCAATGTTCATAATTTTTTATAGGAGAAGAAAATAAATTTAAGTGCGATAGTAATCAAATAAAAAAATGTTTTTAAACTTGCTTCTGTGTTTGTTTTTATATGCATATTTGAACTTATTTAGATATATATCTTTGAAATTGAAAGTGGAATATTTTCGTGGAATATAAAAATTGAAAGTGGAATATTTAACATATTTTTTTTAACAAAAAGCATATTTTTTCAAAAATCTTCTGGTCACACTGCATACCAGAAGTTGAAAAGACCCTGCGCTGGTTATCAAACCAACAACTCGAACATGCATTGTTGTGGTCTTACGGCACGCTCATACACAGTTGGCTTCAATGTTGCAAGTATGTTCGACACAACAATCGCAGCGCTTGCGTAGTGCGGTCAGACTGTCACTGTATTTGTTGAGGGTAGATTGCAAGTAGCGAAAATGCCATCGCTTGCAGATCACTGATACTAATCTAAGCACAAAATTTGAGCCAAATCGGGATTGAGCACTGACAACTGATATTACCGATGTAACTGATATTATTTCTCTTCAATCTGAAATGGGCGACATATTGCAAAGCTGTTCCTACGTTGACGAAATATGTTTAATGCAAAATTTTTGTAACATATTGAGGTTAAAAAAATTGTTTGAAACATTTTTTAAAATTTTGTATGCAAAGTCATGCATGGATATTAAAGGCATTTTGTTATATGTTTGTAAAACGTGATGATTTTTTCAGTGTATACATTGATTTTGACAAATGTTTTGTACCCCATGTTTGTAGGCACTGCTTGAATCAGACAAATCGACCTGTAAGGTTTATATGTCCATACATTTTATATCCATCAATCAGCCGATTCCTGAAGATTGGTGCAAAGTGTCCGATTTCAGTCGTTTCAAGCGAATCCTCGTTTTCATCGCTTCGAAGACTAAAAATGCATTAGAAGTAAAACTGGAGAAGAAAGGATCAATGGGTTAGCTCTTCTAAATGTTCACAGGGATGTGGAAGTGACCACTGAAGAAATTTTTAATTCACTAGCTCGAAAAAATAAATATTTATGTATTATTATGTACTATATAATATAAAAAAAAAATTGGAATAAGTCTAAACAAAAAAAAAATTAAAAACCCCCCGAAATGTTTTTCTGGTTACGCGCCTGATCCACACGATTTTTATTTTGTTTTTGGTAATTATGATGTCCCGTATGAGATTTACCAGCTGAAGATACTTAATACGTTTAAAACTGCGTCAACTACTGAGTTATTGCCTGTGCAAATTAAGAATTTTTTGTTTTGAGTAAGCTGCGTGTTGTTATGCTTTTAAAATTGCTGTGGCCTCTGGAGTAAAAAATGAACAAAATTGTGGTAGATGCACAGATGCACAGTAGATACAGATATGGTGTTTCCGTAACCGTCAACAACAGCGAAATAGAAATTGGTTTTGCTTGAAGGTCAAGTTGTTAGTAGGTTGGTGTTGGTGTTGTGAAAAGAATAAAGTAAAAGTTTTCAAGGTGGTGATTTTACTTTCGGTAGTTTTAGTGGCAAGCTTGAAAGACCAATTTGCTTGGCATATTTTAGACATCTTGCTATTGTGTGCTTGTCTGTGTGCTACGTTTGTCTGTGCTACAAACATCTGCGCTTGTGTGCTACGGCTTTCCGTGGGAGTGTGAATAACGCGTTGTTGCTATGCTAAAAAAGCTTCGGTATAAGGCGGCCTCGATAGTATAGTAGTGCGCGTTTGACTGTCGCTTAGGGGGTCCCGGGTTCGAATCCTCGCCATGGTCCTACAGTATAACCTTTCTTTCCTTATTTCTAATCTAAGGAACTTTAAAACACATAAATTTACGACGAAAAGTTGTAGTTGGTGGTGGTGGTGGTAGGAAAAAATTTGTGGAGAGGAACTTGTTAACTTATTAACTTGATTTGACAGAGTTCAAGGCATAGCATTTGTTTCAGATTTAATATCACATGTTTCTACAGCTTCCAACACATTAAGAACATCCTGCACAAAAGTTGTCGTAACGGACCAATAATAGGGTCTAAGTAGCTTGTCTAAAGACCTGCCGCCAACTTAATCTAACCTGCGTTCTATTTTCTTGTATCGTTTGCTCGATGGTTGGAAGGAAATCCAGCTTTAGATAAAATACTTTTAGTTGGTAAAATTCGAAAAGCTCGAATTCTGCGACTGTTGTGTGTACAACCCAAAAGCAAATAAAAACAAACAAATAATAATAACAATCAGACCACCTAGTCACAAGCAAGGTCATCAACGTAAACAAACCTTGAAACACTGAGCACATGTGAGTGCAATATGATCAAGCTGAGTAGTGCAACATAAGTTAAAACAATAAAACGGCATGTGACCAAATATTTAGTATTGCATTTTCGCGGAAGACACAAAATGCAAGTCTGCATATTTGGTTACATCAATTAATGATTGGTCTAATTAAATTTGTTGGAAATGTGACTGGAAAATGGGTGTGTCTTAGAATTGTAACAAATTGTTATAAAAGAAAATTAAAATTAAAATAAATAATGATTATACACTTGAAAGTCATACCGGCAGCATTGCCTTCTTTTTATTTTCAAAAATCGGCCTTGTGGCCTTTATACACAGCGCGGCTCGCTTAGAAGCCAAAACCTTTGCTTTGAATATTTAGTTAGGATTCTTAAATATTTTTAAGCACAGTTCCAAACGTAACACGACGGACTGCTACATGATATGTTCTGCTAATTCTGTCATGGTACAAGAAATTATTTTATTGGGTATGCGGGCTTTCATTCCCAATAAGATGAGAAGCATTAAACCAAAAGACCACTCATAGTTTAATGAGACTTGCAGGATTGCAGTCAGGTCCAAAGAGGAAGCCTTTCAGAATTTGCGTTCTAACAAGAATACTGATACTAAAAGACTTCGCATCGAGGCAAGGAAACGCTGCAATGCGATTTTAAAACGCGAAAAGTTTCTGCACAGGTTTCGAGAACAGGTTCTTCTCTGCCCCAAAGGGAGCAAAAACTTTTGGTCATTTGTTAAAAGAGTGAAGAATCAGACATCATCATAGATTCCAGCTCTTTTAAAAGATGACCAAATCTTCACTGACTCGGCTGATAAAGCGAACCTATTGGCTAGATTGTTTGCAAAAAATTCCACTCTCTCGGATAGCAATCAGCCACTGCCCTTTGTTGGGGGTGGATCTTTTGCAATGCAGGAGATATACTTTCGAACGAGAGCAGTTAAAAAAGTACTTACAAATCTCAACACAAACAAAGCTTAAAATTGTGCTTAAAATGTGTGCTTCTTCGCTGGCTCGGCCTTTGCGAAACCTTTTCAACATCTCCTACAGAACAGGAGTATTTCCATCTTGTTGGAAGGTGGCAAATGTCCAGCCGGTGCCTAAAAAGGGTGATGCCACGAACCCTGCATGCTACCGACCTATTGCGATATGCTCTACGCTTTCCAAAGTTATGGAGGGCGTAATAAACTTCAACGTTGTGAACTATCTGGAGCGCAACCAACTGCTCAGTGGCCGTCAATATGGTTTCCGTAGAGCTCGCTCTACTGGTGATCTTATGGCGTTCTTAACCGAAGAATGGAATAAATGCGTTCACTTTTTCGGCGAGAGCAGTGTTGATGCTCTTGATATTTCTAAAGCGTTCGACCGAGTGTGGCATAAAGCGCTCGTGTCAAAACTTGTTGCATATGGTTTTGGTGGTAACTTTGCTCGATGGATCACGTGTTTCCTCAAGGACAGAACGATTCGAGTCGTAGTTGACGGTATTTCGTCCGAGGAGCACGCCATTAACGCAAGAGTACCGCAGGGTTCAGTTCTATTGCCAACCTTGTTTCTGGTTTTTATCAACGACCTTCTGTCGTTGACGCATAACCCAATACATTCGTTTGCGGACGACAGCAGCATTTGTCATTCGTATTCATTTAGTAAACGCCCAAGCTCTATGGAGATTGAGAAAAAAAGGCAAAATATGAATGACACACTCCTAAATTATCTACAAAAAATCTCCGAGTGGGGTCTTGCTAATAGAGTAGAGTTCAATGCAAGCAAGACCCAGTGCTGTATGTTAACCCACAAGCGGATGGATTGCCCCTTAGCACCCCTCAATATGAATGGTGTGGATCTTGTGGAATCAGCCGCTCTTGACGTTCTGGGCATATCGAACCAATCTGATCTTCGTTGGAATGATCATATTTTCGATGTGTCGAAAGAAGCGGGCAAGTGCCTAGGTTTTCTTAAACGGTGCAAAAAATATTTCACTTCAACTGATCTTCGCATGATCTACACCTCATATATAAGGCCGAAAATGGAGTACAATTCGCACATTTGGTCAGGGGCTTCAAGATCTTATTTGGAGCTTCTGGATCGAATTCAACGTCGTGCGATATATTTGATAGGGGATGAAAGTATTTCATCCTTGCTCAACTCTCTTGAGCATCGACGCAATGTTGGTTGCCTAAGCCTTTACTACCATGGGAAGTGTTCAAGGGAGATACATGGCCTGACGCCACCAGCTCGTGTGTTTCCCAGGTCCACTCGGGCAGCTGTCCAAGCCCACCCTTTTACCATTGCATCGATGCCCAATAGAACATCGCATTACCGTTATAATTCGTTCTTTAGTCGCACGGTTAAGTTCTGGAATAGTCTCCCTGCGAGCGTGTTTCCTGGCAGTTTTGAGCTGTGCAAGTTTAAAACAAATATTCACCGACACTACTCCATCTATCCACCCTCCAACTAACTATCACCCATCTTCCGAATCAACACAACGCTTACGCATTTATAGGGGGCGTTGGTTCAGTCTAAAAAAAAAATTCTCTTGATATGTATTTTAAAAGGCCCTTAAGATTTTAAGTAGTCGCTGTGTCCATTTAATATAGTCTAATTGGGACAAAATTTTGTAAAAAATGTTTTTGACCTAACCGAAGCTAATTTCGTTTTGTAAACTAAAATCTTATGAACTTAATGAACTTAATGCAAAACGTCCGAAAATGAAGAAGAAAAAAATGTTGTTTCACCAAGACAATGCTACAGCTCACTCATAATCACTCACAATACGACTGGTTCCTCACCCACCGTACTCTACAGACCTGGCCTTCAGTGAGTATTTTATATTTCCCAAATTTAAAACATGGCTCGCTGGCAAAAGGTTTTACTCAACTAAGAATATCGAGTTGGAAACAAATGCCTTTTTTGTGGGATTTGGCTTGAATTACTACAAGAAAGGCATAGATCCGAAATAATAAGTGCTTTGCTGTAGGTGTAGATTACATCGAAGATTTATGGCGTCTTCGTTTCTCGAAAAAATCCAACATTTTTTCTGCCCTTATTGGAAATTGGAATAAAATGTTACCTCTACAATTAAATTGTGATCTTTTCTCGTAAATGTTGACCTCAAAAGTAGAAAAAATACAAAAATCTCAAAGATGGCACAAAGAGGGCAGCAAAAAATGCAACAATTTTTGGAGAAACGAAAACGCCATTAAAGAGTTTTTCTCTAAAAAATAGTGTTTCTTTGTTTAGGCCGTTGACTTTTTTGCTGTCCGTATTTAAGCCATTTCATGGAAGTTTTTTAGGAGTTATTATTCCTTTTGAGAATATATTATCAGAAGATAAATCTAAAAATTTACAGGAATTGTTTACAGATGTGATATTGTAAATATATTGTGAGCAATGTGGACAATTTGACCTATAATAGCCTAATAAACAACATTTGTAACACTTGACTGGTTTAGGGTTAAATGTATTCATACGATGAGGATTTTCCTGGCTCAGAATTGCTAAGTTGCTTTCAACAAGTTTCAATGGTATGATTTCTTGCTAAGCAGAATTTGAAGCGGTTGGATTTTTCACAGATTCGTTTCTTTCGACCGAGCCTTTGAAAATTGCATCATCGGTCATAGCACTGCATAATCATGAAGTAAAAGCGGCTACTCCTTGAATGCGATTTTATCAGATATACTTTAACATCTTTAAATATGTTAAGGTTCATTATGATCAAAAGTGTTCTCCATACAATTTTTACGGAAAACTGCTCAATGTTTCCAATGAGCAACAATACTATCGAAGGAACCTGCGCAGGCTCGAGTGGTGTTTCCATGCGCTGTAATGGTGATGTTGATCGTAATGTCTTTGTCATGATGTTTATTTATTTATTTTTATTTATTTATATATTTTTATTGACACACTAATGCAACAAGGTTATAATTAACGCACTAGTTAATTATACAAGTTACTAATAAAAAACTTAATAAAAAAGCTTATATAAAACAGTAATGTTTGAATTTAAATTCGAATACAAGTATTGCTTGATAGCTTAAATTACAATTCTGCTTGTGTAAAAACTGAAAAGTTACAATTATTGCAATGAGGAGAAAAAAATATTCAATCGAAATTTAAATTGCACAACATTGGTAATTGTTCATAGATCAGTTGGTAGAGCGTTACAAAGACGGATTGACTACTCAAAAAATTGTCTTTCCGATGCCAGACAAGAATGACGCATTTGTATGACAAAGTTTGATCTTCGTGATCTTGCAAACCTGAGTCTGTTGTACAGATAAACCGGCTCCCTAGTATAAACCACCTTGTGCAGTAAAATTAGTAATCGAAATTTCAGTAAATTTTCGAGTGTCATATTGTATAAACGTTTTGCATGCACGGAGACATGATCTCTACGTTTTAAGCAATAAACATAACGAGCAATGTTGTTGAAGAGAACATTTAGTTTGTGTTTAAATAAACTGTCACAGTTAGCATATATTTCGCACCCATAGAGCAGGGTAGGCATAAGGTACGATTTAGCCAGTAAGATACGTGTTCTAAGGGGCGTAAAATATTGAGTTATCCATAAAACACGTAACATACCATACACTTTACCGATAGTGCTACCTATATGAGTGTTCCACGACAATATTCTATTAAATATTATACCTAGGTTTTTCACGCTATCCACACATTCAATATCACAATTGTTCAGTTTGATTTTTGGGAAGAGTGAATAGTCTACTAGTTTTTTTGAAATGACAATGCATTTTGTTTTCCTGGGATTTAAACCGATTCGTTAAAGCGTCAAAGACTATCACTTAGGTTCGAAACACAAGGGACGATAGACTCACGGGAACAACTAACATACAATTGGACATCATCGGCATACATATGAATATTTCAATTTTTCAACACTTTTGGTAGGCAATTTCTGTATACAGAGAAGAGCAGAGGACCTAACACAGAATCCTGAGGAACACCTCTGTCATTTGGTAGGAATTTTGATACAAAGCCATTTGAACAAAGTGCTTGTGTTCTGTTGGATAGATAGGATGATATCAAATTAGCAGCAGTCGGTTAAAAATGAAACAGATTCACAAGCTTATTATACAACACAGAATGATCCACCGTATCAAAGGCTTTTGAGTGGTCTAAGAGCACTAGAAAGTTAATTTTCCTACACTAAGGTCTCATCAATACCTACTCTAAGGTCTTCAACAGCATCAACTAGTGCTGTAACACAGCTTCGCTTAACTTGGAATCCAGATTGACATTCATTTATTAAACGATTTCTATAAATGAACTTACACATTTGTCTATAAATTATTAGCTCTAGAACTTTTGATACATACGACAAAATGGCTATAGGACGGTATTCATTGCACGTTTTTGGAATCGGTATTATTTTTGCCTGTTTCCAAGTGGAAGGATATATAGAAGTAGTGAGAATAAAATTAAAAATGTGTGTTACAAAAGGTAGTAATTTTGGTAGTAGGGCCTTGAGAAATACAGGATGAATATTGTCAAAACCAACAGCATTTGACTTTATAGCTAAAAACTACTCGAGAACATCCGTTTGCTCAACGCATTCAAAACTAAAAATGTTGTTACTTCGCATGCTGTTAAGGTTAGCGAAAGATTCATGAGAGATTGCTGGCATTGGAAGATTTAGAAACTTTATATTTAAATCGTCTACATCAACATCATCACAATTCCTACCTTTACACTTGCTTATTCCAATGTTTCTTATTTTCTGCCATGTTTTTTTTTTGCTATCAATTGCAGAAGAATATTTTTCACAATAAAATTTTGTTTTTTCTGATTTTATTTCTGCAACAACAATTTTTCTAGCATTTTTGAATTCACTATAAATCTTCGGTGTCTTAAAACGTTTCCATCGATTGTATAGTGCAGCGTTTCTTAACCTTTTTCACTCCGCGAAAACCTAGAAAATTACGCACAAGTTCAAAGACCACACATTAATAATAAAAACACATTAATAAATTATGGACACATTATTTTAGTACTGAAAAAAAATTAAATTTTTATAAAAATTCAAAATTCTGTATTAATGTGAAGTTTGGTGCTGTTTTTTTGAAACTAAATTAGTAATATTTGGGTTGGTGTTTTTACTTAGTTGTAATCTCAAATCTGATTCCAATTGTAATCTGTTTCTGTATTTGTTTTTGGTGTATAACAGAGCAGAGAATGCCTTTTCACAGAGGCATGTGGACGAGAAAATCAATAAATATTTTAGTGCTTCTTCTGATATTTCTTTATAAACATTTTTTACATTTTCCCAAAAACTTCATAATCACATGATATTTCTATTAATTGATTTTCCTGTACCGTTGTCAAGCCGATTATATCTAAAAACATCTCCGTTGAAAGGGTCTGCTATCCAGTTTTTATTTCTGTCGGGTTCTGGAAAATAATCGCGAAAAGAAGACGTCAAGCCGTGGAGGTGTTTAATCATTTGCTCTTCTACTTGCGTTGGCAACATTTCTCCACCAGAGTATTCCAAAAACGCTACCAGTGTAGAAAAATGATTTTAGTTTTTTTTAATTGTACGATTAGTTCAAAGGTCAAGTTTTTTATCATAGTTTCTATTTTATCTTCAACTTGGAAGATGTTGTTATCTCTTCCTTGTAGACTTAAGTTCAGCTCGTTCAGGGCACTAAAGATATCAGCCTGTTTATTGGCGCTGCCAACAGAATTATTAAAAAAAAAATGCTGCTCGCATACTGTGCGATGAATACAGCGCAGTCTTCGTTGATGTGTAATTTATTTTTGACCTGAAGTGTCGAGGGTTTATTGTATGCAAATTACTGTTATGATCATTAATTAAAAAAAAATTATTTATTCAAATGTCCATAGATTAGACGGCGGACCCCCATATATATACTCGCGGACCCTCAGGTTAAGAAACGCTGGTATAGTGTATCACGTTGCAATATTAAGTTTTAAATTTTGTCGTTAAACCATGGGCGCTGAACAGGTTTAAAATTTTTATTTTTAAGTGGGACGAACTCCTCAAAAAGACTACTGAGGTTGGATTGCAAAAAAAAAAAAAGTCAAAGTTAGTCGGTTGAGTGAGGCTTGTTTAAGCTGGCACAATGAATTTTTATTGAATCGTTTTTGAAATCTCATATTTATAAAACAAAGAATACTCAATATTTGAATAATACTAAAAGCCAATAAATAAATGTAAAGTACGTAATTGACAATAATAGAAATTAGGAAGTGTCTCGCTACTTCATGTACATAAAATATTTTTTTAAATCTACATGTATCATCTTCATATTGTTAATCTGCTATCCATGTACCATTTAGAAGAAGCCCATATCCTCCTCTTTTGTCCAATTATTTTTTTATGCTTTAAAATTAACCTTTTTCAATTAATAAAAAACCTTAATTGTAAAATAAATATAAATATTTCATGACTCCAAAGGGCATTCAACAACTAATATACCGAAAAATAATAAAACAACAGAGTTTACGCTACAACACTTAATATCAAAAACTACAAATGATATTTAATTCCCAAAGTTGACAACACTATTTTGTACAAGGATAAAGTATTTTCTTAGAAAAATAAATTGTTTTAAATACCAAATACCAATAAGAAAGTCATATTCTTGCTCGCAAGAAGCAAGGTTCAAAATATAAACACTATCTTTTTCTAATCCTGCGCTCTTTTTTAAAGCGTTGTCAATGAATTGCTTAAAATTACTATCTGGCATCGTTAGTACAATAACCCGGTGGGAAATGGCAGGGCTCTGAAGTTTTTCTGCACTCATATTCCAACCCTTTTACTTTTTTATATGAAATGGAAAAATTTGCAGGATTTCAACTCGCACGGCTCTGAAGAAGCTCTGCTAGAAGCATTTCTTAAGAGCGGCTAAAATAACTTCTATTTCTTTATTTGTATTTCTTTATTTATATTTCTTAATTTTATTTGTTTTCAATCTATTATCCCAAACAACAGTAAAACTTTCAACATTTTATTTTTAAGATTCTAAGAGGTTTCAACCACGATATCATTTCTAAGAAACCTAAGATCACAGATTTTAAATTTTCTGTCTCGATAAAACTTTGAAAGCAATTTTTAGGTCAAGTTTAAAATTTTACTAAAAAGATTCTAGTGCTTACTTCCTACTGTTTTCTAAGAGACCTTTGAACCAGATACCTTTTCCCAACTTGTGAGTGAAAATATATATATTTGTGATAATATTGAGCACCTTTTTAGTGCGTAATTTTTACAGGCTTCCTGCAAGTAAATGATAACGACCTGCAAATGATTTCATACAAATTAAATACTACAAAAAATATATAATATGTTGGTCTAGCGCAATCGTATTGGACTAGCGCAATCGTTTTTCTTCAGCACTTTTTGCACGCGGGAATATAAATTTAACATGTAATAAATTGAAAAATTTATAAAAATCATTTTTTATAATAATTTTTGATTTTTGAGAGTTGAGGTGCTTCGTAGAGGCATTAATAAGGCTTTTTTAATCTTTTTTAAGCTCAGTAAACTTCAAAGAGTCTTTTTGAACTTTTTTCGACTTTTTTAATTAGTATTGTGCCGCTTTTGTTGGGCAGTTAAGAAGCAATTGATTTATTATGAAAAATATGTTTTATTGTTAAATAATAAACAAAAACATGGTACATCAGTGTATAAACAAAATACAAAAAACAAAATACTGCACTTGTTTGTAGACTTTGTATAGAAAATATCGAGCAATAACCACCGAATTAAGAAAGCACAACTGGTTGAACCCAACAAGGTCTTGTTTAGGATTTTGTTTGGCACACATTAAAACAATTAATATTAATTTTTTTTTTAAATGAAAGATATAAATTAAAAGAAATTTTTTTTTATGAAAAGTGGGATACAGCAAATTTATGAGGAATAAAAAAAATGTTTTGCCTATTTGACCAAAATTTCACTCATATTTCAAAAAAATCTTATCGTAAAAAAATCCTTGGTTCATCAGGCGGGCAATTATGTATAGAAAAAGTGAGAAAAATTTCAAACTGATCGGTGAAGCTGTTCTAAAGTTAAAGTGATCGCGGTCTTGAGAAATCCTTGAAAACATGGATTTGAGAAAGACGCGTTTAAAGTCTTAACTACGATGTGCATGCAGATAGGAAAAAGCTCTATTAAAAGTTGTTATCTCCCTAAATATTAATCCGATTAGTCTCAAATTTTTAGAGAATACTTTTGGAATATTCTACCTTAAGAAAATGGAAAATTTTCCAAAATTCTAACTAGCTGTGCTCCCTTAACGTAAGCGTCAAAAATAGAATTTGTATTATTAAAATTTTATTATAATATTTTTAGTTCTTGTGCAGTAGTGCAGTACTTTTTGCAAATAATTTTGCTTTTCCAAATATTTTTAATTTTATTTTATAGGCTTTTTTATCGTAAGATGGATATGCAATTAAAAACACAGTTTTCATTCATTTTTTCATGACGTTTCGTTGGTTATTTTCCAAAATTTTCAAGGGATTTTTTCTTAAATTGATCTATCCTTTACTTAGCTATTATTTTTAGCTTAATCAAAATATTGCTAACCACTGATATTAAATAAATTTTTGGCAAATTAATTTCGATTTCTAAAAAAACCTGTGCAAAAATGTTAAACTGAAATTTATATTTATCGAATCAAGAGTTGCCAAACGCAGCTTTATTTGTTTTCAAACAGCGATTTGGTTTATTAGTCGAAATGAAAAAGTCGAAAGTAAAAGTCGACTTTCAACTTTTTCAATATTAGAAAGTCGACCGCCAAAAATCGAAAACTATTGCGCAAAAGTCGATTTTCGACTTCGACTTGCACATCCCTAGTACAAGTGCTTTCGAGGGAGGGGAATACTCTACCTCATAAAACTTCTTGGAAGTTCAACTGTTAGTTCTTTTGACAAAGCAGTCGTGAAATTTATCCTGTTTTTAAAACGATATATTTTAACTCTTGCAAAAAAGTTCCACCGAAATTTAAGCGGAACCAATTTTTTGGAAGAAAACAATAATTATGTACAATCTTGGGTGCAGAAGAAAGAAAGAAGCGGTTGTTGGTGTAGGCACGTATCAGCACTGCCGAAAGCACTACACTTGTAGTATTTTACTATTTTTCAGTCCTGAGCACTACTTTGCTACTCAAATGCAAAAAACTTCTACTATTTTTAAATAGCTGAAAACGGCCTAATGTAAACGGACCTTTAGTGTTAACCCGACCTTATAAGTATTAAATATTCATTAAAAATTGGAAAATGATTTTATATAACAGATTCATTAAAGAATATTTCTTAAGTTTTTCATGATTAATTATCCATTTTTTGTTATGTTATAATTTAAATTTAAGTTCATTTTTATGATCTAAGAGTTTCCAAATATTGTTGTTAATAAAATGAGTACATATAATAAAAATAATATTAATAAAACATAATTCAATATGGAGTTACATCAATATCAGTGTGTTTTTATTAAAGCACTACCAAATGTTAAAAATACTACACAAAAATTTAAATATTTCTACTAGTTAAAATTAAAAAACGGCAGCCCTGGTTTTGATGGTATGTGCTTTGTAGCCGAAAAAAGCCGTAAATACATGCCTTCTTTTAAGGGACCTGTCCTATTTATCTATTGGGAAGAACTACTCTACAGTCCAAGACATCGTTCACGAAAATTTCATTATGATTTCTTAAAGAAACTTACTGCATGAGATACATTTGTCGATAATTCTTTAACAAATCTGTCTTGTTTTTGTTCATCGAAAACAGAAAGTTTTCAAACAATGCACGAATTTGGAACTTTTATATGAGATTTTCGTAAATGAAATGTATAACCGAATCAGCGTGTTCCGTCAACGATGAAGAAAAATCGTCCATGATTCATTAAAGATTTCTTTAAGACAAACACTACTGGGTAAATATGCGTGTATATATAATAAAAAATTGCTAACAATTTCAGATTTGATAGTCCTCTCATGTGGCGGTCCGACATCTTACTCACTCGTCTATCGTGGTTGTAAAAAATCAATAGCTTATTTCTACATTTTTTACAAACTGTTCTGTGTACATACAATTTTTTTTTAATTTTTTTATAAATTTCTTCATACAAATTATAAGAAAAGACTTGGAGTTTTTCCATATAAATAATTTCATATAAGATAATATGTAATGTGCTAGTTTTCGTGAGCCCGGGTTCGAGACAAAACTGGGACAAAAAAATTTTTTTGTTTTTTTTTATCTACATGTTTTTACAAACTTTTCTGTGCATTAAAAATTTTTTTTTGGAATTTTTTTTGTAAATTTTTTCATATAAAATAATATGAAAAGAATCAGAACCTTCAAAAGGTGGCCTCACAGAAGTAATTATAAATGCAGTGATCATGAAATTTGAATTGACGACAATAATAGCAGTGCTAGCATGCCTTCTTTTGCGGAGCACTCGCTAAAATGCCCACTGGGTTATTAAGCATAATATTTTGTGTGCGAACTCCTGTTAATTTTGTTAAGGATTATGCAAATTGAGTGCATATAGCTACAATCTCAAATATACCACACATCTGTGTGTTTGTGTGTCAATGTGTGTATTTGTGCGCTTGTTATTTTGTTATAGTGTTGCTTTTATTTAGCACTCAAGTGGCTCGAGTGTTACACTGTATTGGTTTATGTCTGTATTTTCGTGTGTGTGTGTGAGAGAGTAATATAGGCATATTTATAAAAAGACATGCAAGATTGCTCATAATAACTCTGTTAAAATGCACTTGCTGTTAAATTTATTGTGAGCTACTGGTTTTGGTTATTATTATTATTATTATTTCGGTTATTTAAACTCAAGTGGTGTACAATTTTAGAATTTTTCTATTTTCTTATGTTTAAAGAACTGGCTGAGTCTTTTTGGATGAGTTATTTCTTTTAATGCCATCATGTTATGTTTATTGAAAACTTATCTTTTAAATTTGCAAAGTTTGTTTAAAATATTAAAGCACTGCGTTGTAGTCTCGCCTTAAGAATATAAAAAGAAATTAATTATGTATGCCATTCTTTTTTACATGTGCCATGTGCATCACATTATTTTGCTCCACTCCTTATAAATATTTAAATTATGCTAACATCCTCTCTTTGACTTCTTATTCCCTCATAAAGAATGCCCTTGAACTCCCTCGATATATTGATTATAATTTTTTTTTACTCTCACCTTGCACAAGCATTGGTATAAACATAAGGTCGGTATAACGCAGAGCGAGTGCTATAAAATAACTTTGTGTCAGAAACACATATATAACATTCAAGAATCAAAGCATTGAAGCTTACGTTACAATACATTTGCTTAGAAGTAAGTTTTTTTGATTTACAAATTTTGTCATACTTGCCGCAAAAATTCCCCGTAGACAATGTCGAGATGGAAAACTTTTTGCAAACATACGCACACTACACTTTACTGTTTGTTATTGCAAGAGATCATAAAAATTGGATCTATTGATACTTCAGCACTTTGGAGTAAATCACAAAATAAGGGAAATTGTCAATTTTATCGAAACTGAATAAAGTTGCAAATTGAATCAGAGAAAAGTTTATAGAATAACACACAATCGGAAATTGAAGTACAGAGTAACAGCACGAACAACATTTCAGTTTCTGCCGCAGCAAGAATATGAAATTTCATATCTTTTACTTGTACATTTACATTAAGTATCTTGTCTTTAAGAGATTCTCTAGTTATCTATAGGTACTTTGACTAGAATACCGTGGCAAGTGTTCTTTTTTTAGGTAGGTGAATGCACTTAATTTTAATCAATTACACAATGAAAAAACACTTTCTTTCACAGCTATTCTAGTACCAAAAAATTTCTCATTTATTTCGAATATAGTATTGTTTAACATGTGAACATCTGTTTGCTGAAGGAGCGAAAGGAAATCTTCCATAAAAAATTCTTTGACCCAGTAGGGAAAGTAATCATTACTGAACTAGTAATATAATGATTACTTGGTAATGAGAGGTAATTCCCTGCTGGATTATAACATACATAAATAAGGCATTATGGGCTTGTCATAGGCGGTAATGTGTGGTGCTTACATCCAGCATTACTTATAAGTCAGAGGGGAAGTAATTACTTCCAGTATTATCAATAATTCTAAATCTAACTAGTTACCACCTGCATTACCTATAAGTAAGTCAGAGGTCAACTACTTACCACCTGCATTACCCATAAGTCAGAGGTCAAATACTTCCATCCAGTGCTACCAAAACGTAGGAGTGTAACTAATTACCTACCGTATTACCTATAAATTAAAGTGTAGCTCATTACCTCCTGTATTCATAAGTCAAATAGTAACTACTTAACTTTATTATTACCAAAAAGAGTACTCGTTGCCTAATTTTAATTTAAATAAATTATTTATTAATATAAAATATTAATATTTAATATTGAGTCAAAAAATTTTTCAAAATATAAAAAACAGAGTTTTAAAATGATTAAAAAAAACAAAGATACATTTTTATATTGATAAATTAAAAACATTCAAATAAATAATATAAGAAAATAAGCTGAAATTTGTAATACATGTTGATTTTCTATGATTTAAGTACAAATTCTAAATGTTCGATTGCTTAAATCACTCTTGATTTTAAATACAAATAACATAAAGACGCAAAAATAAAAAAATAAAAAAAGGAAAAAAATAGACGCAAGGTTTTGAGTTAATCGTGGATGTTCGGCTAGGTCCACGATTGTTGTAACGAGGTATTTTCTTTCACATTATTTATTTAGAAATTGTAAGCGAAGACGTGTTGACATGTGCTTACAGAGTATCTACCCAGCGGGTTAGTTTGAGTGCTTACAAAACAGCTGAAAGCGTGAAAGTGCTGACCTGACGTATGAAACGCGGTTGTAATTATAATATGTGATAGCAAAAAAGCACCCCAATTTAGCGTACTTTAGCTTTAGCTTGAATTGCTTTAAAAGGCCTCTCTTGGAAAGCTTTGAATAAGCAGTTCATTTTTGTTTTCAAGCATTTGGAATTGTTCGCTTGCCCAACAACAAAATAAAATACTGACGTTTTGCTCTTGGAGGAAGCTGGAAAAACTTTTTAAATTTTGCTGTAAAAACATTAAGTATTAAACATATTTTTCTAATCTAAAAATATCAAGGGCTAATTGTTGAATCACGATGCCACATGAAAAATATTTTGAAATATTGGAAAAACGTAATTTTTAAAAACGTGAAAAAGAAATGGAATTCCACAAGTCAATTTTTACGAAAGGATCCGCTATTTAGTAGGGAAAACCCGAAATCTCTTTAGTAGGTGTTGGTTAACTCTTAAGTTATGTATCGAGCCTAAAAAATCGATTTTTGTTTTATATTGTTATCTATCACGTTATTGCAAAAAGCCCTTCCATATGCTTAAGTCGAAAGAAATTAAATAAAAAAAATCAAATAACAATAGCGTACCGACTACAATTATTGGCACCCAAAAATTTGGCGCCAACTATTGGCACCTTTGCCTGAAATAGCATTTATAAAATGTTGTTAAATTCCCGTTGGTTATGAACTCTAACTTTCAAATTCTGTGCTTTATTTCCTCTCTTTGTTCTTTATTGTATAAAAACATTAAGTAGCTCAATTATTTGTAAGTCTCGGACCTGCAAGAGTGTTTTCATCGTCCATTAAAATAAGATCTTAAAGTGTTGATATCAATAGCGAACTGAAATTTGTGAGTACTGTTTCTTATTTATATATGGATTTTTTTTTTATAGATGCGTTTGATTTTTTGATTAATTAAACATTAAGTAGTTTATTTCCGTCTAAATATCTAAATTTTTACCGCAATATTGTAATTAATCTTGGGTGCCAACAATTGATTCCAAAAAACAAACAATTCAATTATTTGCAGGGAGTGCCAATAACTGAATTTGATGTTACTACAATAACTGGCACTGCCAATCATTATACTTTTATCTAGTGCCAATAATTGAATACTTCATATTTTCATATAAAAATGCCAAAAGAAAGAGCTCGTACGATGAAAGTATTTTACAAAAATCTCTGTCAGCAATCAAAATTGCAAAATTACTAGAAAATCTTCGGCTAAGAAATATAGGGCACCACGTTCCACACTCCAATTTCGTCTGGGTCAAAAATTTTCTAAAATTTGGCCAGGTTTACAAACCGTTGTAGAGAAACGGAAAAAAGCAATTGTAGATTGGGTGAAAGCCTCCCAGCTGAAAGTGACATTAAATCAGAAAATTGTGGCATTTATTATTACTTCGTCTTTTCATGCTCAATGTTATCTACAGGAAACATTGCACTTATTGGCTTCTAAGTACCGTTATTTTCATGTTCTTGCCTAGTGGTTTTTTGCATCATGTAGCATTATGTGTTGTGCAAGCTTACAGTTATTTGTTCTATTGAAAACTTTGCACGTGTCCATTCAGTAAATAAATAAAACAAAATAATAGTTTAATTGTAAAACTAAGTGCACAATATAAATAAATACAGATGAGAGAGTTAAATACACAACAAAAAAAAAAACATGAGAAAAGTGTTAAGTTGGTCCAATAACTGCCCAACGTTTCAAATAAGCAACATCCTGTAACTAACGAACCCGGAAACCAAGGACTTTCAAAATTTTGTCAGTTCATATTTGAATAAAGACTAACACATATCTGACCTCAAAAAATGTGTAGCCTAACCTATTTTAATTCGGGTGTGAAAGGGTTAAAATCCCACAAAATGTCTTAAAAAATAATTGTGTTTATTAACCAAAATTTTTTTGTAAAACATGTTCAAGCTAGGGCCTCACATCAATATATAAAAGTTGTAGAGCTATATTTTTAACTTATTTTAAATCAATCAATCTCTTTTTTTAACCTCAGATGAAATTTGCGTACTAATTTTGTATGACTTATTTTTAATCTTTATGTATTTAAAAATAATTAAGTTCAATTTTAAATAAAATCTGTATTATTTTTTATCTGCTAGCTATGAAAAATAAAGGATTAATATTTATGATTTAAAAATATTATTATATTATTACAGCCAGCTATTATATAATTTTTATAGATATTGGATGCCAATTATTACGTTTTTAAGGGTGCTTATAATTGTGGTAATATGCCAATAATTATAGATTTTAAGGAGCCAATAATTGTACTAAGTGCCAACGATTGTAGTAATCAATGTGCCAATAATTGTATTCACGTGCCAATTATTGTGGTTTTTGAAAGTTTTTTTTATTTTAATTCTCACGAAACACAGAGATCTCTTATAAATATATTAAAAATTGCTTTAAATACAATAAAATTCCAAAAATAACATTCACTTAAAAACAGAATGAATGCTATAGGTTACTAGGTAAAATTTCCTTATGGGTGCCAATGATTGCAGTCGATACTCAGAAAGCAGCAAAAATAAGAACTAATAGCACAAGCTGACAACCAAGAAATTTTCAGACTTCGATCAACGTTTTCTGGTAGAGGAGAATAAATACAAAAAAAAAAAATTATACTGAGTGTATTAGAGTTGTAAAAGTTAATGTCTGAGTTTTATTCACTGAACTTAGCAATTTACATAATAGAAAGTCAGAAAACTTTTAAATAGTGAGCTTTAGTTATATTTTTTTAAAATTATCTTCTGTGTTTTTTTTAACCTTTTCAAAAATAGATTAAAACAATATCTTTAAAAGAAGTGGCTTTAAACATAGTAAAAACACATACATACACGGTTAAAAATTTTGGACTATTTATTAATCCAAACTTTGGTTTAAAGGAATTTTTAATCCTTTAATTAAGCTGGGTCTCGAACCAACGTTTATGAAAGGAACTTACTTGCGTTCGTTATGATACAAAATAAGCGACAACTGAGTTGGACGACTTTAACAACTTTTAACAACTGAGTTGGACGAGTGGATAAGGTGTTGGATATTGGTATCGGAGTACGTGTGTTGAAATCATGAAATGGTCAGAGCCAATTTTTTTTGGATAAGAAAATATTAAACTTTTCCTTGGATTAAAAAGTAATCCTTCTTTGGTGTTTTCTATAATTGTTTTCGAAAGTTGTCTAAAATTTCCTGCTATTGAGAAAAATACAAATTTTTTTATTAATTCAAAAATCGTTACTGAAAAGTTAGCCTCGTTTTCTTCTGAAGCTCTTTTGATCCATACCATTTTATGTAAAAGTATTAGCATAAAGTACGGTTATATTTTCAGAATGTTAAAAAAAGAATTTTCTTTCCAATAACTTTTATTTTCAAGCAAGAACAAAAGATCTCTTTTACCCTAATTCAATAATTTTTTTTATGGGGCCACACTTACTATTATATTAATTGCTTAATTAACTGTATTGCCAAAGGTTTTGTTTTTTGTGTTAGTTACTTAACCAAAAAAGTTTGTTCGCCTTTGAAATCTAGTGGTGAGTGCGCTAGACTATTAACTCAGAGGTCCCCGGTTCAAATCCCGCTTCGGGCATTATGATTCAAGATGAGACACAAGATTCATTCAAAGATGAGCCTAAATGTTTTTTTTTATGTTAACGTGGTTCTGCTTACTTCGTAACTAAATGACACTGAGTATGATTTTTACTTACAACTTATTAGATTTAAGAAAAAAATAAATCTGCTGCAAACTAAATTTTAAAATGCTGACTGCATATGAAGGAATAAAAATTAATATTGCTGTTATTTTCTTGAAAGCTTATTTTTTATTCAAGGCGTTTTACTTGTTGGTCTGCATGCTACTATGTGGCGCCAACAAAATTTACAAAATAACAATAACACAAGCAACAACTGCTGCAAGAAAAGCAGCAAAACAGCCAATGAAGCTGAAAAATAAAGCAATCAAATTTGCAAACTACACAAAAAGTAAATTAAACCTACGATGAACCGGATGCAGACACGTAACGCATAGATCACCAACAAAATAATCAAAATATTTACACAAAAAAAGACACTTTAACCCTCTAACAACGAATGGGCGAAAAATAGCCCATTTACATTTTTAGGTCATGTGAGCACAATTTTCGAGATATTTTCATAAAGTTGGTTTCAAAGGATTAGAAATCAATGTGTCTTTCAATGTGTGCCACATTTTTAGACTTGTTTTAATTTTAAGAGAAAGGAAAAACTAAGATTTTAAAAAATTTTTTTTTTCATAGGTATATATTAATTCCGATTTCTCAGAGACTACAGATATATGTACCACAACTGATTTTCCAATACAAGCGGATTCATTTTCTTATCCTTATTATGTTAAAACCTTTATGAAACTCCAACAAAGTAAAAAATAAATGTTAAATGTCCACAAAAAAAAATTTTAAATTTACAGTGGTTTGTTTGTCGTACTCAAAAGGCTAAAACATACATTCTGAGAGACCAGGACACACATACACCCAAAAATCATTTTTAAAGGAACGACTTAAGGTTGCTTACGAAAAAAGAGCAGCTTGATAGAGTAGCTAGCTTTACACAGCCCAGCTAGCCTAGTGGCATGGCTCACCTTAAGACTTATTATTGTTTTGTCATTCAATTTCGGCACACCCTGTTACCCCAAAGCGCCTCTTTTGTAATGGTGTGGCTTAGGTGAGTTTGTGACAGAACAAAATGGATACTTAATCTATTCTGCATGAATGTCCTTTGGGTGTGCATTTGAGAGTGAGTATGTTTGTTTGTTTGTGTGTTTTTTTTCTTTTAAGCATTTTACACCAATACAAACGCCAGAAGCAGGAAACACTTTAATTAAGGACACATTCGCAAAACATACCCTGGCATTAATGTTTTCTTTATAGCGAGTATCAACAACAACAGCAGGAACAACAACAACATTGTTGGTAACAACAACATTTTTTATATTTCTCTTTTGTCTAACGATGGTTCGGTGCTAGACTAAGTGTACCTATTTCAGCTAAAGTTTTGGCAATCAGATAAATACTTTTATGCTCTTTTGACTCCTGCTGCTGGCTTTTGTTGCTGTTGTTTTTGTTGTGCTCCAACTTTAACATTTTATCTTTAGATGAATGTAATTTTATATATTTAGTTTTATCCTTTTCACGACTTTTTGTCATTAAGGCTTAGAGCCATTATTGTAGCCTGCCTTTGCCTTCGATTTGTCCTTTTCATAGGTATGCGAGTTTCCTTTTCAGAAAGTGTGTGTATGGGTGTGTGAATTAGTGTTTGCTGCGTATATGTAATTAATTTTATAAATGTCCACATATTATGTTTTTCTGTGTGTCGCATTTAAAAGTGTTGAAGTTTGTGGGTTTTTGTCAAAACTTGTGTGCTATTTTTATACCCTTACTCGTACTGCAAAAGAGGTACATTAATTTTGTTACTTCGTTTGTAAGAAGGATGCGGTTTGATCAGCATCGGCTCCTGAGTCAGTTAAGCCATATCCGTCTGTCAGTAGTCACGATAACAGACGTAACACTTTAAAGCTATCGCATTAAAATTCGATATTTAAGGTTTAATTCAAAAAATAAAAACTATGTTCGAAAATAAGCTAAATTGGATGAAAACAACGACTATCTCCCATAGAAAGTAACTTCACAAAAATGGTGAAATCTCTTAAGACAATACAATAATTAATTGAATGACTTTAATCTGTGCACATAAGCTGTGGTCTCAAATACGCACTATATACACATTTTCAAATTTAGTAAAATTGAATGCAAACTGCACATATCTTCCATATAAAATGACGTCATTAAGGTATCAACATCTATATAAATATCACAACAATTGATGCTAACACTTGATTTTTCAGACAAAAGGATCAATACTTTAAACTTACTCTGAATTTAAAATTTGCGAAAATCCAATGAAAGCCAAACTTTTCCACTTAAAGAAGTGACTTCATTATTAAACTACTATGCAATTACAATAGACTTCAACCTCTGAAAAATACATGCAAATTTACCATAGAGTAAAGACAGATATTGTCGAATACCTCGGTTTTGTTTTGCTACATTTAGGACTAGATATTCCTTAAAGTCTCTAGCATTTTGCATTTTTTGAATCAATGTTTATATTTTTAGTTTATAATCAAATCAAAAGATTTAGTAAAAGAATTTGAAAAGTCCCAAAACCACTATTTACAAAATTGACTGATAATCTGGATTGAATAGGGTGTTTATAGGTGCTACATGAAGTAATTAAGCAATTAGATGTACAAAAACAAAAATGTTAGGCAGTTAAAGAAAATGCTTTTGTTTTACATACTGCTGCGCTCAAACTAATAGCAGTGCGTAAAACTAATTCATGAAAATTAAAATCAGACAAAAAACAAATTATTGTATTACTTTTATCCTTGTTGCTAAATGTGGTTACTTGTGAAAAGCTCAAAATAATTGAGTGACAAAATTTTTATATGAAATAACGGTTCTTTGATTCGCTGTTCTTTTCAACAGACTTTGAACTCAAGCAGTCAAAATAATAGCAGTTTCCGGTACGTTAAATGGAGATAATTATTTTGCTTGAATCAAGCAAATGGCTTGCTTAAAAGCAAATCAGCAAAACTTTGCTCAATCACGGTGTGATTTTAGAAAAAGATTGCTAAATTGAATTTGCTTCTCATGTATGGAAAAAGCAAAATTTGAATTCAAGCAAAATTTTTCTAAGTTATTATAAACTGCAAAAGCAAATTTCTACTTAATTCGATCAAATGCCACGCCTACCTCCCATGTAAATGGAAAAGTTATGATGGCATAAGTTTGGTAGTAAAAATTCTATAGCAATAAAGTTAGATTTCTGAGTTTATCTGGTATCTAAAATACGTTTTTGTAGAATGGGCGTAATCATTGTACTGCTACGTGTACCTCTTAAAGAACCGGAGTAGTAGTTTTTGCATAAGTTTGGTTTTATTTATGGTTTATGATGAAATGTTGTTTCTCAGTTCATGTTATAGTTACATAACTTTTGGCAAAATATGAGCCTTATAGGTCAACTACCACGCTTACCTCCCATTCAACTGGAACAGTATTATTGGCATAAGTTTGGTGTTACGTCTGCTTAACTTGATAATATGTTCGACTTCTACATATTTCACTTGAATTTTGATTAAATTTAATTAAAATTGTGAGTTTTCTTTGTAAAATTTTTTTATTCCGAATCTGAATCACAATTTTCTTGAAAAAATTCTTTAGGCCTTAGTAGTTTTATTACATCTTCTGTTAAGTTGGACCGTTTATATTAAGGTGGTTGTCGTAAAAAATTAATGTATGGATCTGAAGAAATTAAAAGTCACATACACTCATAGACTCATAGTCACATAGACTCCGAACGGCTCATGTTCTCAAGAAGTTTAACATGGCAATTTTTACTCTCTGAGGTTTACCATTGTCTGCAGAGAGGTGACGACCGAACAGAAAAATTAATTCAATTTATTTATTTTTGTTGTTGTTATAATTGATCCAAACACGCATTTCCCAAACTTTTCGATATCCTATATTTAATATTATACTTACAAATATCTTATTGGCTTATATTAAAAAGAGAATTTGATTTCAATAACAGCAGATAAACAAATTGTTCTAAAAAAATTATTATATCACATCTTTGTTTATAACAGAGATATAAAGATAAAAAGTATAAAAAAAATGATGCAACTAACATATTTGAAAACCCTGCTGAAGAACTGTTTGCCCCTACAACATAATTATTATAACTTAATTGCTGACATTAGACACAAGACCTAAAAAATATTTTTAAGATATAAATACAATATTGTGTTTTCCATTAATAACTTTCATAAAAAAGAAAGTAAAGAATTATCTTCTTTAATTTCGCATCAAAAATGTACATTGCTTATAAGTAGTTTTAATATATGTACATATATTTATATTTTGTTAAACTTTGGCCTTTCAATGTTTCTTAGAGACAACAGTTGGTATTGCTTAGATGTTGCCCAGAATTTTTAAAGCAAGCAAATTAGTTAAACATAAAATAAGTCATTGCGTCGAAAGTATAAAAGGTAGAAGAACCTAATTTGGAACATTAATAAATTTAACTATCAATATTACTTATCCATACATTTTTTCATTTTGACTTCTAAGCTTGCAAATAGAGAGACCTAGGAAGTTAAAAAAAGTCGGCATATATCTGGTTCATGAAATTTAACAACGTTGGCATTAATTTTATTTGCACAATTTCTTTGTCTTAGTAATAATTTCAAAAATTAACTTAATGAGATTACAATTACATAAATTATTTTAATAAGTGTTTTGTGCATTAAGCACAGTAATGAAAATTTCCAGTTGCATTATGATGATATCTTTTACTTTCGCAACTTTTCGCAATGGTTTTTTTTAATTAAAAGCTAATGCACTAAATGTTATTTTCATTATATTCTCCAGGTTAGATAATGATAAATACTTTAGATTTATTTTACTAAATTTGTCCATAAATAAAATTTTATGAAAAAAGCATTTTTTTAAAACTTTTTTCATATTATTTTCATAAACTTTGATACATTTTTTATACGATTTAATCATAATTTAACCAAATATTTACAAAAAGAAAAAATTATTGCAAAATATTATCTATATCAAAAGTTATGGTTAGTTAAATTTGACTTACTTCTAGAGCGTTGCATTTACTTTATCTCTGTTTATTTATAGGTCTTCCTTTCAGAAATTTGAAAATAAATGCAAGAGTTTTTTTGACTTTTCGATATTGTTTTTTAATAACATAAATATATTTATCTAGGGAAATAAGTCTTTTTTAAAAAATTCAACATTTTACTTTTGCGTATTTTGGCACGCCAAAATTGAAAAAGACACATTGTGCAACGATTGGTTAACAATTGCGATGATCAAATGTCTAAGCCTCTCCGGATAATGGTAATTTTTAAATTTAATTTTATGCTTGTAGTTTTTTCACTTCAAAATTATGCTAGATTTCTGCAAAACCTAATCAAAATTTGCTATTCCAATTTATAATAATTTAGCAAATATTTGCTTGAATTAAGTAGAAATTTTCTTTTATTTATAATAACTACAAAGTGATTAGATTCAAGCAAAATTTTGCTAAGTTATTATAAACTGGAATAACATTTACTGGAATAATAATTTTGATCAGTTTTTGCTGAATTTTAGCATAATTTTGAAGTAGCCGAGATTCAAGCGCAAGTTTTGCTTAACCTCAATACAAATTAAGCAAACAGTTTTCTCCGTGTAAGTTCATATGTTCTTAAAAACATTTTTCAAGAACCCTTTTGTATATTTTTATTGCCAAAAACATTGATAAAATAGACTATTTGTTATGAACTGCTTTTATTTTAACCTCCTTATTTTTGAGTAGCATTCAATAGCAATTTATAACTCCGAAAACCTAAATTTATTAAATTTTTATTTGAAGTTCTCTATTTAAAATTAAATAAAGCACATTTTAAAAATAAAAAAATGTGCAGATTTTCTAAAAAAATGCTTTAATTCTTCATTGGCTTGTTTTTATGCCCATTGCTATTTTTTTGACCGCAGTTGTATATAAGTTTTTAATTACATTTTAATTCGTTCCTTTGTAATTTTTAACAGCAAAACCAAACAAGCCTTAAGGGGTATATTTCCTTTATATGGCTTTAAAAATTCGAAACGAATTATTTTTTTAGAAAAGTATTAACAATAACTTAAAGAAAACTTTTGTATACCAAACAACATGATAATAAGTATATTCTGGATTTTTTGTCTTTATAGCTGCTTTTAAAAGCTTTTCGCTGCTTAGATTTCATTTTCAGACTCCAAAACAATGCCAACAATTTCTCAGCTTCTAAAAGACATACATGGAATTACCTATTATTAGAAAATATATATTTTTATGGCGCCATTAAATAAGTTTTAATTTTTATGGACTATTGAAGGTAATCTGTTAGTTTTTGTTATAATAAATTTAATAAAAAAATGTTTAGCTCAATCGGAATTAGTTTTTCCATAACCTTTGGCACCGTTTTAAAAAATGAATTTTTGAGAAAATCACGTTTAAAGTTTTAATCGGACATCCAATTCGTTATTATGCTCTGAATAGACATTACAACCGTTGGTACAACTCAGTAACATAGTTGGTACACAAGTTGGGCGTTATGCCCACAGACAATACAATCTCATTACAACTTGCCAAAAAATCAAATGTTTTGATTTTTCGTACAACCTGAGTTGTACCATCGCTGGATTATAGCATACACATATTTCCGTATAGGGGAAGTCGGGGTTTCGTTGGACAGCGCTATATTTTTTTCCGTAGTAATGCTTGACAGTTTCACCCAACTGTCTTCGACTCGTCTCATGCTGAGCTCATTTTCCAATGAGCACTCGACCAGTGTACACTAGGGCGTAAATTTTTTTGTATTTTAAAAATTTTAGGAGGCTGAAGTAGAATTCGAAAGTTCGTCACAAAAACCAATTTTTGGAATTTTCAAGGTCGGCCAAGAAGGCTCAATGTCGTTTTTTTCTAAAAATAGTTCTTCAAATTAATACTTGTGCTTTCTACCCAGAATGAGTGAATACTAAAAAATATAATGTTCCAATGATCTTATTTGGAAAAAAATGTTCAAATTTTATTTTAGTGGGCTTGAAAGAGGCGTTTCAACCATTTTTTGAACAGGAGGTTAAAAAAAAAGACATTATTTTTGAAAAATGTTTCTGTTTTTTGGTTTAAACTTAAATTTCTCCAAATTTTCGCTCTTATTATAAAATTTTCTAAGCAGTTTTAAACAACATTTAATCTTTAGTAAGTAAAAGAAATATGAAATAAGTTTATATTTTGTTTACTGAAGTTATGCGCATTTAAAGTTTTTTAAAATATGTCTTTTTTTCGGTAAATTTATTAGTGCAAGCAACGATTTTATAAATAGTAGTTATAAAGTCGTTTATATGACTCTAGCCATTTATAACAAGGAGAAAAAGCTTAATTTAAGCAAAAAAAAAAATGCAAAATAATAATATTTTCATTAATTTTATTGTTTTTTAACTATTTTTTGCAGCCTTACTCAACCTTATGTATGTGTATATTTGATCTTACCTTTAACTCAAGAAGTCGATTCATTTTCAGCTTTTAAAATTTTGATAAATTTAAATAAGCATATTGTGACAAAATAAGCTTGCTTCTTTAAGTTAATTGTTAGTAAACTTATGCAAATAAATGGCTTCAGTAAAAAATAAAGATATGTGGCATGTTGGAGAAACCATTCCTGCTTTAAAGTCGTTCAAACTCCCAGCAAAACAAGAGACTATTTGACTACTTTAGTTAAAGGTGAAATCAAATATGCACAGGTATTTAAGTACGGCTGCAAAAAAAAAGGTAAAAAGGAATAAAAAGTTACAAATATATTTAAATTTTGCAAATGTTTTTGGCTTAAATAAAATTTTTTCTCCTCGTGATACAGGGCTATTTTCATATCAAAGACTTTATAACTACTATTCATAAAATCGGTGCTCACACTAATAAATTTACCGAAAAAAGACATGTTTTCAAAATTTTAAATACGCATAACTTCGGTAAAAACAAGATAATCTAACGTTTTGTTCTTTTACTTGCTTAAGATTAAATGTTGTTTAAAACTGCTTACTAAGATGTTATAATAAGAGCGAAAAATTTTAGAAGTTTAAACCAAAAAAACAGAACTGTATGAACAAAACCATATGTGAAGGTTTTGCGTAAAGTGATAGTTTGAGTACTTTTTCTGGTAGAATATTTTTTGTGAATTTTTATTTTTTTTTATTTGAAAGTTCAATATAACTTCCAAGCGAAGATTTATTTCGTTTACAAAATTATTACAAAAAATTTTTTTACAAAATTATTAACAAACTTATTTTTAGCTGAAAAAGAAACCTTCTTTTATCATTTTAATAGAAAACATCTACTCTAAATAAGTTCGGAAAAGGCTACTTTTTCACATACTTAAATGAGTTCCAAAAACAATCATTAAACTTTCTCCTTCTTACTGAACCACAAGTATAAAGTGAGAGTTTTGCGTTAGTTTATGGGTAGAATTTTATTTAAATTAATGTTTTTTAATAAGTAGATTTAAGCTGCATTCTTGATAGAACTGAATTCATTAAATTTTGTTTCCATCAAAAAATTGTTTTTTTACGACATTATACAAAAAATTTATTAATCGACATTTTTTTTTTTGGAAGTGATTACAGAAATTAATAAATAAATGTTTATTTTTACATTATAAAATCAGTTATGAAAAGAATCATGAAATTTTCGAGATACGGAAACAAATGAAAATATTTTCGTTATAGGCAACTAAAACGTTATCTTTGAAATAAACGTCAAAAACATTCTCATGAGCGTAACAATTATGCCAGTTTTGAAATTTTTGTTCAGTTTGTATTGTGTTCAAAAAAAAAGTCTATGACTTTTTAAATAAAAATTTATTTGAATATATGAATATTTTAAAGTTATGAAATTGTAACTTATACAGAGTTACATAAAGAAATCGTTTAATCAGCCTTGAAAAATTTATTTGTAATCATATTCTCGATATCTCGATATGATAAGACTATTTCTGATTGAAAAATAATTATTTCTTTTTGCCGGTTTTTCTAGTTTTTGATAATTTCTTGTTTGTTTCTTAACTCGTTTTCGAACAAAAAATTTTCGTTTTTGAGAAGCAACTCAGTGAGTCAAATGAGTTCAAAACATTTCATTTTTGAGTGCCAAAAAATAACTTTTCAATGGTTCTTTTTTTTAGCTCTAAAGTATATATATATATATTCTTGATCAGTATCACATCCTGAGTCAATTAAGCCAAGTACGTCTGTCCATTTGTCCGTCTATTAAAATTGGAAGTAAAAAATTTGCATTGGGAAAATTTTAATAATTTTACTTTAAACGGAGCTTAAAAAAATATCTGCATTCTGTTTTTACATTAGTTCTATTTTTGGTTATCTACGCTTAATACTTTGATCAGATCAGACTTTAGTAAAGATTTTCTAAACTTGGCACATAGTGTAGCATGTAACGTTTTGATACGCAGTGATTTGTTTGAGTTTGTGAGCGGATAGCGGATGCACGCTTGAACTTCCGGCTCTGGCTCGTCGGCAATTGGGGTGGAATACAAACCGCAACTCACAAAAATTTTGCTAGCTGCAAATTATTTAAAATTTGCGTGCATATTTAAGAGAGCCTTAAAGTAAAAAATACAGGAAAAAATAAGAAGAAGAAGAGAGTAGGTATATCTAATATCAAACTAAACATGGTCACTAAGAAGTTATGCCTATTTGTGGTGATCAATGATGACCTTGATTCACCTTTGCCCTCCCAACCAAGATCAGCGCTTATGACCAAATAGTAATTATGCTGATCCCTTACAAATCACACAACCACACTGATGCCAGAAATCAAAAAGGTAAATTTAGAAATTCATGATATTTTTATAATTATTCATAATATGGTTAATATTAATATCATTAATAATTTTGTGACAATCATATTAGATATAACTTAAAACAACAAAGTTTAAGCTTGGCGAAAATTCTAAAAAAAACAATTTTTGCATTTTTCTTTTTGTCATTAAAAGTATAAAAAAATGTTAATAAATTTTCATGTTCTTATTAAATTTTGTAATTTAGGGATTATAAAAATATTTTAGTTTAAATAGAAAAAAATTCAGATTATATACTAACATTTTTCTTTTACGAGAAACACATTGAAAAATGAAACATTAAGGCAATGAACTTTGGTTTTAATAAAAATAACCAAAAGATCAAACATAATAACAATTTGTTGTGAGCGTCATTGCCATACAAAAAAAATGTGCAAATATATACTAAAACTGAAAATTTAAATTAAAACGAGAGAGTGGCAAATCAAAACAAAATAAAGAAAGAATAAAAAAGTAAAGAGACTTACATTGCTTATTGTTGGCGCTTCCACGATGAAAGTACTTTCATAGGAAGAGTGTTTAAGCTGCAAATAATGTTAAAGAAATTTTTATGCTATGTTGTTTTTGTTTATCTTCCATTTTTACGACGATTCGAAGTTGTATTTATTGTCGCATATTTTTAAATCACTCTCTTAAATTAAAATAAAAGCCGCAATCTAAGTTTTAAAAAATATATAAGAATAAAGAGTAAAGTAAAACTTAATTTTTTTTTTAAATAAGTTTGCTAATTTTTCCTTGTGCGCAAATGAAACATTTTTTTTAATAAAGAGTACAATGTGGCATTTTTGAGGTTATGTTTTTTTTCCGAGTGGTATAAAAGACATTATATACCGATGGTGGTTAAAAATTTTGTTTTTTTTTACATATGTATAGAAATATATGTATGAATGCACATTCTTATGCTTTTTTTCTTCTTCTTTATAATTACTTATATATCTTTATCTTAAAATTAGATAATGGCTTTTTATTTTAAGTATTATTTTATTTTATACTAACACTTAATAATCACTTATTTATATTAATGCGTTTATAGTTTCTATTCTAGTTTTATATAAAAACATTTTATAACATTCTTATATCTTTTCGCGCAAAATTACGTTATGCACTGTTTTTTATACTTTTCTTTATCTTATTTAGGAAAATATTTAATGCTAAATATTGTATTTTTAAACTATGATTTTAAATGATTTAACCCATTTTACAACTTTTACGATTATTAAATAGGGATTTAAACGCGGTTTTACGATCAGGTTTCGTTTGTGGTCGTGTGACGTCCGTCCACTTTGCCTGATATTTCGAACTGATCCCACGATTCTTTTAACCACGAGCTGGCCGAATGATGAAAAGGTCGGGTGAAGAGGTGATGCAATTTTTTGCAGAGGTGGGCATAAAATTGGTGCCAATCTGTTGATTGATTTTCATTAGAAATCTTTATATCAAATTTTTTAATTTTTTTTTTTTTTTAATTTACCCTTGAGAAAATGTAGCACCAAAATGAGTAAAAATTGATATTGTCTCCAAAATTTGTGGTGAATTTTATTCAAAGCAAAAACATAGCAATCTCTAAGATATTTTATTTATCTTTTGTAAAAATCGAAATGGTTTTTAGCTTGGAATGATATCATATTGTTTTATTTAAATTATGAAATTGAAGGATATTTCTACTCACGTTCAATTTAAATTCAATAGAAAATTAATGAATAAAATTTAAAAATGAAAGAAATTGATCGTTTTGATTTATAAATTATACAAGTTAATTTTAGGCTTAATTTAATGACACGTTCTATAAAATTGTACAAACTTTTAACATTAGCTTAAAAATTATAACTTTAATAGAAGCTGACCATCTAGTTCGACGCCGGATTCAGAAAGACCAAAGGTAAAAATTCATCATGCAATTAAAAATTCCTTTCTAGCCATGATTTTGCGAAATCGCAAAGCGCCATTTTAATTACAAGTAAAAATCGAGCAAAATTCGATAAAACGTAGGTGAGTAATCGCGAATACGTACAGTAAAGTTGACAAACAGAGGGCCAGTTGACCGGAAGTCAATCAAAGGGAGGCTAGGATGTACAAAAAAAAATATTTAAGAAAATTTTAAAACGATGCTACAAGCACTGGCACAATAGCTATCATCGACAAAAAATAACTCAATGGCATCAAACTCGAGTTTCTTTAAATTTTGTGTTGTGCTCATCTTGTCTGTCCATTTAATTTAAGTTGGAGTATCTGGTTTTTTTATAATTGTTTTCTTTTAATTTTTTTTTTTGTAAATTTATCGTTCGCTTTCCTTTTCTATTTAAGAAGTTTTGCAACTTTACTTAACAAGTGCGACCGCAGTCAGGGTTGCTAACGTGACGCCACCGCATATCCTGTTAAGAGCAGAATAGCTGCAACAACGAAGAAACAGAAACATAAGAATTCACACAGCAGCCGTGCTGAAGGAAGACCAGCAAAAGTATTCATAATAATAATATATTGTTTATTGTGCTCGTTTTTTCTTTATGTTTGTTGTTATAGCTGTTGTTTCTCTGGGTTGTTTTTTGTGTTTATATTTTTGCTTCAAACCTTTGTTAAATAAAATTTTAAGCATTGCACTGTATTGCATTTTATTTTTGACAACAACAAGCAAGCAGGCAAGCAGACAGGCATGCAGCAGTAGTTACGAACGGTATTCATAACTGCGACAACAGTAACCGTAACGGTAACGAATAGAAAAAACGGAAATCAGCAAGTGAACTGAATGAAAATATTGTTGTACAGCATAGCTGAAAGAGCAGTTTGTATATCAAGAATGAATGCTGCTTTGGTTTTCTGTGAAGTATAACTCCAAAAGAGGAAATTCATTAAAGTGATACTTACTGATCCGAAGACAAAGGCTGTGCAAAGGTTATACTGGATAGAGATTTTAAATGGCAAAGCTGATTTTAATGATTTAAAAATGTAACTCATACGCCCTGCTGTACCTGAAATTCTGTATTAGGAAAATCGCTCGACACTTCTGTTATACATTCTTCGAACATGACTTAAATATACAAAACCTTCTTCGCAAAGAGCGGATGAGTTGCATTAAAATATAATTTTTAGTTCATCTTCATTTTGAAATGCTTTCTTAGTGGTGGAATAGGAATCCGCTGTTATTGTTTTTATTTCAAAATCATGCAAATTTTGCGATAATACATTTTCTGCGTCACAGGATGTACTGGCATAATGTCACTTCTTTATTCATCACCTGGCTTATGTTAAAAAAAATAATAATTTTATTATTATTTTTTCCGAACAGCATCTATGTTACCTTATCTCTACTGTTTAAGCTATTTATGAAAACATCCTTGAAGAGCATGCCTTTATTTTTGAATATAATCTAAAAACCTTGAAAACATTTTCAATATATTTTCGCCATGTCTGTAGTTAGTTAAATGGCGCTAGTCACTCCCACATCCAAGTTTTTTGGCCAACTTTGATGTCCTTGAGGTCATTATGAACCAATATTAGACGACTACCCAGCAACAAAACCAAATTAAGGAAAGTGACATTGCAACTAAACTCTTCTTCTTAAGAGCACATAGAAAAAAAAATAGCTGAAAAACACAAGACTTAAACACAAAATAACCAAACAATAATAATTATAAAGAAACTCTGACAGCCATGGCGTCATTTGAGCCTTAAGTTAAGTGAACACAAAAAAAAAACATGAAAAAATGACTGCCAACATATTCTCATCCCAGGATCAGCTCAACCAAATCGAGTTGTTCACACAAAAATTAAGCATAATGCTCTAGCAGCGACTAAAAGAACAAAGGGGATGAATGGATGGATAAGTTGTAAATGGCTTAAGATAGCTTGTGGTTAAAGTTCCGTGGCTGTGCCTAGCCTTCTCTTTCTTGTCTTTCTTGTCTTGTTTGTCTTGTGACGGAAGCTCAAAATGCAGCTGAAAGGCAACTAAGACAAGACAGCTAGCGTCAGACATGAACGCGCCTGGAAGTAGTACTAGTTTGACAGGATGCGGAAGTTGCAAGTTGCTGTCGCACATGCAGAGCAACGTGGCGTCTCATTTTCCTCCTCCATGCTACATATTCCTTCTGCTTGCTCCTCATGCTCATACCCTAAACCATTCAACCATTGTCATTGGCTTTGTTCTTCTTGGCACGTGTTCAATGAACCAATTTGGCGCGCACGTAACGCTGTTGCCGATAATTGCCAGCAATGGCAACGCAAAATATAAAAACCATAAAGTGCAAAAAATACTAAAATATGCTTTGCTTATATCTATGCACCATAAAGCTCAGTGTTTAGAAAACTTTTCTTAATTTTCTTTGTTTTTTCTTGTTGTCATGAAAACTGATCAACATTGCTGTCGAACTAGATATTAAGTTGGAATTTTCTGATTATATGTTTTCTTCAATAAATAATAAATAATAAATATGTTACTTAAAGACTTGACCAAGTTTTTTTCGAGCTATAAGAAAATAAAATAATAACAATAACAAAAACTCAAGTCTGAAGAAGTTTCATTATTTCTGAGCAATAATTCGACTTATTATTATTATTCTTACAGCCCTATTCTGGCAAATTAACAAATTGTTAACCAGTATTTTGAATATTTGTATGTGTTTGTTGTTTTCAAAACAAAATTTAAAGCTCAAAAATCAAAATTTGTTAATGAAATTGTCAATAACTGAAAAGCAGTTGACAATTTTTATCAAAACTTTTTATTTTTGAGCTTCAAATTTTGTTTTGAAATCAAAAAATTACAACAAACACATAGAAATTTTCAAAATACTGGTTAACAATTTGTTAATTTGCCAGAATAGGGCTGTTAATATATATTAGTTATTAAAAGACGGGACAATTAGCTAAATTTGACCTATGTTTAAATTTTACTACTTTTTGTGTGATCCCGTTAGCTTTGTAACATTAGTAATGCCTTAGTAATGCCAAATGCCAACTTAGTAATGCCAAATGCCAACTTAGTAATGCCAAATGACATCATCGTCCCTTAATGGGCTAAGGTGGCCCTAATTTGCAAAAGTTTTATTTTTGTTGACGCCATAGGCTAAAAATATTCGATTTGATATAAAACTAAAATCTATGAAGCAGCGTGCCGATTGAAGAACTTTTAAAACTCGCTAACAAGCCCGACTGCTGGAGAAGCGATTTACAAGAGTTTTTCCTTATATATTTCCTTATATTTCCTTATATAAAGCATATTTTTGTTTTTGCAAAATGGTCTGCATTTCGTTTTTAAAGCAAAGCTTCTTACGCCTCGCTTTGTGATTTGCTAGAGTGAAATCTCAAAAACGACACTTTTTCCAAGCATCGCTTTTATATAATACTAGCTGAAACCCGGCGCGTTGCTGCCACTCTCCCTATTCAAACGCCCATAAAATGTTATCAGTTAAACAGCATGTCTAAATTGAGGTCAAATACTGAATTCCGAGACTGTGCGACCTATATCCACAAAGCTATTCGATATAACAATTTTGGGTTGTATAGGAAGTGCCACGCCCTCTTGATCACCCCTCATAGAATGTAATCAATTAAACTGCATGTGTACATGGAGGTCGAATACCGAATACCAAAACTGTGCGACATATAACTCCAAATATATTCGATAACACAAATTTGGGTTGTATTACGCCCATAAAATTTTACCAATGAAACTGCATGTGTAAATTGGGGACGAATACTAAATTCCGAGGCTGACATATAACTCCAAAGCTATTCGATATCGCAAATTTGGGTTAAGTTGGAGGTGCCACGCCCCCCGACAAACTCTAAAAAATTTTATCAGTAAATCTGCATGCGTAAATTTTGGTCAAATACTGAATTCCGATGCTGTGCGACCTATAACTCTAAAGCTATTTGATAGCACAAAGTTGGGTTGTATGGGAAGTGTCACTCCCCTTTTCCCTACGCCCATAAAATGTAAGAAATGAAAGTGCATGTATAAATTTAGGTCGAATACCGATTTCTTACGCTGTCAACCTATAACTTCAAAGCAATTCGATATTGCAAATTTGTCATGATGTAAGGGAGATGTCAGGCCTCCTTGTCCAACGCCCATAAAAAAAAAATTATTGAAACTGCATGTGTAAATTGAGGTCAAAAACTGAATTCCAAAGCTGAATTCCTATAAATTCAAAGCTATTCGATATCACCGATTTGGATTGTATGAGAGGTGCCCCTCCCCCTTGTCCAACTCCCATAAAATTTCATCACTGAAACGGTACGTCTAAATTGTGGTCGAATACCGAATTTCTAAGCTGTGCAACCCATAACGCTATTCGATAACACAAATTGTTTTTATATTAATGGGAGGTAAAAGAAGTTGTGGCATTTCTTCTTAAACCATCTCGTACTCAAAGCAAAGCCACTTACAAAATTTGAGCTCAATCGGACCAATAGTATCGGAGTATTGTGATATTTCCAAAAGTAGGCGTATATGAAGTGTGACAACGCCCGTTTTTATTAAAGTTAGTGACAGTCATCATAAGAACTTATTTAACAAATTTTAATTTAATACGACCAAAACCTTCTTAAATATAGCATTTTTATTGATTTGTGGGCGATAAAAGGGGTGTGGCATTACTTTTTTCCAAAACCTTTGCGTAGCAGTTACGAACAAACCAGTAGAAGGAAGTATCCTATTTGGTCTAGTCGTTTTCAAGTTTTAAGCATCCGAACAAATCACGATTCATTTTTATATGTACACATATTGATTTGTGGGCGCTAAAAGTGGGCGTGAAAACATTTATGTATCGTGACTGCCTCTTGGAGCACTAACACAGCAAGTTTCAGTATAAAAATGTGTAGAACTCCGGAATTGCCATGATTTCGAAAAAGTGAGCGTATATATATTGCGACGAAAAAGTTATTTTTGTACAGTTACTGACAGTTACCATCTGAACAAAATGATAATATCTTAGTTTTTACGATCGAAACCGTCTGATATATATCCCTTATTTGGTTTGTGGTCGATAGCGCAAATTTGGCTTGTATGGGAGGAACCACGCCCCCTCTTCCAAACGTTACCAAACCTCACAGGAACAATCTATCAATGCGATCAAAACCGTGCGAAATATAGCATTTTTGTTGTTTTGCAAGAGGTAAAAAGGGGTGCGGTAAAATATTTCCCTTGAGTCATCTCGTAATCGAAACAAATCGACTGCCCAAATTTCAGCTCAATTTAGGTTAAGCCTGGCGCACTTTACTTCACTGGACGCTAACTCCCCGAAAAGTGAGTTTAACTAAAGTAGGGCAGGCCTATTTTTAGTGCACTTGCCGAGGGTAACCATATGAACTGAATTACAAAATTTTTGTCTAATACGACCCAAACCGTTGAAATAAAACGTTTTCATTGGTTTGTGGGCGGTAAAAGTGGGGCGTGGAAACCAATTTTTAGTACAGTTGCTGACAGTAACCGTACAAACTAAGCCAACATTTTAGCTCAATCGACCCAGTAGTCAATTTTGATGGTTTCTTAAAAAGTGGGTGTGGCTATATAGCGCTGACGCCCTTTTTTAGTACAATTGCCGAAAGTAACCATACAAACTTAAGTATCATATGTTAGTCTCATACGGCCAAAACTGCATGAAATATAGCATTTTCACTGATTTGTGGGCGCAAAAGGGGGCGTGGAAACCAATTTTTCGTACAGTTACTGTCAGTAACTTCACAAACCAAAGTAACAAATTTAAGTCTTATACGACCAAAACCGTCTGAAATAAACCATTTTCATTTATTTGTGGGCGGTAAAAGGGGGCGTGGAAACCCATTTTTAGGACAGTTGTCGACAGTAACCGTACATACTAAATTACAAAATTTTAGCCATATACGACCCAAACCGACTGAAATATAACATTTTTATTAATTTGGGGGCGGTAAAAGGGGGGTGTGGCAAATTTTTTCCTCAACCATCTCGTACCTGAAACAAATCGACTGCTAAAATTTCAGGTCAATCGGTTCAGTAGTTTTGGAGTCTATAGACATCACACAGCCAGACACACATCGTTTTGCTTTATATATATATAGATATTGATTTGTGGGCGTTAAAAGTGGGCGTGAAAACATTTATAAATTGTGTTCGTCTCTTGGAGCACCTAAAGAGCAAGTTTCACTGTAAAAATGTGCAGAACTCCGGAATTGCCATGATTTCGAAAAAGTGGGCGTATTTATATAACGACCACGCCCCTTTTTTGTACAGTTACCGACAGTAACCATCTGAACAAAATCCCCAAATCTTAGTTTTTTACGATTGAAACCGTGAGATATTTTTCTTTTTTTTTTGTTTGTGATCGATGGAGCAAATTTGGCTTGTATGGGAGGTACCACGCCCCCTTCTCCAATCGTTACGAAACCTCACAGGAACACTCTCAAGATGTGGCTTTATTTTCCCTGAAAATTTCATAAAGATCGGTTCAGCGGTTTTGGAGTCTATACGTGATATAGCCACATACCCACCCACATACCCACCCACATACCCACATACCCACATACCCACATACCCACATACATACATCCATTTTTATATATATAGATAGATATTGATTTGTGGGCGTTAAAAGTGGGCGTGAAAACATTTATAAATTGTGTTCGTCTCTTGGAGCACCTAAAGAGCAAGTTTCACTGTAAAATGTGCAGAACTCCGGAATTGCCATGATTTCGAAAAAGTGGGCGTATTTATGTAACGACCACGCCCATTTTTTGTACAGTTACCAACAGTAACTATCTGAACAAAATCCCCAAATCTTAGTTTTTTACGATTGAAACCGTGAGATATTTTCCTTTTTCTTTTGTTTGTGATCGATGGAGCAAATTTGGCTTGTATGGGAGGTACCACGCCCCCTTCTCCAATCGTTACGAAACCTCACAGGAACACTCTCAAGATGTGGCTTTATTTTCCCTGAAAATTTCATAAAGATCGGTTCAGCGGTTTTGGAGTCTATACGTGATATAGCCACATACCCACCCACATACCCACCCACATACCCACATACCCACATACCCACATACATACATCCATTTTTATATATATAGATTTTTGTACACTGCGGGAATCGAACTGATGCGACTTAGATTAATAGTTCAATACGCTACCCACTAATCCAAAACTCTTTATTGCGTAGGTTGGTTTATTCAATATTAAGTTTTAACTGCAGCTGTGTTGCACTAGATCACAATCTTAATACATAAAAGGCAAGCATAACGTTTCACTTAATATCGCTCAAACTGGAATTATTTTTTTTCATTTTTACAGTGCTTTTATAAAATATAAAGATAGAAACTCCATTCCTGGTATTTGCTCTAAAGGCGGGGGTGTGTTGATTGCAGTCAAAGTGACACATTTCTCTGAAGAGTTATTAATTCCAGAATCCTTGGACATTGAGTTCTGTTGTGTTAATGTTAAGTTTGGTTCATTGATCCTTTTTATTACATGCTCATATATTCCTCCCCTTTCTACCTTAGAAGTTTATAGCAAACATTTGGCTTCTATTAGTAGAGTTTGCTCAAAACTGCAATCTAATGATCATATATTAATAACTGGTGATTTTAACTTGCCAAACGTTTCTTGGAACTGCTGTTCTGAAATTCCTGAAATATTTTTACCTTCGTCTGAAAGTTCATCCGATAATTATTTTTTAAACGAGCTCTCAATACAAGGCCTGTTCCAACTTAACTGTATCTTTAGCAAAAATAATCGTTTGCTTGATCTGGTGTTTTTTGATGACAGCAATATCGCTTCTGTGTCTAAACCAGATCCTCTGGTTACATCTGAAGATTCTCAACATTCAACATTAGAAATTATGTTAAATTTTCCAAAACCATCTGTGTTGTACTATGATTCTCAACCGCCTATTGAGTTTAACTTAAAAAAAAAAAAACTACGTGATTTTGAAGAATAACTTGTGCAATATAAACTGGAATTCTATTCTTAATATTTATACAAAAAGTTTATCTTCTCAGAGTTTTTATGATGCGGTATATGCATTTAATAGAACGCTCAATGATTGTTGTCTAAAAGCTGTTCCGCAAAGGAAAGCCTCCTTGACATCGGGTCCGTTATGGCATACAAATTAACTAAGCAAAATGAAGAACTTTAAATCTAAATACTATAAAAAATATTTAAAAATACATAACATATGCGATTTTGGATGCAACACCCCGATTACATACAGTTACCAAGAGTTATGCAAACAATCCTACAATATCTACTTAACAAAAGTGAAATTAAACATCAAATCTGATGCTTAATCCTTCTGCAATTTTGTAAACACAAACTGTAAGATTGATTCCTATCCTCTATTTACGAAGTATAATTCTGTTAAGTCTGATAATGATAATAGTATTTGCAATCTTTTCGCTGACTTTTTCAAGACGAATTATTCATCATCGTCCTATGATTATTTAAGTTATCCTTTCAATATTCAATCTGCGGATATTTACTTCCCAATAATTGACACAAACACAGTCTTATCATTTTTAAAAAATATTAAATCATCATATAAAAGTGGTCCTGATAACATACCTTCATGTATATTAAAATACTGCTGTGAAGAATTAGTGACTCCCATCTCTTTACTATTTACTTCATCATTAAAATCCTGCTGTTTTTCTGCAGCCTGGAAGCATTCATTTATTATTCCGCTGCATAAATCCGGAAATAGGTCTTTAATTGATAACTACCGTGACATCGCAAAATTAAGCGCTTTGCCTAAAATTTTAGAGGCAATTGTTACATCAGGACTTTCGCATAGCTTTAAATCTTTAATGTCTCCTTTCCAACATGGATTCCTTTCTGGAAAATCCACTGTTACTAACCTTCTCAAATTTATATTAAAAACTATGGAAAATTTTGGAAAAGGCATGCAGACTGATGCTATGTACACGGATTTTAGCAAGCTTTTGACGTTGTAAATCACAAACTATTGATCTTAAAAGTACATCTTGTTGGATTTCCTATACCGTTGGTAAAGTGGATTGAATCTTACTTAATCAATAGAATACAATCTGTTCTTTTTAAGCTCAAGAAATTACATGAGTTTCATATTACTTCAGGAGTACCTCAAGGAAGTCATCTTGGGCCAATTCTGTTTCTACTTTTTGTAAACGATTTGCCATCTGTCATAATGCATTCTAGCATCTTAATGTTTGCTGACGACGTCAAACTCTTCCTTTCTTTTAAAAATGATAATGACGCTGTATTTTTGTAATCTGACATTGATTATCTTCATAACTGGTGCAAAACGAACCGTATGAACCTCAACATGAAGAAATGCAAGCATATGTCTTTCTCGCGCAAACCACCAATTAAATGTACCTTCAAAATTTGTGGTTATCCATTGGAGTCCTTAGATAGCTTCAATGATCTTGGAGTTACAATGGATCCTAAACTACGCTTTAATATTCATGTAAATAAAATAATAAATAGAGCAAATAGTACTTTAGGATTTATTAAACGTTGGGCAAAAGAGTTTAATGATCCTTTCATAACGAAAACCTTATTCACTTCCCTAGTGTGGCACATCTTAGAATACGCTTCAGTTGTTTGGTGCCCACGATACGGTTGTTACAAAGACGACATTAAATCAGTGCAGAAACATTTTCTTTTGTTTTGCTTAAGCTATCTTTAGTGTAATATTGATTTTCACTTACCACCTTATGAATTTTGGTTACAACTGTTAAATCTTCCGCAGAATTATGATAAATGCTTGTTGGATTATAGAACTTTTACATGGTTATGTAAACAGTCCATATTTATTGAGAAAAATATATTTTTATATTCCTCTTCGTCATAGAAGATCTTTTGAGTTACTCCACATGAACTTTTATAGAACTAATTATTTGCAAAATGAACCTCTTAAAAGCGCTTGCGGTGATTTTAATTGTGTATCTGATATTATATCCTTTAGTGAATCCATGGACTCAATCAAACATAAAATTAAAGATTACCTGCAGTACCGTTGTTGATTATAATTTAGTTCTCTCACACATATATCTGATGCGTCTGGTGATATTTGTAAGCACATTAATATAACAATCTAAATGGATAAATGAACCTAAGCCTGAAATGGATAATTTTGGTGTATGAACATCTAAATAATCTGAATGGACCTAAGCCTGGGATCTTCAATTGCCTTACATCTTCATTATGAATGTGACTACATTTGTCGACGGTACCGTGGTGTCTTGGTTTTTACTTCTTGAAACACTGCGTTAGATCAATTTTTAATGTATTAATATGAGTGGCCGATAAGAACTAGTTTGTCTTGATGCCTGCGTTCGCAACTGGTTTTCTTTGTTTTATGAAAATTGGTTTGGTGAAGTTGGCCTAGTTTGTCGAGTAACCACCTTGTCAAGCCAGGATCCCACCGGCTTCAGGAAGACAAATCGATATTTATTATATATATATACTTATTGGAGTGGTGTTTTATTGGGTATGAGACCTTGTTTGTCACACGACTGCGCCGATGGCCGGATACAAAAATTGTTGCTAGCTTGACCTTGTTTGTCTTGAAAACGCAACCCTGCTATGCTGTCTGATATTAACGATTTGACTTAATTTTTTTATTATTTATTTTTTATTTTTATACCTTAATAAAATTATATACTTTAAGCAATTTATTAAAACTTTTTAGTTTTTTAATAATACATGATTTTAATCAAAATCATACCTTATATTTTTGAATTGTATTAAATATCTTATTTTATAATTTTTAATTTGCTATAAGACCTGTTAAGGTTTAGCAATCGAATAAATAATAATAATAATAATATAAGTACCAGAGACCTGCAGCGATGAACTGCAACTGCTTTTACACCCAGTACATACTTGGTTTTTGTATGACTTCAATATCATTAATACCATGCAACATATTCTACGCCATCGAGCTCACTTACAACATCAAGCATGTTGCATTAGCCAATTGTACCAAAGTCAAACACTGTGTGATGTGTGCTTCGACTTCAGTGGAAAGTATAGATGTTTGCATAAAATAATTATGTGTATAAACCACAGCGCACGAAGAGCAATCGTTATAATTATGCATTATTTTGAGCTACTGCCTCGTGTACCATTGCAGGTTGATTTCAACTTCGGCTAAGCAGTGATACAAAAATAAGCTTACGAACGATGAAATCAGCGCGTACACTGCATTTTTACTCAAGTATTTGTAGATTACTTCAGTATGAATAGAGTAAATAGTTTTAGGAAGTTTTAGGGGTAACTTATTTCGAAGATGATGTCAAACTTTAAAATTTAAGATGGCGGATAGAGTTGCCACCTAAATTTTTTTATTTTTGCGAATTCTTGTAATTTTGAAATTCTGACAACGGACTTGATTTTGAATATAATGTCACAGTCTTAAAATTTAAGATGGAGGTTAGGGTTGCCACCTAAATTTTTACCACAGTATTGCCACCTAATAATATGTATTTTTAAGAGTTTTAAACATCATTTATCAGTGTTAAGGGGTCGCTGATTTCGAATCTAAAGTCAGAATTTTAAAATTCAAGATGGTGGATAGGGTTGCCACCTTAATTTTTTGTAGTTTTATGAATTCGGGGCTTGCAAAAAAAAAATCGTACACCAAAAATGGGTCGCTGAATCCGAATCCATTGTCAGAATTTCAAAATTATAAAATTTTGAAATAATAGAGTTGCCACCTAATAATATGTCTTTTCAAGAGTTTTAAACGTCATTTATCAGTGTTAAGGGGTCGCTGATTTCGAATCTAAAGTTAGAATTTTAAAATTCAAGATGGTGGATAGGGTTGCCACCTTAGTTTTTTGTAGTTTTATGAATTCGGGGCTGGCAAAAAAAAAATCGTACACCAAAAATGGGTCGCTGAATCCGAATCCATTGTCAGAATTTCAAAATTATAAAATTTTGAAATAATAGGGTTGCCACCTAATAATATGTCTTTTAAAGAGTTTTAAACGTCATTTATCAGTTTTAAACTCTTGCAAAGACATATTATTAGGTGGCGACCCTATTATTTCAAAATTTTGAACAATTGAACAAAAGTTGTAGCTTTATTAAAGATCTGCATGCATACAAAATCTTATCAAAATCAGTGATTAAAGGTGTTTTATAGTAAAATGGCGTCTGATATAATTTCTTAAAAAACTAAATTTAATAAATATCTTTAAAAATTTACTAAGCAAATTTTATTGCTCACTCAATTAAACTTTATAATTTATTTTAAAAAAGAAATCAGCTCAATTGAACCATTAGCTTATGAGCTACAAGCTCTCAAAAGTCACGCAAAGTAACTGCAATATTACTGCAATGTTACTGCAAATACTTTGTGTTCGGAGAACAAAATAAGCGCTGGCTTTTTTATGCAGGAATTACGCTTTATGTCTTTGTTTTGTTGCTTGTAAATGACCATACTTACCATTGCATACCAGAAGTTGAAAAGACCCTGCGCTGGTTATCAAACCAACAACTCGAACATGCATTATTGTGGTGTTACGACACGCTCATACACAGTTGGCTTCAATGTTGCAAGTATGTTCGACACAACAATCGCAGCGCTTGCGTAGTGCGGTCAGACTGTCACTGTATTTGTTGAGGGTAGATTGCAAGTAGCGAAAATGCCATCGCTTGCAGATCACTGATAAGTACTATCTTGAAAAATGTTCAGCCTGAAAGTATGCACATACATACTTCCAGATTACTTTGATGTTAAGAGCAGCTGCCATTAAACTGGGAGAAAATTATCACATTATGACAATTGCTTTAGGTGTAGATTTCAATTGCGAATGTTCACATGAACGTTCGCAGGCACTCAAAAAATGCCTTTTTGACAAATGCAATTTATGAACGATAAGCTATCCAAATTTTTATACTGCACGATTAAGAAACTATTGATGCAGTATTTGCAGGATATATCTAAGACATATTATCTATAAAACACGTTTGCGATTTTAGATATCACAAGCCAATAATTTCATTATGAAATTTCCATACTGAAAGTTGAAATTATTTATGGTGGGCTTGAATGATTTTTAAAAATAGCAAACGAGTACCAAACATATTTCACTGGAATCTTTTAAAACATAAAAAACTACATTTCAAACATTTTTAGCGTAACCCTCAGAGCCGTTTTCGAAGAAAACCATTTCAATGATTATTTAATTTTTTACAATTTTGAATCGAATTATTTTGCATAGTAGCCACAAAATCTTCAAATTTTTTTCATACATTTTTTAACATTTCTGTTTCCATGAAAAATTGTAAGCCTACCTCCTATGAAACAAGAAAAAGCTGAATAAATGAAAAGTACAATAAGTAAGAGGGTAAAGGATTGTATTAAATAAATAAACGAATTGCTATGACAAAATTTTAAAGTACAAAAGAAACTTTGTTATATGCATTACATATACTCTAGATTGTATATACAGTGGCTCACAGCTTATTTCGTGCAGGTTCTGTGTAAAACTTTAAAATGCTATAATTTGGTTAAAATACCGAAAATGGAAAAATTTTAATTAAATTTTTTCTAGTAACTACATTGGGGAAATTTTTTGCCACTCTTCCATCAGGGCATTTTTTAAATCATTTTTATTGGAAATACTCCGTTTGCGAACGCCACTCCTTAAAATGTTCCCCAAATTTTCAAAAACGTTTAAGTATGGTTACTGTGCCGGCGGATTCATAAGATGCCAGCAATTTCAAATGAACCATGATTGGACGATTCCCGATTAATGTTTTGGGTCGTTGTTCTGGTTGAACCGAAATCTCTGTCGTACACCCAAGGTATTGGCACTTGGAAGTAAATTTTTCTTTATAATGTTCAAACATAGTGTCTTGTCTATAATTCCATCCATGAACCTTTTTTCCAACGCCCGATGCAGCCATACAGACTCAAACCATTATGCTGCCGTCACAATGTTTTCCTGCAGGCTTGAAGTGTTTGTTGTTAAGCTCGGTATTATGTCTTACGCCACACGTATTGCATTTCGTCGGGCCCAAAAATATCGTGGACTAGCTAGGACTCGTCCGAGAAAATGAAGTTGTTTCAAAATGTAATAGAATGGACAACATTCTGTTTGGCGGAGTTCAGTCCTAGCTGTTATTTTTTTTGTTTAAAAAAGGTTTCTTGCGTGCTACTCGACTAATAAACTCGTTGGCCCTTAAGATACGACGAACTATTTCGGCACAGCATTCTATTCAATATCAACCTCGATACACAATTTGGAGCCGATATCTTCGTATTTTTCTTTATTTTACGCAGAATAATTCTCTATTCCGCTTCAATAAATATTTTATTAGGAACTATATATTATTCGCTCACACGATATTCTTGCAAAAAGTGCTGAGTGATGCACTGCACTATAGAGTAATTTTCCGCTGACTTTTCTGCTCTTGGAAGTGAACTAAATTCACGCTGTTTCACGCTGTTCAACTGTAATACGACGGCTTATTTTAAAAAAAAATCGTTATTAACATTTATAGTTGCAAGTCAAGACCAAAGATAAACTGCGTGTAGTTAACTGAATGAAGTAAACTAAATTAAGTTAACTAAATATGTATAGTAAAAAAACAACGGCAAACAGGGTTCATCGAGAGTTTACATGTAAAAAAATGTGTGCAGTGAGCTTAAATTGTTTACTTAAATTCCAAAGTTCTCTTGCAGGACGAGGGGAGCACTTTTCAAATTTCAAATTGAAGGACTGTGTAAACTAAGATTATTTTTGTAAATGTGCAATCAAGTTTTTGAAAAAGATTTACTTATTTAACAGCTGGATACTTTTAAAATAGAGACTGCGTACTGTATAAAACAACCTGTGAGCCACTGTTTATTTTTAGGTCATTGTTGAAAATTGAAAATATTAAGGGAACCATAGAAACTGAAATGAAATTGGCAAATATACTAACTGGTTTCATGTCACATGCAAGCCGCTTTCCATGCACATGATACACAGCTTCGAAAACCCAATTATGTGGAGAATATAACTCAATTAGAGATTTTAAAACAAATTTTCTTTCTTGACAGAGTGCTGGAAGTAAAAATGAACTGCTTAAAATTTCCAGTGTTGTACGCATCCTCAAATATTTTTTAGCGAAAATGATCTTACAAGAATTCTTGAAATCATTCATCCACCAGAATTATATCTGCTGCTTGGAGTCGTGTACACTCTTTATAAAAATATGCTAATAGAATTTGAAAAACATAGTTTACATTGAGCTACATATGGTAAAGTTACGAGAGAATTCATGCATGGAAGTTCTGTATTTGCAGGTAATTCGTGTAAACAATTTTTAGATAAAATCGACCTTTTTGTCTTAAAGTGTAATTTTTTATGCTTGAAGAACGTTTCTTGTTTACCAAATTTCAAAGAGGTAGCTGAAGCTTGTTTTCAAACTAGATTGTAACCAAAATATGCACAGTTCACTAACAAATTAAAAAAAAATTTACTGCGATTCGAATATCTCAATCACATCAAAAGTTAATTGTGTTTGTTCCATGTAAAGGAGTTCTGCAATATAGTTGGAGAAGGTCTTGGATTTTTCAGTGAGCAGGCTGTTGAGTCTTCATACTCAGACCTTGAAGATACCTGAGAAAAGTAAAAAGTTCACTCCATGCATCCTGATTATCCATAACAACTACCGAAAGCAGTGAGGGAGTATAACGCAAATCACATCTAGGTAAATGCTACGTGGTTTGTTTAAGTGTGATAATATAAAAAGTTATGAACCTTGATGCGTGATTTTTATTTAAGAAAATATTTTGCATTATTTGTAAAAACGTGATTAAAATCTTGATTATATATAATGCATATAAAAAAGTTTCTTTTGTATCTTAAAATTTGTTCATAGCAATTCGTATATTTATTTAATACAATCCTAAACCCTCTACATTACTTTTTAATTATCCAGCATTTTATTGTTTCATGAGAGGCAGGTTTAAAATATAAGTTTATGATATAAAAAAAAGTTATAAGATCTTTGAAAAAATTTTGAAGATTTTGTGGCTACTATGAAAAATAATTCAATTAAAAATTGTAAAATTAATATTCATTGAAATCATTTTTTTTTTCTAAAACGGCTCTGAAGAAAATTTTTTTTACGCTAAACTTTTGTTAAATGAGGTTTTATTTTTGTGAAAAATGTTTGGTGCTCGTCCGCCCATTTTAAAAATAATCCAAGCCTATTTAAAAAAAATTAAATATAAATTAAATGTAATAAAATTTACTGGAGTCATTATTAACGTGTGTTTTTTAATTAACTTTATATTATATAAAATCTTCAAATTAAAAAATTATTTTATTAAAAACAAACCATTAAATTATCAAAACTATGAAACTGCGAAAAAGCTTCGCTTTTCTCATGCGTCCTTGTTGGACTGTTTTTGCAACTGTTTTTTATGTATTTGTTCTTTGAAATGAGCTATCCAACAGAAAAATCAATTGAAAAGTACCAGAGTTGTGATATTTGACTTTTCGATAAATATGTAGTTTTATTTTCTGTTGTAATAAAAAATCGTAAAAATACAAATTTAAAAAAAAATTGCTATGAAATTTGCAAAAATTACAAAAATAAAAAATTCGGACAAAAATTTATAGCTATTGAAACTTCACTTTTTTCAAAAATCCTCAAAGTGCCTGTTTTAGCATTTCGGCCACAAAAAAATAACACAAATTAAAAAACTATGTTTCTTATTTCAAATGTCTTTATTATTTTTGAAAAAATATTTCTTATTTTATGTAGTCAAAATTTTGCAATTCCAGGGCTGCCAACATATCAGACCATAGATTTAGAGTAAGAAAATATTAAAACAAATTTAATTTTACACCACTGCAAATTGCGAATTCTCTGTATATTGTGTCAAGCTGTATAAAATTTGAAGTCATTAGATTAATTTTTGCGGAATCGAAAGAGATTTTACCGTTTTGGTTTACTTACTTTGTATGGGAGGTACATGTGATTTTTTTATTTCACTTCTACAAATTTTGTACTTAAAGTGCATATTAAAGGTTAAAGCATATGTACAAAATTTCAAGTCACTAGATTAATTTTTGTGGAATTTAAAGAAATTTTACCGTTTTGGATAATTCACTTTGTATAGGAGGTACCACGCCTACCATCTGATTTTTACAAATTTCGTACTCAAAGTGCATATTAATCGTTAAAATTAATGTGCAAAATTTGAAGTCATTAGATTAAGTTTTGTGGAATTTAAAGAGATTTGACCGTTTTGGTAAAGTCACTTTATATGGAAGGTAGGCGTGGCCTTCATCCAATTTGACTCATTTTCGAACTTGACCTCCATTTCGAATAAAAAGGTTATATATTAATTTCGTTACGATAGCTATCAAATTACGGCTGTTATCGTGTCTACCTACTACAGGCAGACAGACGGACGACGGACATGACTTGATCGACTCAGGAGGTGATACTGATCAAGAATATATATATATATATATATATTAGGGCGGGTCAATTTGTATGGACGAATTTTTTGGAGGTCTGGCTCAGCGAAATTCGTAAAATACATGTAATTTCAAGACTTTTTCTCCACTACAGCATATACAAATTCTGAAAAAAAGCTGTGCGGACTTTCGTAAATAGATTTTGTTCTCAATTATAAAATATGAATGTATGAATGTATGTGTATGAATCTATTTACGAAAGTCCGCTCAGCTTTTTTTCAGAATTTGTATATGCTGTAGTGGAGAAAAAGTCTTGAAATTACATGTATTTTACGAATTTCGCTGAGCCAGAATTTGACCCGCCCTAATATATATACTTTAGAGCTAAAAAAAGAACCATTGAAAAGTTATTTTTAGGCACTCAAAAATTAACTGTTTTTGAATCATTTGACTGACTGAATTGTCTGTCAAAAACGAAAATTTTTTATTGGAAAACGAGTTACAAAACGAACCAGAAATAATCAAAGAACAAAAAAACTGGCACTAAGAAATAAATATTTGTTTTAATTAGAAATTGTCTTATTATTACATATCGATAATATGCTTAGAACTAATTTTTTTAAGACTAATTAAACGATTTCTTTATGTTAATCTGTATATGCTACCCAAATTCAAAATATTCAAATATTTTTTTATTTAAAAGGTCTTAGACTTATTTCTTTAACACAATACAAACTGAACAAAAGTTTCAAAAATGGAATAATTGTTACGCTCAAAAGAATGATTTTGGCGTTTATTTGAAAGGTAACGTTTTAATTGCCTGTAACTAAAATATTTTCATTTTGTTCCGTATCTTGACAATTTCATTATTCTTTTCATAACTCATAAAAAGCATTTTTTATTAATTTCTGTAATCACTTCCAAAAAAAATTGTTGATTTACGAGGCATTGCTTCCTACTAAAATGATAAAAAAATTTAAATGTCGATTAATAAAATTTTTATATACTGTCGCAAAATAACAATTTTTCGATGGAAACAAAATTTAATGAATTTTTTTCTTTCAAGGACGTAGCTTCAATCAACTTATTAAAAAACATTAATTTAAATAAAAATCTAACCAAAAATGTACGCAAAACTCTCACTTTATACTTGTGGTTCAGTAATAAAAAGAACATTTAATGATTCTTTTTTAAACTCATTTAACCCTCCGTGTGGCTAGTTAGTATTTGCCTACGCGCTGTGGCTAGTGTAACGATATCTTCAAAGCCATTGTTAACCCCTTCAAAAATAATTGTGGGCCAAATTTTTTTAAGGCTTTAGATAAACATTTCAATTAAAGGAAAAAATGTTTTGGCCAAAATGTCTAATCACTTGTGCGCTTAAAATTTCGGAATAGCAGAAAACGAGCAGTTTTTCAATTTGTGGTCCAACATTCATATCTCCGGCCCTAATTGAAATTTAGGAAAAATATTGTAGGGATTATAGCTTCACATATAGTATAGCTTTACATATAAGCTACCCAGATTTGGCTCCGTTTTAAAAACCATAGTTATTTTGTAAACTGAAAATTGGCTTTTTTCGACTAAAAAAAAGTAAAATTTTAAAGAACTTGAAGTTTTTATTGGATAAACACCCCCTTAGGGGCATTTAATGTTTAAAAAAGTTATTAAAATTTTGAAAAAAGTTATTTTTACATGGTTATTTTTTTATTTTTTTTATAATTCTTTTATTATTTTTACAAAATATATAATCATTCAAAATAACAAATACTATTGTACAAAAATTAAAAATATTTTAAGTTCTACATTTGAAACAAGTATGCACTCGGTGGTCATCACATGCTGCTCTTTCTTAAAAAGAACAGCAGTAAACTGTTCTCTTTGTATTAGTTATTAGAGGGCAGCGGCAACTGCAAAATTGCCTTTTCTGGTCTTCAAAGCGAATTGGCCTGTCCTCACGTTGTAAAGTCGTTTTCAGTATGCACCTGATCGATTCGATCGATAGTTGTGATTTGTAATGTCGGGACTTCTAAACGAGTCACTAAATAAGGTCGTATGAAAAAAAACACAAATTTCGGACACATTTCTTTGGTCACAAATACGTGTTTTTTATGTTGCATTCATTTGTACATTAAAAAAGTAAAAAATATGACGAAATAACTTCATTTGGAGCAAAAATAACAATATTTTGTACTTACCAAAATTAGTAAAAAAAATCACGTTCTGTGGCTACTGTAACGACTTCGTAGTCGGTCCAACTTTGCACTTACAGCACAGACAAACAAAAACTGACGCGGCTTGGCAGGTGTTCATACAAAGGCTCAAAGTTTATTTAGGAGGAGATACCAACTTTCGCCCATTGCACATGTCTGAGATACAGCTGTCGTATCGGATACAGATACAGATGTCGTAAAAAGTAGTGTGACAATATCGTTACACCTGCCACACGGAGGGTTAAGTATGTAAAAAAATAGCCTTAATTGTTTGTTTCTGCACTTATTTATGATTAAAAAATGGGTTATTTAAAACTAATTGTTTCCTATTTAAAAGATAAAAGAAGGTTTCATTTTTGGCTCAAAATAAGTTTGTTAATAATTTTGTAAAAGAATTTAACATTTTTAAATAGTTAAAATTTTTACGAAATAAATCTTCTTTAGGAAGAATATTGATTTTACAAATAAAAAAAATAAAATTCAGAAAAAAATATTCTACCCGAAAACGTACTCAAACTATCACTTTACGCAAAACCTGTGCATATGGTTCAGTGGGTACAATCAGATTATTATATTAGATATTAAAATACACCTTCCCTCTGAGTTTCGGGAGCGAGCTTACAAAATTTTTCACAGAAAACTCAGCGGTTAATTAGGCAGAGTACCATAGAATAAATATCCCATATACTCGTATGGTTTAAACTTTGTTCAATCATATATGTAATGGAAGCTTCTTTTGTGTGGTACGACTGCTATATGCATGGACAAAGCTACATCATGAACTCAGTTATTTTTCCAATCGACTTAATCTATTATTGCTTATAAACACAAATATATCTAGTCAAATATATGTTTATATGTGTTTTATCCTATCAACTTTGTAATGTTTTTAATGCACCAATACAAACATACATTTCTCTATAAATACGATATTGGTGAAGGTATTACGAGTACAACTTTTTTCCAATCGAAATGAGTAAAACTTCAAAAACATTCTTAGATTTTTGATCATGTACCTTTAAAGTTCTGTCTTAACCCTTCGTGCGTCTGTCGTTTTTTTTTTGTTATAAATTGTCGGTACGATAAAGAATAAAATTGTTGTATGGAAAATATATTTGAACATTTTTATTTTTATTCATTTTCCTTAAAATAAAGGATTTGGCAAATTTTTTGAAAACGCTCTGAGCTTTTTATAATTTATTTTTTCAATAAACGAGAATATTTCACAATTCAACCAATTTACATTTGTTAAAAAAAATTCTTTATATTTATTTTATTAAAATATATTTGTTAATACTTGTAATTTTTTTTTTAGCGCAACCTCTTCGCATATGTGATTTTTTTTTAAAATTTTTTCTTTACATGACTCACTTAAAAAACTGCTGTATTTCAACTGCTATGTGAATTTTGATTGGATTATTTTTCGAGACGCCTGCGGAGATCTACAATAAATCCATTATTTCTTTCTATTTTTGAACAACAATTTTTTTAAATATTCTTCAAATGTTCTACTTTTATATAATAATATGTAAAATAAACCTACAATAATAATATTTTCTAAAAAAATTCATGAAAAGAGGTATTTTTTAGACGAAACAAACCTTACCCTCTCCTTACCTGATCCATTAATTAGTTTTTAAGCAACTAATTTGGTTTGTTGCAGATCTGTTGTAAGGGCTCCTTTATTTTGTTGTTAGTTATACCTAATGTTACCAACTATACTTACTTTGTAAGTATCATACTTATTTTCAGCTTCATATACTTATTAAAATTCCATACTTATAAGTATACTTACTTTTAAGATTTATACTTAATTATGCTTACTTTTCAGCTCCGGTTGAACGTTTTTATTTGCAAAAGTGGAAAAAGTTTGAAAATTGTAACCAACAGCGTTAAAAATACAGACTCTGGAGTCAATTTTATTTTTAAAAAATAATATTGAATACAGCTGTGTCGAATTTTACAATTTTTTAAAGACAAGACCTGAAATATTAAGGGTGTACTGTAGTTCGGCGGCTAAAAAAATAGGCTATTTTTGGGAATTTCTCGTGAGCTTGCTATGAAAGATATGTTTATATAAGTAGTAAGGAATGATAAATGAAGTCTTAATTTATAAAAAAAAATTATTAATGTTTTTTAATAATTTGGAGGCAGGTCGGCTCCCACACGATATCTCGGCATCTGTTTATCTGAAACAGAAAACCAAAGTGTTTTAGATTCAATATGACAAGGACTATAAAATAGACTATTAATATTAATTTTTAGCAATTGTTGTTAAATTTAAGTAACAAAAACCAAAAACATTTTTTTTTTCGCCGTTATTTGTAAAAAAATATAGTAAACATAAATTTTTTTAACACGATTATAGTTTTTTTGTAAGTAGTTTTGTGTTAAATATGTGGTTAAAATTTCAGAAGGATCAGCCCACCGGAGAAATAGTGTGGGGCGTCCGTGAAAACGTAGTTTTGAGAAAAACGCTTTTAAAGTTTTTTAAATGCGTTCTAACATGAGTTTAGGTAGAGAAAGTTTTGGGTTGAAAAAATTATTTCATAAAAATTTAATACAATATTCTTAGTACATATACAAAAATTGTAAAAAAAAGAAAAACCTTCCGAAAGTGACCAATTAGACTTCACACTTAAATAAAATTTACAGCCAAGACAAATACGATTTCAAGCAAAAAGAAAAAATCGAATTAATGTAGCGCTTCAATTCAGTGACAGTGAGAGCGAATAATGATAACTTTTCTTTGGTCTCTGTATACATTTGAATGTGATTTTTTTTATTTTTTTTTTATTTGACTGCCTTGAAAGTGCGTATAACTTTTAATTTTTTGTTATGCTTTTGTTTGTTTTTAAACTATTTTATATATTAGAAATATATATGAATTTCAAATATATAAAACTAATATTTTGTTTATTTTTTATCTGAAAACTTGTTGGTTTTAGATAGATTGTATACACAAAACTTTTCAAGGAAAACAAAAAGAGGGTGTGACAATATTTAAAGAATATTGTGGGTTCTATTGGTTTTAACATAAATTAGTAAATTGTATCAAAAAATATTCAATTTTTTTTAAAGGTAAAATACTTACTTATACTTATTTTAAAAAATTATACTTACTAATACTTACTTTTCAGTGTTCTAAGAAGCAAATATACTTCTTTTTTAATAACATGAGTTGGTAGCATTAGTTATACCCCATTATTGTGATATGTAGCTCATCACGCTATGAGTAAAAGAAACAAAAGCAGGACATTAGGAAAAGAAATAACCAATTTTAAAGCAGACAAATTCATATCCACCACCAGATGCCGCCGGATATGTTGTGCGTCTTTATTGTTGTTGATACCGGAAACAGATCAGAAAGACACAAAGTCGCAAGCAACACACAAATATACACATGTAAACATTGCTACACATATGCACACGTAAATGATATATTAATATGTTGTTATATATGCATATATGGATATGTTATATTTGTATATGTGTGTTTGTGCGCGTGGCAAGGCTTTGGCATTCAACTGTTTCGTTCCTCGTAAATAAAGTAAAAATATTCAATGTGCTCTCAATTGCTTTTTGTATGTATGAAAAAAGATTTTTGGTATATGTAAGCGTGTTTTGTGTGTGAAAATAAGTTTGGTAATGGGTGTGAGTGTGTGTGTGTAAGTATGCAGTTTTTGGTATTTTATTAAAATGCTTGTGACGCTCTAGTCATCGTTTGGTAGTCGTTCGTTTCGGGTGGCATTTATTGGACAATGACTTATGCACTGTGTATAATTTACTGCTTCAAGCTCCATTTGCACGAATGACCATCATAAATATTTTCAACTGCAAAGGATATTCTTTCTATTCTGTATGAATGTCTATGAGAGTTTGAGCGTGTGTGTTTGTGTCATTATAAGATAGCACACTGCATATGCAAGTGAAAAGTACAATTTTACTTATTTTCCATAAGTTGTAGTTTTTAAAGAAAAATTTATTTATTGCAAATAAATGAAAAACTCTTATTTATTCTGTTTTAAATGTTATTTAATTGTTGAAATAAATGACTTTCATTTCAAGTATTTAATAAATTGCAGCAAAAAATTATTGAAATTTATTTAAATTCATTAAAAAAAAAATAAAAAAAACTGAAATAACAAACAAAACACAACCTGAAATACTAAAGACACACATGGTTTTAATACCTTTTCTTTTGAATGACTTAAAGTATGTATACCATAGAATATACAAAGTAAGTATAGCACCATATTTATGGCATAAGAAACACAACAAATTTTTATAGTTTTTGCCATATTAAAACTCCTTTCATTTCTACCCTGATACGAGGGTAGTTACATACATATATTTCGGGAATAAATATAAAGACCGAGTTTGTTTTTCATTGTAAAAAGCTTTAATATTTTTCGAACAATTCTCCTTTATGATTTATCCTATTAACCTTGAAAAACCTCCAAAACATAGTTTTTGAACGCATTCTTATGCAGCACCAAAAGACTCTTCTGTGAACAATTGTATTTATTTGTTAGCTCATACAAAGAATAAATAAACGACAGAAAGAGAAAGCATCTCGAATTTGTTGTTAATATATAAAAGTACATATTTTAATATAAAACGGAGAATCTCCAAAAAGAAATGCTGACAAAAGTTATTTGAAAGATAAGTTCCCGGATTTTTGAGATAAATAAAAAACATGGTGTCCGGATAATAGAGTCACCAATGAAAATCAGTTGGGTGTCTGGATTCCCGGGTTGTTCGAATTAGCAAGTGTCCGAATTATCAAGATTATACTGTATTTGCAAAGCTTTTTAATTTAATGTATATACAAGTAAAAAAGAGTCTCTTAAGCATACTTAAGTGCGCTGCAACGATAGCATAGTGTCGGAATCACCTGAATCGGTGATAGATAAGGTACAGTCCTAAAAGGGTTTACCGGAAGCTGCACTCAGTTCAATGTTGGTTCTACTATAGTTCTGCACTTCAGTCTTGGCAAACATGGCAGAGTATAACTTTCCGATTCCTCAAAGCTGGAGTATTGCTGGAAATAAGTACCAACAATTTGACTACAATCCAATTTCCATCGCCCAAGAATGGATAGAACTCTTATTGAATGTTGGTAAAGTTGCACTTCTGGTTCATGCTTATTTTTCGAATTTGTTAGTTTTAGTTCGATTAACATATACATCGATCGCTTTAATATATTGTTGCGTGTCACTTTCTCACTCTATATCTATATTCCTACACGGCTAAAAATGTTGGACTACTTTTTAATCCAAATTTTGGTTTAAAGGAATTTTTATTCCTTTTTCAGTCAAAACATTAGTTTAATTTAACTGGGTCTCAAACCCGCGTTCCTGAAAAGAACTTACTTGCATTCGTAATGATGCAAAATAAGCGAAACTATGTTAACATTTGAGTTGGACGAGTGGATAAGGTATTGGACCAGTACATCAAAGGACGTATTCGTTATGATGCCAAATAAGCGTAACTTTCTTAGCAAATGAGATGGACGAGTGGATAAGGTGTTGGAATAGCACAACAGAGGACGTGTGTTCAAATCATGAACTGGTCAGAACATATTTTAATTTTAAGTTGATATTTATTGCTTTATTTAAACTTTTTCGGACTGAAAACTAATCTTTTGTGGATTTAAAAAATGTTAGACTTTTCCTTGGATTAAAAAGTAATCTCTTTGGTGTTGTCCAAATATGTAATCTAAAAAAGTTACAAATTTAGTCCAAGGTTTTTAACCATGTAGTTTCATATTCATAGTGTGATCTTTTCATAGCTCATCTTCATATGCCTTAATAATGACTGTTTTAACCCACTTCCGTTTTGGTTTTTGAAATACTTCCAACGCCACTAAAGCTTTCACTTCAAAAATCTTAATTAAATTGTATTTATGTCAGCGCCAAAGAAATAAGGCTACAGTTATAAGAGGTTTACAGAAATGTCAACTTCCAAGCAATAATGGTAAGCCAGGGTTAAATTCCAACAATCACCTCAGTAGTCACCTGATCAACAAACAGAATGACATCGACGACTTACGTAAAGTTGCAAGACATGCTTCGATATCTAAATTCCAGCCAAGTCAGGCAGCTGGAATTCCTTTGGCTCATTCTTACGTTCATTTATTTAATTGTTTTTTTTCAAATGTTATCTATTATTCTTACACTACTTTTCTCATCATCCTTTTTCTTCTTCTTTGGTGCAGGTTTCTTCAGATGAAACACAATACATTCGAACGGTTGACAACCTTATTGCATCAAGAATGAGTTTAAAATTGCAATTGCAAGGCATACACTTTGCCGCTCCTAATCCGCATCTGCTGAATAGTCTGAGTGGAGGCAGTGGTACTGCCTACGGCAGACAGGCGCTTGGCAGTGAAGGTGGAGCTGGTTCTGGTATAGCGGGTAGCTTGATATTAAGGTGCACAGCGCAAATCGGTGACTTGTATCAAGAATACAAAGAAATCGAATTAGGAACGCCGCAACGTGCCGATCCAGTGCCGGCGAGGGGTGAGTATTTCTTTATTTTAATGTGCACTTGATAGTGTAGGACTTATAGAAAGTTGGCATTACCTTAAGGATGCAATTGTACATATTATGTACACGTTTGTATGTCAGCGCATATCTCGATCAGAGGAGAAAAAAAGAAGCAAGAAATGACTGCTGCCGCAGCCACAACTTGTTTTCTGCAATACTACAAATTCACTTACATTATTTATTTATTTACATTGTGTATTGGTGTTGATTTTGGTGTTAGTGTTTGTGTTGGAGGACTGTATGTGTTCTTCTCCTTTCACTTGCTGCTAATGCTGATAGATATCCTTGTTGACAATTAACAAAATGTATATTTAATCCTTTGCGTTATCCAATAACGAGAAAACAATTTCTCATGTTTATTTTTTTAATTAAAGTTTATTCTTGTTTTTGTGTTAGTGAGCCTGCATAGATGTGATGTAAGCCCGTTTGTGTGTGGACTTAAGTTACTTAAGTGCAATTCATTGCTCAAAGCTTACTTATTTTAAGCTCTTAAAATATAACATAAATATGCTTGTGCAAGACTGCACGCAGTTGGAAAACTGCAGTGCAACTGCCACACACGTGTTACAAAATTGGTTACATTGTTCATTTTTGTTGTTGTTGCTTATGTTGTAATTCTGTTCTTGAAAACCAAGAAACCAACACAAAATTTCAAGTAATTATTTATTCTGTAAAGCTTGATCTCTTAGAATTTTATAAAATTGAATGACACATGGAAGAGTGTTGCAAATAAACAAAACTTTTCAACGGCAAATTCAGAGCATAAATTGTTAAACTCCGTTTGATGGTGACTTACAGAATTTGTTTTAAAATTAATTTCAACATATGACAGCATTTCTCAAAATTGTATTTTTTTTAATTTATTTACCAAAAATGTAAACATTAATAATATGACTACTGAATATAAAAGGATTCAACTATTATAACTGAGATAAAAATAAAATAAAATTACTTATGTTAAAATTGATCTTAAACCAAAAATACAGATATAAAAAGAAAAAAAAAGCAAAATAACAGTAGAAAGAGAAGCAACGCCATAGATATGGGGTTTCAGGGGGTTCAAACCCCTCCCCCCTTAGCAATAAAACATTTTTTAATATATTTAATAAAAGCATAGATATTCTAAGTTATTTAATTACCATAATATGAAGATAAATTGAAAATTGTTCAATGTACATGCATAGTTTGTTTAGCAGACGTTAAGTTAAATATATTACAATATAAATGGTTTTCTTAATTATTTTCCTATGTATTGTTGCTTACGTATAAGCGTTTGCAGAACGTATGCATATAAATTGAACAAAATTATTTTAAGCCAGTCTGTGACAGAAAGCCACTAAGTTTTTAACGCTGACCCCTGAGGCGAAGGCTTCATTCAACGGTGCTCCAAAGTTTGGGACAAATATGAAGCGTCGGCCAACGCCCCTTCGGAACAGAACCCCATTTATTTTGTTGTCAGAATGACACAATTCATGACCGTGGCACTTTCAGCTACTCGAATTTAAACATTACTAGATTATTTTAATAACCTTGGGTTATCTCAGTATCAATACCAATAATATAACCCATATATTCCTTCCGCCGCAATAATCATTATCATGATATCAAAGGTCATCAAAGATCCACATTGAAAGGTTCCCCTAATAACTTACCACAGAACCCCTTTTACTGATGTCAAAAAGACACTATTCATGACCGTGACTTATTCAGCCACTCGAATTTCAACATGACTTGGTTATTTTAATAACCTTGGGTTATCTCAGTATCAATACCAATAATATAACCCTTATTTTTTGGCCGCTACAAAATCATCATATTCATATCAAAGGTCATCACTCTCTGTCACGAAAAATTAAGGCAACATACTAGGACTGTCACTTATGTAATCAGGTTCCTCAATCTTAGTGGACACAACTCAGACTATTTAGGTTTCCCCGTCGCCTGTTCTCAAATTCCAAAGGTAACAGTATATTGATCCGGTAGTTGCTTACCTTCCTAACATTTACTGTTTGAAATTTGCGAGATTCAATCTACCATCATTCTCTAAGTAATTTAAGGGAATCACCAAATCGAGTTCAACTAAAGTGTAACTCACACCGACCTTCCTGGCCTAATCACAACCAGAGCAAATTTAAGACCCTGAGAGACATGCCCAACGACAGTCAATACCTGAGCTCAAGGCTCTTCAACATCCCGTCTTACAGACCGTCTACAGACTTACGACCTTAGAACATTTGTATTTGACTGTGACACCTTCAGCCACTAGAATTTTACATGACTAGGTTAAAAAAAACCACTGGTTTCCCAGTAAAATACCGGGTAAACCACAATCCTACTTATGCAACTTCGTTAACGTAATTAAGACTTAATAAAAAGTCTCTTTCGGAAAACTAGGAAACATGAGCCGTTGAATACCAATTGGCTTATACAACGGTCGAAAGATTAAAGGTTTCTTAGAACAACGATAGATCAGGTCTCCTCATCATTGATGGATGACTGTCCCCGCTCTTCAAGTTATGTTGGATTGATCGTCCATCGAAAGCATATTACAGATGACGGTGTTATGATAACTTAATATCAAAACCATGCTTTCTCCAAGAATTTGGCAGCAACAACCAAGGCTCAAGGTAAACCTTTTTCTTTTACAGATTATCAGATGAACATTCAAGAGCCGTGCCTCAAGAATGAACTCATTATGAGATCAGTTCATGGGCCGTGCTGCCCATCCAATAACAAACCCTCACCCCTTTTTCCTGGCTTGGGACAGGCAGATTCCCCGAAGGTCCTCTGGCGGGTTTACAGTCTGTGACAGTCAAATGATGAAAAGCTATGCTTCATTGTTCGTTAAACTACACTGTAGGTTAATTTTCATACTTTGAAAAGACACAAAAAAACGCTTTTGGCATATTCAGTTTTTTCAAATCATATCAAATTCTCGTGATGTTCAGTTTTTTGCTATTTGACCATCATTTGACCATAATTTAAAAATTTTTTTATAATATTTTAATAATAACTTTTAATTATATTTTCGAAAGTACCTCCAACGTGAAAATCGAGTTAGCCTTGTGTAATCTATGATTTTTCAAAGGTTAAGCAATTTTGCATTTCTCTCCATTTTAACCAAATTTGAATGTTAAAAGTAAAATCTTTAAAAAAATCATAAAATTTTTTACTGAAATTAGTATTTTTATAAGTAGATTAAATTCAAATTAAGAACAATATAACAAAAAATAGGTCTAAAAGTGATTAAATTTCAATCGCAAATATCTCGAGATTTTAATCTGATAGGAAAAAACTGAGTATGCCACTAAATTCTATGACCAACAAATAAGTTTACGTTCTCGGTTTCTTCGTGTGTCTTTTGGACGTCCTACAGTGTTATTAAATGAACGTAAAAGTGAATTTCATTTCTACATTTGTCAGTTTCACTATTTTTTTCTGTGTGTGACTATAGCAATGTGGTTTTGAAAAATGATCTCCTCAAATTCCAGCAGTGACACTTCGTCTTAAGCACGCCAATTAATGTATGCAGTTACAAATCCAGCATTCTTCATTTCATTTTATTTAATACAAAAAATATATTAATTTGCGTGATCTTTGACAATACTGTTGTAAAAAATCGATAAAGATCTAATAGAATGATATTATGGCCTAGCGCTATTAAATAGTCATAAGGATATTTTTATGAACGAGGAAACTGTCATGGATAAATTGGCTTCACGTCCCAAAAAACTTATTGAACAAACTATGTAATTATCTACAACTGTGCATATTAAGGCGCCTAATGCTCCATAGAAAAGAAAAAAATGATCGAGTCTTTTCTTCAAAATAAACCTGAGCTTTTGTTATGATGATTCCCCAAATATTTCGACTCTACAGATAGCCATCCGTGAGCTGGAATGGTTTGACATAACCTCTTAAAATCGATTTTTGTGTAAAAATATTGTCTTGCGTTATAGTTTTAAAAAATAAATTTTCATAAATTATATATGGTTAAATTAACCAAATTTTCTTTTCTTCAACGCCGTAGAAACGTGTGTCATAAGAGGGGGGGGGGGGGGGGTGGGGTTTAGGTTAAAGAGACTGTAACTTTTCAGAGACACACTTAAGCCAATGATGTGTGAGCTGTTTACAAAGCTGTAGATTCTGATGGATGATGGAGGGACGGGAGGGGGGTTGCTGAAGCAAAAAATATAAAAAATCGATTTAATCGCTTAATTTGGAGCAGGACGACTAGTATTTATTTAAGTAATTAAACGAAAACAGACATTTTAAATAGAAAATATATATACACATTTAGACACTTCACGAAAAAAAGTTGTTTGGAGCAGTTCTTTAAAATAATCCTTGGCTTATGTTATGATGATTTCCCAAATATTTCGACTCTAGTGATAGCCATCCTTGAGCTGCAATGGTTTCAAATAACCTCTAAAAATAGAGTTTTTTGTAAAAATATTGGCTGGTGTGTTAATTTAAAAAGTGAAATGATCTGAAATAATATTTTTGAAAAAGTTCTCCCAATCTGTATCATAAAAATTAAAATTTTTGCATTCGAATTAAAAATAAATGATGTTTTTCGTGCACTCTTATGATTTTTTAATTTAACCAAATTTTAACTAAATTGCAGGTTAAAATTTGCTAACATGAATCGTCAGGTTAAGATTACCACATGCCAATCACGTCAAATTTACCTGTTTTTGTGTTTTAATAAAACTGATAAATGTGGTTATCTTAACCAAATTTTAACCAGCATTTGTAGTTAAATCGAATTGAATAAGGTTTATTTATGCAAGGTTCACATGGTTTTACCTCAATCATATACATGCAGACTTTGAAATTTTTTAACAATCACATCACGGGAAGCAAAATGAAGACAAAAAAACACCCTTTTCGACTCCAGCGGGGCCCAGAAGGAAAGCTAGAGCAAATGAATCATGGTTACTTTATTGTTAATTCCAAATGACCATAGAATTAGCTAAAAATTAAAACTTAAAGAAACTTAAATTCTGCATCATTGGAGCAGAATTTAGCAGCTGGCAGGTTGGTTTTTTTTCGCTATAAGCCTACCATGTTTTTTCTGCTATCTTCTGCATATATTTCTGTAAACCAGATCAGTCAAGTAAAAGTAACGTGGATAAGGATAATACGATGTGGTTGACTCTCCTAACCAAATTCGTCAGGTAACAATAACCTGAATCAGGTACGAGTATTTTTCCCTGAGTGTAGAGTATTCCAACATGTACAATGTTCATATCAGGGAGGGAAATAGCCATATATTCTGCCGGTTTTCTGATCTTCTGAATGTAAAAGTACCTGCTGCTCTAATTCAAAATTTCTGATCCTTAAATGCTCTGAATTTCACAGAATTTGGCATTCTTTATTTATAACTTTATTTATCGCATACAAATCATAATTGCCATGACACTGGTGACAAAAAATATTCAGTGAAATAGACTTCTCAATTGTGTGGGTGAGAGAATTGCGCTAATATTTTATTTTGGTATTAAATACTTTAGAATCGATTTCCTATATAGGTAAACGTTCACTCAAAAAAAAAAAATCCAGAAAATCTAGAAGAATAGCACCCATTCGTTTGAAAATCAGTCTTCATTTAGCGCCATGGCCGATTTTCTAAAAATTAAGTATATATTTTTCATTAAATTGACACTAGAAGTAGTTTAGGAAAATTATCCAATCATTTATGAACTATTTCGTTAAATTGAAGAAAGTTAGCCTAATTGTGTTGAAATTTAATAACATTTGAGTAAGTTTTTCTATGGTTTTATTTATAATCGGCTATAACTAAGAGAAACATTTTCTCTGAAAATAAGAAATTTTCTACTGTTTAACTATCATCGGTTATAACTAAGAAATTATATCAGTTATTTCAGAAATTTTTCATTGAATCCCTGGAAAAATTGTGAAATTTTTGAAAAAAAAAACCATTTTTTAAGATTTTAACCCTTTTACGACCGCTCCTGAACCGCTGGGAAATTTAAAAATCTGACACCGGATTCGTATTCAGAGACCTCATGTTACTAAACAAAGGTGATGCGAAAAAAAAGAATTCCACCTGCAAAGGTGTGAAAAATCATGGGACATATATGTCCCATTGGTCGTCAACGGTAAAAATTTATGAACCATTTTTTTTACGTTGGTAATGCAAAAATGCAAAAACACGGTCTAATTCAAATTTGAATGCTAAAAATGCAAAGCTTACTGCATTTTTTTTGTTTCTTCGTTTTGGTTTTTTTTTGTTTACTGTTTGTGGGTTCTTTTATTCTCATTATTGTATATATTGTACGTGTCTCGTTCAGTCAGAAAAAGTAGTTGTTAAACGCGAGCGTTTTAAAAAGTGAAAAACAGTCCTTCATATCAAATTGTTTGGAATTTCATAAAATTTTGGTAAGTGACTTGCTTTTTTTGGTTCGTGCTTCAGAAATATTGTCGGTTCAATTTTGCAGTTACACAATGAGATCGCGCCGTTTCTACCTCACTGAGGAACAAATTATTCAATTGCTGAATGTCGATGATAGCGATGATGATGAACGTGCTTTAGAGTTGGACGAAGAAGATATTGCTTTTCTTGAGGAGGATGCTGCCACCCTACAGCCCGGAACAGAAATCGTAAGCGATGATATCCTTGCTGAGAATGAACAACCGTCGACTAGCGCTGCTGCGCGTGAAAAGTCAGCAACACTACCGCAAGTTGCATGCGAGAAGCTACCAACAACTGAACCAGTAACTTTCAAGTGGAAAAATGCGGAGGCTAACTACACTCTACCAAAGTTTACTGATCCAGATTTCGAATACGGAAAAGTCTTGTTGCCAATTGCTGCACCCGACAGTGGCGTGCCGAGTGTTTACGATGTGTTTAGTGCAGTTTCCAACCTAGATACAATGCTTAAATTGATCAAGCGACAGTCGGAAATATAAGCTGAGCAAAAAGGCAAAGTTTTCTTGATTTCTTTGGCTGAATTGGAGGCATTTTTGGGCATTATTTTGTGCATGACAATTCACCGTCTCCCAGACACTAGGCTATACTGGTCGACATTGCCCATTTACTCAGTGCCACTTATTTCAAATGTAATGAGCCGAAAAAGATTCGAAGAAATTCGCTCTTGTTTATATTTTAGCAACAATGTTGAACAGCCATCTCGAGATAATCCATCGTACGATCGAGCGTACAAAATTCGGCCAATAATCATTCATTTCAACAAAGCATTCGCGAATGCAATGTGCGAGACCAAGTGCCAAGCCATCGATGAACATATGGTAAAATTCAAAGGACGTAACATAATGAAGCAGTACATGAAGGATAAACCAATTTCATGGGGATTTAAATTGTGGTGCCGATGTGACTCGGCGACTGGTTACCTTCACAAATTTGACATATACACAGGCAAGAAATCGCAAAAAGAAATAGGCATTGGCGAGTCAATTGTTCTGGATATGGCGGAAGGTCTCGATGGCATGGGTATTGAATTGTATTTCGATAATTTTTTCAACAATCCGAAATTGCTTTACACGCTATAAGAGAGAGACATGAGACAACCGTAAACAAATGCCTAAATTTGATGGAGACAAGGAATTCAAACGTGACGAATTCCAGTGCATAGTAGATAATGGTGTGGCCGTGCTGAAGTGGATGGACAATCATGCCGTATTTTTGGGATCTATTTTTCTACCCCCACTTGAATCAGTCAACGTAAAACGACGCCAAGCTGGATCCGCCACAAAGATCGATGTCAAATGTTCAGTTGCAATTCAGCACTACAATAAAGGAATGGGCGGAGTGGATCTCATGGATCAAAAAAAGGTTGGTCGATTTTTCTTTTTTTGGCCAAAAATTAAATTCTAATTTGTGTTTTTATTTTATTTAAGTCTTACTACGAACACGATCGCAAATCAAAAACCAAATTCTACTTGCGTCTTTTCTATGATCTTTTTGATTTGAGTGTGCATAATGCATACATTGTTTACAACAAAATCTCGACATCGAATAATGATCCATTTTCTGTCAGTGCATTGGAATTCCGTGCGCAGCTGGCTTCTCAATTGATCGATTCGTTCAGCAGTCGCAAGAGACCACCACCTACTTCTGTAACAGAGGGATCTAAACGAGTCAAACTTGCGCAAGTCCCCACACTGTCCGGCCATTATCTTTGCAAAAGTGAAACCGGACGTAAGAGATGTATTGTCTGCTCCAAACAAGGCAAGGAAAATCGAACAAATTCTATTTGTGCCATATGCAAAAAACCACTTTGCTTCAATAATGAAAGAAATTGTTTTGAAATGTATCACAAAAAAAAACTTTTCATGTAATAATTCCAAATTTAAGCCAAATTGTTTTTTTTTTTCTAATAAATGAACTCGTGAACAAAATTATAAAAGTTCTTAGATTTTACCGTTGACGACCAATGGGACATATATGTCCCATCAGATTGGTTGATGGTGTGGGTGGTCGAAGTGCACCATCTTTTTTTTTGTGGTTGTTGGAAAGAATAAGGTTGTCCACAACTTCTGTCAAAATTTTGGACCTGTAGCTCCATAACCCTCCATTACATTGCAGCAAGAAAATAGATGGAAAAAAGTTAAGATTTTTCTACTTAAGGGTGGTCTGGTAGGCAAAGGGATGCACCTACACTAAAAAATTAAAAACTTTTTTAAAGCCACATTTATTCCCTGTTAAATAATACGTATTTGAGAAAAATAGGTCCAGTAGTTTTTTCAGGAAAAATAAAAAGGTAAATGGGACACCGGTGTCCCATTGGTCGTCAAAGGGTTAAACTGCTTCCTGTGAGAATTATTATTTTCATACTAACGAAAAACTGAAAGCATTATTATTATTAACATTAATTTAAACTGAAAAATTACCGCTATCCGGAGACTTGAACCTCGGCCGCGTGAGTGTAAGTCTATCAGCTAATCCATTCGACCATCGCATCTTTAAAATAAATGACTTGTGGTGTACAAAAAAAGAAAAACGTACATGTATTTCTAGGATACATCCAAGTATTGTAACTTATATTTCTCCAAATTGAAGAAATCATGCTGTAGAATATTGCAAGCAAACGTAATCTCATTACAGTTATTCTTCAAATTATTTCTGCTATTATACAATTTTTGGAAATTTAACTTTTATCATACCTTCATTTCTTATATTAGAGATATATATATACAAGTAAGAACTTGTCTTCAAAACTAAGAAGCTGTTTTGATAACGTTGCAACGAATTCAAGACGTGAGATCGTTAAATCATGTAAAAATTCTCTACATTAAGGTGAAACCTCTATAGAATATATAAAAAACTATGCTTATGAATTGATGCAACAGTTTCTTAATTAAAGGGAAGCAGATTTTTTTTGAGTGTAGGGTTAGCAAATCATTCCTGATGCCACCCATTTGGTTAATCGTTTTTCTTTAACGCTTTTGTATTCAGAGAGTTTCAATAAACTTCATGTTATTTCCCAGTTGTAAATGGACAAATAACATTACTTATTATTTCTTAAATACAATGTAGCCTCGAGGCCACTAAATACTGCTTGCAGTTCGCTATTACATTTGTTCGTACATGGTCTCTAAAACACTGATCACATCTATCTTACACATTAAGCGATGATGGGAGTAGGTGTACATAAGATAGGATAGGGAGAACAAAAAAAATTGAACAAAAATTCTCTCTACGCTAAAATCAGAACGAAAATGATTGTGTTCTCTATCTACCGCAAAGAAGCGGTATTTGCGGTGTTTGATGTTTGAACAATGAAAAGAATTATCAATCTTAAAAACACAACCAAGATTTTGACACATGCTGCTAACAGATCTACATTACAATGTCATCACCGACAAATTTTAACAAGTGATCTCTACTCTTCTCTTTTTGTGCTCAGATAGCACAGCGCAACAAAACACCGCTAGCTCCATAAGGAACAAAGAGTAATATATTATCGACTTAAGCAAACCAATGTTATAATATACGTTATTTTTGATTAAATGCTTATTGATATTTTTCGTTGAATAAAATATTGCATAAATAATAACAACATACTTTATCGATTTTCACTTTCTTATTCTAAACTTTAGAACAGCTGATTTTCGGATCTTCTAAAGGAAAACGATGATCTTCTGAAATTCCTTATCTCCTTCTCTGGTACTAAGTATTAAGTATTATTATTTTTTTTTTAAAGAGATCAAAGAACCAACGCATGCGCCTTATACAAACAAGTTTTGGTCTTTGACCTGAAAGGAAAGGAATAGATTATTAAGAGGAATTCATTGGAACCATACGTAAATTATTGATTAAGCGAAAGAACAGTGAAAGACAATTTTAATTTCTTTTAACCGAGGCTAGTGTTATGCTTTAGCCTCGACAAGCATTTCCAACATCTAGTTGTTCCTGTCCTCTAATTCCACACTTCCCACAATTTGTTTGCGGATTTTTAGTTTTTCTGTAATTCTAAATGTAGGAAAGAACAAAGAAAGTGAAAAGAACCATGCCCAAGCCCGGATTCGAACCAGGGACCTCTGGGTTGATAGTCCAGCGCACTCTTCACTAGATTACAAAGGCTGACTAATAATTTTATGTTTTATCAAAAAAATTTCTAGTATTTTGAAGTGTGTAAATAATAACTCAACAAGTATGTAAAAATGCATGATTTTAATGATTGGATTAAAAATTATTCCAAGATTTTTGACCGCGTAGATAGTCTTATGGCCTTATTTTGCAAAACGCACGCAATCATCTCAGTTCGGGTTTTTTTGTAATGTTCGTTTAAAATATATTGCCAAATAAAAAAATCTAACGCAAGTGGCTGCGTTCGTTTTACAAAATAAGGCCATTAATATATAAAAGCGTTGGTGCGTATGTATGTCTGACAATCACAGCTGAACCACTGTTGCTATCCACCTTATATTCAGCCCATATGTACGTTTTGTGCTCCGGATGGTTTTTGTTTGATTTAGAACTCCCTAGGTGGCGCACCATGGCTTTGGGGTAGCTTTTTCAAAATTCTTATTTATGTTTATTTATAAACTTATAATATTTAAGTAAAAATAAAGTATTTGGTAAAATTGGGATCGGATGGATGGCGCTGGCGTGGAGATATTTACTAAAATGTAGTCTTTACATATAACATCGTCGGTGGGCCTGTTTGTGATTGCATAACTTTGGAACGACTTAACCGATTGAAATCATATTTGCACAATATTTACGATGGTGCATGCCTATCCGATGGGTGGCACTGTTGTCGAGTTAATTATAATTAAAAAACATCTCATAGAAAACCTTACCTATATTTGTTGAATACACCCAGTAGTCTATGTTTGAAAGAAATCTTTAATGAATCATGCACGATTTTTCTTCATCGTTGACGTAACTCGCTGATTCGATTATACATTTTATTGACGAAAATCTCATATAAAAGTTTCAAATTCGTGCATTGTTTGAAATCTTTCTGTTTTCGATGAACGCAAACAAGACAGATTTGTTTAAGAATTATCGACAAATGTATCTCATGCAGTAAGTTTCTTTAAGAAATCGTCATGAAATTTTCGTGCACGATGTCTTGGACTGCGGGGCAGTAAGGCGCAGAACAACATCTGACAGGCCATCTAGTGTAGGGCTGCCATACGTCCCGGTTTTCCGGGACATGTCTCGGTTTTGAGATCAGTGTCCCGGTAAAAATAAAAATGTCCCGGTTAAAAATATTAAACAAATTATAAGTGTAACAGTAAAAACTGATTTTTTTTTTTGCAAATGCATAAAAAATGGAAGTATTTTAATTAAATACTTAATTTAAAGAGGGAAATAGACTTGTTAATAATAGTACAATTTTTGTTCGCTGTTTCAGGACACAAAGGAAATGTTGAGCGAATATTTTCACTGGTCTCCTCGCAATGGAGTAAGGAAAGAAACTCGCTAAACATGACTACATTGGAAAGTATTATACAAAGCAAATTTTATTATTTTATGACGTGCACAGAATTTTATAACTTTTTAAAAGCGCAAAAGCATGTTCTTGGCGAAACAAAAAAAAGATCTGCAAAATTTGATTGGGCCAAACCCAAGAATTGATGTTTCTTATTTTTTTGTATAAGATTTATTAGTTATGTATGTAGTACATACTACAGGGTCCGCCATCTAACATTTTTTTTTCTCAACTAGTGCTTATTTCGTAACACTTAGCTCATGTCTGATTTGACAGATAATTAGTTTTATCCTTCCGCTGAACGAATATGGTTGTGTATACGCTTGAACAACGCTGGGAAACATTGTGACATTACTTTGAAAATCATGGTAATGTTGCAGAATGTGTGCGAAAATTGCGTACGGATTTTGGAAGAAGAGAAGCACAGTCAACTCCGTATGTTCGTTATCTTGTGAAAAAAGTGAAAGAAACTGGCATCCTCATCGATAAACCAAAGCGTGAAAAGCCAACAGCAGTGCGTACACCCGAGAATATTGCTGCTGTGGCAGAAAGTGTGCGTGAAGCGCCATCAACATCAATTCACCGTCGTTCTCAAGAATTGAACATTTCGGAGACATCATTGCCTGCATTCAGCGGAAAGAACTGTTCCACAACTTTCGGGCTGAATGGTATGCTCTCACAGAACTTGTTCCTTGAGATGTCACAATTTATATAGCGAAAATATTTTATGCTACTTCGCTACTTGAGCACTTTTTCGGCTAGAATGCGGCCATTGAGACGATTTTTGCATAAAGACTTTGGTATGACGCCATACAAAGTCCAATTGGTTCAGGAGTTGAAGCCAACTGACCATCCAATGCGTTTTCGCTTCGCTAAGTGGGCCTGCGATCGACTTACAGAAGATGCCGATTTTGCAAAAAAAAATCATCTTTTCAGATGAAGCTCATTTTGATCTTGGCGGGTATGTAAACAAGCAAAATTGTCGCATTTGGGGCACAGAAAACCCGCACGCATACATTGAAAAGCCGCTGCATCCAAAACGAGTCACTGTTTGGTGCGGATTTTGGTCCAGAGGCATAATTGGGCCATTTTTCTTCGAAAATGAGCAAAGAGTGGCCGTTACAGTCAATGGCGATCGTTATCGGGCCATGTTCAACGAATTTTTGTTCACAAAAATTGAAGAGGAGGATATTGGCAACATTTGGTTTCAACAAGATAAGTGTTACGCCGACAAGCCAGAGACAATTGACGCTTTAAAGAACAATGTTCGTGAAGCCATTGGTGAAATACAGCTGCACACAATCGATAATGTGCTTAAAAATTGGACCGATCGTGTAGGCTACTGCATGGCCAGCCAAGGCAGCCAATTGAATGAAATTATTTTCCATTATTAACCGGAAGAATTGTACTTTCAAATAAAGAAATTTGAGAAAATATTCAGTAGATTTTTTTATAGTATTTTAAAAAAAAAAAGGTTATTTGGCGGACCCTTTATGTGTACTTGTGAATTATTTTCGTTTAAGTTGTTTTTTTTTTTAAATTGCAATTTATTTATAATGTTAAAATTGCGTATTTAATTTTGGGTGAAATAATATAAAAAAAGTGTGCAAAGTTGTCCCGGTCAAGTGCTGTAGACTTATGGCAGCCCTAATCTAGTGTAATATAAAATAAAAATCATTTACCGTCAAGCCTGAAAGAGTAATAACTTCCACACCAAGCTATAAGTGTTTGTGAAAGCAAAACTCCATAAGCTCTATTTAATTATCTGTTTTTTCATCATAATTAATATCAAAAACTATAGTGAGTCGTAAATTCCGCCTCAGAGCATTTTAATGATAAAAAATTGTATTATTTATTTTAAAGTTCCCACTATTTTGACCACAGTTTTTTGTTATTTCGTTACTCAAAATATCATTTCTATAATTTTGAAGTATAAAGTTGCAATTAAAATTTCATAAAACTCATCAGGGAATACGTAAAAAAAAATAAATTGCATTAAAATTTCTAAATTATTTTATCCCAAGTATATGAGAAAATACTTTATAAAACACAAAATTATATTGCAAAACTTTGAAGTGGTTTGACAAAATATGTCCACAACACTGCAACGACCTTTTATCAAGCAATTTGCAGGTTTTTGAGCAATACACTTTACACCAACTCACATGCAATTGCTCAACATATTCAACACTCCCAAAAGGATGTCACAAATATTTGCACAACTTAAACAGATTGCAGACAACTGTGTTGAGGACAAACAAGTTAATGTTGGAAACTAAAACGAATTGCATTGAGCAATATAACTTTGTTGAACTCAGGTTTTTGCAAATGCAAATCTTTGGATATGGAACAACAAAAAACTTTAAAGCTTTAAAGAGTTAATTTACACAATGTTAACTTATTTTTATCTTAAACAGGGAAGGGAGAATAAAGTGTAAAACTTTAAAACAAGTATGTCAAAACAAGTATACTGCTGGAATTGCAAGAGCAAGTAAAAATCCTGCATCTTGTCTCGGTGTCGCAAATGTAACAAAAGACAATATAATTAAAAAATTTTTTTAGATTACGTTCGCGATAACATCGTTTATTTCGTTTTTAAGACATAAACCATTCACTTATATGAATGAATATATGATAAATTAATATCGAAAAATCTGATTTTACAAATCTTTATACAATCTTATAAAAATTATCAGGCGTTGATCAACAAGATATCAAATATTTTAATTCGAAATTGACTGGCAAATGGCATTCTAAAGATAAAGTTAGAGAATTTTGTACTTTAAAAAAAGGATTTATGCTGCAATACAATTGAAATTTGTTCTTATTCAGTACCACATTTTACTGGTGGCACAAAAATTAAATACTTATAAAATTCAAATAAATTGAATTGAATTGAAATTGAAATGAAAATATTTATTAGTAAAGTAAGGTAATTTAAATTATTTTTTTTTTCATAAGTTCTATATATGGGGAATTTTATTGTTACTACTGGGACATTTGACTTTTGAATTTGACCAACTATGAATTTGACCAAGATGTCAAACCTAATTACGATTGCTTCGTGAGAACGGGGTAAATCGCAATCGTATTTCACAGACCGAATTACTTAATTCAGAGTGTCGTGAGAGCATGCTGTTACCAACTAAATGATTTTCTTAATTATTTTTTTTATGTTTTGTCCCAAATTGTAAAGCATTGCGCTCTCGCTGCTTAAATAACAGCTTTCAATTATACTCGTACAAAAAATGTTATAATCCAATTTTCTTAATAAAAAAAAATTTACATAGGTAATATTTTGTAATAAATTCAAAACATGCAAGTACTATAATATATTAAGTAAGTAAAAAGTAAGATGAAATGATAATATTTATTTTTTTCTTTGCGAAGAACTGTTTTATATGCTCTATTTTTGTATATTTTAAACCCTTTTTTATTTCTGTTCCATTTGCCCAATATATTGGACATGTCAGAAAATAATTTTTATTTTTATTTTTTAACGCTTTTTTAAATCAAATCGTTTGGTCCTATGAAAAGAAGATGAACCAGCATGATAAAAATTAATTTAGATTATAAAAGTCAGTTGGTTTTTCAATTTTGTGCCGAAGAAAAGCAAAAAATTTGTTTGCCTATTTTATAAGAAAAAATCAACCGGACAAAAATCAAATTTATTTTTTTTCTTTTAATGGCTTAATTGATAATAATATTAATAGGGTTTGAAAAACAAGGATCTAAAGGGTTGAAAAACCTTCAAGGGATTAAAAAAAACGATTTTGTGCCGAACATCAGCCAAACAATTTTTTTCTTTGTACAAGTTTGCAAAACGTAAGTAAGGTAAAAATCAAAGGTATGTTTTTTTTCATCTTTTTAGGACCTAAATGATAGGAATATTACTTCAAAGAAATTATTTTGTTCATGTTTTATCAAAGTATCTAAAAAAAAACAATATTGAATCGTTTAAAACTGTGTATGTTAGTGGGAAGTTACTAAATGGTTACTTACTATGAATGCCGTCGTTATTGTAACTAAGAAAAATGTCCTAGTCTATTGAATTATGTAAATTTTTTAAAACACCACCCCTCTTACAAATTTTTCGAATCACAGCCAACTAAAAATTTTAATTTTATTAATTTTTATTTATCTGCACTATATATAAATGGAGATTCACGTATATTCTTCAGCTCAGAGAACGGCAGGAGCTATTTCAATAAATCTTTTTCTATTGGGTAGCAACAAAGAGTATATATATATAAAGAGATACATAAACAGCGAAATTACTCTTTAAAATATTTTCAAGAATGTCAGTATTGAGTTCTGTCGGCGTGCTGCTACTGATGTGCTGCCGACGTTCTTAAAGTCTGTTTTGGTCAGAGCTGTAATTAAAACTATGTGTGCACAAGCGAGCTGGGAACATGTTTGTTTTTTGCCCTTACGTCTTATTAGAATTGCGATCATTTAATATATTGAAGGAATAATGAATGAAATGAAGCAAAGCAACATATCCTTGAATTTACCAATTTGCAGATATTCTAATGCAGTTTTGATTATCAAGTATGCACAAAAATTATCTTGTTTTGGTTGATTTTTGCTTACATTTTTTTTTTTGCTAGATTTCTAAAAGGAAGATTTTGGATTCAATTCCAATTATATTTTATTAATATATTTTAATTATATTTTATTCCCGAATTAAATGTTTTCAAAATCTTTCATTTGGTGTATTGAAAGAAGTATTTATGAATGAAGCGAAACTTATTTCTTTCAATTTACTAATATACTTAGATTGTAGATACAATATTCTTATTTTGTATTTTTATTTTCATGTATGCCGAAAAATGTTAGCTTTGCTTGGGTGATTTTTGTTAACATTTTTTTGCAAAATTTCTAAACGGAAGATTTTTGATGCAATTCCAAATTATTTCAATAATATATTTTAATTATTTTTTATTTCAGAATTTTATGTGTTCGGGATCATATCGTATATTGAAAGAAATATTTATGAATGAAATTTAATTTTCAGCCTAAAAGCATGCACGGAAAATTTATTTATTACATTTGAAAGAGCATATCATAAGCAGTGTGCCGAAGCAATTTTTTTTTTTAACCAGAACGCAAAATAAAAATAGCCAAAATGTAAAAAATAGCCAAATGCTTATTCATCTATACTATTATATAAAAGGAGACTCACGAAATTGATCCAGAATAAGCTCGGTAACAGCAGAACCGATTTTGATAATTCTTTTTTTATTCGATTCCTATGATAATATAGATTGTTATAGCTTACCAAGGTTTTCGAACAATTTATTCTTTAATTATTACAAAATCACGCATTTTATTTGATGCCTTCATTCAACCAGCAGCACAATATAACAGCAAACACAGCTTTTCTCTCTTTGTCGCGAGAGCTTCTCTCAATATAACACGGCAGTCATGTTGCGTAGTTAAGATGGATTCACTGATAACCTTCATATGTTTTTGTGTGATTCAAAATAACCCGGCGTCTCGACAGGCAATAATCCATTGCTTACCATCTGTCAAATTCCATTGCAAGCAATGGCATTGTTTCAAGGGTGGGTTTTGTCACGTTACGAAATCAACATATAATTTTATCATTTATTACATAAATTTATTATTTTATAAATTTATTCTGCACGCTACTTGATTTTTATAAATATACACATTTAAAATTTTGGAGAAAAATTAAAAATGGCTGTCAAACAAGAAAAAATACAGCTAATTGCTTGGCAATACATGGAAAGCAATATTGCTCGTCATGATTTGCCAACCATGGCAATTGAGTGGTCTCAATTAGCAATAATTGCCAATTGACAGATGCAAAGCAATGAATTATTGCCTGTCGAGACGCCCCGTAATGTTAATAAAGTTGAGAGCGTGCATTAATTTTTCTCTCTGAGCGAAAACTTCATATGAAAAAAAAAACTATCAAAACATGCTGAAGGTGATCAGTGAATCCAGCTTTACTTTCTGGGAGATTCTTGCTTTCATACAGTGTTGATAAATTTTATTTGCAAATGTTTTAAAGGGAGTTGCCAGAATTTAGTTATAAGCATTTAGTATGTTTTGCAGCCTTGCCAGTCAGGTTTTCCCCACTTGAGATTGTGTTAGTCCATCTATACAAATATATAAAGCATTGTGACACTGCACAGATGTTTGACAATCACGCAAGAACCACTCAACCGATTAACACGATATAGGTATCAAACGATTTGTTATTCCAACTTTATCGTAATATGCTATGTAAGATTTGCCACGTCTACTTTTCATGCCCATTTTTTGCAAAAAATGCGATATTTCAGACAATTTTGGTCGTATGAGACTAGAATTTGGTAATCTTTTTACTTTCGCTATTTTTACTAAAAATGGGCATGACCCACTTTTCAGGGGATAAGCTTAGAGTAAAGCGAAGTGCACTAGGTTTAAGCTCAATTGAGCTGAAATTCTGGCATTCTATTGTTTCGAGTATGAGATGGTTTAAGTGAAAAAATTTAGCCACACCCCCATTACCGCCCAGAATTAAGCGAAAATGGTATATTTCAACGGTTTTGGTCGTATTAGACTAAAATTTGATAATTTAGTTCATACGGCTACTTTCGGTAACTGTATTAAAAATGGCGAATATATAAATTTTTTTCCGAACAGCATGAAAATTCGTATATAGCAGTAAGGTGGTCTGCGGCAGGACAACGTCTGCCAGGCAATAATATACATCAATAAGAATGCTGTATATCTCAGAAAATTCTTATCGTCATGCATTGACATTTCAAACAGAAACGTTTAGCATGTGTTTTGTTCGAAGGTCAATTTACACTTTTACAAATTCACAAAACGATCATAAAAATTTAATTGAATTGGGTCAGGACAAAGTCTACTATAACTATAACAATAACTATGAATATATAGATAAGGAAAAAGATTAAAACATAGATTTATGAATATAACTTTAGAATAGTTTGAAATATTTGAAATATTTTTCACAGAATTATTTTTTAAGCTTTATTTGAAAATGTTTTTTAGTTTTTCACATAAATTAGTTTTTAAGCCGTAGAACATTGCAAAAAATATAGCAAAAGCATTTAAGGCAAATTATTTTTCTTCAAAAAATCATAGAGGGGATAGGTGGCCAATGATTTCTAATGATAGCCACTGTTTGTGTCAAAAAGATTAATTTTTGCAGATAAATTATATTATATGAAAGAATAAGAAAAATTAAAATTAAAAAAAAAAACTTAAAAAAAATATGTACAACAAAAGTAACTCTTGGCCTATTTTTGAGTACAAGTTGGATATTTAGAGGTTCTTTGAAAACAACATAAAACATTGTATTTGTGAGGAAACGGTAAATCTTTTCTCATTTTCCCAATTTACTTAATTGAACTTTCAAACAAAGAAAATTTGATGAAAATCGATTTGAAAATGGCGGAAATGTTTGCTTGCTAAGTCAAAACATGAAATTTCAATCGTTTTTTTTTTTTCTATTCTGAGGCTTAAGAAAATTAGTTATACTGAGAAAATCTATAGTTTTGAGAAATCGTAATGATTTTAATGTCATAATAACAGGTTTTTAAAACATACCTAATATTTTTACAAAATATTTCCGAAAAGAAAAGATTTTAATTTTTACCGTTTATTTTATTAATAAACGACTGTCCTTACAAAAATGCATTGTTGTGCATTGAGAAAGTCTATATATTTTGAGATATCGCCATAGTTGGATGTCATTATAACGGTCTTTTTTTAAATCTAAGAATATATTTATTTTCAGAATATATGTAAAAAATTACAAAAAAAAAGAAAGCCAGGTTTATGTCATCATAACAATTACAGTTTAAATAAAAAATTCAAATTAAATAAAGTAATTTTTTAATATTTATACCTTTTTTACATAATCAAACCAAACAAACACAATAATTTTTATATTTACAATTTGATTCAATATAACTAAATACTTAAATTTTAAGATTTAAAATTTTTACATGGTATTTAATATTTTTATCGCAAGCGAAGCAGCGGGTATTTACTAGTAGTATTATAAAAAGGAACAAACTTACATACCTTTTTGTACTAACTTGTTGCAAATATATTTACAAACTATTTGCAAAGAGAGTATTTCTTCCAAGCTGTTTCTTAACTTTGCTTTTTTAAAAAAATTTCTCACAACTTACTTTTCATGATCAAAGCTATCTACATTGCTGTGAAGAATACAATAACGCCGATTATTAGGTATTTGAATAACTGACATTAGAATTCATATGCCAACAAGTTTTCTTAAATCTGGTTTGTGAGTATTATGCTATGTTTACACTGAGAGCTTAATGCGCATTTACGAAATCCACATTTACGAACGGCCCTTTACTCATTGTAGGAGTAACAGGGACAAACATATATAGTAAATGCTCTAAATACGCATTTAGATCTTAGTAGGAACATATCATTAGAAGGATAGTCTGACTTTTTTATACATGGAATAAAATGTTAATCTTTTCAAACACTGAGTGCGTAATTCTCTTTCAATGTAACGCTATTTTAAAGGTCTTCCTCAACTTCTTGATGTTCGAGAATTTTCTGTACGATTAATACTGATGTCTACGTTATCATCTTTATGATCAATAAAATCATCTTCAGTTACTATTTTCCTATGAATCAAAAAAGTTTTCGAATTTCATCGTCATTAAGCACCCTTCAACAGCTTACTAAAAGTCTTCAGCATTGATTAAAGTTAAATGCATGGAATTGCACATCTGCAATATTAACTCATATGCGGAATATAATTTCAAAACGTCTTAAATGCATGATATTGCATATTTGCAACTAAGCCATATTTTACGTTATTCAAGTTATATTGCACAAAAAAACTATTATGCTTCAAGAAAAGGAACTTATATTTACATTTATTGAATAATTATTAAAAATATTGTCTACTTATAAGAAAGTCCTTGTTCGACTCAATATTTTGGACAAACTAAATCACCAATTTGACAAAAGGAAGCTACAACTAATAAAAAAATGTCTATTTTTTTTTTTTTTTGTAAATCACATCAAAAATATTAACAGGGTATGAACGCTACGCCATGCAACGAAGGGTTAGCGACGATTCTCGATATCGTTAGTTAGCGAAAACTGTAATTTTCTATGAACGTGGCACGGTCAATGACCGATAACGACAACGATTATTCTCGTTAAATTTTTGGGAATTCCACTACAGAAAGCAGGAGACAAAAGTCAAACAGAGTTGTCTTCGCTCTCGGAGCCCAAGTTGAGGATGCATTTGAAAACTGATAAATCACCCGCTAAACGTTTCAGCGCTAATAAAAAACGGAGTGGAGACCATAATTGGCAATTTGTCGCTCAAGTTAATGCACATTATTTCATGGCAGTTGAAGCAGCATCTCGAGAAAATATGGACAACCAAATTGATAAGCGTAAAAATAAACATTCGCAGCTTTACGAGGCCATCACTCAACACAGCAGCAATGGTGATCAGGAAGCAGGAGGCAATAATTAACAAGATTTGCCTCTGCTTTTCGAGGCTGCATCAACAAGTACTATCCAAATGCATAGCATTCAAAAAGCGACAAAGTTGATTAGACATTCGAAAACTACTATAACACCAGCTGAACGTTCTCTCGTTTATATAAAAAAGAATTTATTCCATTTTGTATTGCATTTATTTTCAGATACTTCTTCTCTCTATTGTACACTAAAATCTCTCTTATACTTAAATTTTTAAGAAGCTTCACTTCTGTCAGGTTGCTGCACGCGAGTTTTCTTTTAAAACATGGAAAAATTAAAAAAAACATTTCAATGATTAATGTCTACAAAAAATTTAAATAATTCTAAACACAATTTTTTGAATGAAATTTTTAAAGTGTGAATTTTTGAGGGTTTACGAAAATTGAGCGATTACATTGTAATTATGATAGCAAAATTGTTTTTTGTTTAGACATTTAAAAAGTATTTCAGTTTTTTAAATTTATTTACTGTTAGCCAAACTGTAAACATAAAGCATACATAAAAATACTTTTGTTTTAATCAAGATTAAGAATTGCTTGATAATTTTACACTCTCCCTTGCAAAATTTTTACTTCCGAGAAATAAGTATAGTTTGTGCGTGCTTGCTTGGTGACGCTTGGACCAAATAATTGGTGACAAATTCAACTCCCGATAAGCTTTTAAAAAAGTGTTTCGTATGAAACTCAAATCATTTTTGCTGAAAACCTTAAAAAAAATATTTTGTTCATTTAGTTGAATCTTTGAAATGGAATGGGCACATTTGTATATGTTTATATTTAAGACAAAACTTTTCTTAGATATCGAGTGCTAAATACAATATTTATTGCAAACAGCTTAAAAAATCGACCATTAATGAAAGTAAATTTTGTTAAAACTAAAATTTAGCAATCATCCCTACCTTCACATATTTCTAAGTTGTTAACTTTTCTGCTATACATAAACACCGTCGTTACGCGTACAATACCGCGTATGAGCTTTACTACTATTTACTAAAATTAAATACTGTCTTTGTTTTTGTTTTTTAATTGCAGTGACACATTCATCGGGAACAGGGCTAAAAAGCTTTTTCGACTCGTACTTCTCCTCTAGGTCAGCATCTGCAATCGGGCGTGGAATGACAGCGATAACGGCAGCAGCAGCAAAAACAACAACAGTAGCAGTTTTATTGATAAACACACAACAATTGCTAACAATCAGTGCTGCTGCATGTGTAATTGGCTCATTTCATTGGCTGCAGTTGTGCCGAAGCAGATAGTTTAATCATTAGATAGGTGACATATATATTTATAAAAAATAAATTTATTTATGAAAAAAAAATATAAGGTCTCAAAGTATATATTAAAAGGCTACGAGAAATGTCAAGAATAAGTGTTTGTAACTGAAAATGTGTTAATTGTAGTAATATCAATGATTCAGACTTAATTGGGTAAATTATAAACATGTTTGTGTGTAAGCTGGTTTTTAATTTTTTTTTTTTTTTTTGCTTACAAAGTGTTAGTAATTAAGATAATTGTTACCGTTATATGGAAAGATATCAATTTGAGATTATTTGTTATACTCGTATTGAAATTGATTGATATTTAACGACTTATTATTATTATATAAATAAAAATTTAAATATATTGTATATAAAATTGAAAAGCAGATATTAAAAACTCAATTACAAATATGCACATTCACACATTCTCTTATATACACATGTATTGATGAAAAATATCCTTATTATTGATAACACAATCCAACAACCAAAATATATATGATAAAACAACCGTTTTAAAAATTTACGTCTGAGTAATTTTTAATATTTGTTTTTAGTTTGCTCGAAATTTAATTACTTAATAACATCATAGTTGTTGTCATAGTAGAATGTTGACAGATCTTTAGTGAACTTATATCAGAAATATTTTAGTGCAACATCGAGGTAGAAAAAATAAATGCATTATTTTTCCAAAATATGGCTTTAGTTATCTGTATCCAGAGGCGGCGTAAGGCGCAGACGAAGTGGGCTACCACCTACGGCCTCGTACAATTCAGGCCTCGCAGCGCTGAAAGGCTTACACATTAGGTACCTAAAAGCCGTGACTGCACAAAAAATTTCAATCATTGTCAAATTGTATATGAAAACAATCTATTAATTTTTTCATTTGTTGTTTATTTTCTGTAATACATCATTCGGTGCAGGTGGTGCTATAGGACTGGAGAATGTTTCACTAGTGCAATACTGGGAGAGCTCGAAAAAATGGTTTAAATATTTAAAATTATCATGGTCAAAGAAATCAATATGTACATGTTCATTTAAATATTGCTCTTTAATGTTTCAGTACATTTTGCGACTGTGTCAAAGAATGCCTACAAACTGGATTTTAAAAAATACTTTTCTGATGCTCATCAAACTATGAAGAAAAGTACTTTTGATCTGTTAAAAGAATTTAAAAATATAAAAGAAGCCAAAAAGAAAAGGATGCTTGGTTAAAGAGAGACAGCGATCAACCTGTACTGTCTTCCAAGAGCCAGTATGAAAAAAACACCATAATTGATTGATTCTTTAACTCTTACACGACAGGAAGCAAGTATGTTTGCCAGCGATATTTTATTTTTTATAAATAATTAGGCAACATACAGCGTATATATGTTTGAGTAAAAGTCATAGAGAAAGGTCAGTTCTACAAAAGCTACCTGGACGCAATCCGTTTTCTACTCTCAACTGACCCCCAAGCACAATTTAGATAGGACAAGTATATTTGCCTGTCGTCTTCGGTGAAAGTTTTACAATAGCTTATCTTTGTAAGTTCATTAGCGTTATGCATGCATACCCATGTTTTGCAACGTTGAATTGAGTTTAGAGTTATGCATGCACACAGATGTTTTTTAACGTTGAATAGTATAAAGTTCTTACAATATCAGTGTAAGACTAAAAATTGTCAATTTTAAGGAAAATTATTTTACTTCTTCATTGGCAATCGAGTTCGCTTTTCGTTTGCTCTAATATCTTTTTTCTTTTATTTTGTCGAAGTTATCATGAATTATTCGAAAAATTCTCATTGTAATCGGATATTTTGCTTACGTGCAGATGAACCTAATAGTCCTTAAAAATGTTTAAGTATTACAAGTATGACCGAAGAATCAGATGTCGCTTTTATCTTCAGTTATTTTTTGATTTTTTTGAAATATGCATTCACAATGCCTATATTGTAGACAAGAAAATAACTATCACCAATGATACATCAAATAAAGTATCTTCAATAAAGTTTTTTTCTGCTCTGGCTACTGAAATGATAAATGATTAAGTTCGTTAATGAAAAAACGCAAAGTCGGCAAACCAAAAATGGCACAAATTTGCAAAAATGTACAAGCAAACAAATGTTTATTGCCAGCAAATTTATGGGTTTTTTTATAATTTCCAACTACACGTAAATGTTTTGGAACGTACCATAATCAAAAATAGGAACAATAATATGCAAAAACATATTAAATACTACATACTTTATAAAGGAAGTACACAAAAAACTTGTTTCGTTTTATTTTGCTTATGAATATTTTTAATCAAAAACTTCTACAGATAGTCAAGTATGTTTGCCAGCCTTTTACGCCTAAGATGATAGTCCGAGCTCATCGATATGATCGTTTTCAGCTAATTTGAGGTTGTAGAAGAAAAATATCGAGTTTATTTTGAAATGAAACCACGGGATATCTTACCTTCGTGAAAGGGTTAAGAAACAATATGGAATCAATCATAGCTGAAAACTTTCATAAAAATTTTGTTTCTTTTATAATCTTAACGATCTAAAAGATATGAAATATATGCTCTAATACATATCAGAAAATAGCTTGAAAGAAATTTACCCAAACATTTACATATTCATTTGAATTTTGCTTACAATACCGGTAAGTACAGTCTCTATCGAAAGGCGCTTTTCAAAGTTAGAACAAATTAAAAATTATTTGAGAAGTACAATAAGTGAGGAAAGGCTTTCAGCTTTGAAAGTTTTATCTATTGAAGCAGATAGAGCATCTAAATTGCAACATATTTTGCAATTTTATGAATATAAAGTGGCAATTCGCAACAGTTTTGTATTTTACAAAAAATAAAAAAATGTACCTTGCCCACATACAAATTAACTCTTTACTGCTACTGTCTATATCTCGCCTTGCATAAGTGCGATCGGGTAACGCTAGATGGCGTTAGAAAGAAAGAATTTAAAGGGTGGTTAAATTTTAAGGGCCGATGTTGAATGTGAACCACACCTAAACGTCAAGTTTTTTTTTTTAATTTCAGTTGACATTTCTCAATTTCAGATGAATTCAATTTGAACCATGGACATATACACAATCGAGCAACGCGTAAAAATTATTCAGGCATATTATGAAAATGGACGTTCAAATCAAAATGCATATCGGGCACTTCGTGATTTTTTTGGTCAATTTAATCGTCCAAATGTGCGTACAATCGGAAAAATCGTGCAAAAATTTGAGCAAACCGGGTCTGTAGGAGATGTGAAAACACCAGTGCATGCTTTTACAGCTCATACTGCAGAAAATATTGCTGCTGTTCGCGATAGTGTGGCTGAAGAGCCGACCACCTCAACTCGTCGTCGTGCCCAAAAATTGCACCTCTCACGCTCGACGTTGATGAACATTATGCATAAAGACTTGCATTAACACGCTTACAAGGTGCAATTGACTCAAGAACTAAAGCCTCTTGACCATTTCAAGCGTCGTCAATGGTCAGAATGGTGGCAAGAAATGGCAACAGTGATGAGGCACATTTTCACCTTAGTGGATTGGTCAATAATCAGAATTGCCGTATTTGGGCGAATGATAACACTGTGCGACAATTTAAGGGTCAATTGGAATAACCTCAAAAATCTCAATGGTTTCCATTATTGCATGGTCTATATATCATGCCCTCATGTTCAGTTTTATCGGATTAGGTCAAATAAGAGAGAATTTCAAGGTCAAATCTCACCTTTAAGTCACAAATTTTTTCTTATAACTCTTTAATTAAATTCAAATCCTATGTAGTAACTGCATCTAAATATTTGCAATGGATGGTTCATTACATTTTGAGACCGTCTTTTGCTCAAAAAGTTACGTAAGGGGTTAATATTTTCTTCGAAAACAGGGCTTTTAAAAAAAAACAAAATTTTCAATAGTTCAGTTACTTTGTATTTATCTTCAAACACAATTAGAAAGAGTTACCGTTTTGAAGATATGCACGTAAATGTGTTATTACATTATATATGAAAAATTAAAACTGTTAAAATAAAAATTATTTATATTTCTATTTCTTCTCAAGTTCCAATTATAACAAAAGTGTTCACCGAAAGTAAACTGTATAAGGCCATTGAACAACACAAAAATTAAAACTATAGAAATTAATATTTATGTTATTGTTATAATTTATTTAAAATGACTTCTTTAAACAAGGTTAAAAAATAATGAATTGCTTAACCTTTTAATTAAAGTTGCAATTATGATTTTATTAATAAAATTATAAATTAGTTAATTTCCATGTCATCATTATCTTCATCATCATCTTCAGCATAATATTTTTGTGCGACCACCAGCAAATATCACCAATTAAAGCTTCGAGCTTTTTACCGTAATAGCGCTTTTCCATAGGCATGTCTATTTGGTGGAATCTTTCTCCATGTTCGTCTGATTCCGATGCTAATTGGAGTTTAAAAAACTCAAGATGATAATGCAGGAAATAAGTCTTGAGAGACAAGGAAGCACCTTTTCTTTCAAATGATCCGAACATTGCGGCTACTAATTGTGGGTAGTTTTCTAATCGATTTTCCTCAAGAAAGTTTTCTATAACTTGTTTGATTGCATTCCAAGCAATGAGCTCTTCATCGGATAACCTTGCATCCAAACTCTGGCTCTTCATGAGGTTTCGGGTATCAGGTCCATTTAATAAACCTATAACGACGGGAATTTATAACTATATAAGTAAAACGCCAACTCAATCAAATACCTTTCTAGATTTATTTTACAAAAATAAAGACTAGTTTTTTGCACTTGCCTGCCTTAATTTTTGCGTCGCTTAGTTTAGGAAATACAGTTTTTAAGCAATCAAAAATTTCTGATCTTCGAACAACAGTCTTAATAAATTTTTTTACTATTCCTAGTTTAATATGAATCGTTGGTATCAAAATATTTTCCTTTGGAGCAAGTGGAGGACGTATGACATTATTGCTACTATTTGAACAGCCGTTTCTTGATAGCCAGTCATACTTCGCATATTGGTTGTCTTTAAAACGGGTATCCCACAGTCAAAGAAAGCACAGGTGTTTTGTGTAGCCTGCTTGTAGTCCGCGCAACAAAGCTACGACTTTTAAATCGCAAGAAAGTCGCCATTGATGTTTTTGGTACTCTACTTTGTCAAGGACAATTTCCATATTTTGGTATGTTTCTTTCATATCTGAACTGTAAGCAATTGGAATGGATGGTTTCTTATTGAATTTATGAAGCAGAACTACTTCCAAACTGGTTGTAGACGAATCTATGAATAATCTCCAATCTTGCGAATCATAAGACACATCCATCAATTTTTCAATGCTGTTACAAAAACAAAAGTATTTTCAGGATTGACTGTGAACAAGATTTGAAACTGCCTTTGTCGATTGCAGTATCCAGTAACTTTTACTCGAGCTAAATTATTTCCCAGATTTAAAAGAAAAGCTAGTTTTTCTGATTTTCGTTGCGAAAAATTGAGCTCAGCTACCATAATATCCATAAGTTCTTGCAATACTGGAATGTTTCTATGCGATGTAGATGGTACTGGTTCATAAACCGAATAAAAGTAAACGTGAAGTGTTTGTGTTTGATATGAAGCTATATCATAACAAGTTGGAGGTATTGGAATTGGAATATTATTCGAATGTGGCAAAGGCCTCTGCGCACTCTGAACGCTTACGTATGTAATTTTTCGTTTTTTGATTCTGATTTAGCCAAAGAAAGGGTTTGCACATACATAACAATTCTCGCTTACATGCTCTCCAGGATCCATCCACAGCATAGGTACTCCAAAAGGCATAGCAGCCCGTTTTCTTTTTAACCATGCCAGAAGATAAATATAGCAACTTCGACATAATTTTTTAAGTGCCCACGTCACGTTTTTTAGTATTGGATCTCCGAAATATTTTTCACAAGCCATTTCAGCTTCCGCACTGAAGGAAGCAATGCTTTTTCTTAAAGGTATTTTACCACAATCATAGCAATTCAAATTTAGTTTATTAATGCAGAGAGTCATTACCAAAAATCAATTTAACAATATGAAATTATTTTAATGCACTAAAGTTTTGAAAATTTCCGACTCAAATTTATGAAATGAATGATCGTATCTTAAATTTAGTTTTGACACCTCACTTAAAGGCGACTACAGCCCAGCTAGACACTTAACTGTTAGATATGCAAATGAAATCGTACGAGTAAGCTCACTATCATTAAAAGAAGGGGTGGGCAAATCTTGTGATCTTTTCAGAGGTGGGTTATTTTATTTTACTTAAGGTGTAAGTAAAAATTCAGCAAAATCTGATCTTTTTGAAGATAAATACAAATTAACTGAACTATTGAAAATTTTGTTTTTTTTTTAAAAGCCCTATTTTCGAAGAACTTTTTGAGCAAAAAATGGTCTCATAATGAACTATCCATTGCAAATATTAAGATGCAGTTACTACAAAGGATTTGAATTTAGTTTAAGAGTTATAAGAAGAAATTTGTGACTTAAATGTGAAATTCGACCTTGAATTTCTCTCTTATTTGACCTAATCCGATAAAACTGAGTATGAGGACAGAATATGTAGACCATGCACTACTAGAAACCATTGAGATATTTGAAGTTATTTTTTCGTGTCGCACTGTGTAATCCAAGAGTGATTGTCGAAAAACCAATGCACCCACAAAGAGTGACTGTTTGTGCCGTTTATGGGCTGGCGGCATCATCCGGCCGTAGTTTTTCCAAAATGAGGCCGGTCAGGCAGTTACTGTGAATGGTGTGCGCTATCGTGAGATGATAACGAACTTTATATGACCCGAATTGGAAGATATGGATGTGGACGATATGTGGTTTCAACAGGACTGTGCCACTTGCCTCACAGCTAACAAAACAATGGCTCTCTTGCGCGACAAATTCAATGGCCGTGTTATCTCACGTGGTGGCGATGTCAATTGGCCGCCAAAATCATGTGATTTGACACCGTTAGACTGCTCTTTGGGGTTATTTGAAGAAAAGGGTGTACGTCGACAAGCCAGCATTATTTCAAGAGCTAAAGGATAAGATAATTCGGCACATTAAAGGCATAGAACCTCAATTATGCCTCCGAGGTGTGCCGCCGAAGTCGCGGCGCCCAAATTTTCTTCAATAATTTGTGTTTTATTAAAAATCAACATCGGCCCTTAAAATTTAACTACCCTTTATATAAAAAATTTCTCAGGTGGTTTTGTGATTGCTTGACTCAGTTATGAGAATTTAGTTATATAAAGCTTACAAGCATATCGTAAATTAGTAAATCATTTGGATAGTTATCAAAATGTTGTTAAGGCTGTTGGTTGAACACCTATTTTTTTCAATTGTTTTTGCATACTGCAATCGTTCAGAGTCGTCATTGAACAATCTCGTGTTTATATTTAGGGTATTCACAAGGTGTGCTATCATGTCGTATTCTCATATTGTCCTAAAATTTTACTACTAAAATTTACAAGATAAATAAATGCAAATAAGAAACAGCTGTTTAATTACGACACTTCAATAAACATAGCTTTCAGAGTTGTAATATATTACTACTCTTTTTATATGGAAGGCAACAATAAAATGTTTAAACTAGTGTAAAATCTTAGGACAATATGACATTATGACATGATAGCACACCTTGTGAATACCATAATTGTGTTTTAATGGATTTTTTGTGCATGTTTTTACTCTAGTTCAATTTTCGTTTTTATTTTTTTTTTAAAGCCATTTTTTTGGAAATCAAACTTCTTTAATCTTTAACCTTGGAGGTGAATATTTTTTGACATAGTCTGTGGCGTGGTGGTAAATTTTACGCCATTTCAATTTTACTAAAAAATTCTTTTAAAAAGAGGTTATTAAAATAATTTCATGTTTTAAAACAAGTTTTAATATTTTTATTTAAATTAAATACAAATTTTAATTTGTTTTTTTTTTTGTTTAATTACACAAACCTGGCACTTTTTCACTAGCTTTCTTTTAAAGAAGACAGAAATATGTAAAGAGGGGGTAAAATTTACCACATTTACAGGTTAAAATAATTTTCAACAATTTTAGGGATTTTATATGGGGTCTCCACCTACAAGCAAAAATTTCAAATTGCCAATTTGAATACTTTTAGAAAAATGACTCAACAATTTTTTTTCCAAATTTGATCATTTTTTTTGTGGCTCAAGGTTAAAGCAATTTTTTTTGAACGGTTATGAGCAAAACAGCTAAGTGTGCCCAATAGACTGGTCACGCATTTGTATAAAAAATTTAAATATTTGCAAGGTTAAAGCAAGCTTTTTTGAACGGTTATGAGCAAAACAGCTAAGTGTGCCCAATAGACTGGTCACGCATTTGTATAAAAAATTTAAATATTTCGAAACTGAAAAACATGACATATTCAAAACGTTTACATAACATTATTATATGATTTCGATAGGAGTACGCCAAATAAATGGGAGTTGATCGATTTGTTTTAAATTAACATTTTAAGTTAAAATTTTTTGCATATCTCGATTTTTTGCATTAATATTCGAAAAAAAATCATTTTGTTTTCTTGTAATAAAAAGTCTTACAAATTCAAATTTGAAACAGTTTAAATTTAATTTTGCTGAAATGTTTTTTAAGTTTTAACAAAACTTAATACACATACAAGAAATGTTGTAATTATAATGATTTACTTGGTCGTTATTAAATTTTTTGCTAGAAGTGTAACATTTTGTAAATTTCCGGTTTAGAAATTTTTACGAAAAAAATCGTTAAAATCCAAAAATGCAAAATTTTTGAAATTGTGGCAATGATAATCATGTGGCAATGAAATAGCTAAAAATTATCTTGTGCAAAAAAACAAAGCTTAACTTTTTTTTCAAAAATTTTAAAGTTCCTTTTTTTGGCATTTCGAACACAAAAAAAAATCATAAAAAATCGATCAAACCATGTTTCTCATTTAAAATGACTTCATTTATTTTAAACACTTACTCATCCGCAGGTTTTTTCAAGGGGGGAAGCAATGGAAAAAAGGAGTCTAGAATGCACATAACGAAAAGATAACCTATATAATTCTATTTTCTGAGATTTTTGGTACTAATTTTGTTATCATGATACACCAGTTGACACACGCTTGTGCACATAAGAAAATTTTACATACTTCAAAGAGGGGAAAAATCTATCTCGTATCATACCCGAAACATTTTCAAATTTAATTTTTATTTTCATGTAATAAGGTCCCTTCGCCAAATAAGGCCCAAGCCTTAATAAGGCCCGATTTATAATACGCACATTTATTGCATTCCCTGCAAAATGATTTTTTGCACGTTTAAACATGTTTATATCTGCATAACGATGCAAAAAAAATTACTTCGATTGTGCATCTGTGAAGCGAGTGACAGTCAAACGAAGTCAGCGGTAGCGTCAACAACGTGGTTGATGTAATATTGTGCTCGCAGTAAAAGTCCGTTATTCTACGAATTTACTATTGCCTATGTCCAGCTTTGAATTAAAAATCAAGAGAGGTATTTAAACGAAAACAAAAAGGTTAATTGATCAAATCTAACTGTGGTGTATTCCGAGAAAAACTTGATTAATGAAATGATATTGAGAGCGCCTAAAAAGGCCCAACAAATTTTTTCTTTCCGGCTTTCTTTTTCCGATCTCCATACCTAAATCTACCAGGCAGAAAAAACTACCAGAAAGAAAGCCCTCCATTATAAAGGCTAGCAAATTACTAAAATTCTGTTTAAAAAAGCCAGAGTAACTTTATTTTTAATTTTAATTTTCAAAATAAGCTTTTGGCAATAAAAGTATTTTTTCGAAAAATTTTTTATAAAAAAAGCTGTGAATATCATTTATGTTTATTATCAATGTAAACCAACACTTGTAATAACAATATGTGTTCTTATTTTATTATTTTCTGACTGTTTTGTTATGTTTCTAAACCATTATAGATTGGGTCTTATTTAGACATGGTGGTCCTAATATGGCAAAAATCAGACCTTTTTAAAACCTTCTGAGCTGGATATATTTTTTACTTTTTCATGCTTTATTTTTATGTTTTTGAAAAAAAAAATTGAATATACAAAAATACAAAATTGCAAAAATAAGTTAAAAAAACCCGTTTCTCTTCTATCTGGTAAAAACCGTTAGGTTGGCCTTATTTGTGTAACTTACCTTATCAAAAATTTTTTCTCAACAAATATTCTAAGTAATTTAGTATATTTAAAAATGTGATTATCTCCTTTGGCCTTTATTAAAATCGCATTAATTAAGTCCCAAAGTTTTCCTATTTTCAAATAAGAATACAAAAATGTCTCAATATATCTTTTTTAAGAATGAATAAAACCAGCAAGATTTTCACATGATTTTTTCCAGTTTTGTAGGCCTAAAACTCATAAGCCCATTGCGACTGGGCTTTATTTATCAGATTTGGATTTATTAGGTAAAAATCTATATAATCCGCTAAAATAAAGAATTAGAGTTGTCGCTATTCTTGAAATGCTCCCCACATGGACATCAACTGACTTATTTCTTTTTTCAACATGCATAAGTCCTAGCAGCATCCAAGTTACTAAAATCGAGTTTGAGAACATACCTTTTGGGCTCCATTCATTTTATAAACATATTCCAGAATATCTCTGCAAGGCTTGATTCTAAATCCTGGACGTAATAAAAGCACGTGACTCGAAAAAATTCAGAAAATTCTCAAAATGGGTGGACGTCTGTTAAAAACGTGAATTTGTAAAAACAAATCGAGTTTCCTATTTAAATTTAAGTTTACAAAACTTTTGACTATAAGTTATTCTAATATAAAAGCGTTTTCTCGACAAGAATTCGCCATCAGATTATTTTAAAAATTAATGCTTGATCTAAAATTAGCCTACTTTTTTCTGAGTTTCCTAAAAAAATTTTTCGCTTTTGAAAAGAAGCCTTGCCCTTGCCTAGATCGCTGTAATTTTCTTAAATTTAAATGCTGCAAAATTGTTAGCAATTTTATTAAGTTCACAAAAAATTAAAGAATTATACAAATTGGAAATGGAAATAATGTACGACCGAAATCTTTCAGCCTGGTTTGTTGAACAGTAACCGAATACAAGGAAGTGTATGATTGCAAGGTAGACTGCAGAGGACTACGGCCAGTCCACTAAAAAAGTACGTGCCCGTAAGCTAAAAAACCGTGGTTCAAACCCCAGCTCATATATAATGTTTTGTTTTTTGTTATTAGTTAATGTAACAAATGTATTCGTACAATATGCATTTGTTTTTGTACGAATACGAATAAAATATTTGCAATATGTACCAAACTGGCGGCCGTAACCTAGTGGGTAGAGTGCGTGGACCCTTAGCTAAAGAACTGCGGTAGCCCGGGTTCAATTCCAGCTCAGACAGAAAGTTTTTTTAATTGAATTAATTTTTCTGTTCGGTCGTCACCTCTCTGCAGACAATGGCAAACCTCAGAGAGTTGCCAGGTTAAGCTTCTTGAGAGCATAAGCCGTTCGGAGTCGGCATAAAACACGTAGGTCCAGTTCTCGGTCATTTGTGATCAAACATTTAATAACACGCACAACACAATTGATCAATAGAAGCTAGGTCAATGTCCTTCCAAGGGCTGAAATGGCGAGTTTATTTTTTCTTATAATATGTACCAAACTACGCCCAATCTACGAATCGTGACTGAATTCGTAGAATGGGCGCTGTTTGTAGTAATATTTACACGTATTTAAGGATACGTATTGAAAAGCTCTTCAAAATATATTTACAAATATGCAAAATGAAAATAACGTCATATAAAATCAAAAAAGGCGTAAGTTACAATAAACTCAAAGTCGACTTTTTGAATGATTATTGATGCACATTATCAAAACATTTTCCTACAAAATTTTACACTCGTACAAATAAAAACGACGTTTTTATTAAAAAAGTTCTAAAATCCATAAGTTTGAGTGCAACTTACAATTACAATTACAATTTAGAAAGTTTTTTTGACTCTCTCGTAAAATTTTTAATCGTAGCTTACGGCTTTTGGATTTAATATGAAGATATTTTAAAAATTTTCACTATCTTCAGGGGAAGCCCTCGCCCTTACCCCCTTCGGACGACTATGCACAAATTTATGATTTCAGTTACAAAAAATTTTCGAATTCCAAGGCTGCCAAAGTATCAGACTTTGGTGTTAAGTTAAAAAATATTTAAAATACCCTAAAAACTAACAAATTTAATATTCACCCATGTCTAATGCGCTTCACTGTCAAAATATTTATTTATTTAGATATTAGTATAAGATTTATTTTATCAAAAAAAGAAAAATGTGTGCTTTTAATATTGAAATTTACGTAAACGCTTGGTTAAAATGTGCAACACAAAAAATTTAGATTTCGGTTTTTTAACATCACTAAAAGTACAACATTTAAATAAATAAACGGCGGATAATAAAATCTCGACATACTCTACACAGAACTCACAAGTTGCGGTAGTGAAAATTAAATGTGTTGGTTTTTAGGATTTTTTGAATATTTGAATCAGGGTAAAAAAAATTTTTCAGCTAAGAACAAAAATATTTTTTAAGATTATTTAAGTCATTTTAAATTAAAATCATAGTCTTATCGATTCTTTATGATTTTGTTTTGTATTCAAAATGCCAAAAACAGGCACTTTGAACATTTTGGGGAAAAAGCCAAGTTTCAACAGCTATAACATTTTTATCCAAATTTTAGTTTTTGTAATTTTTTGCACAAAATAGCATTAAACTATGCCATGTCGTTTTTTTAAATTTTGCATTTTTGGATTTTAAGGGTTTTTTTTAAAAAATATCCAAACTCGAAATTTACAAAATGTTACACTTCTCGTAAAAAATTTCATAATGGCCAAGTTATTCAACACAATCATAAAGTTTTTCTGTATTTGCATTCAATGTAGTTTCAGAAAACATTTCAACAACATTTAATAGCATTTTTTTCCAATTTGAATTTGTACGTTTTTTTTATAACAAGAAAAAAATTAATTTTTTCGAAAAGTAAAATATCACAATCCGATTTTTTTTTTGATAATTTTTATCCGATTTTTATGTTTTTTATCACATTGCTGGGACAATTACAAAAAACGACAAAGTGCATATCTCGTTAATGCACAAAATTTGGTTTTTAGTGCGAAAAATTGAGAAATATGTAAAAGTCAAAAAAATTTTCAATTAAAAACATAACGACCAAACCACGGTCAATCCTCGATACTCCTATTGAACTCATATTATAAATGTTTGTTATCATCCAAAACGTGACGTTTTTAACAAGTCACAAATTTTGATTTTCGAAAAATTTGATCCCTCTAGATCCCTTTAGATCCCTCGAGATGAATTTTTGAACTACTACCAAATCGGTTGCGTAGATCTCGAGATATCTTGACGCTTCTTAAAAACCGCGCCATCTAGCGGGAAAAATATTTATTAAAAAACAAAAAAAATTATAAATTTGAATACTTGTGTAGTACATATAAAAAAAAATTCAAAATACTATGTATATTTTTTTTTAAAAAACAGTTTTAAAGTCAAGACTTTTTTGTTTGTTAATGCAAGCGCTTTTTTCACATAAGCATTAAAACAATTTATATTCAAAGTTACTCAGACGCTGACTTTTTGAACTCCGATACGCGTATCTTTTATATACTACCAGAATCCGTTAATAGAAGCCTGTAATTTTTGAAAAAGTTGGAAATTGTCGAACAGTGTAATATGTTAATTAAAGCATTACAATCTTCATTGGTTTTATGCGAATTGAAGTAAAACAAGTGAATCATAAATTAAAAGTGATAATATATAAATAAAAATTTTTTGTTACGAGTACACGTTGTAACACATAAAACACAAACTCAAATCAAAAAAAAAAAATATTATGTATTTGTAAAGTGAAAATGATACAGTTACATGTGCAAACAACATATACGAATTGTCAAATAGTCAATACAATGTATTTATAAATGATACAACGTAAGAAAAAAATATAATAAAAACACTAACTAAATCCAGGCTTGTATCCAGGCAGTATTTCTTTCATTAACAATCAGCAACGGCAAACTATTGATAGTTTCTTTTGAATTTTTTAATTGCTCAAGATGAAAAAAAATAAAGTTTTGTGCAGAAATACCGTTTTGTGTTTTAAATGGTTTTAAATAAAATAAAAGAATTATTTTATAATATAACACTTTTTGTTTTTATTATTTATAATTATTTATAATATTGCGTAAATAAAAATTATAGTAAAATATTTTGATATATTTTTTTGTTTCTTTCTTCAAACCAAATTGTAAAAGTATCAACATTTATCTCTTTTTGTCTGTAATTTCACATCCGCTATACCTTTTAATTTAAGTTTTTCATAGTAGTTGAGGTATATAATGATGTAGATGAATTTATGAATAATTAAAGCTTTTAAATTGATATTACAAAATATTCAATAAGCTTAGAAAACTAAGTTGTGGGCGTGGCATCTGAGAAGTCACACGCAGATTTTCAGTTTACTTTTTTGTTTGTTCAAACATGGTCCAGTTTTATAGCTACTTGCTTTCTATGTCACTTTAATTTTTGTCAAAAAATATGGATGCCAAGGTCATACAACGTTGCCTGAAAAGGTTGCAGCGCTTCATTCACCACAGCTTTTGGTGCACCCTACCTGAAGCTTTTTAAAACTAACTAAGTTTAACATTTCTTTGTAATCCCAGACAAGCATTAACTTAAAGAAATAGCCAAATAATTAGAATCAGAAAAAAATTCTCTTCAGATCCTTACTAACAAGATTGAAAAATCATTGGGGAACAAAGAGTATCAAGTCGGGTGCTTCCTAGATATTGAAGGTGCTTTTGATAACACCGAATACGCTTATATAAGCGAATGCATTCAGCGCTGAAAGTCAGAAATATGATGTCAGCTTTGGGCACGGCATAGCTCAAAGTACTCGCCGCAAAAGGTTGTCCACAAGGAGGGATTCTCTCTCCAATATTTCGGTCCATTGTAGTTAATACGAGGATACTTTATCGTATCTCCTCCAGAGAGCACTCAACATAGTAGCTAAATGGTGCAGGGAAACGGGGTTCAATGTCACCCTAACAAAACCAACATCATCGTTTTCACCAGGAAAAGAGTCAAAAAAATCTAACTGTGCCTACTCTTTTTGGTGAAACCATAAACTTCTCAATAGAAGTCAAATACTTAGGTTTAACGCCCGATGATAAACTCACATTGAACCTACACCTAAACAACACCATAAACAAAGCAAGAGCCTCATTGTGGGTCAGAAGAAGTTTTATAGGTAACAACTGGGGCCTAAGTCCCAAACTAGCTATGTGGAAGTATACTTACATCGCGAGACATATAGTCTTATATGCTGCACCAATATGGTGGAATAAGACGATCCAAAAAACAGCTTAAGCCAAGCTTAGCAAGTCGCAACGACTAGCTTGTGTCTGTATCACACGCGCTACGCGTACTGCTTCAACTGCATCATTGACAACAATTTGGTTATACCAAGTAACACTCCCCAGCGCTATTTGACGAAGTAACTAAGGACGAGAATCTAAAGTTATTACCCTGCGATCTCTGAATCCCAAGATACAACTTCTGTAAGATCTTCCAAGTCTCTTTCCCAAACAGAAACACATGGGAACAGAAAGGTCATGGTTTACTAATGACTTTGAAGCATGGTATACTAACGGCTCAAAGACAAATGAAGGCATGGGATCTGGCGTTCTTGGCTCAAGACAGGGAAAATCTATATATGCCATCATGGGCAAAGGTAACTCAGTCTTCCAAGCCAAACTCCATGCAATTCAGATCTGCCTAAGAGGGTATGTAAACAGTCCCACAAGGAACAAAAACATTTCCATTCACTCTGACATTCATTCATTCTTTTGGGTACCAGGCCATAGCGGCTATTTAGGAAACGAGATTGCAAACGAACTAGCCAGGAAAGAAGCTGTAAGTTCCTACCCAGAACCATTCTGTGGGCTACCATGGGGCATTATACGCCTTAACATTAATATGTTGTCTTAGAAGAGAGGCACTTCATTACTGGAGGGAAATTGAAGGTAACAGACAGGTAAAAACATTCATGCCAACTACTTTGCTCGAACGAAACAATTCCTTACTTTAAGTGGAACATCTACCAGACTAGTCACAGGTTTCCTAACTAAACATTGCACGGTAAATAAGCACTTATCAACTATGGGTATAGTCCAGGAAGATATGTGCATATTATGTAACGAAGATGAAGAGCACATCTTGTGTCACTGTAACGGTCTAATTAGGACCCGACAATTAAGTGCATTGTATCTAAAACCGCACCAAATAGCGGTAGTTCACCCAATGACATCGCTCTGTTCCTAACGAACTTAACGATTAAGGATGAACTATAACTTATAAGAGTTTTGTTGCAATAGGCCCTTGAGGCCGCAGTAGCTAGGTGACTAGCTCCCTCCTCACTTAACTATCTAATCTAATCTAATCTATTCTAATCTAATCTAATCTAATCTAATCTAATCTAATCTAATCTAATCTAATCTAATCTAATCTAATCTTATCTAATCTAATCTAATCTAATCTAATCTAATCTAATCTAATCTAATCTAATCTAATCTAATCTAATCTAATCTAATCTAATCTAATCTAATCTAATCTAATCTAATCTAATCTAATCTAATCTAATCTAATCTAATCTAATCTAATCTAATCTAATCTAATCTAATCTAATCTAATCTAATCTAATCTAATCTAATCTAATCTAATCTTATCTAATCTAATCTAATCTAATCTAATCTAATCTAATCTAATCTAATCTAATCTAATCTAATCTAATCTAATCTAATCTAATCTAATCTAATCTAATCTAATCTAATCTAATCTAATCTAATCTAATCTAATCTAATCTAATCTAATCTAATCTAATCTAATCTAATCTAATCTAATCTAATCTAATCTAATCTAATCTAATCTAATCTAATCTAATCTAATCTAATCTAATCTAATCTAATCTAATCTAATCTAATCTAATCTTATCTAATCTAATCTAATCTAATCTAATCACATCAAGAAAAAAAGTCGTCAATTCAACAAATTCCGACTTAATTCTAAACAGTTTTTAGCATTTGCTTTGTGCTCAAGAACAACTATTCTTAAATATTACTTCGGTTGAGTTTTTTTTTAGACTGCACCAACGCTCAGGGGATGCCCCCTATAAATGCGTAAGCATTGTGTTGATTCAGAAGATGGGTGATAGCTAGTTGGAGGGTGGATAGATGGAGTATTGTCGGTGAATATTTGTTTTAAATATGCACAGCTCAAAACTGCCGGGAAACTTGCTTGTAGGCAGACTATTCCACAACTGGCAATAAAGAACGAATTATCACGGTAATGTGAGGTTCTATTGGGCATCGATGCAATGGTAAAGGGGTGGGCTTAGACAGCTGCCCGAGTGAACCTGGGAAACACACGAGCTGGTGACGTCAGGCCATGTATCTCCCTTGAAGACTTCCCATACCTATACAGAAGGCTTAGGCAACCAACATTGCGTCGAAAGTTGAGAGAGGATGAAATACGCTTAAGAAAGTTGAGAGAGGATGAAATACTTTCATCCCCTATCAAATACATCGCACGACGTTGAATTCGATCCAGAAGCTCCAAATAAGATCTTGAAGCCCCTGCCCAAATGTTTGAATTGTACTCCATTTTCGGTCTAATATATGAGGTGTTTATCATGCGAAGATCAGCTGAGGTGAAATATTTTTTGCACCGTTTTAAAAAACCTAGGCACTTGCCCGCTTCTTTCGACACATCGAAAATATGATCATTCCAACAAAGATCAAATCTGATCGATATGCCCAGCACGTCAAGAGCGGCTGATTCCACAAGATCCACACCATTCATATTGAGGGGTGCTAAGGGGCAATCCATCAGCTTGTGGGATTACAGGCAGCACTGAGTCTTGCTTGCATTGAACTTTAAACTATTAGCAAGATCCCACTCGGAGATTTTTTTGTAGATCATTTAAGAGTGTGTCATTCATATTTTGCCTTTTTCTCTCAATCTCCATAGAGCTTGGGCGTTTTCTAAATGAATATGAATGACAAATGCTGCTGTCGTCCGCAAACGAATGTATTGGGTTATGCGTCAACGACAGAAGGTCGTTGATAAAAACCAGAAACAAGGTTGGCGATAGAACTGAACCCTGCGGTACTCCTGCGTTAATGGCGTGCTCCTCGAACGCAATACCTTCAACTACGACTCGAATCGAGTCGAAGTTACCACCAAAACCATATGCAACAAGTTTTGACACGAGCGCTTTATGCCACACTCGGTCGAACGCTTTAGAAATATCAAGAGCAACAACCCTGCTCTCACCGAAAAAGTGAACGCATTTATTCCATTCTTCGGTTAAGAACGCCATAAGATCACCAGTAGAGCGACCCCTACGGAAACCATATTGGGTCGGTAGTTTCTATCAGCGAAACACAATTTCCAATTGAAGCTGCGATAAAAATTGTTTAACGTAGTCCAATTTGCCCTTCCATAAAACCATGCAGTCCTCTTCGGGGCTTTAGGCGTAGAGGTTAGAATATGGAAAAACAGTGGAGATTGTACAATGGTCCGAGTTACCAAGAGGTGCGTTGACACTCACATCATATTTTTCATGATGTGAAGTCAGAAAAAGGTCAAGGGTATTATGGCTATGCATATCACTTTGAGGAAAAAAAGGGTTCCTTCACTAGTTGAATCAATTGGTTCGATTCAGCAAATAGCTCAACATATTACCCAACAGGTGTCAATTGGTCTGAGTGACGTAACCAAGCCGGGTTGTTGACATTGAAATCGCCTGCTACAACGATCTCACTGTCAGGAAACAACCCCAAAATATGCGTAATCGAATCAGAGAGAGAGTCCAGTTTGTTAAAAGTGGGCTCTCTCCCTAGATTTGGGCTTCTATAAATAAAACGGAAATGTAGCAAGTGAGAGCGAGGCCTGAACCTAACCCACATTGAGCTAAACTCTGGATCGGTCAAGTTCAGACTCCTCTCACACTAGTACGCTACATCCGTTCTAATAAAAAGGGCAATGCCCCTATGCAAAGAAAACAATGGCAGTAAGCGATACCCAGGTATATGAAAATCCAGTGGATCTGCATCCTCGGCCACCTGGGTCTCGCTCAGTGACATTATTTGAGGCCTATGTAGAGCACAATGTACATAGACCGAGAAAAAATTCGCCCTAAGTCCACGAATATTGGATAAATCTATGCGAAAATGACCCGACATTGCCGCACCATGCAAAAATCAAACAAATAAGGGCATATAAGGTAATTAGTTACGGCTGCAAGAGAATTGCACAATATGAGCAACACAAAAGTACTGAAGCAAGTGTTATGCCCTTACTTCAGCACAATTTAGCCCACTGTGCAACCCTACTTACAAACGTAACTAATAGGAGAGGATATCGGAGGTGACGGAAACGAAGACAACAACAATAACTTACATGAAAAGTTAATGATGGCATATTTTAATTACAATATTGTTTTTAATAATTCTAAAAAAAATAATTTGTTATAGAATTATATATAAGCTTAATGCCAATTAAGTTCATGAAGCAACAGGTTGCAACAACAATAAGTTCTTTGGGGAACAAACCACCAAGCAGACTAGACAGCTGTTTCTTACTTACTCTATGAGGAGCATAGAAAAGCCCCTCGCGTGGTCGGCTAAAAAATACTGCACTGCTGTCCAGCGATGATGATACTGCAGCTAGCGGCTCTTTGTATAACAGGTTTTGCTGCTGTGCTGTTGATTATGTTCTTGTTGGAGCTGCTGTTACTTTGTTGTTGTTTTTATTTTTTTTTTATTTTTCTTTCTTAATTGTTGCTTTTAAGCACTCATTGTTGTTTTTTTTAGTTAAATTGTTATTAAACACAAAACATTTAGTTTAAAAACGTTGCCGGACATTATAAACAACACGAAATAAAACGCACTATAAACTTTAACGACGGAACATTTGAATCAGAGAATTAAATTTTCAAATTTAATTTAATTAAAATGAAAGGAGCGGACAGACACACGTCAACACTCTTTAAAATCACGACAGCAACTCCAATAGATCCAACAATTTCAACTTTTTTTATAAAAGACAAAGTTATCAATTAAACAACAATAGTATTTAAAACAAGTAAGCAGGAATATCGTAAATTTAACAGCGCTGTCATTTAATAGAACTAAATAAGATAATTGTTGCTTCAATAATGAAATTATTTAAAGAAACTAACAACGAAAAATGAAAATGAGATCAACATTTTTTTTTTTAATTGGATCTATTTAAAGAAAACAAATTTTTGCAGATTGCTTTTGATGAAGCGATGAAGCGAAATGAGAATTGAATTTAGAATTTTCTTTATATAAAATTGACATTAGCTACGATTTGAATCAGGTTCTCTGATGCTGTCTGTTCACATCTCACTTCCTCTGAGCTAACGAGTATTTTTAAGATAAGTTGATAGTTTTAAGAGAAGGTCTTAACACCCAGAGCATTTACAACTTTTGTTAGTCAAAACAAATGCAAAAACATTTTAAATGAAGAATATTGCACTTTCTGCAACAAATCTTTTATTTAAGGTGTACGACAGACGTTTAACTGTTGAAGGAACAACTTTGTAATAAATATAACTGGGCTTTAATTTGAAAATCAACAATATTTTTCCTTACATAAAAGTTTCCTATTGTAACAACAAAATTTTTAATGAATTCTTTAAGTGTGAAATACGGTTGTGTTGTGTTATTTAGTTACCTAAAAAGTTAAGTAAAAATCAGCACCTTGAAAATTTCTATATGACCTTGTTATTTTTTATGTTGATTTTCTATGATTTAAATTCAAATTCTAAATGTTTGATAGTTTAAATCATAAGCATGTATATAAGTATGATTAAAGCTATCAAACATTTAGAATTTGTATTTAAATCATAGAAAATCAACATAATAAATAACAAGGTCATATATAAAACTTTAAATTGTAATCAAATGGTAGAGCCAGACCAAAAAAACACTGAAACAGCTTGAATCTAAAAGGCTGTTTAGATTTTTCAGCAAATCTAAAAACAACTTCAGTAACCATGCTTTGTTTGTGGTGAATTCCAACAGACTGTTGGATTACATTATTAAAACATAAGCATAAAACTAAAGTCAAGCAAAACAGGAAATATGAAAGGGGAAAAACTGAGAAATTGGAAAAGAAAATTAACAAAAATTAGCACCTGTTAACCTTCCAGCTGGCACGCTGTCGCAAAATTTACGACAAATGCGCCTTATCGCTCTCCTCTCTTTTACCACTTTGTCACCATCCTCGAGCTCCGAGCTATTCGAGGGTCAGTGTCTCTCTAAACTACCATAAAGAAAACACCATTTACATGGAAAAAACTTGATGACGTAAAATTTACAACAAGCGCCCGCTCAAGGGAAATTACACAACGCTGGAAGGGTAAAAAGCGTTGAATAATTAATTTGAAAGTAAGGTTAAATCTAGTCTTTCGTGACTACAATAGATATTAGAAACTTGAAAAAAGCATAAATCAACAGAGCTCCCCAAAAATATTTTCAACTGTGAAAAACTACTGCGCCTCTGATTCAGTGTTTGTGTTTTGACAGATATGGTTTACAGCCCTATTCTGGCAAATTAACAAATTGTTAACTAGTATTTTGAATATTTCTATGTTTTTGTTGTTTTCAATACAAAATTTAAAGCTAAAAAAACAAAATTTGTCAATGAAATTGTCAATAACTGAAAGCAGTTAACAATTTTTATCAGAACTTTTTATTTTTGAGCTTCAAATTTTGTTTTGAAATAAAAAAATTACAACAAACATAAAGAAATATTCAAAATATTGGTTAACAATTTGTTAATTTGCCAGAATAGGGCTGTTAATCTTCATTTTTAAAATATTTCCAATAAGAAATATATAAATTTCGAACACAAATAAGCTTAAAAAATATGGCTAAAAAATAAATAATGAACTATTGTGTAAATAAACCATACGGTGTGGGCATATTTACCTGTGGAATGAAATTGCATTGTCTTTTAATTTTCAGGATATTTTATACTTGTCGCTTTTTTAGCAGTGTAAAGTGTTTTTATTTAAATTATTTTCAACTAAATGTCACAAAACAGTCTCTGTCTCGCTCGTTCAATTTACGAAAATTGTCACAGCTCACGTACCCCAGAAGGAAATTTGCTGCTCACAATATCAATGCAATGTTAAACACTATTAGGCACGAAGCGCTTCAAGTTTTAATACAACTTTCCATTACTTTACACAGCACTTGGTCGCCTCAGAATCAATGATTTTTCGACATAAACATTGTTTGCGGTAAAGTATCAAGTCTAGCTACTTCTTGCATCTGTCAGTGCATGGGTGTGGTAGAAGCATACACTCACTCTAGTAGAAGCATCATGTATACTTTAAGTACTCTCTCTTAGTATTCTATGACTTAGTACTCTTATACAATATAAGTACCATATATTATATTATTACATATTATACCATGTTGAATATATTACAAAATGTAGAGAGCTATATAGCTATAACAATAAAGCTATATGAAGTTAGTCGGAAACCGGTCTTTCATTATACCACATGGCGTAGTTGGCAGGACGACAGAAGTAAGCAAACTTATTACTTTCTCGATGTAACTGTGATCTGAAAAGTATCAATACTAGCTGCAATACTATGCAGTTAGTGTTTAAGAAAATAAGTAGACCTTACTACTTTATCGATAGAATTGTGTGCAGAAAAGTATCAATCCGAGCTACAATACTATTCAGCTACAAGAGCAGCATGCACAAAAAAGAAAAAAAAATAACGGAATGATTCTTCTTTTTATTGCTTCTTTTTTCTATTGCTTCTTTTTTCACATTTAATTGAGCAAGAAAGTAGTAAATAAACCATTGTGCTCAGATTAAGCATGCATCGAGTATCAAGCAATAGATTGCTGCATGTACTTCCGTTTTCGTACACAAAAGTAGTGCTACGGAAGTGATGTATGAAACCATGAAAGAGATTGCATAGTACTCGGGCAATTTCCTTCTGGGGCACTGTATGTGTAAGCAACACCATTTTCTTATATGTACTTCTATGGTAAAACCGGAATTATTTTTGCTAGTAAATGTTACGTCATATTAATTGAAGTCAAAAATGCTATATACCATTTTTTTTTTAATTTTAGCAGCAAAAAAAAACTTTTGTGTCATTTCAAGAGTAAAGGGACAATACTTTGAACGGTAGCATGTAATGTTGAAACTATTCTTATCTAGTGTTTTTATTGAGCTAAAAAAAAACTAAGAAAGAAATTCATTCAGAAACAGCGGACATATTTCCATTGATAGTCTATATTTAGATTTTATGACCGGTCTTTTCTCTTTCTTAGGTTACAATGTTATATAAAGAAGTCTTTGTACTAAGAACTAAGCAATAGAATTTGGAAATGTAATTGATACAAGCTACAAATGCGCATTAATTTAAGACCATATTTGATTTATCACTCGATGATACAGAAACGACTGAAGATAAATAATAGCCATACCATCTGTGCTGGGTCCATGTCAAAGAATTCTATATTACAATTTTTATTTTACGTAGTATTGCTTCTTGCTGCAATAATTGCATGGAAATTATTGCTTGCCATATATAATTATGCCTTAGAAATCTCAGCGAACAATATAGAGGCATTTTTATACATTGTTATTCTCTTCGAGTTAAACATACTCAAAAAGGTAAGAATTTTATGCATATTCTTTTAATTTTTGTTTCTCAAAGAAACCTTATTTTGTTTAGTTTTCAAAGTGAGGAGTTGGATTTGTCACAAATGGGGGAAAACCCAGCTCCTTTACTTTGGACACCTCGTCTGGTTGGAAAACCAAGGTACCACGCGCCAAGCTGGCCGCGTGTCTGAGTAAGATCAACGCTTAACCAGTAAAGTTCTCTCGCCAAGCATTTCTCAAAGTCATGAGAAACCAGCAGAAAACCAACACTCACGAAATTGATTTAAAAGAGAAAAACAAAATTTATAAATATTCTACTATCGCATAAGTTCAGTTAAAACTAGTTTGTTATTTTTAAATTAAAGTCAAAACTAAGAGTTAAAACAGATAAGTGCTTGCTTTTTTTTTTTAAACAAAAATAACAAAGAAAAAGTACAGTGAGAAGAGCGTCGCTATTTTTTTTTTTTTTTTTTTTTTTTTTTGTTAAATCGGGAAAAAGTAGACATTCCAAATATTCCGAGAGGAAAAAAAAACAACTTTTAATTTGACGACTTCCATAAAGTTTCAAATAATGCTTCCAAAGAATACAATTTAAAGCAGCAACATTGTGCATTAAAATTGCAGCAACAACCTTTATTTCAACATCATACTTTATTTTCCTAGCAACATCATCGAAACATTGCGTCGAGGAGGCCTCAGCGAGCAGCATTGTAAGAAAATAAAAAAAAAATATAAACACGTGAGCACAATTGTTGTTGCCAATTATAATTTTGTTTTAACATGTGTCGTTGTTGCACTGCGTTAAGTATAATTTAGAAGAAAAGAAGCATTTACACAAATAGTGTTATGATGAGAACTTTAAACTGAATTTTGAGAAATACGGGTTTTTGTTTGTTGCTCTGCAACAGAAGAGTTCACTAACAGCCGTTCTCATTGATCTGTAATAAGAATAGCCTCAAACAAAAATGTTAGTGAACATCTCTTCTTAATTAAGTTAAAATACATATATATCTATATTAGTGTTTTATCGCTTTAAACTAAATAATATCTAAATAAAAAATAAAAAAAAATCGTTCTTTTTAAATCAACAAAAAAATAAAAAGAGTTTAGCTGTAAACGTAATATATATATATACATAATTATAAGTTAAAATTTTTATAAACCTTAAAAATGTTACAGTTTATTTTGATATGATTTCCTACTAATATTTTTGCGTAGTATTTTAAGCTCTATAGCAACGCATGCAAAAGGAAACATATTGTTTTAAATATATATTTCATGCGCTTAGGTCAATGAACCCTTTCGATGTTAACAGCTGTTTAAGCCCTTATATAAAAATAAAATTTTAAATATTTTTTTTTTTTGGATTTATATATTGTTCCTATGAATTTTAATCTTAAGATACATTTGTTTTGAGCTTCCTAATAAAATAAAATAATGGATTGTTAAAATAAGAATAATGGTCTAAAATCTTTTAGTTGCTGTTGTTGTAGGAATATCGGGGCTTTGAGTAACATCTTGTGAAAACCAAGGATAGGGTGGGATCAGTGTAGCCATTTTAAAAAAATGTTGCGCTACAAGTTTTGGTCGTGAATGTGAGGTGTATCTAAGGTGTAACTTTTTTTTTGATAGATATAAGCTGTATCTGGTGGAATTATAAATAGTTAAATAGTTAAATAGCTAGGTTAAATAGTGTGCATATTTTTTTTCTTGTATGTATGGAATCGCATGGGCTTTCGAGTGGCTTGTGGTTTTTTTTTTAATTGCTCAAAAACGTACCTACACCTACTGAAGCTCCGGGATAAGCCAGTGCACACGGAGCAATTAAAGAAAAATTATCTTTCCTTGCGGTATACCAACTTCAGCGGTATTTTCCCATATTTCATCATCAAGCAACTTGTCGGCGACCTTAGATAGCCAATAAGTATCAACAGCCAAGCCGTAATTGAGATTCCATAACACATCTTATAGGCAAACAAAGTTCATCATCGAATCCGGAGAATTTTTTTTTAGTGGACATAGTTTTAGTTCAGTTCTTACCATCTTTATGTACCACTCTAATGTCAGAAAATTAATGCTCGTAGGTTAGGTTAGGTTAGATTAGGTAAAGGTGATGGCAGGTCCTTAGAACAGTCCACTTAGATCATATTATTGGTCCGTTGTGGTGCCACAGAATGCTCGTAAAAAATTATTTAATTTTTTAAGGATGTCCATGTTTCGAATATTTCAGTAGAACTATTTAAAAAAAATATTTTTTTAATTTTTTTGCCGATCCACTATCCCTAAATAAAGTGTTTTGGAGCCTTTGTCCAGCACCTAGAAGGGCCTCACCAAAAGGTACAGATAAATTCATTATCTATATATATAAAAATGGATCGTGATTTGTTCGGATGTTTAAAACTTGGAAACGACTGGACCAAATTGAATACTTCCTTCTACGGGTTTGTTTGTAATTGCTTCGCGAAGGTTTAGGAAACAAAAAATGCTGCCATAACTCTTTTAACCGCCCAAAAATTAATAAAAATGCTATATTTTAAACGCTACATTTGATAATTAAGTTTGTCGGTAATTATACTAAAAATGGGCGTGGTTACACTATAGCTACGCCTAATTTTAAGAAAAGATCAAAAGACTTCGAAACTACTGGTCCAATTGAGCTAAAATTTTAGCAATAGATTTGTTTCGAGTACGAGATGGTTTCAAAAAAACTTGCCACACTTTCTTTTACTGCCCACAGTTATATAAAAAATTTGCGATATCGAATAGCTTTGGAGTTATGGATCGCACATGGGTTACACATGCAGTTTCACTGATAACATTTCATGACTTTGGTGAGGAGTTATAGGTCGCACAGCGTTGAAATTCAGTGTTCCCCCTCAATTTACACATGCAGTTTCATTGATTACATTTTATGGTCGTAGGACAAGGGGCGTGTCACCTCCCATGCAACCCAAATTTGTGCTATCGAATTGCTTTGAAGTTACAGGTCGCAGAGCGTTGGAATTCAGTATTCGCCCTCAATTTACACATGCAGTTTTATTGATTTTATTTTATGAGCGCTGGACGAGAGGGCGTGGCACCTCCCATACAATCCAAATATTCGATATCGAAAAGCTTTTGAGCTATATGTCGAAGAGCTTCCAAATTCAGTATTCGACTTCAATTTGCACATGCAGATTCATTGATAAGATTTTATGGCTTTTGTTAAGCGGGTGTTGCACCTTCTATACAACCCAAAAGTTTGCTGCAGTATAGTTATGGAGATCGCACAGCGTCAGAATTCAGTGTTTGCCCTCAATTTGCACATGCAGTTTCATTGATTTCAATTTATGGGCTTTGGATAAGGGAGCGTGGTAGTAACGTGCAAGGTTTCAGCTATTTTATGTAAATTTAAACCTTGTTTATTTTATTAAGCTACTTGTCACAAGCACAATGTGAAATGCTTTGCCTTTTTCTTAAAGCTCAACAAAAGACCGATTAGAAAATCGATTGGTTGGCATCAGGTTTGATGCTATTAAATTGACTTCAAGGAAAAGACATTTGTTTTTAGGTTTAGTTGGTCGTTAAATAATTGAAATGAATGAAACATAATATTATAATAAGAGCAGAATAAAATATAGACGCATTTCCGACTTATATTTCACAGATTAAATTAATAGTAATAGTAAAACAAAGTTAGCGAGTAATAGCGGTATTATTCCAGCTAACATTCGATTAGAGATAATTTTAGTATGACATACTACTATATTATTGAATATGTATTCTGAAGCTATGGCGAAAACTTAACAAGGGGACAGAAAAAAAAATTTAAAATTTTTTTTTAAATACATAGTTCTACTGGAATAATCGAAATACTCTCTTAAAAAAGGTTCATGAATTCTTGCGACCTTTAATTTTCTAACATTAAGGTGACACATTACGATTGTAAGAACTAGGATCTGATGTGTAGGTACTAAAACGAGGTACTTGCGGTCTATGTGCTTAGAAGCAAAAAACTTAGTATCTTTGAAACAAAAACATCGATATATCATAGTTACAGATCGAACTGTAAATGCCGAAGACATGACAAAAAATTTGAAAATGCGAACTCTTTTTTTTTTTTTTTTTTTTAAAAACTATATCGGAGTTTTTTTCATATTATTATTTATCACTATTTTCTTCACCTTTTACGACTTTTCTAACATCCGAAATATGGCCTCTCTAATATAAATTATTTTTACGCTCCTCTAATTCGATTTTTCCGGTATTTGATTTTAAGGTTTTATTTATATCCTTATAACAGGTGAAATCATTTAGTTAGTTAAGAAAAAATAGAAGAAATTTTAACAAGAAAACAATACATATAACAAAAAATATGACTTTACATCTTATTATTAATCACTTTTATTCTATTACAGCATACATTAAACTGACTTAAAATTTTTTATAAAACTGTTCGAAATAAAACATACAGCTATCAATATAAATAAACTTTACTCTGCAATACATGGCAAAAATCTATAGGCAAGGATAAAGAAGGGCGGAAAGCGACAAAATTGCATCGTAGGCAAAGGACTGTCCGACACCAACTACGCACCGAATGTGGCTGAAAATTGACGCATTCATATAAAATAAGAGCAGACAATTGTGTCGCAATTGACGTAGATATTTATGTGCAGCAAGCATTAAGCAAAACGTAAAAAAAGGCAACACATCGGTCTCAATATGCCATCAGTGTTAAATTCAAAAAGTAACACATTTGACCAAGAGTCAGCAAGCATAAATAACATAAATGTATATGAAAGAAAATATTTAATTCCAACTAATATGAAACATCGGCAATATATTCGCAAAAAGTACACCATCAGCATTAAATTTCAATTTTGCGTTTTTAAGCCCAACAGCATCAAAATTCACTGAATGATCAAATATCAAATTAATGTACAATATTGAATATATTTTGAATTTACTAAAACGTATTCCTTTATAAAAAAAATATAAAATACTTTTAATTTTAAATGCAATAACACGAATAATTAAGTTAATACGATTGAGTTTTGTCATCTTTTTCGAGTCGCATTTTTATTTAATTTTCTCAATTTTATTTCAAGTCAAAAACACAGCTGTTCAAATTGTGAAACTACGAAAAAGACTGAGCTGTTGCCAACTGTGGTGTTATTAGTATTTAACCCTATATTGCGCCGTGTTGCAGATCTTCAGCATTTAGGGCTAGTTTTTCAGTACGAGTTTAAACTTTAGTCAAATTTAATCGAGCTTATCTCACAAAAATTGAACATTTAAACTCAGTTTAGGCAAAAAAGAAACACATTATATGATAATTTAAGTCAATGCTAAACGAATGCTAAAATATCTAGTTAAACCGAGTTTTAATGTCCAATTTTGGTATACAAATATTTTTATGTATAAAGTATTAGTTTCATAACAACAGAAATTTGTATTTATTTTTACGATTGCTTATGATATTTTTAGGTGAAAAATTGAAATTGGCGCTATTCCGCAATATAGGGTTAAGAGCTCTTTATAAGCGTACGAGACTTAAAACATCTGTATCTGTTTGCTTCTATCAGGCCATATTCCAATGCAAATAACTTAAAAGTGTATTTTTCTAGTTAAATAGCATCATATTTTTACTCCTTCCAAACCATACCAAAAAGTGATGCAAAATAACTCAATAATTCGCAGCCTAAATTATCCATTTCTGAAAAAAAAAATTTATAAAAACAGAAATAGTTTCTTAATACCCTCGTACAAGTCAAAAGTAACAAGAAATGTAGAGCACCCACGAAACATATAGAATGTGCCTTTTTCTGATTTTCCTCGCTCCCCACGCATTTTCCGTTAGATTAAGGCTAAAAAATAAGATAAGCATAAAAAAATGGATGTTGGTAGAGCCTTTGGGCTCAAAGGCTCAAAAACGACCTAAAAATGGTACTTGGATTAATTACTCTATAGCTCTACAGCTCTTAAAATAACAGTTTTACGCTCTAAATTAGCTTAAACAATTTTATACACAATAATAAATAAACAAACATTTTTTTCATAACCAACTTTGACCTTTAATTGACCTTTTATCGTGTTTCAAGCGGTCAAATTCAAGTCAATCAAATTGAAAACAACAACATGTTACTCAGCACCTTATTGCTAACTTAGTATTCATCGTTAAAAACAACAATAGTATATTTTATACCGTTCAAGTTAATTATAGTTCAAATAAAGGGGCCAAATGTGTTTAAAATAAAGTTTATTGTGAAAAAATTAATAATCATCATGGAAGGAAACAATTCCACTACATCTGCTTACTTTATGGGTAAATATTAGTCCGCATGGAATTTTATTTGTTGTAGGCAAAAAAAATGTTTCAAGGAACAGATGCTTCAAGTAAATAAAAAGAATACATATGGAACTTTATCCAAAAACGTTTTATTTAAATTTCTTCAATTTTCAAATAACTTGTAGAATTTATTAATTTATCTTTACTTCTATACTGCCGTCATAAGGAAAAGTGCGGCATCTAGCATGAAATTCAAAATCCGTTTTATTGTGTTTTCTTAATCATCTTTCTTTCATCTTCAAGAATATAAATTTGATTTTTATTTTAGCCTGAAATGTCATATTAACATAAGTGTGATAATTTAAATTTATAGAAAAAACAATCAAAAAAACGGCAACTGTGTTTGATCCACAGTTTTTGGAATTTTTATAAAATCTGTAAAATATCATTAATTTTTAAAACAAACTAAATTTTGATATTCTGAAGAAGCAATTATTTATAATCATCCAAACGCTACCATTGCTTTTTAGATAAATTACTGTAAGTCGTTTATTTCAAAATATTGAAATATTTAGATGCCGCACTTTTCCTTATGACGGCCGTATATTATTACATAAAAGTAGACTCACGTATATTCGTCAGCTCAGAGCTTGAGAACGGCAGGAGCTATTTCAATAATTATATTTCTATTGGGTAGCAATGGTACCCATTTGAAAGTTAAGCTATATAAATGTGCTAACTATTATTTAAATAATTAATAAAAATCGTAAGAGCATAGCCATACAATTCCTTTATTCTTATTCTCAGTTAAAAAATATCTTTCTGTTTTTAAGCTCTATTTGAGCAACATACAAAGAAGCAAAGCTAACAAGATAGAAAAATTTGTAGTGTTGAAAAATTTGTTATTTCTTTTTCGCTGCGAGACAAAAGCTCTCTTTTCAAACTATTTTTGAGCAAGATAAAAAGAAGTCAACAAGGTCCACGAAAAGGTAACAGCGGAATGTATTGTGTGCGGTACCAATGCTGCCAACTTTTTGAACATAAAAATACCACCACTTTTTTAAAAACACCGACACAAATCTGCAAATTTCCAGTTTTAAGTACTTTGAACGAAGCACATATTGAATTTTATATAACACAGAAGATGAATGTCCGCTGTCCGTTTCAGGTCAAGCTGCAGAGAATGTGAAAAACTGTTATTTTTCTGAAGGTCGGACTCTATCTTTTTTATGCATTTGAAATTATAAAATATCTGTCAAACCATCAATGGCATTGGCAAAAAGTAAAATGTTTACAAAAATTTTAAAGATTGTTCATCAAAAAAAAATAAATTTTGAAATTGTATGGAAAGATAAAAAAGTAACAGAGGTAAAAATCTGCATAAAATGTAAATTTTTGGAAGGAAATGTTTTCAAAACTATAATAGATAATGAATTTGAGTAAACAGAAATTGCTACGTCTAATATTACTTATTGAAGCGATTGAAATTGGCCGATGCGTTAAAAATATATGGTCCAATTAACACAAAAAGAACCGGTATGCATATTTTTGCCTATATCTTACTTGACCTGATAAAAAAATGGATTATGGATTTATAAAAAAATGCACAAAAATACATATGGAACCACTTTCGTTGATTTGATTTAAAACATTCACCTGCGCAATCGCTAAATCTTTTCACTCAAGGATTGACGCTGATCAAGAATATAAATAGTTTTCAACTCCGGCCACTCCCATTGGAGTAGCAAGCGGGGGTAAATGGGGACAGTTACCACTTGCTTATTTAGCTATATAAACAATTTAAAAAGAAAACTTAAATAGTTATCCAAAATATCAGTTTTTTTACAACGACAATATTTTTGTATTATATATTTTGCTCTTCTTTCTCTCTTCTACATAAGCATGCTTTTGGACAACCATTTTCTTTCTCTGTGTTTGCAAAAAGATAGAACAAAATGTAGAGTTTCTACTGCAATTCCAATTGGAAAAAAATTCGGATACACTGAAAAAACTATTAAATGAAGTTGAAAAACTTGTTGCTTTGGTTTTGACTGTGCCTGCATCAGCAGCTTCATCTGAGCGTTCTTTTAGTGCACTAAGACGACTTAAAACGTATCTTCGAGCAAATGTGACACAGAAACGACTCACTCATGCGGCAATTATACACATTCATAAAGATAAAACTGAAGAATTGAATTTGATGGAGGTGGTGAAAGAGTTTGTTTCTCGCAAGGACAGAAAGAAACATTTTGAAATAATTCAAATTGACATAACTTTTTGTACTTTTTTGCATTTAAACCATGTAAAGATGTACCTAGTCTTGCTTTATAAAAGCAACAATTATTTCTTATATTTCCATATAACCATATGAAAGATCCTTTAAAAAATTATCTCTAATATCGAAATTGGAAAAACTTTTAACAATAATGAAATTTTAATATTTTTTATTTATTTCTATATTTTTTTTTATTTTGAAACTAAAATAAAGATCTCCCTTTATAGAAGTAATTTCCGGGCGTTGGAATCGGATATTAAATGCAATCCTAGAGCTGTCTGGAAATTTTTTAATAAAAAGAGAAATACTAAGGGTCTTCCTAAAAATATGAATTCTAAAGATAAGACATCGAACAATATTGAGGATGCATGTAATATGTTTGCTGACTACTTCCAATCAAATTTTGTTTTAGATAATGTTCCTATACATCAAGATTGATCGCTATATAATGGAGAGCGAATCACTGATTCGGGCAGTTTATGTCTTTCGGTAGAAGATGTTTTTACCGAGTTGTTGTCACTCGATATTAATAAGGGGCCCCGATAATATTCCACCAATCGTCCTTCAAAAATGTGCTGCTGCACTTGCTCAGCCTCTTTCACTAATTTTTAATTTGTCCCTTGAGAACGGTATATTTTTGGATATTTGGAAGGTTTCAATTATAGTCCCTATTCATAAATCTGGATAAAGACAAGACATTGGAAACTATAGACCAATATCTAAGTTTCCATCGATTCCCAAATTGTTTGAAGCCTTGGTGAAAAAGCAGATCTATCAAAGCATTAAAAATTCGATATCTGAAAGCCAGCATAGTTTGTCTGGAAAATCAACCTCTACAAACCTGGTTCTATTCACTCACTTAATAAAAAATGAATTGGAGAATGGTAAACAAATAGACGATATTTTCACAGATTTCGCTAAAGCATTTGATAGAGTTCAGCACTCTATTCTAATTAATAAGCTCAGTCTAATGGGTTTTCATTCTTCACTCTTGTCTTGGCTTAGTGAGTACCTTTTAGGTCGTAGCCAAAATGTATGCATCGGAAAAACGATCTCAAAAGCAATAATTAATCATTCAGGTGTGCCACAGGGTAGCCACATTGGGCCGTTATTATTTATTCTTTTCATCAATGATCTTCCTAATTTTATACAGTACTCAGAATGCCTTATGTATGCTGACGATGTTTTTCTGTCGGGGTGGATGGCTGATAGTCTGGAAAGAAGTTGGAACGCTGGATGAAGCAATCTCTTGGTATAATTTATACTCGTTGTCTCTTGGTATAATTTATACTCGTTGTAAGATTCTTGAAAAAAATCAAATTCCAGAAAACTTTTTTCTGAATATGCAGTCTTGTGTATATATGTATTAGAAACAATTTGGTGTATAAATCGTCCTTGTAGGATGTATGGTTTGGGAGTTATGACGGAAAAAGCACATGTTTTTGGCCAGCTTCCACTCCAAAAAGTGTTCTACAACTCCTAAACTACAAGAGATAGAGCAAACGGCATTTGGACAAAGGAGTATCCCTTCTTAAGGACGAGGACCTGGTGCTCATTTTAATGCATGAATCGTCCTTATCTGATATGTAGTTTTTATTTTAGAAAATAAATAAAAAAAATAAAAATTGACAAAAAAGGACACATGAAATTAACATGAAATCTAATTTTTAAAATTATTTAAAGGATACAGTCTTGTGGACAGTAGCTTAAGGAACATTTTGATGCATAAATCGTCCTTTTATGATGTATGGTTTAGAAGTTAAGGCTAAAAAATCAAAAAAATCGCAAAAAACCACGTCAAAAACTATGATTCATGTAAAAAATTTTAACTAAGATTCTTGAAAAAAAATCAAATTCCAGAAAACTTTTTTCTGAATATGCAGTCTTGTGTATATATGTATAAGAAACAATTTGGTGTATAAGTCGTCCTTGTAGGATGTATGGTTTGGGAGTTATGACGGAAAAAGCACATGTTTTTGGCCAGCTTCCACTCCAAAAAGTGTTCTACAACTCCTAAACTACAAGAGATAGAGCAAACGGCATTTGGACAAAGGAGTATCCCTTCTTAAGGACGAGGACCTGGTGCTCATTTTAATGCATGAATCGTCCTTATCTGATATGTAGTTTTTATTTTAGAAAATAGATAAAAAAAATAAAAATTGACAAAAAAGGACACATGAAATTAACATGAAATCTAATTTTTAAAATTATTTTAAGGATACAGTCTTGTGGGCAGTAGCTTAAGGAACATTTTGATGCACAAATCGTCCTTTTATGATTTATGGTTTAGAAGTTATGGCTAAAAAATCAAAAAAATCGCAAAAAACCACGTCAAAAACTATGATTCATGAAAAAAATTTTAAATAAGATTCTTGAAAAAAAATCAAATTCCAGAAAACTTTTTTCTGAATATGCAGTCTTGTGTATATATGTATTAGAAACAATTTGGTGTATAAATCGTCCTTGTAGGATATATAGTTTGGGAGTTATGACGGAAAAAGCACATGTTTTTGGCCAGCTTCCACTCCAAAAAGTGTTCTACAACTTCTAAACTACAAGAGATAGAGCAAACGGCATTTGGACAAAGGAGTATCCCTTCTTAAGGACGAGGACCTGGTGCTCATTTTAATGCATGAATCGTCCTTATCTAATATGTAGTTTTTATTTTAGAAAATAAATAAAAAAAATAAAAATTGACAAAAAAGGGCACATGAAATTAACATGAAATCTAATTTTTAAAATTATTTTAAGGATACAGTCTTGTGGACAGTAGCTTAAGGAACATTTTGATGCACAAATCGTCCTTTTATGATGTATGGTTTAGAAGTTATGGCTAAAAAATAAAAAAAATCGCAAAAAACCACGTCAAAAACTATGATTCATGTAAAAAATTTTAACTAAGATTTTTGAAAAAAAATCAAATTCCAGAAAACTTTTTTCTGAATATGCAGTCTTGTGTATATATGTATTAGAAACAATTTGGTGTATAAATTGTCCTTGTAGGATGTACAGTTTGGGAGTTATGACGGAAAAAGCACATGTTTTTGGCCAGCTACCACTCCAAAAAGTGTTCTACAACTCCTAAACTACAAGAGATAGAGCAAAATGCATTTGGACAAAGGAGTATCCCTTCTTAAGGACGAGGACCTGGTGCTCATTTTAATGCATGAATCGTCCTTATCTGATATGTAGTTTTTATTTTAGAAAATAAATAAAAAAAATAAAAATTGACAAAAAAGGGCACATGAAATTAACATGAAATCTAATTTTTAAAATTATTTTAAGGATACAGTCTTGTGGGCAGTAGCTTTAGGAACATTTTGATGCACAAATAGTCCTTTTATGATGTATGGTTTAGAAGTTATGGCTAAAAAATAAAAAAAATCGCAAAAAACCACGTCGAAAACTATGATTCATGTAAAAAATTTTAACTAAGATTCTTGAAAAAAAATCAAATTCCAGAAAACTTTTTTCTGAATATGCAGTCTTGTGTATATATGTATTAGAAACAATTTGGTGTATAAATCGTCCTTGTAGGATGTACAGTTTGGGAGTTATGACGGAAAAAGCACATGTTTTTGGCCAGCTACCACTCCAAAAAGTGTTCTACAACTCCTAAACTACAAGAGATAGAGCAAAATGCATTTGGACAAAAGAGTATCCCTTCTTAAGGACGAGGACCTGGTGCTCATTTTAATGCATGAATCGTCCTTATCTAATATGTAGTTTTTATTTTAGAAAATAAATAAAAAAAATAAAAATTGACAAAAAAGGGCACATGAAATTAACATGAAATCTAATTTTTAAAATTATTTTAAGGATACAGTCTTGTGGACAGTAGCTTTAGGAACATTTTGATGCACAAATCGTCCTTTTATGATGTATGGTTTAGAAGTTATGGCTAAAAAATAAAAAAAATCGCAAAAAACCACGTCAAAAACTATGATTCATGTAAAAAATTTTAACTAAGATTTTTGAAAAAAAATCAAATTCCAGAAAACTTTTTTCTGAATATGCAGTCTTGTGTATATATGTATTAGAAACAATTTAGTGTATAAATCGTCCTTGTAGGATGTACAGTTTGGGAGTTATGACGGAAAAAGCACATGTTTTTGGCCAGCTACCACTCCAAAAAGTGTTCTACAACTCCTAAACTACAAGAGATAGAGCAAAATGCATTTGGACAAAGGAGTATCCCTTCTTAAGGACGAGGACCTGGTGCTCATTTTAATGCATGAATCGTCCTTATCTGATATGTAGTTTTTATTTTAGAAAATAAATAAAAAAAATAAAAATTGACAAAAAAGGGCACATGAAATTAACATGAAATCTAATTTTTAAAATTATTTTAAGGATACAGTCTTGTGGGCAGTAGCTTAAGGAACATTTTGATGCATAAATCGTCCTTTTATGATGTATGGTTTAGAAGTTATGGCTAAAAAATCAAAAAAATCGCACAAAACCACGTCAAAAACTATGATTCATGTAAAAAATTTTAACTAAGATTCTTGAAAAAAAAATCAAATTCCAGAAAACTTTTTTCTGAATATGCAGTCTTGTGTATATATGTATTAGAAACAATTTGGTGTATAAATTGTCCTTGTAGGATGTATGGTTTGGGAGTTATGACGGAAAAAGCACATGTTTTTGGCCAGCTACCACTCCAAAAAGTGTTCTACAACTCCTAAACTACAAGAGATAGAGCAAACGGCATTTGGACAAAGGAGTATCCCTTCTTAAGGACGAGGACCTGGTGCTCATTTTAATGCATGAATCGTCCTTATCTGATATGTAGTTTTTATTTTAGAAAATAAATAAAAAAAATAAAAATTGACAAAAAAGGGCACATGAAATTAACATGAAATCTAATTTTTAAAATTATTTTAAGGATACAGTCTTGTGGGCAGTAGCTTTAGGAACATTTTGATGCACAAATAGTCCTTTTATGATGTATGGTTTAGAAGTTATGGCTAAAAAATAAAAAAAATCGCAAAAAACCACGTCGAAAACTATGATTCATGTAAAAAATTTTAACTAAGATTCTTGAAAAAAAATCAAATTCCAGAAAACTTTTTTCTGAATATGCAGTCTTGTGTATATATGTATTAGAAACAATTTGGTGTATAAATCGTCCTTGTAGGATGTTCAGTTTGGGAGTTATGACGGAAAAAGCACATGTTTTTGGCCAGCTACCACTCCAAAAAGTGTTCTACAACTCCTAAACTACAAGAGATAGAGCAAACGGCATTTGGACAAAGGAGTATCCCTTCTTAAGGACGAGGACCTGGTGCTCATTTTAATGCATGAATCGTCCTTATCTGATATGTAGTTTTTATTTTAGAAAATAAATAAAAAAAATAAAAATTGACAAAAAAGGGCACATGAAATTAACATGAAATCTAATTTTTAAAATTATTTTAAGGATACAGTCTTGTGGGCAGTAGCTTAAGGAACATTTTGATGCATAAATCGTCCTTTTATGATGTATGGTTTAGAAGTTATGGCTAAAAAATCAAAAAAATCGCACAAAACCACGTCAAAAACTATGATTCATGTAAAAAATTTTAACTAAGATTCTTGAAAAAAATCAAATTCCAGAAAACTTTTTTCAGAATATGCAGTCTTGTGTATATATGTATTAGAAACAATTTGGTGTATAAATTGTCCTTGTAGGATGTACAGTTTGGGAGTTATGACGGAAAAAGCACATGTTTTTGGCCAGCTACCACTCCAAAAAGTGTTCTACAACTCCTAAACTACAAGAGATAGAGCAAACGGCATTTGGACAAAGGAGTATCCCTTCTTAAGGACGAGGACCTGGTGCTCATTTTAATGCATGAATCGTCCTTATCTGATATGTAGTTTTTATTTTAGAAAATAAATAAAAAAAATAAAAATTGACAAAAAAGGGCACATGAAATTAACATGAAATCTAATTTTTAAAATTATTTTAAGGATACAGTCTTGTGGGCAGTAGCTTAAGGAACATTTTGATGCACAAATCGTCCTTTTATGATGTATGGTTTAGAAGTAATGGCTAAAAAATCAAAAAAAATCGCAAAAAACCACGTCAAAAACTATGATTCATGAAAAAAATTTTAACTAAGATTCTTGAAAAAAAATCAAATTCCAGAAAACTTTTTTCTGAATATGCAGTCTTGTGTATATATGTATTAGAAACAATTTGGTGTATAAATCGTCCTTGTAGGATGTATGGTTTGGGAGTTATGACGGAAAAAGCACATGTTTTTGGCCAGCTTCCACTCCAAAAAGTGTTCTACAACTTCTAAACTACAAGAGATAGAGCAAACGGCATTTGGACAAAGGAGTATCCCTTCTTAAGGACGAGGACCTGGTGCTCATTTTAATGCATGAATCGTCCTTATCTAATATGTAGTTTTTATTTTAGAAAATAAATAAAAAAAATAAAAATTGACAAAAAAGGGCACATGAAATTAACATGAAATCTAATTTTTAAAATTATTTTAAGGATACAGTCTTGTGGGCAGTAGCTTTAGGAACATATTGATGCACAAATAGTCCTTTTATGATGTATGGTTTAGAAGTTATGGCTAAAAAATAAAAAAAAATCGCAAAAAACCACGTCAAAAACTATGATTCATGTAAAAAATTTTAACTAAGATTCTTGAAAAAAAATCAAATTCCAGAAAACTTTTTTCTGAATATGCAGTCTTGTGTATATATGTATTAGAAACAATTTGGTGTATAAATCGTCCTTGTAGGATGTACAGTTTGGGAGTTATGACGGAAAAAGCACATGTTTTTGGCCAGCTACCACTCCAAAAAGTGTTCTACAACTCCTAAACTACAAGAGATAGAGCAAACGGCATTTGGACAAAGGAGTATCCCTTCTTAAGGACGAGGACCTGGTGCTCATTTTAATGCATGAATCGTTCTTATCTGATATGTAGTTTTTATTTTAGAAAATAAATAAAAAAAATAAAAATTGACAAAAAAGGGCACATGAAATTAACATGAAATCTAATTTTTAAAATTATTTTATGGTAACAGTCTTGTGGGCAGTAGCTTAAGGAACATTTTGATGCATAAATCGTCCTTTTATGATGTATGGTTTAGAAGTTATGGCTAAAAAATCAAAAAAATCGCAAAAAACCACGTCAAAAACTATGATTCATGTAAAAAATTTTAACTAAGATTCTTGAAAAAAATCAAATTCCAGAAAACTTTTTTCTGAATATGCAGTCTTGTGTATATATGTATTAGAAACAATTTGGTGTATAAATCGTCCTTGTAGGATGTACAGTTTGGGAGTTATGACGGAAAAAGCACATGTTTTTGGCCAGCTACCACTCCAAAAAGTGTTCTACAACTCCTAAACTACAAGAGATAGAGCAAAATGCATTTGGACAAAGGAGTATCCCTTCTTAAGGACGAGGACCTGGTGCTCATTTTAATGCATGAATCGTCCTTATCTGATATGTAGTTTTTATTTTAAAAAATAAATAAAAAAAATAAAAATTGACAAAAAAGGGCACATGAAATTAACATGAAATCTAATTTTTAAAATTATTTTAAGGATACAGTCTTGTGGGCAGTAGCTTAAGGAACATTTTGATGCATAAATCGTCCTTTTATGATGTATGGTTTAGAAGTTATGGCTAAAAAATAAAAAAAAATCCCAAAAAACCACGTCAAAAACTATGATTCATGTAAAAAATTTTAACTAAGATTCTTGAAAAAAAATCAAATTCCAGAAAACTTTTTTCTGAATATGCAGTCTTGTGTATATATGTATTAGAAACAATTTGGTGTATAAATCGTCCTTGTAGGATGTACAGTTTGGGAGTTATGACGGAAAAAGCACATGTTTTTGGCCAGCTACCACTCCAAAAAGTGTTCTACAACTCCTAAACTACAAGAGATAGAGCAAAATGCATTTGGACAAAAGAGTATCCCTTCTTAAGGACGAGGACCTGGTGCTCATTTTAATGCATGAATCGTCCTTATCTCATATGTAGTTTTTATTTTAGAAAATAAATAAAAAAAATAAAAATTGACAAAAAAGGGCACATGAAATTAACATGAAATCTAATTTTTAAAATTATTTTAAGGATACAGTCTTGTGGGCAGTAGCTTAAGGAACATTTTGATGCATAAATCGTTCTTTTATGATGTATGGTTTAGAAGTTATGGCTAAAAAATCAAAAAAATCGCACAAAACCACGTCAAAAACTATGATTCATGTAAAAAATTTTAACTAAGATTCTTGAAAAAAAAATCAAATTCCAGAAAACTTTTTCTGAATATGCAGTCTTGTGTATATATGTATTAGAAACAATTTGGTGTATAAATTGTCCTTGTAGGATGTATGGTTTGGGAGTTATGACGGAAAAAGCACATGTTTTTGGCCAGCTACCACTCCAAAAAGTGTTCTACAACTCCTAAACTACAAGAGATAGAGCAAACGGCATTTGGACAAAGGAGTATCCCTTCTTAAGGACGAGGACCTGGTGCTCATTTTAATGCATGAATCGTCCTTATCTGATATGTAGTTTTTATTTTAGAAAATAAATAAAAAAAATAAAAATTGACAAAAAAGGGCACATGAAATTAACATGAAATCTCATTTTTAAAATTATTTTAAGGATACAGTCTTGTGGGCAGTAGCTTAAGGAACATTTTGATGCATAAATCGTCCTTTTATGATGTATGGTTTAGAAGTTATGGCTAAAAAATCAAAAAAATCGCACAAAACCACGTCAAAAACTATGATTCATGTAAAAAATTTTAACTAAGATTCTTGAAAAAAAAATCAAATTCCAGAAAACTTTTTTCTGAATATGCAGTCTTGGGTATATATGTATTAGAAACAATTTGGTGTATAAATTGTCCTTGTAGGATGTATGGTTTGGGAGTTATGACGGAAAAAGCACATGTTTTTGGCCAGCTACCACTCCAAAAAGTGTTCTACAACTCCTAAACTACAAGAGATAGAGCAAACGGCATTTGGACAAAGGAGTATCCCTTCTTAAGGACGAGGACCTGGTGCTCATTTTAATGCATGAATCGTCCTTATCTGATATGTAGTTTTTATTTTAGAAAATAAATAAAAAAAATAAAAATTGACAAAAAAGGGCACATGAAATTAACATGAAATCTAATTTTTAAAATTATTTTAAGGATACAGTCTTGTGGGCAGTAGCTTTAGGAACATTTTGATGCACAAATAGTCCTTTTATGATGTATGGTTTAGAAGTTATGGCTAAAAAATAAAAAAAATCGCAAAAAACCACGTCGAAAACTATGATTCATGTAAAAAATTTTAACTAAGATTCTTGAAAAAAAATCAAATTCCAGAAAACTTTTTTCTGAATATGCAGTCTTGTGTATATATGTATTAGAAACAATTTGGTGTATAAATCGTCCTTGTAGGATGTACAGTTTGGGAGTTATGACGGAAAAAGCACATGTTTTTGGCCAGCTACCACTCCAAAAAGTGTTCTACAACTCCTAAACTACAAGAGATAGAGCAAAATGCATTTGGACAAAAGAGTATCCCTTCTTAAGGACGAGGACCTGGTGCTCATTTTAATGCATGAATCGTCCTTATCTGATATGTAGTTTTTATTTTAGAAAATAAATAAAAAAAATAAAAATTGACAAAAAAGGGCACATGAAATTAACATGAAATCTAATTTTTAAAATTATTTTAAGGATACAGTCTTGTGGGCAGTAGCTTAAGGAACATTTTGATGCATAAATCGTCCTTTTATGATGTATGGTTTAGAAGTTATGGCTAAAAAATAAAAAAAATCGCAAAAAACCACGTCAAAAACTATGATTCATGTAAAAAATTTTAACTAAGATTCTTGAAAAAAAAATCAAATTCCAGAAAACTTTTTTCTGAATATGCAGTCTTGTGTATATATGTATTAGAAACAATTTGGTGTATAAATTGTCCTTGTAGGATGTACAGTTTGGGAGTTATGACGGAAAAAGCACATGTTTTTGGCCAGCTACTACTCCAAAAAGTGTTCTACAACTCATAAACTACAAGAGATAGAGCAAACGGCATTTGGACAAAGGAGTATCTCTTCTTAAGGACGAGGACCTGGTGCTGATTTTAATGCATGAATCGTCCTTATCTGATATGTAGTTTTTATTTTAGAAAATAAATAAAAGAAATAAAAATTGACAAAAAAGGGCACATGAAATTAACATGAAATCTAATTTCTAAAATTATTTTAAGGATACAGTCTTGTGGGCAGTAGCTTAAGGAACATTTTGATGCATAAATCGTCCTTTTATGATGTATGGTTTAGAAGTTATGGCTAAAAAATCAAAAAAATCGCACAAAACCACGTCAAAAACTATGATTCATGTAAAAAATTTTAACTAAGATTCTTGGAAAAAAATCAAATTCCAGAAAACTTTTTTCTGAATATGCAGACTTGTGTATATATGTATTAGAAACAATTTGGTGTATAAATCGTCCTTGTAGGATGTACAGTTTGGGAGTTATGACGGAAAAAGCACATGTTTTTGGCCAGCTACCACTCCAAAAAGTGTTCTACAACTCCTAAACTACAAGAGATAGAGCAAAATGCATTTGGACAAAAGAGTATCCCTTCTTAAGAACAAGGACCTGGTGCTCATTTTAATGCATGAATCGTCCTTATCTGATATGTAGTTTTTATTTTAGAAAATAAATAAAAAAATAAAAATTGACAAAAAAGGGCACATGAAATTAACATGAAATCTAATTTTTAAAATTATTTTAAGGATACAGTCTTGTGGGCAGTAGCTTAAGGAACATTTTGATGCATAAATCGTTCTTTTATGATGTATGGTTTAGAAGTTATGGCTAAAAAATCAAAAAAATCGCACAAAACCACGTCAAAAACTATGATTCATGTAAAAAATTTTAACTAAGATTCTTGAAAAAAAAATCAAATTCCAGAAAACTTTTTCTGAATATGCAGTCTTGTGTATATATGTATTAGAAACAATTTGGTGTATAAATTGTCCTTGTAGGATGTATGGTTTGGGAGTTATGACGGAAAAAGCACATGTTTTTGGCCAGCTACCACTCCAAAAAGTGTTCTACAACTCCTAAACTACAAGAGATAGAGCAAACGGCATTTGGACAAAGGAGTATCCCTTCTTAAGGACGAGGACCTGGTGCTCATTTTAATGCATGAATCGTCCTTATCTGATATGTAGTTTTTATTTTAGAAAATAAATAAAAAAAATAAAAATTGACAAAAAAGGGCACATGAAATTAACATGAAATCTCATTTTTAAAATTATTTTAAGGATACAGTCTTGTGGGCAGTAGCTTAAGGAACATTTTGATGCATAAATCGTCCTTTTATGATGTATGGTTTAGAAGTTATGGCTAAAAAATCAAAAAAATCGCACAAAACCACGTCAAAAACTATGATTCATGTAAAAAATTTTAACTAAGATTCTTGAAAAAAAAATCAAATTCCAGAAAACTTTTTTCTGAATATGCAGTCTTGGGTATATATGTATTAGAAACAATTTGGTGTATAAATTGTCCTTGTAGGATGTATGGTTTGGGAGTTATGACGGAAAAAGCACATGTTTTTGGCCAGCTACCACTCCAAAAAGTGTTCTACAACTCCTAAACTACAAGAGATAGAGCAAACGGCATTTGGACAAAGGAGTATCCCTTCTTAAGGACGAGGACCTGGTGCTCATTTTAATGCATGAATCGTCCTTATCTGATATGTAGTTTTTATTTTAGAAAATAAATAAAAAAAATAAAAATTGACAAAAAAGGGCACATGAAATTAACATGAAATCTAATTTTTAAAATTATTTTAAGGATACAGTCTTGTGGGCAGTAGCTTTAGGAACATTTTGATGCACAAATAGTCCTTTTATGATGTATGGTTTAGAAGTTATGGCTAAAAAATAAAAAAAATCGCAAAAAACCACGTCGAAAACTATGATTCATGTAAAAAATTTTAACTAAGATTCTTGAAAAAAAATCAAATTCCAGAAAACTTTTTTCTGAATATGCAGTCTTGTGTATATATGTATTAGAAACAATTTGGTGTATAAATCGTCCTTGTAGGATGTACAGTTTGGGAGTTATGACGGAAAAAGCACATGTTTTTGGCCAGCTACCACTCCAAAAAGTGTTCTACAACTCCTAAACTACAAGAGATAGAGCAAAATGCATTTGGACAAAAGAGTATCCCTTCTTAAGGACGAGGACCTGGTGCTCATTTTAATGCATGAATCGTCCTTATCTGATATGTAGTTTTTATTTTAGAAAATAAATAAAAAAAATAAAAATTGACAAAAAAGGGCACATGAAATTAACATGAAATCTAATTTTTAAAATTATTTTAAGGATACAGTCTTGTGGGCAGTAGCTTAAGGAACATTTTGATGCATAAATCGTCCTTTTATGATGTATGGTTTAGAAGTTATGGCTAAAAAATAAAAAAAATCGCAAAAAACCACGTCAAAAACTATGATTCATGTAAAAAATTTTAACTAAGATTCTTGAAAAAAAAATCAAATTCCAGAAAACTTTTTTCTGAATATGCAGTCTTGTGTATATATGTATTAGAAACAATTTGGTGTATAAATTGTCCTTGTAGGATGTACAGTTTGGGAGTTATGACGGAAAAAGCACATGTTTTTGGCCAGCTACTACTCCAAAAAGTGTTCTACAACTCATAAACTACAAGAGATAGAGCAAACGGCATTTGGACAAAGGAGTATCTCTTCTTAAGGACGAGGACCTGGTGCTGATTTTAATGCATGAATCGTCCTTATCTGATATGTAGTTTTTATTTTAGAAAATAAATAAAAGAAATAAAAATTGACAAAAAAGGGCACATGAAATTAACATGAAATCTAATTTCTAAAATTATTTTAAGGATACAGTCTTGTGGGCAGTAGCTTAAGGAACATTTTGATGCATAAATCGTCCTTTTATGATGTATGGTTTAGAAGTTATGGCTAAAAAATCAAAAAAATCGCACAAAACCACGTCAAAAACTATGATTCATGTAAAAAATTTTAACTAAGATTCTTGGAAAAAAATCAAATTCCAGAAAACTTTTTTCTGAATATGCAGACTTGTGTATATATGTATTAGAAACAATTTGGTGTATAAATCGTCCTTGTAGGATGTACAGTTTGGGAGTTATGACGGAAAAAGCACATGTTTTTGGCCAGCTACCACTCCAAAAAGTGTTCTACAACTCCTAAACTACAAGAGATAGAGCAAAATGCATTTGGACAAAAGAGTATCCCTTCTTAAGAACAAGGACCTGGTGCTCATTTTAATGCATGAATCGTCCTTATCTGATATGTAGTTTTTATTTTAGAAAATAAATAAAAAAATAAAAATTGACAAAAAAGGGCACATGAAATTAACATGAAATCTAAATTTTAAAATTATTTTAAGGATACAGTCTTGTGGGCAGTAGCTTAAGGAACATTTTGATGCATAAATCGTCCTTTTATGATGTATGGTTTAGAAGTTATGGCTAAAAAATCAAAAAATCGCACAAAACCACGTCAAAAACTATGATTCATGTAAAAAATTTTAACTAAGATTCTTGAAAAAAAAATCAAATTCCAGAAAACTTTTTTCTGAATATGCAGTCTTGTGTATATATGTATTAGAAACAATTTGGTGTATAAATTGTCCTTGTAGGATGTACAGTTTGGGAGTTATGACGGAAAAAGCACATGTTTTTGGCCAGCTACTACTCCAAAAAGTGTTCTACAACTCATAAACTACAAGAGATAGAGCAAACGGCATTTGGACAAAGGAGTATCCCTTCTTAAGGACGAGGACCTGGTGCTCATTTTAATGCATGAATCGTCCTTATCTGATATGTAGTTTTTATTTTAGAAAATAGATAAAAAAAATAAAAATTGACAAAAAAGGGCACATGAAATTAACATGAAATCTAAATTTTAAAATTATTTTAAGGATACAGTCTTGTGGGCAGTAGCTTAAGGAACATTTTGATGCATAAATCGTCCTTTTATGATGTATGGTTTAGAAGTTATGGCTAAAAAATCAAAAAATCGCACAAAACCACGTCAAAAACTATGATTCATGTAAAAAATTTTAACTAAGATTCTTGAAAAAAAAATCAAATTCCAGAAAACTTTTTTCTGAATATGCAGTCTTGTGTATATATGTATTAGAAACAATTTGGTGTATAAATTGTCCTTGTAGGATGTACAGTTTGGGAGTTATGACGGAAAAAGCACATGTTTTTGGCCAGCTACTACTCCAAAAAGTGTTCTACAACTCATAAACTACAAGAGATAGAGCAAACGGCATTTGGACAAAGGAGTATCCCTTCTTAAGGACGAGGACCTGGTGCTCATTTTAATGCATGAATCGTCCTTATCTGATATGTAGTTTTTATTTTAGAAAATAAATAAAAAAAATAAAAATTGACAAAAAAGGGCACATGAAATTAACATGAAATCTAATTTTTAAAATTATTTTAAGGATACAGTCTTGTGGGCAGTAGCTTAAGGAACATTTTGATGCATAAATCGTCCTTTTATGATGTACGGTTTAGAAGTTATGGCTAAAAAATCAAAAAAATCGCACAAAACCACGTCAAAAACTATGATTCATGTAAAAAATTTTAACTAAGATTCTTGAAAAAAAAATCAAATTCCAGAAAACTTTTTTCTGAATATGCAGTCTTGTGTATATATGTATTAGAAACAATTTGGTGTATAAATTGTCCTTGTAGGATGTATGGTTTGGGAGTTATGACGGAAAAAGCACATGTTTTTGGCCAGCTACCACTCCAAAAAGTGTTCTACAACTCCTAAACTACAAGAGATAGAGCAAACGGCATTTGGACAAAGGAGTATCCCTTCTTAAGGACGAGGACCTGGTGCTCATTTTAATGCATGAATCGTCCTTATCTGATATGTAGTTTTTATTTTAGAAAATAAATAAAAAAAATAAAAATTGACAAAAAAGGGCACATGAAATTAACATGAAATCTAATTTTTAAAATTATTTTAAGGATACAGTCTTGTGGGCAGTAGCTTTAGGAACATTTTGATGCACAAATAGTCCTTTTATGATGTATGGTTTAGAAGTTATGGCTAAAAAATAAAAAAAATCGCAAAAAACCACGTCGAAAACTATGATTCATATAAAAAATTTTAACTAAGATTCTTGAAAAAAAATCAAATTCCAGAAAACTTTTTTCTGAATATGCAGTCTTGTGTATATATGTATTAGAAACAATTTGGTGTATAAATCGTCCTTGTAGGATGTACAGTTTGGGAGTTATGACGGAAAAAGCACATGTTTTTGGCCAGCTACCACTCCAAAAAGTGTTCTACAACTCCTAAACTACAAGAGATAGAGCAAAATGCATTTGGACAAAAGAGTATCCCTTCTTAAGGACGAGGACCTGGTGCTCATTTTAATGCATGAATCGTCCTTATCTGATATGTAGTTTTTATTTTAGAAAATAAATAAAAAAAATAAAAATTGACAAAAAAGGGCACATGAAATTAACATGAAATCTAATTTTTAAAATTATTTTAAGGATACAGTCTTGTGGGCAGTAGCTTAAGGAACATTTTGATGCATAAATCGTCCTTTTATGATGTATGGTTTAGAAGTTATGGCTAAAAAATAAAAAAAATCGCAAAAAACCACGTCAAAAACTATGATTCATGTAAAAAATTTTAACTAAGATTCTTGAAAAAAAAATCAAATTCCAGAAAACTTTTTTCTGAATATGCAGTCTTGTGTATATATGTATTAGAAACAATTTGGTGTATAAATTGTCCTTGTAGGATGTACAGTTTGGGAGTTATGACGGAAAAAGCACATGTTTTTGGCCAGCTACTACTCCAAAAAGTGTTCTACAACTCATAAACTACAAGAGATAGAGCAAACGGCATTTGGACAAAGGAGTATCTCTTCTTAAGGACGAGGACCTGGTGCTGATTTTAATGCATGAATCGTCCTTATCTGATATGTAGTTTTTATTTTAGAAAATAAATAAAAGAAATAAAAATTGACAAAAAAGGGCACATGAAATTAACATGAAATCTAATTTCTAAAATTATTTTAAGGATACAGTCTTGTGGGCAGTAGCTTAAGGAACATTTTGATGCATAAATCGTCCTTTTATGATGTATGGTTTAGAAGTTATGGCTAAAAAATCAAAAAAATCGCACAAAACCACGTCAAAAACTATGATTCATGTAAAAAATTTTAACTAAGATTCTTGGAAAAAAATCAAATTCCAGAAAACTTTTTTCTGAATATGCAGACTTGTGTATATATGTATTAGAAACAATTTGGTGTATAAATCGTCCTTGTAGGATGTACAGTTTGGGAGTTATGACGGAAAAAGCACATGTTTTTGGCCAGCTACCACTCCAAAAAGTGTTCTACAACTCCTAAACTACAAGAGATAGAGCAAAATGCATTTGGACAAAAGAGTATCCCTTCTTAAGAACAAGGACCTGGTGCTCATTTTAATGCATGAATCGTCCTTATCTGATATGTAGTTTTTATTTTAGAAAATAAATAAAAAAATAAAAATTGACAAAAAAGGGCACATGAAATTAACATGAAATCTAATTTTTAAAATTATTTTAAGGATACAGTCTTGTGGGCAGTAGCTTAAGGAACATTTTGATGCATAAATCGTTCTTTTATGATGTATGGTTTAGAAGTTATGGCTAAAAAATCAAAAAAATCGCACAAAACCACGTCAAAAACTATGATTCATGTAAAAAATTTTAACTAAGATTCTTGAAAAAAAAATCAAATTCCAGAAAACTTTTTCTGAATATGCAGTCTTGTGTATATATGTATTAGAAACAATTTGGTGTATAAATTGTCCTTGTAGGATGTATGGTTTGGGAGTTATGACGGAAAAAGCACATGTTTTTGGCCAGCTACCACTCCAAAAAGTGTTCTACAACTCCTAAACTACAAGAGATAGAGCAAACGGCATTTGGACAAAGGAGTATCCCTTCTTAAGGACGAGGACCTGGTGCTCATTTTAATGCATGAATCGTCCTTATCTGATATGTAGTTTTTATTTTAGAAAATAAATAAAAAAAATAAAAATTGACAAAAAAGGGCACATGAAATTAACATGAAATCTCATTTTTAAAATTATTTTAAGGATACAGTCTTGTGGGCAGTAGCTTAAGGAACATTTTGATGCATAAATCGTCCTTTTATGATGTATGGTTTAGAAGTTATGGCTAAAAAATCAAAAAAATCGCACAAAACCACGTCAAAAACTATGATTCATGTAAAAAATTTTAACTAAGATTCTTGAAAAAAAAATCAAATTCCAGAAAACTTTTTTCTGAATATGCAGTCTTGGGTATATATGTATTAGAAACAATTTGGTGTATAAATTGTCCTTGTAGGATGTATGGTTTGGGAGTTATGACGGAAAAAGCACATGTTTTTGGCCAGCTACCACTCCAAAAAGTGTTCTACAACTCCTAAACTACAAGAGATAGAGCAAACGGCATTTGGACAAAGGAGTATCCCTTCTTAAGGACGAGGACCTGGTGCTCATTTTAATGCATGAATCGTCCTTATCTGATATGTAGTTTTTATTTTAGAAAATAAATAAAAAAAATAAAAATTGACAAAAAAGGGCACATGAAATTAACATGAAATCTAATTTTTAAAATTATTTTAAGGATACAGTCTTGTGGGCAGTAGCTTTAGGAACATTTTGATGCACAAATAGTCCTTTTATGATGTATGGTTTAGAAGTTATGGCTAAAAAATAAAAAAAATCGCAAAAAACCACGTCGAAAACTATGATTCATGTAAAAAATTTTAACTAAGATTCTTGAAAAAAAATCAAATTCCAGAAAACTTTTTTCTGAATATGCAGTCTTGTGTATATATGTATTAGAAACAATTTGGTGTATAAATCGTCCTTGTAGGATGTACAGTTTGGGAGTTATGACGGAAAAAGCACATGTTTTTGGCCAGCTACCACTCCAAAAAGTGTTCTACAACTCCTAAACTACAAGAGATAGAGCAAAATGCATTTGGACAAAAGAGTATCCCTTCTTAAGGACGAGGACCTGGTGCTCATTTTAATGCATGAATCGTCCTTATCTGATATGTAGTTTTTATTTTAGAAAATAAATAAAAAAAATAAAAATTGACAAAAAAGGGCACATGAAATTAACATGAAATCTAATTTTTAAAATTATTTTAAGGATACAGTCTTGTGGGCAGTAGCTTAAGGAACATTTTGATGCATAAATCGTCCTTTTATGATGTATGGTTTAGAAGTTATGGCTAAAAAATAAAAAAAATCGCAAAAAACCACGTCAAAAACTATGATTCATGTAAAAAATTTTAACTAAGATTCTTGAAAAAAAAATCAAATTCCAGAAAACTTTTTTCTGAATATGCAGTCTTGTGTATATATGTATTAGAAACAATTTGGTGTATAAATTGTCCTTGTAGGATGTACAGTTTGGGAGTTATGACGGAAAAAGCACATGTTTTTGGCCAGCTACTACTCCAAAAAGTGTTCTACAACTCATAAACTACAAGAGATAGAGCAAACGGCATTTGGACAAAGGAGTATCTCTTCTTAAGGACGAGGACCTGGTGCTGATTTTAATGCATGAATCGTCCTTATCTGATATGTAGTTTTTATTTTAGAAAATAAATAAAAGAAATAAAAATTGACAAAAAAGGGCACATGAAATTAACATGAAATCTAATTTCTAAAATTATTTTAAGGATACAGTCTTGTGGGCAGTAGCTTAAGGAACATTTTGATGCATAAATCGTCCTTTTATGATGTATGGTTTAGAAGTTATGGCTAAAAAATCAAAAAAATCGCACAAAACCACGTCAAAAACTATGATTCATGTAAAAAATTTTAACTAAGATTCTTGGAAAAAAATCAAATTCCAGAAAACTTTTTTCTGAATATGCAGACTTGTGTATATATGTATTAGAAACAATTTGGTGTATAAATCGTCCTTGTAGGATGTACAGTTTGGGAGTTATGACGGAAAAAGCACATGTTTTTGGCCAGCTACCACTCCAAAAAGTGTTCTACAACTCCTAAACTACAAGAGATAGAGCAAAATGCATTTGGACAAAAGAGTATCCCTTCTTAAGAACAAGGACCTGGTGCTCATTTTAATGCATGAATCGTCCTTATCTGATATGTAGTTTTTATTTTAGAAAATAAATAAAAAAATAAAAATTGACAAAAAAGGGCACATGAAATTAACATGAAATCTAAATTTTAAAATTATTTTAAGGATACAGTCTTGTGGGCAGTAGCTTAAGGAACATTTTGATGCATAAATCGTCCTTTTATGATGTATGGTTTAGAAGTTATGGCTAAAAAATCAAAAAATCGCACAAAACCACGTCAAAAACTATGATTCATGTAAAAAATTTTAACTAAGATTCTTGAAAAAAAAATCAAATTCCAGAAAACTTTTTTCTGAATATGCAGTCTTGTGTATATATGTATTAGAAACAATTTGGTGTATAAATTGTCCTTGTAGGATGTACAGTTTGGGAGTTATGACGGAAAAAGCACATGTTTTTGGCCAGCTACTACTCCAAAAAGTGTTCTACAACTCATAAACTACAAGAGATAGAGCAAACGGCATTTGGACAAAGGAGTATCCCTTCTTAAGGACGAGGACCTGGTGCTCATTTTAATGCATGAATCGTCCTTATCTGATATGTAGTTTTTATTTTAGAAAATAAATAAAAAAAATAAAAATTGACAAAAAAGGGCACATGAAATTAACATGAAATCTAAATTTTAAAATTATTTTAAGGATACAGTCTTGTGGGCAGTAGCTTAAGGAACATTTTGATGCATAAATCGTCCTTTTATGATGTATGGTTTAGAAGTTATGGCTAAAAAATCAAAAAATCGCACAAAACCACGTCAAAAACTATGATTCATGTAAAAAATTTTAACTAAGATTCTTGAAAAAAAAATCAAATTCCAGAAAACTTTTTTCTGAATATGCAGTCTTGTGTATATATGTATTAGAAACAATTTGGTGTATAAATTGTCCTTGTAGGATGTACAGTTTGGGAGTTATGACGGAAAAAGCACATGTTTTTGGCCAGCTACTACTCCAAAAAGTGTTCTACAACTCATAAACTACAAGAGATAGAGCAAACGGCATTTGGACAAAGGAGTATCCCTTCTTAAGGACGAGGACCTGGTGCTCATTTTAATGCATGAATCGTCCTTATCTGATATGTAGTTTTTATTTTAGAAAATAAATAAAAAAAATAAAAATTGACAAAAAAGGGCACATGAAATTAACATGAAATCTAATTTTTAAAATTATTTTAAGGATACAGTCTTGTGGGCAGTAGCTTAAGGAACATTTTGATGCATAAATCGTCCTTTTATGATGTACGGTTTAGAAGTTATGGCTAAAAAATCAAAAAAATCGCACAAAACCACGTCAAAAACTATGATTCATGTAAAAAATTTTAACTAAGATTCTTGAAAAAAAAATCAAATTCCAGAAAACTTTTTTCTGAATATGCAGTCTTGTGTATATATGTATTAGAAACAATTTGGTGTATAAATTGTCCTTGTAGGATGTATGGTTTGGGAGTTATGACGGAAAAAGCACATGTTTTTGGCCAGCTACCACTCCAAAAAGTGTTCTACAACTCCTAAACTACAAGAGATAGAGCAAACGGCATTTGGACAAAGGAGTATCCCTTCTTAAGGACGAGGACCTGGTGCTCATTTTAATGCATGAATCGTCCTTATCTGATATGTAGTTTTTATTTTAGAAAATAAATAAAAAAAATAAAAATTGACAAAAAAGGGCACATGAAATTAACATGAAATATAATTTTTAAAATTATTTTAAGGATACAGTCTTGTGGGCAGTAGCTTAAGAAACATTTTGATGCATAAATCGTCCTTTTATGATGTATGGTTTAGAAGTTATGGCTAAAAAATCAAAAAAATCGCACAAAACCACGTCAAAAACTATGATTCATGTAAAAAATTTTAACTAAGATTCTTGAAAAAAATCAAATTCCAGAAAACTTCTTTCTGAATATGCAGTCTTGGGTATATATGTATTAGAAACAATTTGGTGTATAAATTGTCCTTGTAGGATGTATGGTTTGGGAGTTATGACGGAAAAAGCACATGTTTTTGGCCAGCTACCACTCCAAAAAGTGTTCTACAACTCCTAAACTACAAGAGATAGAGCAAACGGCATTTGGACAAAGGAGTATCCCTTCTTAAGGACGAGGACCTGGTGCTCATTTTAATGCATGAATCGTCCTTATCTGATATGTAGTTTTTATTTTAGAAAATAAATAAAAAAAATAAAAATTGACAAAAAAGGGCACATGAAATTAACATGAAATCTAATTTTTAAAATTATTTTAAGGATACAGTCTTGTGGGCAGTAGCTTTAGGAACATATTGATGCACAAATAGTCCTTTTATGATGTATGGTTTAGAAGTTATGGCTAAAAAATAAAAAAAAATCGCAAAAAACCACGTCAAAAACTATGATTCATGTAAAAAATTTTAACTAAGATTCTTGAAAAAAAATCAAATTCCAGAAAACTTTTTTCTGAATATGCAGTCTTGTGTATATATGTATTAGAAACAATTTGGTGTATAAATCGTCCTTGTAGGATGTTCAGTTTGGGAGTTATGACGGAAAAAGCACATGTTTTTGGCCAGCTACCACTCCAAAAAGTGTTCTACAACTCCTAAACTACAAGAGATAGAGCAAACGGCATTTGGACAAAGGAGTATCCCTTCTTAAGGACGAGGACCTGGTGCTCATTTTAATGCATGAATCGTCCTTATCTGATATGTAGTTTTTATTTTAGAAAATAAATAAAAAAAATAAAAATTGACAAAAAAGGGCACATGAAATTAACATGAAATCTAATTTTTAAAATTATTTTATGGTAACAGTCTTGTGGGCAGTAGCTTAAGGAACATTTTGATGCATAAATCGTCCTTTTATGATGTATGGTTTAGAAGTTATGGCTAAAAAATCAAAAAAATCGCAAAAAAACCAGGTCAAAAACTATGATTCATGTAAAAAATTTTAACTAAGATTCTTGAAAAAAAATCAAATTCCAGAAAACTTTTTTCTGAATATGCAGTCTTGTGTATATATGTATTAGAAACAATTTGGTGTATAAATCGTCCTTGTAGGATGTACAGTTTGGGAGTTATGACGGAAAAAGCACATGTTTTTGGCCAGCTACCACTCCAAAAAGTGTTCTACAACTCCTAAACTACAAGAGATAGAGCAAAATGCATTTGGACAAAGGAGTATCCCTTCTTAAGGACGAGGACCTGGTGCTCATTTTAATGCATGAATCGTCCTTATCTGATATGTAGTTTTTATTTTAAAAAATAAATAAAAAAAATAAAAATTGACAAAAAAGGGCACATGAAATTAACATGAAATCTAATTTTTAAAATTATTTTAAGGATACAGTCTTGTGGGCAGTAGCTTAAGGAACATTTTGATGCATAAATCGTCCTTTTATGATGTATGGTTTAGAAGTTATGGCTAAAAAATAAAAAAAAATCCCAAAAAACCACGTCAAAAACTATGATTCATGTAAAAAATTTTAACTAAGATTCTTGAAAAAAAATCAAATTCCAGAAAACTTTTTTCTGAATATGCAGTCTTGTGTATATATGTATTAGAAACAATTTGGTGTATAAATCGTCCTTGTAGGATGTACAGTTTGGGAGTTATGACGGAAAAAGCACATGTTTTTGGCCAGCTACCACTCCAAAAAGTGTTCTACAACTCCTAAACTACAAGAGATAGAGCAAAATGCATTTGGACAAAAGAGTATCCCTTTTTAAGGACGAGGACCTGGTGCTCATTTTAATGCATGAATCGTCCTTATCTGATATGTAGTTTTTATTTTAGAAAATAAATAAAAAAAATAAAAATTGACAAAAAAGGGCACATGAAATTAACATGAAATCTAATTTTTAAAATTATTTTAAGGACACAGTCTTGTGGGCAGTAGCTTAAGGAACATTTTGATGCATAAATCGTTCTTTTATGATGTATGGTTTAGAAGTTATGGCTAAAAAATCAAAAAAATCGCACAAAACCACGTCAAAAACTATGATTCATGTAAAAAATTTTAACTAAGATTCTTGAAAAAAAAATCAAATTCCAGAAAACTTTTTCTGAATATGCAGTCTTGTGTATATATGTATTAGAAACAATTTGGTGTATAAATTGTCCTTGTAGGATGTATGGTTTGGGAGTTATGACGGAAAAAGCACATGTTTTTGGCCAGCTACCACTCCAAAAAGTGTTCTACAACTCCTAAACTACAAGAGATAGAGCAAACGGCATTTGGACAAAGGAGTATCCCTTCTTAAGGACGAGGACCTGGTGCTCATTTTAATGCATGAATCGTCCTTATCTGATATGTAGTTTTTATTTTAGAAAATAAATAAAAAAAATAAAAATTGACAAAAAAGGGCACATGAAATTAACATGAAATCTCATTTTTAAAATTATTTTAAGGATACAGTCTTGTGGGCAGTAGCTTAAGGAACATTTTGATGCATAAATCGTCCTTTTATGATGTATGGTTTAGAAGTTATGGCTAAAAAATCAAAAAAATCGCACAAAACCACGTCAAAAACTATGATTCATGTAAAAAATTTTAACTAAGATTCTTGAAAAAAAAATCAAATTCCAGAAAACTTTTTTCTGAATATGCAGTCTTGGGTATATATGTATTAGAAACAATTTGGTGTATAAATTGTCCTTGTAGGATGTATGGTTTGGGAGTTATGACGGAAAAAGCACATGTTTTTGGCCAGCTACCACTCCAAAAAGTGTTCTACAACTCCTAAACTACAAGAGATAGAGCAAACGGCATTTGGACAAAGGAGTATCCCTTCTTAAGGACGAGGACCTGGTGCTCATTTTAATGCATGAATCGTCCTTATCTGATATGTAGTTTTTATTTTAGAAAATAAATAAAAAAAATAAAAATTGACAAAAAAGGGCACATGAAATTAACATGAAATCTAATTTTTAAAATTATTTTAAGGATACAGTCTTGTGGGCAGTAGCTTAAGGAACATTTTGATGCATAAATCGTCCTTTTATGATGTATGGTTTAGAAGTTATGGCTAAAAAATCAAAAAAATCGCACAAAACCACGTCAAAAACTATGATTCATGTAAAAAATTTTAACTAAGATTCTTGAAAAAAAATCAAATTCCAGAAAACTTTTTTCTGAATATGCAGTCTTGTGTATATATGTATTAGAAACAATTTGGTGTATAAATCGTCCTTGTAGGATGTACAGTTTGGGAGTTATGACGGAAAAAGCACATGTTTTTGGCCAGCTACCACTCCAAAAAGTGTTCTACAACTCCTAAACTACAAGAGATAGAGCAAAATGCATTTGGGCAAAGGAGTATCCCTTCTTAAGGACGAGGACCTGGTGCTCATTTTAATGCATGAATCGTCCTTATCTGATATGTAGTTTTTATTTTAAAAAATAAATAAAAAAAATAAAAATTGACAAAAAAGGGCACATGAAATTAACATGAAATCTAATTTTTAAAATTATTTTAAGGATACAGTCTTGTGGGCAGTAGCTTAAGGAACATTTTGATGCATAAATCGTCCTTTTATGATGTATGGTTTAGAAGTTATGGCTAAAAAATCAAAAAAATCGCACAAAACCACGTCAAAAACTATGATTCATGTAAAAAATTTTAACTAAGATTCTTGAAAAAAAAATCAAATTCCAGAAAACTTTTTTCTGAATATGCAGTCTTGGGTATATATGTATTAGAAACAATTTGGTGTATAAATTGTCCTTGTAGGATGTATGGTTTGGGAGTTATGACGGAAAAAGCACATGTTTTTGGCCAGCTACCACTCCAAAAAGTGTTCTACAACTCCTAAACTACAAGAGATAGAGCAAACGGCATTTGGACAAAGGAGTATCCCTTCTTAAGGACGAGGACCTGGTGCTCATTTTAATGCATGAATCGTCCTTATCTGATATGTAGTTTTTATTTTAGAAAATAAATAAAAAAAATAAAAATTGACAAAAAAGGGCACATGAAATTAACATGAAATCTAATTTTTAAAATTATTTTAAGGATACAGTCTTGTGGGCAGTAGCTTAAGGAACATTTTGATGCATAAATCGTCCTTTTATGATGTATGGTTTAGAAGTTATGGCTAAAAAATCAAAAAAATCGCACAAAACCACGTCAAAAACTATGATTCATGTAAAAAATTTTAACTAAGATTCTTGAAAAAAAATCAAATTCCAGAAAACTTTTTTCTGAATATGCAGTCTTGTGTATATATGTATTAGAAACAATTTGGTGTATAAATCGTCCTTGTAGGATGTACAGTTTGGGAGTTATGACGGAAAAAGCACATGTTTTTGGCCAGCTACCACTCCAAAAAGTGTTATACAACTCCTAAACTACAAGAGATAGAGCAAAATGCATTTGGACAAAACTATCCCTTCTTAAGGACGAGGACCTGGTGCTCATTTTAATGCATGAATCGTCCTTATCTGATATGTAGTTTTTATTTTAAAAAATAAATAAAAAAAATAAAAATTGACAAAAAAGGGCACATGAAATTAACATGAAATCTAATTTTTAAAATTATTTTAAGGATACAGTCTTGTGGGCAGTAGCTTAAGGAACATTTTGATGCATAAATCGTCCTTTTATGATGTATGGTTTAGAAGTTATGGCTAAAAAATAAAAAAAAAAATCCCAAAAAACCACGTCAAAAACTATGATTCATGTAAAAAATTTTAACTAAGATTCTTGAAAAAAAATCAAATTCCAGAAAACTTTTTTCTGAATATGCAGTCTTGTGTATATATGTATTAGAAACAATTTGGTGTATAAATCGTCCTTGTAGGATGTACAGTTTGGGAGTTATGACGGAAAAAGCACATGTTTTTGGCCAGCTACCACTCCAAAAAGTGTTCTACAACTCCTAAACTACAAGAGATAGAGCAAAATGCATTTGGACAAAGGAGTATCCCTTCTTAAGGACGAGGACCTGGTGCTCATTTTAATGCATGAATCGTCCTTATCTGATATGTAGTTTTTATTTTAAAAAATAAATAAAAAAAATAAAAATTGACAAAAAAGGGCACATGAAATTAACATGAAATCTAATTTTTAAAATTATTTTAAGGATACAGTCTTGTGGGCAGTAGCTTAAGGAACATTTTGATGCATAAATCGTGCTTTTATGATGTATGGTTTAGAAGTTATGGCTAAAAAATCAAAAAAATCGCACAAAACCACGTCAAAAACTATGATTCATGTAAAAAATTTTAACTAAGATTCTTGAAAAAAAAATCAAATTCCAGAAAACTTTTTTCTGAATATGCAGTCTTGGGTATATATGTATTAGAAACAATTTGGTGTATAAATTGTCCTTGTAGGATGTATGGTTTGGGAGTTATGACGGAAAAAGCACATGTTTTTGGCCAGCTACCACTCCAAAAAGTGTTCTACAACTCCTAAACTACAAGAGATAGAGCAAACGGCATTTGGACAAAGGAGTATCCCTTCTTAAGGACGAGGACCTGGTGCTCATTTTAATGCATGAATCGTCCTTATCTGATATGTAGTTTTTATTTTAGAAAATAAATAAAAAAAATAAAAATTGACAAAAAAGGGCACATGAAATTAACATGAAATCTAATTTTTAAAATTATTTTAAGGATACAGTCTTGTGGGCAGTAGCTTAAGGAACATTTTGATGCATAAATCGTCCTTTTATGATGTATGGTTAAGAAGTTATGGCTAAAAAATCAAAAAATCGCACAAAACCACGTCAAAAACTATGATTCATGTAAAAAATTTTAACTAAGATTCTTGAACAATTGGTGTATAAATCGTCCTTGTAGGATGTACAGTTTGGGAGTTATGACGGAAAAAGCACATGTTTTTGGCCAGCTACCACTCCAAAAAGTGTTCTACAACTCCTAAACTACAAGAGATAGAGCAAAATGCATTTGGACAAAGGAGTATCCCTTCTTAAGGACGAGGACCTGGTGCTCATTTTAATGCATGAATCGTCCTTATCTGATATGTAGTTTTTATTTTAAAAAATAAATAAAAAAAATAAAAATTGACAAAAAAGGGCACATGAAATTAACATGAAATCTAATTTTTAAAATTATTTTGAGGATACAGTCTTGTGGGCAGTAGCTTTAGGAACATTTTGATGCATAAATCGTCCTTTTATGATGTATGGTTTAGAAGTTATGGCTAAAAAATAAAAAAAAATCCCAAAAAACCACGTCAAAAACTATGATTCATGTAAAAAATTCATGTAAAAAATTTTAACTAAGATTCTTGAAAAAAAATCAAATTCCAGAAATCTTTTTTCTGAATATGCAGTCTTGTGTATATATGTATTAGAAACAATTTGGTGTATAAATCATCCTTGTAGGATGTACAGTTTGGGAGTTATGACGGAAAAAGCACATGTTTTTGGCCAGCTACCACTCCAAAAAGTGTTCTACAACTCATAAACTACAAGAGATAGAGCAAAATGCATTTGGACAAAGGAGTATCCCTTCTTAAGGACGAGGACCTGGTGCTCATTTTAATGCATGAATCGTCCTTATCTGATATGTAGTTTTTATTTTAAAAAATAAATAAAAAAAATAAAAATTGACAAAAAAGGGCACATGAAATTAACATGAAATCTAATTTTTAAAATTATTTTAAGGATACAGTCTTGTGGGCAGTAGCTTAAGGAACATTTTGATGCATAAATCGTCCTTTTATGATGTATGGTTTAGAAGTTATGGCTAAAAAATAAAAAAAAAATCCCAAAAAACCACGTCAAAAACTATGATTCATGTAAAAAATTTTAACTAAGATTCTTGAAAAAAAAATCAAATTCCAGAAAACTTTTTTCTGAATATGCAGTCTTGTGTATATATGTATTAGAAACAATTTGGTGTATAAATCGTCCTTGTAGGATGTACAGTTTGGGAGTTATGACGGAAAAAGCACATGTTTTTGGCCAGCTACCACTCCAAAAAGTGTTCTACAACTCCTAAACTACAAGAGATAGAGCAAAATGCATTTGGACAAAGGAGTATCCCTTCTTAAGGACGAGGACCTGGTGCTCATTTTAATGCATGAATCGTCCTTATCTGATATGTAGTTTTTATTTTAAAAAATAAATAAAAAAAATAAAAATTGACAAAAAAGGGCACATGAAATTAACATGAAATCTAATTTTTAAAATTATTTTAAGGATACAGTCTTGTGGGCAGTAGCTTAAGGAACATTTTGATGCATAAATCGTGCTTTTATGATGTATGGTTTAGAAGTTATGGCTAAAAAATCAAAAAAATCGCACAAAACCACGTCAAAAACTATGATTCATGTAAAAAATTTTAACTAAGATTCTTGAAAAAAAAATCAAATTCCAGAAAACTTTTTTCTGAATATGCAGTCTTGGGTATATATGTATTAGAAACAATTTGGTGTATAAATTGTCCTTGTAGGATGTATGGTTTGGGAGTTATGACGGAAAAAGCACATGTTTTTGGCCAGCTACCACTCCAAAAAGTGTTCTACAACTCCTAAACTACAAGAGATAGAGCAAACGGCATTTGGACAAAGGAGTATCCCTTCTTAAGGACGAGGACCTGGTGCTCATTTTAATGCATGAATCGTCCTTATCTGATATGTAGTTTTTATTTTAGAAAATAAATAAAAAAAATAAAAATTGACAAAAAAGGGCACATGAAATTAACATGAAATCTAATTTTTAAAATTATTTTAAGGATACAGTCTTGTGGGCAGTAGCTTAAGGAACATTTTGATGCATAAATCGTCCTTTTATGATGTATGGTTTAGAAGTTATGGCTAAAAAATCAAAAAATCGCACAAAACCACGTCAAAAACTATGATTCATGTAAAAAATTTTAACTAAGATTCTTGAAAAAAAATCAAATTCCAGAAAACTTTTTTCTGAATATGCAGTCTTGTGTATATATGTATTAGAAACAATTTGGTGTATAAATCGTCCTTGTAGGATGTACAGTTTGGGAGTTATGACGGAAAAAGCACATGTTTTTGGCCAGCTACCACTCCAAAAAGTGTTCTACAACTCCTAAACTACAAGAGATAGAGCAAAATGCATTTGGACAAAGGAGTATCCCTTCTTAAGGACGAGGACCTGGTGCTCATTTTAATGCATGAATCGTCCTTATCTGATATGTAGTTTTTATTTTAAAAAATAAATAAAAAAAATAAAAATTGACAAAAAAGGGCACATGAAATTAACATGAAATCTAATTTTTAAAATTATTTTGAGGATACAGTCTTGTGGGCAGTAGCTTTAGGAACATTTTGATGCATAAATCGTCCTTTTATGATGTATGGTTTAGAAGTTATGGCTAAAAAATAAAAAAAAATCCCAAAAAACCACGTCAAAAACTATGATTCATGTAAAAAATTTTAACTAAGATTCTTGAAAAAAAATCAAATTCCAGAAAACTTTTTTCTGAATATGCAGTCTTGTGTATATATGTATTAGAAACAATTTGGTGTATAAATCATCCTTGTAGGATGTACAGTTTGGGAGTTATGACGGAAAAAGCACATGTTTTTGGCCAGCTACCACTCCAAAAAGTGTTCTACAACTCCTAAACTACAAGAGATAGAGCAAAATGCATTTGGACAAAGGAGTATCCCTTCTTAAGGACGAGGACCTGGTGCTCATTTTAATGCATGAGTCGTCCTTATCTGATATGTAGTTTTTATTTTAAAAAATAAATAAAAAAAATAAAAATTGACAAAAAAGGGCACATGAAATTAACATGAAATCTAATTTTTAAAATTATTTTAAGGATACAGTCTTGTGGGCAGTAGCTTAAGGAACATTTTGATGCATAAATCGTTCTTTTATGATGTATGGTTTAGAAGTTATGGCTAAAAAATCAAAAAAATCGCACAAAACCACGTCAAAAACTATGATTCATGTAAAAAATTTTAACTAAGATTCTTGAAAAAAAAATCAAATTCCAGAAAACTTTTTTCTGAATATGCAGTCTTGGGTATATATGTATTAGAAACAATTTGGTGTATAAATTGTCCTTGTAGGATGTATGGTTTGGGAGTTATGACGGAAAAAGCACATGTTTTTGGCCAGCTACCACTCCAAAAAGTGTTCTACAACTCCTAAACTACAAGAGATAGAGCAAACGGCATTTGGACAAAGGAGTATCCCTTCTTAAGGACGAGGACCTGGTGCTCATTTTAATGCATGAATCGTCCTTATCTGATATGTAGTTTTTATTTTAGAAAATAAATAAAAAAAATAAAAATTGACAAAAAAGGGCACATGAAATTAACATGAAATCTAATTTTTAAAATTATTTTAAGGATACAGTCTTGTGGGCAGTAGCTTAAGGAACATTTTGATGCATAAATCGTCCTTTTATGATGTATGGTTTAGAAGTTATGGCTAAAAAATCAAAAAAATCGCACAAAACCACGTCAAAAACTATGATTCATGTAAAAAATTTTAACTAAGATTCTTGAAAAAAAATCAAATTCCAGAAAACTTTTTTCTGAATATGCAGTCTTGTGTATATATGTATTAGAAACAATTTGGTGTATAAATCGTCCTTGTAGGATGTACAGTTTGGGAGTTATGACGGAAAAAGCACATGTTTTTGGCCAGCTACCACTCCAAAAAGTGTTCTACAACTCCTAAACTACAAGAGATAGAGCAAAATGCATTTGGACAAAGGAGTATCCCTTCTTAAGGACGAGGACCTGGTGCTCATTTTAATGCATGAATCGTCCTTATCTGATATGTAGTTTTTATTTTAAAAAATAAATAAAAAAAATAAAAATTGACAAAAAAGGGCACATGAAATTAACATGAAATCTAATTTTTAAAATTATTTTAAGGATACAGTCTTGTGGGCAGTAGCTTAAGGAACATTTTGATGCATAAATCGTCCTTTTATGATGTATGGTTTAGAAGTTATGGCTAAAAAATCAAAAAAATCGCACAAAACCACGTCAAAAACTATGATTCATGTAAAAAATTTTAACTAAGATTCTTGAAAAAAAAATCAAATTCCAGAAAACTTCTTTCTGAATATGCAGTCTTGGGTATATATGTATTAGAAACAATTTGGTGTATAAATTGTCCTTGTAGGATGTATGGTTTGGGAGTTATGACGGAAAAAGCACATGTTTTTGGCCAGCTACCACTCCAAAAAGTGTTCTACAACTCCTAAACTACAAGAGATAGAGCAAACGGCATTTGGACAAAGGAGTATCCCTTCTTAAGGACGAGGACCTGGTGCTCATTTTAATGCATGAATCGTCCTTATCTGATATATAGTTTTTATTTTAGAAAATAAATAAAAAAAATAAAAATTGACAAAAAAGGGCACATGAAATTAACATGAAATCTAATTTTTAAAATTATTTTAAGGATACAGTCTTGTGGGCAGTAGCTTAAGGAACATTTTGATGCATAAATCGTCCTTTTATGATGTATGGTTTAGAAGTTATGGCTAAAAAATCAAAAAAATCGCACAAAACCACGTCAAAAACTATGATTCATGTAAAAAATTTTAACTAAGATTCTTGAAAAAAAATCAAATTCCAGAAAACTTTTTTCTGAATATGCAGTCTTGTGTATATATGTATTAGAAACAATTTGGTGTATAAATCGTCCTTGTAGGATGTACAGTTTGGGAGTTATGACGGAAAAAGCACATGTTTTTGGCCAGCTACCACTCCAAAAAGTGTTCTACAACTCCTAAACTACAAGAGATAGAGCAAAATGCATTTGGACAAAGGAGTATCCCTTCTTAAGGACGAGGACCTGGTGCTCATTTTAATGCATGAATCGTCCTTATCTGATATGTAGTTTTTATTTTAGAAAATAAATAAAAAAAATAAAAATTGACAAAAAAGGGCACATGAAATTAACATGAAATCTAATTTTTAAAATTATTTTAAGGATACAGTCTTGTGGGCAGTAGCTTAAGGAACATTTTGATGCATAAATCGTCCTTTTATGATGTATGGTTTAGAAGTTATGGCTAAAAAATCAAAAAAATCGCAAAAAACCACGTCAAAAACTATGATTCATGTAAAAAATTTTAACTAAGATTCTTGAAAAAAAATCAAATTCCAGAAAACTTTTTTCTGAATATGCAGTCTTGTGTATATATGTATTAGAAAAAATTTGGTGTATAAATCGTCCTTGTAGGATGTACAGTTTGGGAGTTATGACGGAAAAAGCACATGTTTTTGGCCAGCTACCACTCCAAAAAGTGTTCTACAACTCATAAACTACAAGAGATAGAGCAAACGGCATTTGGACAAAGGAGTATCCCTTCTTAAGGACGAGGACTTGGTGCTCATTTTAATGCATGAATCGTCCTTATCTGATATGTAGTTTTTATTTTAGAAAATAAATAAAAAAAATAAAAATTGACAAAAAAGGGCACATGAAATTAACATGAAATCTAATTTTTAAAATTATTTTAAGGATACAGTCTTGTGGGCAGTAGCTTAAGGAACATTTTGATGCACAAATCGTCCTTTTATGATGTATGGTTTAGAAGTAATGGCTAAAAAATCAAAAAAAATCGCAAAAAACCACGTCAAAAACTATGATTCATGAAAAAAATTTTAACTAAGATTCTTGAAAAAAAATCAAATTCCAGAAAACTTTTTTCTGAATATGCAGTCTTGTGTATATATGTATTAGAAACAATTTGGTGTATAAATCGTCCTTGTAGGATGTATGGTTTGGGAGTTATGACGGAAAAAGCACATGTTTTTGGCCAGCTTCCACTCCAAAAAGTGTTCTACAACTTCTAAACTACAAGAGATAGAGCAAACGGCATTTGGACAAAGGAGTATCCCTTCTTAAGGACGAGGACCTGGTGCTCATTTTAATGCATGAATCGTCCTTATCTAATATGTAGTTTTTATTTTAGAAAATAAATAAAAAAAATAAAAATTGACAAAAAAGGGCACATGAAATTAACATGAAATCTAATTTTTAAAATTATTTTAAGGATACAGTCTTGTGGGCAGTAGCTTTAGGAACATATTGATGCACAAATAGTCCTTTTATGATGTATGGTTTAGAAGTTATGGCTAAAAAATAAAAAAAATCGCAAAAAACCACGTCAAAAACTATGATTAATGAAAAAAATTTTAACTAAGATTCTTGAAAAAAAATCAAATTCCAGAAAACTTTTTTCTGAATATGCAGTCTTGTGTATATATGTATTAGAAACAATTTGGTGTATAAATCGTCCTTGTAGGATGTACAGTTTGGGAGTTATGACGGAAAAAGCACATGTTTTTGGCCAGCTACCACTCCAAAAAGTGTTCTACAACTCCTAAACTACAAGAGATAGAGCAAAATGCATTTGGACAAAAGAGTATCCCTTCTTAAGGACGAGGACCTGGTGCTCATTTTAATGCATGAATCGTCCTTATCTGATATGTAGTTTTTATTTTAGAAAATAAATAAAAAAAATAAAAATTGACAAAAAAGGGCACATGAAATTAACATGAAATCTAATTTTTAAAATTAATTTAAGGATACAGTCTTGTGGGCAGTAGCTTAAGGAACATTTTGATGCATAAATCGTCCTTTTATGATGTATATTTTAGAAGTTATGGCTAAAAAATCAAAAAAATCGCACAAAACCACGTCAAAAACTATGATTCATGTAAAAAATTTTAACAAAGATTCTTGAAAAAAAATCAAATTCCAGAAAACTTTTTTCTGAATATGCAGTCTTGTGTATATATGTATTAGAAACAATTTGGTGTATAAATCGTCCTTGTAGGATGTATGGTTTGGGAGTTATGACGGAAAAAGCACATGTTTTTGGCCAGCTTCCACTCCAAAAAGTGTTCTACAACTTCTAAACTACAAGAGATAGAGCAAACGGCATTTGGACAAAGGAGTATCCCTTCTTAAGGACGAGGACCTGGTGCTCATTTTAATGCATGAATCGTCCTTATCTGATATGTAGTTTTTATTTTAGAAAATAAATAAAAAAAATAAAAATTGACAAAAAAGGGCACATGAAATTAACATGAAATCTAATTTTTAAAATTATTTTAAGGATACAGTCTTGTGGGCAGTAGCTTAAGGAACATTTTGATGCATAAATCGTCCTTTTATGATGTATGGTTTAGAAGTTATGGCTAAAAAATCAAAAAAATCGCACAAAACCACGTCAAAAACTATGATTCATGTAAAAAATTTTAACTAAGATTCTTGAAAAAAAAATCAAATTCCAGAAAACTTTTTCTGAATATGCAGTCTTGTGTATATATGTATTAGAAACAATTTGGTGTATAAATTGTCCTTGTAGGATGTATGGTTTGGGAGTTATGACGGAAAAAGCACATGTTTTTGGCCAGCTACCACTCCAAAAAGTGTTCTACAACTCCTAAACTACAAGAGATAGAGCAAACTGCATTTGGACAAAGGAGTATCCCTTCTTAAGGACGAGGACCTGGTGCTCATTTTAATGCATGAATCGTCCTTATCTGATATGTAGTTTTTATTTTAGAAAATAAATAAAAAAAATAAAAATTGACAAAAAAGGGCACATGAAATTAACATGAAATCTAATTTTTAAAATTATTTTAAGGATACAGTCTTGTGGGCAGTAGCTTAAGGAACATTTTGATGCATAAATCGTCCTTTTATGATGTATGGTTTAGAAGTTATGGCTAAAAAATCAAAAAAATCGCACAAAACCACGTCAAAAACTATGATTCATGTAAAAAATTTTAACTAAGATTCTTGAAAAAAAAATCAAATTCCAGAAAACTTTTTTCTGAATATGCAGTCTTGGGTATATATGTATTAGAAACAATTTGGTGTATAAATTGTCCTTGTAGGATGTATGGTTTGGGAGTTATGACGGAAAAAGCACATGTTTTTGGCCAGCTACCACTCCAAAAAGTGTTCTACAACTCCTAAACTACAAGAGATAGAGCAAACGGCATTTGGACAAAGGAGTATCCCTTCTTAAGGACGAGGACCTGGTGCTCATTTTAATGCATGAATCGTCCTTATCTGATATGTAGTTTTTATTTTAGAAAATAAATAAAAAAAATAAAAATTGACAAAAAAGGGCACATGAAATTAACATGAAATCTAATTTTTAAAATTATTTTAAGGATACAGTCTTGTGGGCAGTAGCTTAAGGAACATTTTGATGCATAAATCGTCCTTTTATGATGTATGGTTTAGAAGTTATGGCTAAAAAATCAAAAAAATCGCACAAAACCACGTCAAAAACTATGATTCATGTAAAAAATTTTAACTAAGATTCTTGAAAAAAAAATCAAATTCCAGAAAACTTTTTTCTGAACATGCAGTCTTGTGTATATATGTATTAGAAACAATTTGGTGTATAAATTGTCCTTGTAGGATATATGGTTTGGGAGTTATGACGGAAAAAGCACATGTTTTTGGCCAGCTACCACTCCAAAAAGTGTTCTACAACTCCTAAACTACAAGAGATAGAGCAAACGGCATTTGGACAAAGGAGTATCCCTTCTTAAGGACGAGGACCTGGTGCTCATTTTAATGCATGAATCGTCCTTATCTGATATGTAGTTTTTATTTTAGAAAATAAATAAAAAAAATAAAAATTGACAAAAAAGGGCACATGAAATTAACATGAAATCTAATTTTTAAAATTATTTTAAGGATACAGTCTTGTGGGCAGTAGCTTAAGGAACATTTTGATGCATAAATCGTCCTTTTATGATGTATGGTTTAGAAGTTATGGCTAAAAAATCAAAAAAATCGCACAAAACCACGTCAAAAACTATGATTCATGTAAAAACTTTTAACTAAGATTCTTGAAAAAAAATCAAATTCCAGAAAACTTTTTTCAGAATATGCAGTCTTGTGTATATATGTATTAGAAACAATTTGGTGTATAAATTGTCCTTGTAGGATGTACAGTCTGGGAGTTATGACGGAAAAAGCACATGTTTTTGGCCAGCTACCACTCCAAAAAGTGTTCTACAACTCATAAACTACAAGAGATAGAGCAAACGGCATTTGGACAAAGGAGTATCCCTTCTTAAGGACGAGGACCTGGTGCTCATTTTAATGCATGAATCGTCCTTATCTGATATGTAGTTTTTATTTTAGAAAATAAATAAAAAAAATAAAAATTGACAAAAAAAGGCACATGAAATTAACATGAAATCTAATTTTTAAAATTATTTTAAGGATACAGTCTTGTGGGCAGTAGCTTAAGGAACATTTTGATGCACAAATCGTCCTTTTATGATGTATGGTTTAGAAGTAATGGCTAAAAAATCAAAAAAAATCGCAAAAAACCACGTCAAAAACTATGATTCATGAAAAAAATTTTAACTAAGATTCTTGAAAAAAATCAAATTCCAGAAAACTTTTTTCTGAATATGCAGTCTTGTGTATATATGTATTAGAAACAATTTGGTGTATAAATTGTCCTTGTAGGATGTACAGTCTGGGAGTTATGACGGAAAAAGCACATGTTTTTGGCCAGCTACCACTCCAAAAAGTGTTCTACAACTCATAAACTACAAGAGATAGAGCAAACGGCATTTGGACAAAGGAGTATCCCTTCTTAAGGACGAGGACCTGGTGCTCATTTTAATGCATGAATCGTCCTTATCTGATATGTAGTTTTTATTTTAGAAAATAAATAAAAAAAATAAAAATTGACAAAAAAGGGCACATGAAATTAACATGAAATCTAATTTTTAAAATTATTTTAAGGATACAGTCTTGTGGGCAGTAGCTTAAGGAACATTTTGATGCACAAATCGTCCTTTTATGATGTATGGTTTAGAAGTAATGGCTAAAAAATCAAAAAAAATCGCAAAAAACCACGTCAAAAACTATGATTCATGAAAAAAATTTTAACTAAGATTCTTGAAAAAAATCAAATTCCAGAAAACTTTTTTCTGAATATGCAGTCTTGTGTATATATGTATTAGAAACAATTTTGTGTATAAATCGTCCTTGTAGGATGTACAGTTTGGGAGTTATGACGGAAAAAGCACATGTTTTTGGCCAGCTTCCACTCCAAAAAGTGTTCTACAACTTCTAAACTACAAGAGATAGAGCAAACGGCATTTGGACAAAGGAGTATCCCTTCTTAAGGACGAGGACCTGGTGCTCATTTTAATGCATGAATCGTCCTTATCTAATATGTAGTTTTTATTTTAGAAAATAAATAAAAAAAATAAAAATTGACAAAAAAGGGCACATGAAATTAACATGAAATCTAATTTTTAAAATTATTTTAAGGATACAGTCTTGTGGGCAGTAGCTTAAGGAACATTTTGATGCATAAATCGTCCTTTTATGATGTATGGTTTAGAAGTTATGGCTAAAAAATCAAAAAAATCGCACAAAACCACGTCAAAAACTATGATTCATGTAAAAACTTTTAACTAAGATTCTTGAAAAAAAATCAAATTCCAGAAAACTTTTTTCAGAATATGCAGTCTTGTGTATATATGTATTAGAAACAATTTGGTGTATAAATTGTCCTTGTAGGATGTACAGTTTGGGAGTTATGACGGAAAAAGCACATGTTTTTGGCCAGCTACCACTCCAAAAAGTGTTCTACAACTCATAAACTACAAGAGATAGAGCAAACGGCATTTGGACAAAGGAGTATCCCTTCTTAAGGACGAGGACCTGGTGCTCATTTTAATGCATGAATCGTCCTTATCTGATATGTAGTTTTTATTTTAGAAAATAAATAAAAAAAATAAAAATTGACAAAAAAGGGCACATGAAATTAACATGAAATCTAATTTTTAAAATTATTTTAAGGATACAGTCTTGTGGGCAGTAGCTTAAGGAACATTTTGATGCACAAATCGTCCTTTTATGATGTATGGTTTAGAAGTAATGGCTAAAAAATCAAAAAAAATCGCAAAAAACCACGTCAAAAACTATGATTCATGAAAAAAATTTTAACTAAGATTCTTGAAAAAAATCAAATTCCAGAAAACTTTTTTCTGAATATGCAGTCTTGTGTATATATGTATTAGAAACAATTTTGTGTATAAATCGTCCTTGTAGGATGTACAGTTTGGGAGTTATGACGGAAAAAGCACATGTTTTTGGCCAGCTTCCACTCCAAAAAGTGTTCTACAACTTCTAAACTACAAGAGATAGAGCAAACGGCATTTGGACAAAGGAGTATCCCTTCTTAAGGACGAGGACCTGGTGCTCATTTTAATGCATGAATCGTCCTTATCTAATATGTAGTTTTTATTTTAGAAAATAAATAAAAAAAATAAAAATTGACAAAAAAGGGCACATGAAATTAACATGAAATCTAATTTTTGAAATTATTTTAAGGATACAGTCTTGTGGGCAGTAGCTTTAGGAACATATTGATGCACAAATAGTCCTTTTATGATGTATGGTTTAGAAGTTATGGCTAAAAAATAAAAAAAATCGCAAAAAACCACGTCAAAAACTATGATTCATGTAAAAAATTTTAACTAAGATTCTTGAAAAAAAATCAAATTCCAGAAAACTTTTTTCTGAATATGCAGTCTTGTGTATATATGTATTAGAAACAATTTGGTGTATAAATTGTCCTTGTAGGATGTATGGTTTGGGAGTTATGACGGAAAAAGCACATGTTTTTGGCCAGCTACCACTCCAAAAAGTGTTCTACAACTCATAAACTACAAGAGATAGAGCAAACGGCATTTGGACAAAGGAGTATCCCTTCTTAAGAACGAGGACCTGGTGCTCATTTTAATGCATGAATCGTCCTTATCTGATATGTAGTTTTTATTTTAGAAAATAAATAAAAAAAATAAAAATTTACAAAAAAGGACCCATGAAATTAACATGAAATCTAATTTTTAAAATTATTTTAAGGATACAGTCTTGTGGGCAGTAGCTTAAGGAACATTTTGATGCATAAATCGTCCTTTTATGATGTATGGTTTAGAAGTTATGGCTAAAAAATCAAAAAAATCGCACAAAACCACGTCAAAAACTATGATTCATGTAAAAAATTTTAAATAAGATTCTTGAAAAAAAATCAAATTCCAGTAAACTTTTTTCTGAATATGCAGTCTTGTGTATATATGTATTAGAAACAATTTGGTGTATAAATTGTCCTTGTAGGATGTACAGTTTGGGAGTTATGACGGAAAAAGCAAATGTTTTTGGCCAGCTACTACTCCAAAAAGTGTTCTACAACTCCTAAACTACAAGAGATAGAGCAAACGGCATTTGGACAAAGGAGTATCCTTTCTTAAGGACGAGGACCTGGTGCTCATTTTAATGCATGAATCGTCCTTATCTGATATGTAGTTTTTATTTTAGAAAATAAATAAAAAAAATAAAAATTGACAAAAAAGGGCACATGAAATTAACATGAAATCTAATTTTTAAAATTATTTTAAGGATACAGTCTTGTGGGCAGTAGCTTAAGGAACATTTTGATGCATAAATCGTCCCTTTATGATGTATGGTTTAGAAGTTATGGCTAAAAAATCAAAAAAATCGCAAAAAACCACGTCAAAAACTATGATTCATGTAAAAAATTTTAACTAAGATTCTTGAAAAAAAAATCAAATTCCAGAAAACTTTTTTCTGAATATGCAGTCTTGTGTATATATGTATTAGAAACAATTTGGTGTATAAATTGTCCTTGTAGGATGTACAGTTTGGGAGTTATGACGGAAAAAGCACATGTTTTTGGCCAGCTACTACTCCAAAAAGTGTTCTACAACTCATAAATTACAAGAGATAGAGCAAACGGCATTTGGACAAAGGAGTATCCCTTCTTAAGGACGAGAACCTGGTGCTCATTTTAATGCATGAATCGTCCTTATCTGATATGTAGTTTTTATTTTAGAAAATAAATAAAAAAAATAAAAATTTACAAAAAAGGACCCATGAAATTAACATGAAATCTAATTTTTAAAATTATTTTAAGGATACAGTCTTGTGAACAGTAGCTTAAGAAACATTTTGATGCATAAATCGTCCTTTTATGATGTATGGTTTAGAAGTTATGGCTAAAAAATCAAAAAAATCGCAAAAAACCACGTCAAAAACTATGATTCATGTAAAAAATTTTAACTAAGATTCTTGAAAAAAAAATCAAATTCCAGAAAACTTTTTTCTGAATATGCAGTCTTGTGTATATATGTATTAGAAACAATTTGGTGTATAAATTGTCCTTGTAGGATGTACAGTTTGGGAGTTATGACGGAAAAAGCACATGTTTTTGGCCAGCTACTACTCCAAAAAGTGTTCTACAACTCATAAATTACAAGAGATAGAGCAAACGGCATTTGGACAAAGGAGTATCCCTTCTTAAGGACGAGGACCTGGTGCTCATTTTAATGCATGAATCGTCCTTATCTGATATGTAGTTTTTATTTTAGAAAATAAATAAAAAAAATAAAAATTGACAAAAAAGGGCACATGAAATTAACATGAAATCTAATTTTTAAAACTATTTTAAGGATACAGTCTTGTGGGCAGTAGCTTAAGGAACATTTTGATGCATAAATCGTCCTTTTATGATGTATGGTTTAGAAGTTATGGCTAAAAAATCAAAAAAATCGCACAAAACCACGTCAAAAACTATGATTCATGTAAAAAATTTTAACTAAGATTCTTGAAAAAAAATCAAATTCCAGAAAACTTTTTTCTGAATATGCAGTCTTGTGTATATATGTATTAGAAACAATTTGGTGTATAAATTGTCCTTGTAGGATGTACAGTTTGGGAGTTATGACCGAAAAAGCACATGTTTTTGGCCAGCTACTACTCCAAAAAGTGTTCTACAACTCATAAATTACAAGAGATAGAGCAAACGGCATTTGGACAAAGGAGTATCCCTTCTTAAGGACGAGGACCTGGTGCTCATTTTAATGCATGAATCGTCCTTATCTGATATGTAGTTTTTATTTTAGAAAATAAATAAAAAAAATAAAAATTGACAAAAAAGGGCACATGAAATTAACATGAAATCTAATTTTTAAAATTATTTTAAGGATACAGTCTTGTGGGCAGTAGCTTAAGGAACATTTTGATGCATAAATCGTCCTTTTATGATGTATGGTTTAGAAGTTATGGCTAAAAAATCAAAAAATCGCACAAAACCACGTCAAAAACTATGATTCATGTAAAAAATTTTAACTAAGATTCTTGAAAAAAAATCAAATTCCAGAAAACTTTTTTCTGAATATGCAGTCTTGTGTATATATGTATTAGAAACAATTTGGTGTATAAATCGTCCTTGTAGGATGTATGGTTTGGAAGTTATGACGGAAAAAGCACATGTTTTTGGCCAGCTACCACTCCAAAAAGTGTTCTACAACTCCTAAACTACAAGAGATAGAGCAAACGGCATTTGGATAAAGGAGTATCCCTTCTTAAGGACGAGGACCTGGTGCTCATTTTAATGCATGAATCGTCCTTATCTGATATGTAGTTTTTATTTTAGAAAATAAATAAAAAAAATAAAAATTGACAAAGAAGGGCACATGAAATTAACATGAAATCTAATTTTTAAAATTATTTAAAGGATAAAGTCTTGTGGGCAGTAGCTTAAGGAACATTTTGATGCATAAATCGTCCTTTTATGATGTATGGTTTAGAAGTTATGGCTAAAAAATCAAAAAAATCGCACAAAACCACGTCAAAAACTATGATTCATGTAAAAAATTTTAACTAAGATTCTTGAAAAAAAATCAAATTCCAGAAAACTTTTTTCTGAATATGCAGTTTTGTGTATATATGTATTAGAAACAATTTGGTGTATAAATTGTCCTTGTAGGATGTACAGTTTGGGAGTTATGACGGAAAAAGCACATGTTTTTGGCCAGCTACTACTCCAAAAAGTGTTCTACAACTCATAAACTACAAGAGATAGAGCAAACGGCATTTGGACAAAGGAGTATCCCTTCTTAAGGACGAGGACCTGGTGCTCATTTTAATGCATGAATCGTCCTTATCTGATATGTAGTTTTTATTTTAGAAAATAAATAAAAAAAATAAAAATTGACAAAAAAGGGCACATGAAATTAACATGAAATCTAATTTTTAAAATTATTTTAAGGACACAGTCTTGTGGGCAGTAGCTTAAGGAACATTTTGATGCATAAATCGTCCTTTTATGATGTATGGTTTAGAAGTTATGGCTAAAAAATCAAAAAAATCGCACAAAACCACGTCAAAAACTATGATTCAAGTAAAAAATTTTAAATAAGATTCTTGAAAAAAATCAAATTCCAGAAAACTTTTTTCTGAATATGCAGTTTTGTGTATATATGTATTAGAAACAATTTGGTGTATAAATTGTCCTTGTAGGATGTACAGTTTGGGAGTTATGACGGAAAAAGCACATGTTTTTGGCCAGCTACTACTCCAAAAAGTGTTCTACAACTCCTAAACTACAAGAGATAGAGCAAACGGCATTTGGACAAAGGAGTATCCTTTCTTAAGGACGAGGACCTGGTGCTCATTTTAATGCATGAATCGTCCTTATCTGATATGTAGTTTTTATTTTAGAAAATAAATAAAAAAAATAAAAATTGACAAAAAAGGGCACATGAAATTAACATGAAATCTAATTTTTAAAATTATTTTAAGGATACAGTCTTGTGGGCAGTAGCTTAAGGAACATTTTGATGCATAAATCGTCCCTTTATGATGTATGGTTTAGAAGTTATGGCTAAAAAATCAAAAAAATCGCAAAAAACCACGTCAAAAACTATGATTCATGTAAAAAATTTTAACTAAGATTCTTGAAAAAAAAATCAAATTCCAGAAAACTTTTTTCTGAATATGCAGTCTTGTGTATATATGTATTAGAAACAATTTGGTGTATAAATTGTCCTTGTAGGATGTACAGTTTGGGAGTTATGACGGAAAAAGCACATGTTTTTGGCCAGCTACCACTCCAAAAAGTGTTCTACAACTCCTAAACTACAAGAGATAGAGCAAAATGCATTTGGACAAAGGAGTATCCCTTCTTAAGGACGAGGACCTGGTGCTCATTTTAATGCATGAATCGTCCTTATCTGATATGTAGTTTTTATTTTAAAAAATAAATAAAAAAAATAAAAATTGACAAAAAAGGGCACATGAAATTAACATGAAATCTAATTTTTAAAATTATTTTAAGGATACAGTCTTGTGGGCAGTAGCTTAAGGAACATTTTGATGCACAAATCGTCCTTTTATGATGTATGGTTTAGAAGTAATGGCTAAAAAATCAAAAAAAATCGCAAAAAACCACGTCAAAAACTATGATTCATGAAAAAAATTTTAACTAAGATTCTTGAAAAAAATCAAATTCCAGAAAACTTTTTTCTGAATATGCAGTCTTGTGTATATATGTATTAGAAACAATTTTGTGTATAAATCGTCCTTGTAGGATGTACAGTTTGGGAGTTATGACGGAAAAAGCACATGTTTTTGGCCAGCTTCCACTCCAAAAAGTGTTCTACAACTTCTAAACTACAAGAGATAGAGCAAACGGCATTTGGACAAAGGAGTATCCCTTCTTAAGGACGAGGACCTGGTGCTCATTTTAATGCATGAATCGTCCTTATCTAATATGTAGTTTTTATTTTAGAAAATAAATAAAAAAAATAAAAATTGACAAAAAAGGGCACATGAAATTAACATGAAATCTAATTTTTGAAATTATTTTAAGGATACAGTCTTGTGGGCAGTAGCTTTAGGAACATATTGATGCACAAATAGTCCTTTTATGATGTATGGTTTAGAAGTTATGGCTAAAAAATAAAAAAAATCGCACAAAACCACGTCAAAAACTATGATTCATGTAAAAAATTTTAACTAAGATTCTTGAAAAAAAATCAAATTCCAGAAAACTTTTTTCTGAATATGCAGTCTTGTGTATATATGTATTAGAAACAATTTGGTGTATAAATCGTCCTTGTAGGATGTACAGTTTGGGAGTTATGACGGAAAAAGCACATGTTTTTGGCCAGCTACCACTCCAAAAAGTGTTCTACAACTCCTAAACTACAAGAGATAGAGCAAAATGCATTTGGACAAAAGAGTATCCATTCTTAAGGACGAGGACCTGGTGCTCATTTTAATGCATGAATCGTCCTTATCTGATATGTAGTTTTTATTTTAGAAAATAAATAAAAAAAATAAAAATTGACAAAAAAGGGCACATGAAATTAACATGAAATCTAATTTTTAAAATTATTTTAAGGATACAGTCTTGTGGGCAGTAGCTTAAGGAACATTTTGATGCATAAATCGTCCTTTTATGATGTATGGTTTAGAAGTTATGACTAAAAAATCAAAAAAATCGCACAAAACCACGTCAAAAACTATGATTCATGTAAAAAATTTTAACTAAGATTCTTGAAAAAAAATCAAATTCCAGAAAACTTTTTTCAGAATATGCAGTCTTGTGTATATATGTATTAGAAACAATTTGGTGTATAAATCGTCCTTGTAGGATGTATGGTTTGGGAGTTATGACGGAAAAAGCACATGTTTTTGGCCAGCTACCACTCCAAAAAGTGTTCTACAACTCCTAAACTACAAGAGATAGAGCAAAATGCATTTGGACAAAAGAGTATCCCTTCTTAAGGACGAGGACCTGGTGCTCATTTTAATGCATGAATCGTCCTTATCTGATATGTAGTTTTTATTTTAGAAAATAAATAAAAAAAATAAAAATTGACAAAAAAGGGCACATGAAATTAACATGAAATCTAATTTTTAAAATTAATTTAAGGATACAGTCTTGTGGGCAGTAGCTTAAGGAACATTTTGATGCATAAATCGTCCTTTTATGATGTATGGTTTAGAAGTTATGGCTAAAAAATCAAAAAAATCGCACAAAACCACGTCAAAAACTATGATTCATGTAAAAAATTTTAACAAAGATTCTTGAAAAAAAATCAAATTCCAGAAAACTTTTTTCTGAATATGCAGTCTTGTGTATATATGTATAAGAAACAATTTGGTGTATAAATTGTCCTTGTAGGATGTACAGTTTGGGAGTTATGACGGAAAAAGCACATGTTTTTGGCCAGCTACCACTCCAAAAAGTGTTCTACAACTCATAAACTACAAGAGATAGAGCAAACGGCATTTGGACAAAAGAGTATCCCTTCTTAAGGACGAGGACCTGGTGCTGATTTTAATGCATGAATCGTCCTTATCTGATATGTAGTTTTTATTTTAGAAAATAAATAAAAAAAATAAAAATTGACAAAAAAGGGCACATGAAATTAACATGAAATCTAATTTTTAAAATTATTTTAAGGATACAGTCTTGTGGGCAGTAGCTTAAGGAACATTTTGATGCATAAATCGTCCTTTTATGATGTATGGTTTAGAAGTAATGGCTAAAAAATCAAAAAAATCGCACAAAACCACGTCAAAAACTATGATTCATGTAAAAAATTTTAACTAAGATTCTTGAAAAAAAAATCAAATTCCAGAAAACTTTTTTCTGAATATGCAGTCTTGTGTATATATGTATTAGAAACAATTTGGTGTATAAATTGTCCTTGTAGGATGTATGGTTTGGGAGTTATGACGGAAAAAGCACATGTTTTTGGCCAGCTACCACTCCAAAAAGTGTTCTACAACTCCTAAACTACAAGAGATAGAGCAAACGGCATTTGGACAAAGGAGTATCCCTTCTTAAGAACGAGGACCTGGTGCTCATTTTAATGCATGAATCGTCCTTATCTGATATGTAGTTTTTATTTTAGAAAATAAATAAAAAAAATAAAAATTGACAAAAAAGGGCACATGAAATTAACATGAAATCTAAATTTTAAAATTATTTTAAGGATACAGTCTTGTGGGCAGTAGCTTAAGGAACATTTTGATGCATAAATCGTCCTTTTATGATGTATGGTTTAGAAGTTATGGCTAAAAAATCAAAAAATCGCACAAAACCACGTCAAAAACTATGATTCATGTAAAAAATTTTAACTAAGATTCTTGAAAAAAAAATCAAATTCCAGAAAACTTTTTTCTGAATATGCAGTCTTGTGTATATATGTATTAGAAACAATTTGGTGTATAAAATGTCCTTGTAGGATGTACAGTTTGGGAGTTATGACGGAAAAAGCACATGTTTTTGGCCAGCTACTACTCCAAAAAGTGTTCTACAACTCATAAACTACAAGAGATAGAGCAAACGGCATTTGGACAAAGGAGTATCCCTTCTTAAGGACGAGGACCTGGTGCTCATTTTAATGCATGAATCGTCCTTATCTGATATGTAGTTTTTATTTTAGAAAATAAATAAAAAAATAAAAATTGACAAAAAAGGGCACATGAAATTAACATGAAATCTAATTTTTAAAATTATTTTAAGGATACAGTCTTGTGGGCAGTAGCTTAAGGAACATTTTGATGCATAAGTCGTCCTTTTATGATGTATGGTTTAGAAGTTATGGCTAAAAAATCAAAAAAATCGCACAAAACCACGTCAAAAACTATGATTCATGTAAAAAACTTTAACTAAGATTTTTGAAAAAAAATCAAATTCCAGAAAACTTTTTTCTGAATATGCAGTCTTGTGTATATATGTATTAGAAACAATTTGGTGTATAAATTGTCCTTGTAGGATGTACAGTTTGGGAGTTATGACAGAAAAAGCACATGTTTTTGGCCAGCTACCACTCCAAAAAGTGTTCTACAACTCATAAACTACAAGAGATAGAGCAAACGGCATTTGGACAAAGGAGTATCCCTTCTTAAGGACGAGAACCTGGTGCTCATTTTAATGCATGAATCGTCCTTATCTGATATGTAGTTTTTATTTTAGAAAATAAATAAAAAAAATAAAAATTTACAAAAAAGGACCCATGAAATTAACATGAAATCTAATTTTTAAAATTATTTTAAGGATACAGTCTTGTGGGCAGTAGCTTAAGGAACATTTTGATGCATAAATCGTCCTTTTATGATGTATGGTTTAGAAGTTATGGCTAAAAAATCAAAAAAATCGCACAAAACCACGTCAAAAACTATGATTCATGTAAAAAATTTTAACAAAGATTCTTGAAAAAAAATCAAATTCCAGAAAACTTTTTTCTGAATATGCAGTCTTGTGTATATATGTATAAGAAACAATTTGGTGTATAAATTGTCCTTGTAGGATGTACAGTTTGGGAGTTATGACGGAAAAAGCACATGTTTTTGGCCAGCTACCACTCCAAAAAGTGTTCTACAACTCATAAACTACAAGAGATAGAGCAAACGGCATTTGGACAAAAGAGTATCCCTTCTTAAGGACGAGGACCTGGTGCTGATTTTAATGCATGAATCGTCCTTATCTGATATGTAGTTTTTATTTTAGAAAATAAATAAAAAAAATAAAAATTGACAAAAAAGGGCACATGAAATTAACATGAAATCTAATTTTTAAAATTATTTTAAGGATACAGTCTTGTGGGCAGTAGCTTAAGGAACATTTTGATGCATAAATCGTCCTTTTATGATGTATGGTTTAGAAGTAATGGCTAAAAAATCAAAATGTCAAAACGTCAAAAACTATGATTCATGTAAAAAATTTTAAATAAGATTCTTGAAAAAAAATCAAATTCCAGTAAACTTTTTTCTGAATATGCAGTCTTGTGTATATATGTATTAGAAACAATTTGGTGTATAAATTGTCCTTGTAGGATGTACAGTTTGGGAGTTATGACGGAAAAAGCACATGTTTTTGGCCAGCTACTACTCCAAAAAGTGTTCTACAACTCCTAAACTACAAGAGATAGAGCAAACGGCATTTGGACAAAGGAGTATCCTTTCTTAAGGACGAGGACCTGGTGCTCATTTTAATGCATGAATCGTCCTTATCTGATATGTAGTTTTTATTTTAGAAAATAAATAAAAAAAATAAAAATTGACAAAAAAGGGCACATGAAATTAACATGAAATCTAATTTTTAAAATTATTTTAAGGATACAGTCTTGTGGGCAGTAGCTTAAGGAACATTTTGATGCATAAATCGTCCCTTTATGATGTATGGTTTAGAAGTTATGGCTAAAAAATCAAAAAAATCGCAAAAAACCACGTCAAAAACTATGATTCATGTAAAAAATTTTAACTAAGATTCTTGAAAAAAAAATCAAATTCCAGAAAACTTTTTTCTGAATATGCAGTCTTGTGTATATATGTATTAGAAACAATTTGGTGTATAAATTGTCCTTGTAGGATGTACAGTTTGGGAGTTATGACCGAAAAAGCACATGTTTTTGGCCAGCTACTACTCCAAAAAGTGTTCTACAACTCATAAATTACAAGAGATAGAGCAAACTGCATTTGGACAAAGGAGTATCCCTTCTTAAGGACGAGGACCTGGTGCTCATTTTAATGCATGAATCGTCCTTATCTGATATGTAGTTTTTATTTTAGAAAATAAATAAAAAAAATAAAAATTGACAAAGAAGGGCACATGAAATTAACATGAAATCTAATTTTTAAAATTATTTAAAGGATAAAGTCTTGTGGGCAGTAGCTTAAGGAACATTTTGATGCATAAATCGTCCTTTTATGATGTATGGTTTAGAAGTTATGGCTAAAAAATCAAAAAAATCGCACAAAACCACGTCAAAAACTATGATTCATGTAAAAAATTTTAACTAAGATTCTTGAAAAAAAATCAAATTCCAGAAAACTTTTTTCTGAATATGCAGTCTTGTGTATATATGTATTAGAAACAATTTGGTGTATAAATTGTCCTTGTAGGATGTATGGTTTGGGAGTTATGACGGAAAAAGCACATGTTTTTGGCCAGCTACTACTCCAAAAAGTGTTCTACAACTCATAAACTACAAGAGATAGAGCAAACGGCATTTGGACAAAGGAGTATCCCTTCTTAAGGACGAGGACCTGGTGCTCATTTTAATGCATGAATCGTCCTTATCTGATATGTAGTTTTTATTTTAGAAAATAAATAAAAAAAATAAAAATTGACAAAAAAGGGCACATGAAATTAACATGAAATCTAATTTTTAAAATTATTTTAAGGGCACAGTCTTGTGGGCAGTAGCTTAAGGAACATTTTGATGCATAAATCGTCCTTTTATGATGTATGGTTTAGAAGTTATGGCTAAAAAATCAAAAAAATCGCACAAAACCACGTCAAAAACTATGATTCATGTAAAAAATTTTAAATAAGATTCTTGAAAAAAAATCAAATTCCAGTAAACTTTTTTCTGAATATGCAGTCTTGTGTATATATGTATTAGAAACAATTTGGTGTATAAATTGTCCTTGTAGGATGTACAGTTTGGGAGTTATGACGGAAAAAGCACATGTTTTTGGCCAGCTACTACTCCAAAAAGTGTTCTACAACTCCTAAACTACAAGAGATAGAGCAAACGGCATTTGGACAAAGGAGTATCCTTTCTTAAGGACGAGGACCTGGTGCTCATTTTAATGCATGAATCGTCCTTATCTGATATGTAGTTTTTATTTTAGAAAATAAATAAAAAAAATAAAAATTGACAAAAAAGGGCACATGAAATTAACATGAAATCTAATTTTTAAAATTATTTTAAGGATACAGTCTTGTGGGCAGTAGCTTAAGGAACATTTTGATGCATAAATCGTCCCTTTATGATGTATGGTTTAGAAGTTATGGCTAAAAAATCAAAAAAATCGCAAAAAACCACGTCAAAAACTATGATTCATGTAAAAAATTTTAACTAAGATTCTTGAAAAAAAAATCAAATTCCAGAAAACTTTTTTCTGAATATGCAGTCTTGTGTATATATGTATTAGAAACAATTTGGTGTATAAATTGTCCTTGTAGGATGTACAGTTTGGGAGTTATGACGGAAAAAGCACATGTTTTTGGCCAGCTACTACTCCAAAAAGTGTTCTACAACTCATAAATTACAAGAGATAGAGCAAACGGCATTTGGACAAAGGAGTATCCCTTCTTAAGGACGAGAACCTGGTGCTCATTTTAATGCATGAATCGTCCTTATCTGATATGTAGTTTTTATTTTAGAAAATAAATAAAAAAAATAAAAATTTACAAAAAAGGACCCATGAAATTAACATGAAATCTAATTTTTAAAATTAATTTAAGGATACAGTCTTGTGGGCAGTAGCTTAAGGAACATTTTGATGTATAAATCGTCCTTTTATGATGTATGGTTTAGAAGTTATGGCTAAAAAATCAAAAAAATCGCAAAAAACCACGTCAAAAACTATGATTCATGTAAAAAATTTTAACTAAGATTCTTGAAAAAAAAAATCAAATTCCAGAAAACTTTTTTCTGAATATGCAGTCTTGTGTATATATGTATTAGAAACAATTTGGTGTATAAATTGTCCTTGTAGGATGTACAGTTTGGGAGTTATGACGGAAAAAGCACATGTTTTTGGCCAGCTACTACTCCAAAAAGTGTTCTACAACTCATAAATTACATGAGATAGAGCAAACGGCATTTGGACAAAGGAGTATCCCTTCTTAAGGACGAGGACCTGGTGCTCATTTTAATGCATGAATCGTCCTTATCTGATATGTAGTTTTTATTTTAGAAAATAAATAAAAAAAATAAAAATTGACAAAAAAGGGCACATGAAATTAACATGAAATCTAATTTTTAAAATTATTTTAAGGATACAGTCTTGTGGGCAGTAGCTTAAGGAACATTTTGATGCATAAATCGTCCTTTTATGATGTATGGTTTAGAAGTAATGGCTAAAAAATCAAAAAAATCGCACAAAACCACGTCAAAAACTATGATTCATGTAAAAAATTTTAACTAAGATTCTTGAAAAAAAATCAAATTCCAGAAAACTTTTTTCTGAATATGCAGTCTTGTGTATATATGTATTAGAAACAATTTGGTGTATAAATTGTCCTTGTAGGATGTACAGTTTGGGAGTTATGACGGAAAAAGCACATGTTTTTGGCCAGCTACTACTCCAAAAAGTGTTCTACAACTCATAAATTACAAGAGATAGAGCAAACGGCATTTGGACAAAGGAGTATCCCTTCTTAAGGACGAGGACCTGGTGCTCATTTTAATGCATGAATCGTCCTTATCTGATATGTAGTTTTTATTTTAGAAAATAAATAAAAAAAATAAAAATTGACAAAAAAGGGCACATGAAATTAACATGAAATCTAATTTTTAAAATTATTTTAAGGATACAGTCTTGTGGGCAGTAGCTTAAGGAACATTTTGATGCATAAATCGTCCTTTTATGATGTATGGTTTAGAAGTTATGGCTAAAAAATCAAAAAAATCGCACAAAACCACGTCAAAAACTATGATTCATGTAAAAAATTTTAACTAAGATTCTTGAAAAAAAATCAAATTCCAGAAAACTTTTTTCTGAATATGCAGTCTTGTGTATATATGTATTAGAAACAATTTGGTGTATAAATCGTCCTTGTAGGATGTATGGTTTGGAAGTTATGACGGAAAAAGCACATGTTTTTGGCCAGCTACCACTCCAAAAAGTGTTCTACAACTCCTAAACTACAAGAGATAGAGCAAACGGCATTTGGATAAAGGAGTATCCCTTCTTAAGGACGAGGACCTGGTGCTCATTTTAATGCATGAATCGTCCTTATCTGATATGTAGTTTTTATTTTAGAAAATAAATAAAAAAAAATAAAAATTGACAAAGAAGGGCACATGAAATTAACATGAAATCTAATTTTTAAAATTATTTAAAGGATAAAGTCTTGTGGGCAGTAGCTTAAGGAACATTTTGATGCATAAATCGTCCTTTTATGATGTATGGTTTAGAAGTTATGGCTAAAAAATCAAAAAAATCGCACAAAACCACGTCAAAAACTATGATTCATGTAAAAAATTTTAACTAAGATTCTTGAAAAAAAATCAAATTCCAGAAAACTTTTTTCTGAATATGCAGTCTTCTGTATATAAGTATTAGAAACAATTTGGTGTATAAATTGTCCTTGTAGGATGTACAGTTTGGGAGTTATGACGGAAAAAGCACATGTTTTTGGCCAGCTACTACTCCAAAAAGTGTTCTACAACTCATAAACTACAAGAGATAGAGCAAACGGCATTTGGACAAAGGAGTATCCTTTCTTAAGGACGAGGACCTGGTGCTCATTTTAATGCATGAATCGTCCTTATCTGATATGTAGTTTTTATTTTAGAAAATAAATAAAAAAAATAAAAATTGACAAAAAAGGGCACATGAAATTAACATGAAATCTAATTTTTAAAATTATTTTAAGGATACAGTCTTGTGGGCAGTAGCTTAAGGAACATTTTGATACATAAATCGTCCCTTTATGATGTATGGTTTAGAAGTTATGGCTAAAAAATCAAAAAAATCGCAAAAAACCACGTCAAAAACTATGATTCATGTAAAAAATTTTAACTAAGATTCTTGAAAAAAAAATCAAATTCCAGAAAACTTTTTTCTGAATATGCAGTCTTGTGTATATATGTATTAGAAACAATTTGGTGTATAAATTGTCAAAAAAACGTCAAAAACTATGATTCATGTAAAAAATTTTAACTAAGATTCTTGAAAAAAAAATCAAATTCCAGAAAACTTTTTTCTGAATATGCAGTCTTGTGTATATATGTATTAGAAACAATTTGGTGTATAAATTGTCCTTGTAGGATGTACAGTTTGGGAGTTATGACGGAAAAAGCACATGTTTTTGGCCAGCTACTACTCCAAAAAGTGTTCTACAACTCATAAATTACAAGAGATAGAGCAAACGGCATTTGGACAAAGGAGTATCCCTTCTTAAGGACGAGGACCTGGTGCTCATTTTAATGCATGAATCGTCCTTATCTGATATGTAGTTTTTATTTTAGAAAATAAATAAAAAAAATAAAAATTGACAAAAAAGGGCACATGAAATTAACATGAAATCTAATTTTTAAAATTATTTTAAGGATACAGTCTTGTGGGCAGTAGCTTAAGGAACATTTTGATGCATAAATCGTCCTTTTATGATGTATGGTTTAGAAGTAATGGCTAAAAAATCAAAAAAATCGCACAAAACCACGTCAAAAACTATGATTCATGTAAAAAATTTTAACTAAGATTCTTGAAAAAAAATCAAATTCCAGAAAACTTTTTTCTGAATATGCAGTCTTGTGTATATATGTATTAGAAACAATTTGGTGTATAAATTGTCCTTGTAGGATGTACAGTTTGGGAGTTATGACGGAAAAAGCACATGTTTTTGGCCAGCTACTACTCCAAAAAGTGTTCTACAACTCATAAATTACAAGAGATAGAGCAAACGGCATTTGGACAAAGGAGTATCCCTTCTTAAGGACGAGGACCTGGTGCTCATTTTAATGCATGAATCGTCCTTATCTGATATGTAGTTTTTATTTTAGAAAATAAATAAAAAAAATAAAAATTGACAAAAAAGGGCACATGAAATTAACATGAAATCTAATTTTTAAAATTATTTTAAGGATACAGTCTTGTGGGCAGTAGCTTAAGGAACATTTTGATGCATAAATCGTCCCTTTATGATGTATGGTTTAGAAGTTATGGCTAAAAAATCAAAAAAATCGCAAAAAACCACGTCAAAAACTATGATTCATGTAAAAAATTTTAACTAAGATTCTTGAAAAAAAAATCAAATTCCAGAAAACTTTTTTCTGAATATGCAGTCTTGTGTATATATGTATTAGAAACAATTTGGTGTATAAATTGTCCTTGTAGGATGTACAGTTTGGGAGTTATGACGGAAAAAGCACATGTTTTTGGCCAGCTACTACTCCAAAAAGTGTTCTACACCTCATAAATTACAAGAGATAGAGCAAACGGCATTTGGACAAAGGAGTATCCCTTTTTAAGGACGAGAACCTGGTGCTCATTTTAATGCATGAATCGTCCTTATCTGATATGTAGTTTTTATTTTAGAAAATAAATAAAAAAAATAAAAATTTACAAAAAAGGACCCATGAAATTAACATGAAATCTAATTTTTAAAATTATTTTAAGGATACAGTCTTGTGGGCAGTAGCTTAAGGAACATTTTGATGCATAAATCGTCTTTTTATGATGTATGGTTTAGAAGTTATGGCTAAAAAATCAAAAAAATCGCAAAAAACCACGTCAAAAACTATGATTCATGTAAAAAATTTTAACTAAGATTCTTGAAAAAAAAATCAAATTCCAGAAAACTTTTTTCTGAATATGCAGTCTTGTGTATATATGTATTAGAAACAATTTGGTGTATAAATTGTCCTTGTAGGATGTACAGTTTGGGAGTTATGACGGAAAAAGCACATGTTTTTGGCCAGCTACTACTCCAAAAAGTGTTCTACAACTCATAAATTACAAGAGATAGAGCAAACGGCATTTGGACAAAGGAGTATCCCTTCTTAAGGACGAGGACCTGGTGCTCATTTTAATGCATGAATCGTCCTTATCTGATATGTAGTTTTTATTTTAGAAAATAAATAAAAAAAATAAAAATTGACAAAAAAGGGCACATGAAATTAACATGAAATCTAATTTTTAAAATTATTTTAAGGATACAGTCTTGTGGGCAGTAGCTTAAGGAACATTTTGATGCATAAATCGTCCTTTTATGGTGTATAGTTTAGAAGTAATGGCTAAAAAATCAAAAAAATCGCACAAAACCACGTCAAAAACTATGATTCATGTAAAAAATTTTAACTAAGATTCTTGAAAAAAAATCAAATTCCAGAAAACTTTTTTCTGAATATGCAGTCTTCTGTATATATGTATTAGAAACAATTTGGTGTATAAATTGTCCTTGTAGGATGTACAGTTTGGGAGTTATGACGGAAAAAGCACATGTTTTTGGCCAGCTACTACTCCAAAAAGTGTTCTACAACTCATAAACTACAAGAGATAGAGCAAACGGCATTTGGACAAAGGAGTATCCCTTCTTAAGGACGAGGACCTGGTGCTCATTTTAATGCATGAATCGTCCTTATCTGATATGTAGTTTTTATTTTAGAAAATAAATAAAAAAAATAAAAATTGACAAAAAAGGGCACATGAAATTAACATGAAATCTAATTTTTAAAATTATTTTAAGGACACAGTCTTGTGGGCAGTAGCTTAAGGAACATTTTGATGCATAAATCGTCCTTTTATGATGTATGGTTTAGAAGTTATGGCTAAAAAATCAAAAAAATCGCACAAAACCACGTCAAAAACTATGATTCATGTAAAAAGTTTTAAATAAGATTCTTGAAAAAAAATCAAATTCCAGTAAACTTTTTTCTGAATATGCAGTCTTGTGTATATATGTATTAGAAACAATTTGGTGTATAAATTGTCCTTGTAGGATGTACAGTTTGGGAGTTATGACGGAAAAAGCACATGTTTTTGGCCAGCTACTACTCCAAAAAGTGTTCTACAACTCCTAAACTACAAGAGATAGAGCAAACGGCATTTGGACAAAGGAGTATCCTTTCTTAAGGACGAGGACCTGGTGCTCATTTTAATGCATGAATCGTCCTTATCTGATATGTAGTTTTTATTTTAGAAAATAAATAAAAAAAATAAAAATTGACAAAAAAGGGCACATGAAATTAACATGAAATCTAATTTTTAAAATTATTTTAAGGATACAGTCTTGTGGGCAGTAGCTTAAGGAACATTTTGATGCATAAATCGTCCCTTTATGATGTATGGTTTAGAAGTTATGGCTAAAAAATCAAAAAAATCGCAAAAAACCACGTCAAAAACTATGATTCATGTAAAAAATTTTAACTAAGATTCTTGAAAAAAAAATCAAATTCCAGAAAACTTTTTTCTGAATATGCAGTCTTGTGTATATATGTATTAGAAACAATTTGGTGTATAAATTGTCCTTGTAGGATGTACAGTTTGGGAGTTATGACGGAAAAAGCACATGTTTTTGGCCAGCTACTACTCCAAAAAGTGTTCTACACCTCATAAATTACAAGAGATAGAGCAAACGGCATTTGGACAAAGGAGTATCCCTTTTTAAGGATGAGAACCTGGTGCTCATTTTAATGCATGAATCGTCCTTATCTGATATGTAGTTTTTATTTTAGAAAATAAATAAAAAAAATAAAAATTTACAAAAAAGGACCCATGAAATTAACATGAAATCTAATTTTTAAAATTATTTTAAGGATACAGTCTTGTGGGCAGTAGCTTAAGGAACATTTTGATGCATAAATCGTCTTTTTATGATGTATGGTTTAGAAGTTATGGCTAAAAAATCAAAAAAATCGCAAAAAACCACGTCAAAAACTATGATTCATGTAAAAAATTTTAACTAAGATTCTTGAAAAAAAAATCAAATTCCAGAAAACTTTTTTCTGAATATGCAGTCTTGTGTATATATGTATTAGAAACAATTTGGTGTATAAATTGTCCTTGTAGGATGTACAGTTTGGGAGTTATGACGGAAAAAGCACATGTTTTTGGCCAGCTACTACTCCAAAAAGTGTTCTACAACTCATAAATTACAAGAGATAGAGCAAACGGCATTTGGACAAAGGAGTATCCCTTCTTAAGGACGAGGACCTGGTGCTCATTTTAATGCATGAATCGTCCTTATCTGATATGTAGTTTTTATTTTAGAAAATAAATAAAAAAAATAAAAATTGACAAAAAAGGGCACATGAAATTAACATGAAATCTAATTTTTAAAATTATTTTAAGGATACAGTCTTGTGGGCAGTAGCTTAAGGAACATTTTGATGCATAAATCGTCCTTTTATGGTGTATAGTTTAGAAGTAATGGCTAAAAAATCAAAAAAATCGCACAAAACCACGTCAAAAACTATGATTCATGTAAAAAATTTTAACTAAGATTCTTGAAAAAAAATCAAATTCCAGAAAACTTTTTTCTGAATATGCAGTCTTCTGTATATATGTATTAGAAACAATTTGGTGTATAAATTGTCCTTGTAGGATGTACAGTTTGGGAGTTATGACGGAAAAAGCACATGTTTTTGGCCAGCTACTACTCCAAAAAGTGTTCTACAACTCCTAAACTACAAGAGATAGAGCAAACGGCATTTGGACAAAGGAGTATCCCTTCTTAAGGATGAGGACCTGGTGCTCATTTTAATGCTTGAATCGTCCTTATCTGATATGTAGTTTTTATTTTAGAAAATAAATAAAAAAAATAAAAATTGACAAAAACGGGCACATGAAATTAACATGAAATCTAATTTTTAAAATTATTTTAAGGATACAGTCTTATGGGCAGTAGCTTAAGGAACATTTTGATGCATAAATCGTCCTTTTATGATGTATGGTTTAGAAGTTATGGCTAAAAAATCAAAAAAATCGCACAAAACCACGTCAAAAACTATGATTCATGTAAAAAATTTTAACTAAGATTCTTGAAAAAAAATCAAATTCCAGAAAACTTTTTTCTGAATATGCAGTCTTGTGTATATATGTATTAGAAACAATTTGGTGTATAAATCGTCCTTGTAGGATGTATGGTTTGGAAGTTATGACGGAAAAAGCACATGTTTTTGGCCAGCTACCACTCCAAAAAGTGTTCTACAACTCCTAAACTACAAGAGATAGAGCAAACGGCATTTGGACAAAGGAGTATCCTTTCTTAAGGACGAGGACCTGGTGCTCATTTTAATGCATGAATCGTCCTTATCTGATATGTAGTTTTTATTTTAGAAAATAAAAAAAAAATAAAAATTGACAAAAAAGGGCACATGAAATTAACATGAAATCTAATTTTTAAAATTATTTTAAGGATACAGTCTTGTGGACAGTAGCTTAAGGAACATTTTGATGCATAAATCGTCCTTTTATGATGTATGGTTTAGAAGTTATGGCTAAAAAATCAAAAAAATCGCAAAAAACCACGTCAAAAACTATGATTCATGTAAAAAATTTTAAATAAGATTCTTGAAAAAAAATCAAATTCCAGAAAACTTTTTTCTGAATATGCAGTCTTGTGTATATATGTATTACAAACAATTTGGTGTATAAATCGTTCTTGTAGGATGTATGGTTTGGGAGTTATGATGGAAAAAGCACATGTTTTTGGCCAGCTTCCACTCCAAAAAGTGTTCTACAACTCCTAAACTACAAGAGATAGAGCAAACGGCATTTGGACAAAGGAGTATCCCTTCTTAAGGACGAGGACCTGGTGCTCATTTTAATGCATGAATCGTCCTTATCTGATATGTAGTTTTTATTTTAGAAAATAAATAAAAAAAATAAAAATTGACAAAAAAGGGCACATGAAATTAACATGAAATCTAATTTTTAAAATTATTTTAAGGATACAGTCTTGTGGGCAGTAGCTTAAGGAACATTTTGATGCATAAATCGTCCTTTTATGATGTATGGTTTAGAAGTTATGGCTAAAAAATCAAAAAAATCGCACAAAACCACGTCAAAAACTATGATTCATGTAAAAAATTTTAACTAAGATTCTTGAAAAAAAATCAAATTCCAGAAAACTTTTTTCTGAATATGCAGTCTTGTGTATATATGTATTAGAAACAATTTGGTGTATAAATTGTCCTTGTAGGATGTACAGTTTGGGAGTTATGACGGAAAAAGCACATGTTTTTGGCCAGCTACTACTCCAAAAAGTGTTCTACAACTCATAAATTACAAGAGATAGAGCAAACGGCATTTGGACAAAGGAGTATCCCTTCTTAAGGACGAGGACCTGGTGCTCATTTTAATGCATGAATCGTCCTTATCTGATATGTAGTTTTTATTTTAGAAAATAAATAAAAAAAATAAAAATTGACAAAAAAGGGCACATGAAATTAACATGAAATCTAATTTTTAAAATTATTTTAAGGATACAGTCTTGTGGGCAGTAGCTTAAGGAACATTTTGATGCATAAATCGTCCTTTTATGATGTATGGTTTAGAAGTTATGGCTAAAAAATCAAAAAAATCGCACAAAACCACGTCAAAAACTATGATTCATGTAAAAAATTTTAACTAAGATTCTTGAAAAAAAATCAAATTCCAGAAAACTTTTTTCTGAATATGCAGTCTTGTGTATATATGTATTAGAAACAATTTGGTGTATAAATCGTCCTTGTAGGATGTATGGTTTGGAAGTTATGACGGAAAAAGCACATGTTTTTGGCCAGCTACCACTCCAAAAAGTGTTCTACAACTCCTAAACTACAAGAGATAGAGCAAACGGCATTTGGATAAAGGAGTATCCCTTCTTAAGGACGAGGACCTGGTGCTCATTTTAATGCATGAATCGTCCTTATCTGATATGTAGTTTTTATTTTAGAAAATAAATAAAAAAAATAAAAATTGACAAAGAAGGGCACATGAAATTAACATGAAATCTAATTTTTAAAATTATTTAAAGGATAAAGTCTTGTGGGCAGTAGCTTAAGGAACATTTTGATGCATAAATCGTCCTTTTATGATGTATGGTTTAGAAGTTATGGCTAAAAAATCAAAAAAATCGCACAAAACCACGTCAAAAACTATGATTCATGTAAAAAATTTTAACTAAGATTCTTGAAAAAAAATCAAATTCCAGAAAACTTTTTTCTGAATATGCAGTCTTCTGTATATAAGTATTAGAAACAATTTGGTGTATAAATTGTCCTTGTAGGATGTACAGTTTGGGAGTTATGACGGAAAAAGCACATGTTTTTGGCCAGCTACTACTCCAAAAAGTGTTCTACAACTCATAAACTACAAGAGATAGAGCAAACGGCATTTGGACAAAGGAGTATCCTTTCTTAAGGACGAGGACCTGGTGCTCATTTTAATGCATGAATCGTCCTTATCTGATATGTAGTTTTTATTTTAGAAAATAAATAAAAAAAATAAAAATTGACAAAAAAGGGCACATGAAATTAACATGAAATCTAATTTTTAAAATTATTTTAAGGATACAGTCTTGTGGGCAGTAGCTTAAGGAACATTTTGATACATAAATCGTCCCTTTATGATGTATGGTTTAGAAGTTATGGCTAAAAAATCAAAAAAATCGCAAAAAACCACGTCAAAAACTATGATTCATGTAAAAAATTTTAACTAAGATTCTTGAAAAAAAAATCAAATTCCAGAAAACTTTTTTCTGAATATGCAGTCTTGTGTATATATGTATTAGAAACAATTTGGTGTATAAATTGTCAAAAAAACGTCAAAAACTATGATTCATGTAAAAAATTTTAACTAAGATTCTTGAAAAAAAAATCAAATTCCAGAAAACTTTTTTCTGAATATGCAGTCTTGTGTATATATGTATTAGAAACAATTTGGTGTATAAATTGTCCTTGTAGGATGTACAGTTTGGGAGTTATGACGGAAAAAGCACATGTTTTTGGCCAGCTACTACTCCAAAAAGTGTTCTACAACTCATAAATTACAAGAGATAGAGCAAACGGCATTTGGACAAAGGAGTATCCCTTCTTAAGGACGAGGACCTGGTGCTCATTTTAATGCATGAATCGTCCTTATCTGATATGTAGTTTTTATTTTAGAAAATAAATAAAAAAAATAAAAATTGACAAAAAAGGGCACATGAAATTAACATGAAATCTAATTTTTAAAATTATTTTAAGGATACAGTCTTGTGGGCAGTAGCTTAAGGAACATTTTGATGCATAAATCGTCCTTTTATGATGTATGGTTTAGAAGTAATGGCTAAAAAATCAAAAAAATCGCACAAAACCACGTCAAAAACTATGATTCATGTAAAAAATTTTAACTAAGATTCTTGAAAAAAAATCAAATTCCAGAAAACTTTTTTCTGAATATGCAGTCTTGTGTATATATGTATTAGAAACAATTTGGTGTATAAATTGTCCTTGTAGGATGTACAGTTTGGGAGTTATGACGGAAAAAGCACATGTTTTTGGCCAGCTACTACTCCAAAAAGTGTTCTACAACTCATAAATTACAAGAGATAGAGCAAACGGCATTTGGACAAAGGAGTATCCCTTCTTAAGGACGAGGACCTGGTGCTCATTTTAATGCATGAATCGTCCTTATCTGATATGTAGTTTTTATTTTAGAAAATAAATAAAAAAAATAAAAATTGACAAAAAAGGGCACATGAAATTAACATGAAATCTAATTTTTAAAATTATTTTAAGGATACAGTCTTGTGGGCAGTAGCTTAAGGAACATTTTGATGCATAAATCGTCCTTTTATGATGTATGGTTTAGAAGTTATGGCTAAAAAATCAAAAAAATCGCACAAAACCACGTCAAAAATTATGATTCATGTAAAAAATTTTAACTAAGATTCTTGAAAAAAAATCAAATTCCAGAAAACTTTTTTCTGAATATGCAGTCTTGTGTATATATGTATTAGAAACAATTTGGTGTATAAATCGTCCTTGTAGGATGTATGGTTTGGAAGTTATGACGGAAAAAGCACATGTTTTTGGCCAGCTACCACTCCAAAAAGTGTTCTACAACTCCTAAACTACAAGAGATAGAGCAAACGGCATTTGGATAAAGGAGTATCCCTTCTTAAGGACGAGGACCTGGTGCTCATTTTAATGCATGAATCGTCCTTATCTGATATGTAGTTTTTATTTTAGAAAATAAATAAAAAAAATAAAAATTGACAAAGAAGGGCACATGAAATTAACATGAAATCTAATTTTTAAAATTATTTAAAGGATAAAGTCTTGTGGGCAGTAGCTTAAGGAACATTTTGATGCATAAATCGTCCTTTTATGATGTATGGTTTAGAAGTTATGGCTAAAAAATCAAAAAAATCGCACAAAACCACGTCAAAAACTATGATTCATGTAAAAAATTTTAACTAAGATTCTTGAAAAAAAATCAAATTCCAGAAAACTTTTTTCTGAATATGCAGTCTTCTGTATATAAGTATTAGAAACAATTTGGTGTATAAATTGTCCTTGTAGGATGTACAGTTTGGGAGTTATGACGGAAAAAGCACATGTTTTTGGCCAGCTACTACTCCAAAAAGTGTTCTACAACTCATAAACTACAAGAGATAGAGCAAACGGCATTTGGACAAAGGAGTATCCCTTCTTAAGGACGAGGACCTGGTGCTCATTTTAATGCATGAATCGTCCTTATCTGATATGTAGTTTTTATTTTAGAAAATAAATAAAAAAAATAAAAATTGACAAAAAAGGGCACATGAAATTAACATGAAATCTAATTTTTAAAATTATTTTAAGGACACAGTCTTGTGGGCAGTAGCTTAAGGAACATTTTGATGCATAAATCGTCCTTTTATGATGTATGGTTTAGAAGTTATGGCTAAAAAATCAAAAAAATCGCACAAAACCACGTCAAAAACTATGATTCATGTAAAAAGTTTTAAATAAGATTCTTGAAAAAAAATCAAATTCCAGTAAACTTTTTTCTGAATATGCAGTCTTGTGTATATATGTATTAGAAACAATTTGGTGTATAAATTGTCCTTGTAGGATGTACAGTTTGGGAGTTATGACGGAAAAAGCACATGTTTTTGGCCAGCTACTACTCCAAAAAGTGTTCTACAACTCCTAAACTACAAGAGATAGAGCAAACGGCATTTGGACAAAGGAGTATCCTTTCTTAAGGACGAGGACCTGGTGCTCATTTTAATGCATGAATCGTCCTTATCTGATATGTAGTTTTTATTTTAGAAAATAAATAAAAAAAATAAAAATTGACAAAAAAGGGCACATGAAATTAACATGAAATCTAATTTTTAAAATTATTTTAAGGATACAGTCTTGTGGGCAGTAGCTTAAGGAACATTTTGATGCATAAATCGTCCCTTTATGATGTATGGTTTAGAAGTTATGGCTAAAAAATCAAAAAAATCGCAAAAAACCACGTCAAAAACTATGATTCATGTAAAAAATTTTAACTAAGATTCTTGAAAAAAAAATCAAATTCCAGAAAACTTTTTTCTGAATATGCAGTCTTGTGTATATATGTATTAGAAACAATTTGGTGTATAAATTGTCCTTGTAGGATGTACAGTTTGGGAGTTATGACGGAAAAAGCACATGTTTTTGGCCAGCTACTACTCCAAAAAGTGTTCTACACCTCATAAATTACAAGAGATAGAGCAAACGGCATTTGGACAAAGGAGTATCCCTTTTTAAGGACGAGAACCTGGTGCTCATTTTAATGCATGAATCGTCCTTATCTGATATGTAGTTTTTATTTTAGAAAATAAATAAAAAAAATAAAAATTTACAAAAAAGGACCCATGAAATTAACATGAAATCTAATTTTTAAAATTATTTTAAGGATACAGTCTTGTGGGCAGTAGCTTAAGGAACATTTTGATGCATAAATCGTCTTTTTATGATGTATGGTTTAGAAGTTATGGCTAAAAAATCAAAAAAATCGCAAAAAACCACGTCAAAAACTATGATTCATGTAAAAAATTTTAACTAAGATTCTTGAAAAAAAAATCAAATTCCAGAAAACTTTTTTCTGAATATGCAGTCTTGTGTATATATGTATTAGAAACAATTTGGTGTATAAATTGTCCTTGTAGGATGTACAGTTTGGGAGTTATGACGGAAAAAGCACATGTTTTTGGCCAGCTACTACTCCAAAAAGTGTTCTACAACTCATAAATTACAAGAGATAGAGCAAACGGCATTTGGACAAAGGAGTATCCCTTCTTAAGGACGAGGACCTGGTGCTCATTTTAATGCATGAATCGTCCTTATCTGATATGTAGTTTTTATTTTAGAAAATAAATAAAAAAAATAAAAATTGACAAAAAAGGGCACATGAAATTAACATGAAATCTAATTTTTAAAATTATTTTAAGGATACAGTCTTGTGGGCAGTAGCTTAAGGAACATTTTGATGCATAAATCGTCCTTTTATGGTGTATAGTTTAGAAGTAATGGCTAAAAAATCAAAAAAATCGCACAAAACCACGTCAAAAACTATGATTCATGTAAAAAATTTTAACTAAGATTCTTGAAAAAAAATCAAATTCCAGAAAACTTTTTTCTGAATATGCAGTCTTCTGTATATATGTATTAGAAACAATTTGGTGTATAAATTGTCCTTGTAGGATGTACAGTTTGGGAGTTATGACGGAAAAAGCACATGTTTTTGGCCAGCTACTACTCCAAAAAGTGTTCTACAACTCCTAAACTACAAGAGATAGAGCAAACGGCATTTGGACAAAGGAGTATCCCTTCTTAAGGATGAGGACCTGGTGCTCATTTTAATGCTTGAATCGTCCTTATCTGATATGTAGTTTTTATTTTAGAAAATAAATAAAAAAAATAAAAATTGACAAAAACGGGCACATGAAATTAACATGAAATCTAATTTTTAAAATTATTTTAAGGATACAGTCTTATGGGCAGTAGCTTAAGGAACATTTTGATGCATAAATCGTCCTTTTATGATGTATGGTTTAGAAGTTATGGCTAAAAAATCAAAAAAATCGCACAAAACCACGTCAAAAACTATGATTCATGTAAAAAATTTTAACTAAGATTCTTGAAAAAAAATCAAATTCCAGAAAACTTTTTTCTGAATATGCAGTCTTGTGTATATATGTATTAGAAACAATTTGGTGTATAAATCGTCCTTGTAGGATGTATGGTTTGGAAGTTATGACGGAAAAAGCACATGTTTTTGGCCAGCTACCACTCCAAAAAGTGTTCTACAACTCCTAAACTACAAGAGATAGAGCAAACGGCATTTGGATAAAGGAGTATCCCTTCTTAAGGACGAGGACCTGGTGCTCATTTTAATGCATGAATCGTCCTTATCTGATATGTAGTTTTTATTTTAGAAAATAAAAAAAAAAAATAAAAATTGACAAAAAAGGGCACATGAAATTAACATGAAATCTAATTTTTAAAATTATTTTAAGGATACAGTCTTGTGGACAGTAGCTTAAGGAACATTTTGATGCATAAATCGTCCTTTTATGATGTATGGTTTTATGATGTATAAGTTATGGCTAAAAAATCAAAAAAATCGCAAAAAACCACGTCAAAAACTATGATTCATGTAAAAAATTTTAAATAAGATTCTTGAAAAAAAATCAAATTCCAGAAAACTTTTTTCTGAATATGCAGTCTTGTGTATATATGTATTACAAACAATTTGGTGTATAAATCGTTCTTGTAGGATGTATGGTTTGGGAGTTATGATGGAAAAAGCACATGTTTTTGGCCAGCTTCCACTCCAAAAAGTGTTCTACAACTCCTAAACTACAAGAGATAGAGCAAACGGCATTTGGACAAAGGAGTATCCCTTCTTAAGGACGAGGACCTGGTGCTCATTTTAATGCATGAATCGTCCTTATCTGATATGTAGTTTTTATTTTAGAAAATAAATAAAAAAAATAAAAATTGACAAAGAAGGGCACATGAAATTAACATGAAATCTAATTTTTAAAATTATTTTAAGGACACAGTCTTGTGGGCAGTAGCTTAAGGAACATTTTGATGCATAAATCGTCCTTTTATGATGTATGGTTTAGAAGTTATGGCTAAAAAATCAAAAAAATCGCACAAAACCACGTCAAAAACTATGATTCATGTAAAAAATTTTAACTAAGATTCTTGAAAAAAAATCAAATTCCAGAAAACTTTTTTCTGAATATGTAGTCTTGTGTATATATGTATAAGAAACAATTTGGTGTATAAATCGTCCTTGTAGGATGTATGGTTTGGGAGTTATGACGGAAAAAGCACATGTTTTTGGCCAGCTACCACTCCAAAAAGTGTTCTACAACTCATAAACTACAAGAGATAGAGCAAACGGCATTTGGACAAAGGAGTATCCTTTCTTAAGGACGAGGACCTGGTGCTCATTTTAATGCATGAATCGTCCTTATCTGATATGTAGTTTTTATTTTAGAAAATAAAAAAAAAAAATAAAAATTGACAAAAAAGGGCACATGAAATTAACATGAAATCTAATTTTTAAAATTATTTTAAGGATACAGTCTTGTGGACAGTAGCTTAAGGAACATTTTGATGCATAAATCGTCCTTTTATGATGTATGGTTTAGAAGTTATGGCTAAAAAATCAAAAAAATCGCAAAAAACCACGTCAAAAACTATGATTCATGTAAAAAATTTTAAATAAGATTCTTGAAAAAAAATCAAATTCCAGAAAACTTTTTTCTGAATATGCAGTCTTGTGTATATATGTATTACAAACAATTTGGTGTATAAATCGTTCTTGTAGGATGTATGGTTTGGGAGTTATGATGGAAAAAGCACATGTTTTTGGCCAGCTTCCACTCCAAAAAGTGTTCTACAACTCCTAAACTACAAGAGATAGAGCAAACGGCATTTGGATAAAGGAGTATCCCTTCTTAAGGACGAGGACCTGGTGCTCATTTTAATGCATGAATCGTCCTTATCTGATATGTAGTTTTTATTTTAGAAAATAAATAAAAAAAATAAAAATTGACAAAGAAGGGCACATGAAATTAACATGAAATCTAATTTTTAAAATTATTTAAAGGATAAAGTCTTGTGGGCAGTAGCTTAAGGAACATTTTGATGCATAAATCGTCCTTTTATGATGTATGGTTTAGAAGTTATGGCTAAAAAATCAAAAAAATCGCACAAAACCACGTCAAAAACTATGATTCATGTAAAAAATTTTAACTAAGATTCTTGAAAAAAAATCAAATTCCAGAAAACTTTTTCTGAATATGTAGTCTTGTGTATATATGTATAAGAAACAATTTGGTGTATAAATCGTCCTTGTAGGATGTATGGTTTGGGAGTTATGACGGAAAAAGCACATGTTTTTGGCCAGCTACCACTCCAAAAAGTGTTCTACAACTCATAAACTACAAGAGATAGAGCAAACGGCATTTGGACAAAGGAGTATCCTTTCTTAAGGACGAGGACCTGGTGCTCATTTTAATGCATGAATCGTCCTTATCTGATATGTAGTTTTTATTTTAGAAAATAAAAAAAAAAATAAAAATTGACAAAAAAGGGCACATGAAATTAACATGAAATCTAATTTTTAAAATTATTTTAAGGATACAGTCTTGTGGACAGTAGCTTAAGGAACATTTTGATGCATAAATCGTCCTTTTATGATGTATGGTTTAGAAGTTATGGCTAAAAAATCAAAAAAATCGCAAAAAACCACGTCAAAAACTATGATTCATGTAAAAAATTTTAAATAAGATTCTTGAAAAAAAATCAAATTCCAGAAAACTTTTTTCTGAATATGCAGTCTTGTGTATATATGTATTACAAACAATTTGGTGTATAAATCGTTCTTGTAGGATGTATGGTTTGGGAGTTATGATGGAAAAAGCACATGTTTTTGGCCAGCTTCCACTCCAAAAAGTGTTCTACAACTCCTAAACTACAAGAGATAGAGCAAACGGCATTTGGACAAAGGAGTATCCCTTCTTAAGGACGAGGACCTGGTGCTCATTTTAATGCATGAATCGTCCTTATCTGATATGTAGTTTTTATTTTAGAAAATAAATAAAAAAAATAAAAATTGACAAAAAAGGGCACATGAAATTAACATGAAATCTAATTTTTAAAATTATTTTAAGGATACAGTCTTGTGGGCAGTAGCTTAAGGAACATTTTGATGCATAAATCGTCCTTTTATGATGTATGGTTTAGAAGTTATGGCTAAAAAATCAAAAAAATCGCACAAAACCACGTCAAAAACTATGATTCATGTAAAAAATTTTAACTAAGATTCTTGAAAAAAAATCAAATTCCAGAAAACTTTTTTCTGAATATGCAGTCTTGTGTATATATGTATTAGAAACAATTTGGTGTATAAATTGTCCTTGTAGGATGTACAGTTTGGGAGTTATGACGGAAAAAGCACATGTTTTTGGCCAGCTACTACTCCAAAAAGTGTTCTACAACTCCTAAACTACAAGAGATAGAGCAAACGGCATTTGGACAAAGGAGTATCCCTTCTTAAGGATGAGGACCTGGTGCTCATTTTAATGCTTGAATCGTCCTTATCTGATATGTAGTTTTTATTTTAGAAAATAAATAAAAAAAATAAAAATTGACAAAAACGGGCACATGAAATTAACATGAAATCTAATTTTTAAAATTATTTAAAGGATATAGTCTTGTGGGCAGTAGCTTAAGGAACATTTTAATGCATAAATCGTCCTTTTATGATGTATGGTTTAGAAGTTATGGCTAAAAAATCAAAAAAATCGCACAAAACCACGTCAAAAACTATGATTCATGTAAAAAATTTTAACTAAGATTCTTGAAAAAAAATCAAATTCCAGAAAACTTTTTTCGGAATATGTAGTCTTGTGTATATATGTATAAGAAACAATTTGGTGTATAAATCGTCCTTGTAGGATGTATGGTTTGGGAGTTATGACGGAAAAAGCACATGTTTTTGGCCAGCTACCACTCCAAAAAGTGTTCTACAACTCATAAACTACAAGAGATAGAGCAAACGGCATTTGGACAAAGGAGTATCCTTTCTTAAGGACGAGGACCTGGTGCTCATTTTAATGCATGAATCGTCCTTATCTGATATGTAGTTTTTATTTTAGAAAATAAAAAAAAAAATAAAAATTGACAAAAAAGGGCACATGAAATTAACATGAAATCTAATTTTTAAAATTATTTTAAGGATACAGTCTTGTGGACAGTAGCTTAAGGAACATTTTGATGCATAAATCGTCCTTTTATGATGTATGGTTTAGAAGTTATGGCTAAAAAATCAAAAAAATCGCAAAAAACCACGTCAAAAACTATGATTCATGTAAAAAATTTTAAATAAGATTCTTGAAAAAAAATCAAATTCCAGAAAACTTTTTTCTGAATATGCAGTCTTGTGTATATATGTATTACAAACAATTTGGTGTATAAATCGTTCTTGTAGGATGTATGGTTTGGGAGTTATGATGGAAAAAGCACATGTTTTTGGCCAGCTTCCACTCCAAAAAGTGTTCTACAACTCCTAAACTACAAGAGATAGAGCAAACGGCATTTGGACAAAGGAGTATCCCTTCTTAAGGACGAGGACCTGGTGCTCATTTTAATGCATGAATCGTCCTTATCTGATATGTAGTTTTTATTTTAGAAAATAAATAAAAAAAATAAAAATTGACAAAAAAGGGCACATGAAATTAACATGAAATCTAATTTTTAAAATTATTTTAAGGATACAGTCTTGTGGGCAGTAGCTTAAGGAACATTTTGATGCATAAATCGTCCTTTTATGATGTATGGTTTAGAAGTTATGGCTAAAAAATCAAAAAAATCGCACAAAACCACGTCAAAAACTATGATTCATGTAAAAAATTTTAACTAAGATTCTTGAAAAAAAATCAAATTCCAGAAAACTTTTTTCTGAATATGCAGTCTTGTGTATATATGTATTAGAAACAATTTGGTGTATAAATTGTCCTTGTAGGATGTACAGTTTGGGAGTTATGACGGAAAAAGCACATGTTTTTGGCCAGCTACTACTCCAAAAAGTGTTCTACAACTCCTAAACTACAAGAGATAGAGCAAACGGCATTTGGACAAAGGAGTATCCCTTCTTAAGGATGAGGACCTGGTGCTCATTTTAATGCTTGAATCGTCCTTATCTGATATGTAGTTTTTATTTTAGAAAATAAATAAAAAAAATAAAAATTGACAAAAACGGGCACATGAAATTAACATGAAATCTAATTTTTAAAATTATTTAAAGGATAAAGTCTTGTGGGCAGTAGCTTAAGGAACATTTTAATGCATAAATCGTCCTTTTATGATGTATGGTTTAGAAGTTATGGCTAAAAAATCAAAAAAATCGCACAAAACCACGTCAAAAACTATGATTCATGTAAAAAATTTTAACTAAGATTCTTGAAAAAAAATCAAATTCCAGAAAACTTTTTTCGGAATATGTAGTCTTGTGTATATATGTATAAGAAACAATTTGGTGTATAAATCGTCCTTGTAGGATGTATGGTTTGGGAGTTATGACGGAAAAAGCACATGTTTTTGGCCAGCTACCACTCCAAAAAGTGTTCTACAACTCATAAACTACAAGAGATAGAGCAAACGGCATTTGGACAAAGGAGTATCCTTTCTTAAGGACGAGGACCTGGTGCTCATTTTAATGCATGAATCGTCCTTATCTGATATGTAGTTTTTATTTTAGAAAATAAAAAAAAAAATAAAAATTGACAAAAAAGGGCACATGAAATTAACATGAAATCTAATTTTTAAAATTATTTTAAGGATACAGTCTTGTGGACAGTAGCTTAAGGAACATTTTGATGCATAAATCGTCCTTTTATGATGTATGGTTTAGAAGTTATGGCTAAAAAATCAAAAAAATCGCAAAAAACCACGTCAAAAACTATGATTCATGTAAAAAATTTTAAATAAGATTCTTGAAAAAAAATCAAATTCCAGAAAACTTTTTTCTGAATATGCAGTCTTGTGTATATATGTATTACAAACAATTTGGTGTATAAATCGTTCTTGTAGGATGTATGGTTTGGGAGTTATGATGGAAAAAGCACATGTTTTTGGCCAGCTTCCACTCCAAAAAGTGTTCTACAACTCCTAAACTACAAGAGATAGAGCAAACGGCATTTGGACAAAGGAGTATCCCTTCTTAAGGACGAGGACCTGGTGCTCATTTTAATGCATGAATCGTCCTTATCTGGTATGTAGTTTTTATTTTAGAAAATAAATAAAAAAAATAAAAATTGACAAAAAAGGGCACATGAAATTAACATAAAATCTAATTTTTTAAAATTATTTTAAGGATACAGTCTTGTGGGCAGTAGCTTAAGGAACATTTTGATGCATAAATCGTCCTTTTATGATGTATGGTTTAGAAGTTATGGCTAAAAAATCAAAAAAATCGCACAAAACCACGTCAAAAACTATGATTCATGTAAAAAATTTTAACTAAGATTCTTGAAAAAAAATCAAATTCCAGAAAACTTTTTTCTGAATATGCAGTCTTGTGTATATATGTATTAGAAACAATTTGGTGTATAAATTGTCCTTGTAGGATGTACAGTTTGGGAGTTATGACGGAAAAAGCACATGTTTTTGGCCAGCTACTACTCCAAAAAGTGTTCTACAACTCCTAAACTACAAGAGATAGAGCAAACGGCATTTGGACAAAGGAGTATCCCTTCTTAAGGACGAGGACCTGGTGCTCATTTTAATGCATGAATCGTCCTTATCTGATATGTAGTTTTTATTTTAGAAAATAAATAAAAAAAATAAAAATTGACAAAAAAGGGCACATGAAATTAACATGAAATCTAATTTTTAAAATTATTTTAAGGATACAGTCTTGTGGGCAGTAGCTTAAGGAACATTTTAAAGCATAAATCGTCCTTTTATGATGTATGGTTTAGAAGTTATGGCTAAAAAATCAAAAAAATCGCACAAAACCACGTCAAAAACTATGATTCATGTAAAAAATTTTAACTAAGATTCTTGAAAAAAAATCAATTCTTGAAAAAAAACAAATTGTCCTTGTAGGATGTACAGTTTGGGAGTTATGACGGAAAAAGCACATGTTTTTGGCCAGCTACTACTCCAAAAAGTGTTCTACAACTCCTAAACTACAAGAGATAGAGCAAACGGCATTTGGACAAAGGAGTATCCCTTCTTAAGGACGAGGACCTGGTGCTCATTTTAATGCATGAATCGTCCTTATCTGATATGTAGTTTTTATTTTAGAAAATAAATAAAAAAAATAAAAATTGACAAAAAAGGGCACATGAAATTAACATGAAATCTAATTTTTAAAATTATTTTAAGGATACAGTCTTGTGGGCAGTAGCTTAAGGAACATTTTGATGCATAAATCGTCCTTTTATGATGTATGGTTTAGAAGTTATGGCTAAAAAATCAAAAAAATCGCACAAAACCACGTCAAAAACTATGATTCATGTAAAAAATTTTAACTAAGATTCTTGAAAAAAAATCAAATTCCAGAAAACTTTTTTCTGAATATGCAGTCTTGTGTATATATGTATTAGAAACAATTTGGTGTATAAATTGTCCTTGTAGGATGTACAGTTTGGGAGTTATGACGGAAAAAGCACATGTTTTTGGCCAGCTTCCACTCCAAAAAGTGTTCTACAACTCCTAAACTACAAGAGATAGAGCAAATGGCATTTGGACAAAGGAGTATCCCTTCTTAAGGACGAGGACCTGGTGCTCATTTTAATGCATGAATCGTCCTTATCTGATATGTAGTTTTTATTTTAGAAAATAAATAAAAAAAATAAAAATTGACAAAAAAGGGCACATGAAATTAACATGAAATCTAATTTTTAAAATTATTTTAAGGATACAGTCTTGTGGGCAGTAGCTTAAGGAACATTTTGATGCATAAATCGTCCTTTTATGATGTATGGTTTAGAAGTTATGGCTAAAAAATCAAAAAAATTGCACAAAACCACGTCAAAAACTATGATTCATGTAAAAAATTTTAAATAAGATTCTTGAAAAAAAATCAAATTCCAGTAAACTTTTTTCTGAATATGCAGTCTTGTGTATATATGTATTAGAAACAATTTGGTGTATAAACTGTCCTTGTAGGATGTACAGTTTGGGAGTTATGACGGAAAAAGCACATGTTTTTGGCCAGCTACTACTCCAAAAAGTGTTCTACAACTCCTAAACTACAAGAGATAGAGCAAACGGCATTTGGACAAAGGAGTATCCTTTCTTAAGGACGAGGACCTGGTGCTCATTTTAATGCATGAATCGTCCTTATCTGATATGTAGTTTTTATTTTAGAAAATAAATAAAAAAAATAAAAATTGACAAAAAAGGGCACATGAAATTAACATGAAATCTAATTTTTAAAATTATTTTAAGGATACAGTCTTGTGGGCAGTAGCTTAAGGAACATTTTGATGCATAAATCGTCCCTTTATGATGTATGGTTTAGAAGTTATGGCTAAAAAATCAAAAAAATCGCAAAAAACCACGTCAAAAACTATGATTCATGTAAAAAATTTTAACTAAGATTCTTGAAAAAAAAATCAAATTCCAGAAAACTTTTTTCTGAATATGCAGTCTTGTGTATATATGTATTAGAAACAATTTGGTGTATAAATTGTCCTTGTAGGATGTACAGTTTGGGAGTTATGACGGAAAAAGCACATGTTTTTGGCCAGCTACTACTCCAAAAAGTGTTCTACAACTCATAAATTACAAGAGATAGAGCAAACGGCATTTGGACAAAGGAGTATCCCTTCTTAAGGACGAGGACCTGGTGCTCATTTTAATGCATGAATCGTCCTTATCTGATATGTAGTTTTTATTTTAGAAAATAAATAAAAAAAATAAAAATTGACAAAAAAGGGCACATGAAATTAACATGAAATCTAATTTTTAAAATTATTTTAAGGATACAGTCTTGTGGGCAGTAGCTTAAGGAACATTTTGATGCATAAATCGTCCTTTTATAATGTATGGTTTAGAAGTTATGGCTAAAAAATCAAAAAAATCGCACAAAACCACGTCAAAAACTATGATTCATGTAAAAAATTTTAACTAAGATTCTTGAAAAAAAATCAAATTCCAGAAAACTTTTTTCTGAATATGCAGTCTTGTGTATATATGTATTAGAAACAATTTGGTGTATAAATTGTCCTTGTAGGATGTACAGTTTGGGAGTTATGACGGAAAAAGCACATGTTTTTGGCCAGCTTCCACTCCAAAAAGTGTTCTACAACTCCTAAACTACAAGAGATAGAGCAAATGGCATTTGGACAAAGGAGTATCCCTTCTTAAGGACGAGGACCTGGTGCTCATTTTAATGCATGAATCGTCCTTATCTGATATGTAGTTTTTATTTTAGAAAATAAATAAAAAAAATAAAAATTGACAAAAAAGGGCACATGAAATTAACATGAAATCTAATTTTTAAAATTATTTTAAGGATACAGTCTTGTGGGCAGTAGCTTAAGGAACATTTTGATGCATAAATCGTCCTTTTATGATGTATGGTTTAGAAGTTATGGCTAAAAAATCAAAAAAATCGCACAAAACCACGTCAAAAACTATGATTCATGTAAAAAATTTTAAATAAGATTCTTGAAAAAAAATCAAATTCCAGTAAACTTTTTTCTGAATATGCAGTCTTGTGTATATATGTATTAGAAACAATTTGGTGTATAAACTGTCCTTGTAGGATGTACAGTTTGGGAGTTATGACGGAAAAAGCACATGTTTTTGGCCAGCTACTACTCCAAAAAGTGTTCTACAACTCCTAAACTACAAGAGATAGAGCAAACGGCATTTGGACAAAGGAGTATCCTTTCTTAAGGACGAGGACCTGGTGCTCATTTTAATGCATGAATCGTCCTTATCTGATATGTAGTTTTTATTTTAGAAAATAAATAAAAAAAATAAAAATTGACAAAAAAGGGCACATGAAATTAACATGAAATCTAATTTTTAAAATTATTTTAAGGATACAGTCTTGTGGGCAGTAGCTTAAGGAACATTTTGATGCATAAATCGTCCCTTTATGATGTATGGTTTAGAAGTTATGGCTAAAAAATCAAAAAAATCGCAAAAAACCACGTCAAAAACTATGATTCATGTAAAAAATTTTAACTAAGATTCTTGAAAAAAAAATCAAATTCCAGAAAACTTTTTTCTGAATATGCAGTCTTGTGTATATATGTATTAGAAACAATTTGGTGTATAAATTGTCCTTGTAGGATGTACAGTTTGGGAGTTATGACGGAAAAAGCACATGTTTTTGGCCAGCTACTACTCCAAAAAGTGTTCTACAACTCATAAATTACAAGAGATAGAGCAAACGGCATTTGGACAAAGGAGTATCCCTTCTTAAGGACGAGGACCTGGTGCTCATTTTAATGCATGAATCGTCCTTATCTGATATGTAGTTTTTATTTTAGAAAATAAATAAAAAAAATAAAAATTGACAAAAAAGGGCACATGAAATTAACATGAAATCTAATTTTTAAAATTATTTTAAGGATACAGTCTTGTGGGCAGTAGCTTAAGGAACATTTTGATGCATAAATCGTCCTTTTATGATGTATGGTTTAGAAGTAATGGCTAAAAAATCAAAAAAATCGCACAAAACCACGTCAAAAACTATGATTCATGTAAAAAATTTTAACTAAGATTCTTGAAAAAAAATCAAATTCCAGAAAACTTTTTTCTGAATATGCAGTCTTGTGTATATATGTATTAGAAACAATTTGGTGTATAAATTGTCCTTGTAGGATGTACAGTTTGGGAGTTATGACGGAAAAAGCACATGTTTTTGGCCAGCTACTACTCCAAAAAGTGTTCTACAACTCATAAATTACAAGAGATAGAGCAAACGGCATTTGGACAAAGGAGTATCCCTTCTTAAGGACGAGGACCTGGTGCTCATTTTAATGCATGAATCGTCCTTATCTGATATGTAGTTTTTATTTTAGAAAATAAATAAAAAAAATAAAAATTGACAAAAAAGGGCACATGAAATTAACATGAAATCTAATTTTTAAAATTATTTTAAGGATACAGTCTTGTGGGCAGTAGCTTAAGGAACATTTTGATGCATAAATCGTCCTTTTATGATGTATGGTTTAGAAGTAATGGCTAAAAAATCAAAAAATCGCACAAAACCACGTCAAAAACTATGATTCATGTAAAAAATTTTAACTAAGATTCTTGAAAAAAAATCAAATTCCAGAAAACTTTTTTCTGAATATGCAGTCTTGTGTATATATGTATTAGAAACAATTTGGTGTATAAATTGTCCTTGTAGGATGTACAGTTTGGGAGTTATGACGGAAAAAGCACATGTTTTTGGCCAGCTTCCACTCCAAAAAGTGTTCTACAACTCATAAATTACAAGAGATAGAGCAAACGGCATTTGGACAAAGGAGTATCCCTTCTTAAGGACGAGGACCTGGTGCTCATTTTAATGCATGAATCGTCCTTATCTGATATGTAGTTTTTATTTTAGAAAATAAATAAAAAAAATAAAAATTGACAAAAAAGGGCACATGAAATTAACATGAAATCTAATTTTTAAAATTATTTTAAGGATACAGTCTTGTGGGCAGTAGCTTAAGGAACATTTTGATGCATAAATCGTCCTTTTATGATGTATGGTTTAGAAGTTATGGCTAAAAAATCAAAAAAATCGCACAAAACCACGTCAAAAACTATGATTCATGTAAAAAATTTTAACTAAGATTCTTGAAAAAAAATCAAATTCCAGAAAACTTTTTTCTGAATATGCAGTCTTGTGTATATATGTATTAGAAACAATTTGGTGTATAAATTGTCCTTGTAGGATGTACAGTTTGGGAGTTATGACGGAAAAAGCACATGTTTTTGGCCAGCTACTACTCCAAAAAGTGTTCTACAACTCCTAAACTACAAGAGATAGAGCAAACGGCATTTGGACAAAGGAGTATCCCTTCTTAAGGATGAGGACCTGGTGCTCATTTTAATGCTTGAATCGTCCTTATCTGATATGTAGTTTTTATTTTAGAAAATAAATAAAAAAAATAAAAATTGACAAAAACGGGCACATGAAATTAACATGAAATCTAATTTTTAAAATTATTTTAAGGATACAGTCTTATGGGCAGTAGCTTAAGGAACATTTTGATGCATAAATCGTCCTTTTATGATGTATGGTTAAGAAGTTATGGCTAAAAAATCAAAAAAATCGCACAAAACCACGTCAAAAACTATGATTCATGTAAAAAATTTTAACTAAGATTCTTGAAAAAAAATCAAATTCCAGAAAACTTTTTTCTGAATATGTAGTCTTGTGTATATATGTATAAGAAACAATTTGGTGTATAAATCGTCCTTGTAGGATGTATGGTTTGGGAGTTATGACGGAAAAAGCACATGTTTTTGGCCAGCTACCACTCCAAAAAGTGTTCTACAACTCATAAACTACAAGAGATAGAGCAAACGGCATTTGGACAAAGGAGTATCCTTTCTTAAGGACGAGGACCTGGTGCTCATTTTAATGCATGAATCGTCCTTATCTGATATGTAGTTTTTATTTTAGAAAATAAAAAAAAAAAATAAAAATTGACAAAAAAGGGCACATGAAATTAACATGAAATCTAATTTTTAAAATTATTTTAAGGATACAGTCTTGTGGACAGTAGCTTAAGGAACATTTTGATGCATAAATCGTCCTTTTATGATGTATGGTTTAGAAGTTATGGCTAAAAAATCAAAAAAATCGCAAAAAACCACGTCAAAAACTATGATTCATGTAAAAAATTTTAAATAAGATTCTTGAAAAAAAATCAAATTCCAGAAAACTTTTTTCTGAATATGCAGTCTTGTGTATATATGTATTACAAACAATTTGGTGTATAAATCGTTCTTGTAGGATGTATGGTTTGGGAGTTATGATGGAAAAAGCACATGTTTTTGGCCAGCTTCCACTCCAAAAAGTGTTCTACAACTCCTAAACTACAAGAGATAGAGCAAACGGCATTTGGACAAAGGAGTATCCCTTCTTAAGGACGAGGACCTGGTGCTCATTTTAATGCATGAATCGTCCTTATCTGATATGTAGTTTTTATTTTAGAAAATAAATAAAAAAAATAAAAATTGACAAAAAAGGGCACATGAAATTAACATGAAATCTAATTTTTAAAATTATTTTAAGGATACAGTCTTGTGGGCAGTAGCTTAAAGAACATTTTGATGCATAAATCGTCCTTTTATGATGTATGGTTTAGAAGTTATGGCTAAAAAATCAAAAAAATCGCACAAAACCACGTCAAAAACTATGATTCATGTAAAAAATTTTAACTAAGATTCTTGAAAAAAAATCAAATTCCAGAAAACTTTTTTCTGAATATGCAGTCTTGTGTATATATGTATTAGAAACAATTTGGTGTATAAATTGTCCTTGTAGGATGTACAGTTTGGGAGTTATGACGGAAAAAGCACATGTTTTTGGCCAGCTACTACTCCAAAAAGTGTTCTACAACTCCTAAACTACAAGAGATAGAGCAAACGGCATTTGGACAAAGGAGTATCCCTTCTTAAGGACGAGGACCTGGTGCTCATTTTAATGCATGAATCGTCCTTATCTGATATGTAGTTTTTATTTTAGAAAATAAATAAAAAAAATAAAAATTGACAAAAAAGGGCCCATGAAATTAACATGAAAACTAATTTTTAAAATTATTTTAAGGATACAGTCTTGTGGGCAGTAGCTTAAGGAACATTTTGATGCATAAATCGTCCTTTTATGATGTATGGTTTAGAAGTTATGGCTAAAAAATCAAAAAAATCGCACAAAACCACGTCAAAAACTATGATTCATGTAAAAAATTTTAACTAAGATTCTTGAAAAAAAATCAAAATCCAGAAAACTTTTTTCTGAATATGTAGTCTTGTGTATATATGTATAAGAAACAATTTGGTGTATAAATCGTCCTTGTAGGATGTATGGTTTGGGAGTTATGACGGAAAAAGCACATGTTTTTGGCCAGCTACCACTCCAAAAAGTGTTCTACAACTCCTAAACTACAAGAGATAGAGCAAACGGCATTTGGACAAAGGAGTATCCTTTCTTAAGGACGAGGACCTGGTGCTCATTTTAATGCATGAATCGTCCTTATCTGATATGTAGTTTTTATTTTAGAAAATAAAAATAAAAAATAAAAATTGACAAAAAAGGGCACATGAAATTAACATGAAATCTAATTTTTAAAATTATTTTAAGGATACAGTCTTGTGGACAGTAGCTTAAGGTAGCTTTTGATGCATAAATCGTCCTTTTATGATGTATGGTTTTATGATGTATAAGTTATGGCTAAAAAATCAAAAAAATCGCAAAAAACCACGTCAAAAACTATGATTCATGTAAAAAATTTTAAATAAGATTCTTGAAAAAAAATCAAATTCCAGAAAACTTTTTTCTGAATATGCAGTCTTGTGTATATATGTATTACAAACAATTTGGTGTATAAATCGTTCTTGTAGGATGTATGGTTTGGGAGTTATGATGGAAAAAGCACATGTTTTTGGCCAGCTTCCACTCCAAAAAGTGTTCTACAACTCCTAAACTACAAGAGATAGAGCAAACGGCATTTGGACAAAGGAGTATCCCTTCTTAAGGACGAGGACCTGGTGCTCATTTTATTGCATGAATCGTCCTTATCTGATATGTAGTTTTTATTTTAGAAAATAAATAAAAAAAATAAAAATTGACAAAAAAGGGCACATGAAATTAACATGAAATCTAATTTTTAAAATTATTTTAAGGATACAGTCTTGTGGGCAGTAGCTTAAGGAACATTTTGATGCATAAATCGTCCTTTTATGATGTATGGTTTAGAAGTTATGGCTAAAAAATCAAAAAAATCGCACAAAACCACGTCAAAAACTATGATTCATGTAAAAAATTTTAACTAAGATTCTTGAAAAAAAATCAAATTCCAGAAAACTTTTTTCTGAATATGCAGTCTTGTGTATATATGTATTAGAAACAATTTGGTGTATAAATTGTCCTTGTAGGATGTACAGTTTGGGAGTTATGACGGAAAAAGCACATGTTTTTGGCCAGCTACTACTCCAAAAAGTGTTCTACAACTCCTAAACTACAAGAGATAGAGCAAACGGCATTTGGACAAAGGAGTATCCCTTCTTAAGGACGAGGACCTGGTGCTCATTTTAATGAATGAATCGTCCTTATCTGATATGTAGTTTTTATTTTAGAAAATAAATAAAAAAAATAAAAATTGACAAAAAAGGGCACATGAAATTAACATGAAATCTAATTTTTAAAATTATTTTAAGGATACAGTCTTGTGGGCAGTAGCTTAAGGAACATTTTGATGCATAAATCGTCCTTTTATGATGTATGGTTTAGAAGTTATGGCTAAAAAATCAAAAAAATCGCACAAAACCACGTCAAAAACTATGATTCATGTAAAAAATTTTAACTAAGATTCTTGAAAAAAAATCAAATTCCAGAAAACTTTTTTCTGAATATGCAGTCTTGTGTATATATGTATTAGAAACAATTTGGTGTATAAATTGTCCTTGTAGGATGTACAGTTTGGGAGTTATGACGGAAAAAGCACATGTTTTTGGCCAGCTACTACTCCAAAAAGTGTTCTACAACTCCTAAACTACAAGAGATAGAGCAAACGGCATTTGGACAAAGGAGTATCCCTTCTTAAGGATGAGGACCTGGTGCTCATTTTAATGCTTGAATCGTCCTTATCTGATATGTAGTTTTTATTTTAGAAAATAAATAAAAAAAATAAAAATTGACAAAAACGGGCACATGAAATTAACATGAAATCTAATTTTTAAAATTATTTTAAGGATACAGTCTTATGGGCAGTAGCTTAAGGAACATTTTGATGCATAAATCGTCCTTTTATGATGTATGGTTTAGAAGTTATGGCTAAAAAATCAAAAAAATCGCACAAAACCACGTCAAAAACTATGATTCATGTAAAAAATTTTAACTAAGATTCTTGAAAAAAAATCAAATTCCAGAAAACTTTTTTCTGAATATGCAGTCTTGTGTATATATGTATTAGAAACAATTTGGTGTATAAATCGTCCTTGTAGGATGTATGGTTTGCGAGTTATGACGGAAAAAGCACATGTTTTTGGCCAGCTACCACTCCAAAAAGTGTTCTACAACTCATAAACTACAAGAGATAGAGCAAACGGCATTTGCACAAAGGAGTATCCTTTCTTAAGGACGAGGACCTGGTGCTCATTTTAATGCATGAATCGTCCTTATCTGATATGTAGTTTTTATTTTAGAAAATAAATAAAAAAAATAAAAATTGACAAAAAAGGGCACATGAAATTAACATGAAATCTAATTTTTAAAATTATTTTAAGGATACAGTCTTGTGGGCAGTAGCTTAAGGAACATTTTGATGCATAAATCGTCCTTTTATGATGTATGGTTTAGAAGTAATGGCTAAAAAATCAAAAAAATCGCACAAAACCACGTCAAAAACTATGATTCATGTAAAAAATTTTAACTAAGATTCTTGAAAAAAAATCAAATTCCAGAAAACTTTTTTCTGAATATGCAGTCTTGTGTATATATGTATTAGAAACAATTTGGTGTATAAATTGTCCTTGTAGGATGTACAGTTTGGGAGTTATGACGGAAAAAGCACATGTTTTTGGCCAGCTACTACTCCAAAAAGTGTTCTACAACTCATAAATTACAAGAGATAGAGCAAACGGCATTTGGACAAAGGAGTATCCCTTCTTAAGGACGAGGACCTGGTGCTCATTTTAATGCATGAATCGTCCTTATCTGATATGTAGTTTTTATTTTAGAAAATAAATAAAAAAAATAAAAATTGACAAAAAAGGGCACATGAAATTAACATGAAATCTAATTTTTAAAATTATTTTAAGGATACAGTCTTGTGGGCAGTAGCTTAAGGAACATTTTGATGCATAAATCGTCCTTTTATGATGTATGGTTTAGAAGTAATGGCTAAAAAATCAAAAAATCGCACAAAACCACGTCAAAAACTATGATTCATGTAAAAAATTTTAACTAAGATTCTTGAAAAAAAATCAAATTCCAGAAAACTTTTTTCTGAATATGCAGTCTTGTGTATATATGTATTAGAAACAATTTGGTGTATAAATTGTCCTTGTAGGATGTACAGTTTGGGAGTTATGACGGAAAAAGCACATGTTTTTGGCCAGCTTCCACTCCAAAAAGTGTTCTACAACTCATAAATTACAAGAGATAGAGCAAACGGCATTTGGACAAAGGAGTATCCCTTCTTAAGGACGAGGACCTGGTGCTCATTTTAATGCATGAATCGTCCTTATCTGATATGTAGTTTTTATTTTAGAAAATAAATAAAAAAAATAAAAATTGACAAAAAAGGGCACATGAAATAAACATGAAATCTAATTTTTAAAATTATTTTAAGGATACAGTCTTGTGGGCAGTAGCTTAAGGAACATTTTGATGCATAAATCGTCCTTTTATGATGTATGGTTTAGAAGTTATGGCTAAAAAATCAAAAAAATCGCACAAAACCACGTCAAAAACTATGATTCATGTAAAAAATTTTAACTAAGATTCTTGAAAAAAAATCAAATTCCAGAAAACTTTTTTCTGAATATGCAGTATTGTGTATATATGTATTAGAAACAATTTGGTGTATAAATTGTCCTTGTAGGATGTACAGTTTGGGAGTTATGACGGAAAAAGCACATGTTTTTGGCCAGCTACTACTCCAAAAAGTGTTCTACAACTCCTAAACTACAAGAGATAGAGCAAACGGCATTTGGACAAAGGAGTATCCCTTCTTAAGGATGAGGACCTGGTGCTCATTTTAATGCTTGAATCGTCCTTATCTGATATGTAGTTTTTATTTTAGAAAATAAATAAAAAAAATAAAAATTGACAAAAACGGGCACATGAAATTAACATGAAATCTAATTTTTAAAATTATTTTAAGGATACAGTCTTATGGGCAGTAGCTTAAGGAACATTTTGATGCATAAATCGTCCTTTTATGATGTATGGTTAAGAAGTTATGGCTAAAAAATCAAAAAAATCGCACAAAACCACGTCAAAAACTATGATTCATGTAAAAAATTTTAACTAAGATTCTTGAAAAAAAATCAAATTCCAGAAAACTTTTTTCTGAATATGTAGTCTTGTGTATATATGTATAAGAAACAATTTGGTGTATAAATCGTCCTTGTAGGATGTATGGTTTGGGAGTTATGACGGAAAAAGCACATGTTTTTGGCCAGCTACCACTCCAAAAAGTGTTCTACAACTCATAAACTACAAGAGATAGAGCAAACGGCATTTGGACAAAGGAGTATCCTTTCTTAAGGACGAGGACCTGGTGCTCATTTTAATGCATGAATCGTCCTTATCTGATATGTAGTTTTTATTTTAGAAAATAAAAAAAAAAATAAAAATTGACAAAAAAGGGCACATGAAATTAACATGAAATCTAATTTTTAAAATTATTTTAAGGATACAGTCTTGTGGACAGTAGCTTAAGGAACATTTTGATGCATAAATCGTCCTTTTATGATGTATGGTTTAGAAGTTATGGCTAAAAAATCAAAAAAATCGCAAAAAACCACGTCAAAAACTATGATTCATGTAAAAAATTTTAAATAAGATTCTTGAAAAAAAATCAAATTCCAGAAAACTTTTTTCTGAATATGCAGTCTTGTGTATATATGTATTACAAACAATTTGGTGTATAAATCGTTCTTGTAGGATGTATGGTTTGGGAGTTATGATGGAAAAAGCACATGTTTTTGGCCAGCTTCCACTCCAAAAAGTGTTCTACAACTCCTAAACTACAAGAGATAGAGCAAACGGCATTTGGACAAAGGAGTATCCCTTCTTAAGGACGAGGACCTGGTGCTCATTTTAATGCATGAATCGTCCTTATCTGATATGTAGTTTTTATTTTAGAAAATAAATAAAAAAAATAAAAATTGACAAAAAAGGGCACATGAAATTAACATGAAATCTAATTTTTAAAATTATTTTAAGGATACAGTCTTGTGGGCAGTAGCTTAAGGAACATTTTGATGCATAAATCGTCCTTTTATGATGTATGGTTTAGAAGTTATGGCTAAAAAATCAAAAAAATCGCACAAAACCACGTCAAAAACTATGATTCATGTAAAAAATTTTAACTAAGATTCTTGAAAAAAAATCAAATTCCAGAAAACTTTTTTCTGAATATGCAGTCTTGTGTATATATGTATTAGAAACAATTTGGTGTATAAATTGTCCTTGTAGGATGTACAGTTTGGGAGTTATGACGGAAAAAGCACATGTTTTTGGCCAGCTACTACTCCAAAAAGTGTTCTACAACTCCTAAACTACAAGAAATAGAGCAAACGGCATTTGGACAAAGGAGTATCCCTTCTTAAGGACGAGGACCTGGTGCTCATTTTAATGCATGAATCGTCCTTATCTGATATGTAGTTTTTATTTTAGAAAATAAATAAAAAAAATAAAAATTGACAAAAAAGGGCACATGAAATTAACATGAAATCTAATTTTTAAAATTATTTTAAGGATACAGTCTTGTGGGCAGTAGCTTAAGGAACATTTTGATGCATAAATCGTCCTTTTATGATGTATGGTTCAGAAGTTATGGCTAAAAAATCAAAAAAATCGCACAAAACCACGTCAAAAACTATGATTCATGTAAAAAATTTTAACTAAGATTCTTGAAAAAAAATCAATTCTTGAAAAAAAACAAATTGTCCTTGTAGGATGTACAGTTTGGGAGTTATGACGGAAAAAGCACATGTTTTTGGCCAGCTACTACTCCAAAAAGTGTTCTACAACTCCTAAACTACAAGAGATAGAGCAAACGGCATTTGGACAAAGGAGTATCCCTTCTTAAGGACGAGGACCTGGTGCTCATTTTAATGCATGAATCGTCCTTATCTGATATGTAGTTTTTATTTTAGAAAATAAATAAAAAAAATAAAAATTGACAAAAAAGGGCCCATGAAATTAACATGAAATCTAATTTTTAAAATTATTTTAAGGATACAGTCTTGTGGGCAGTAGCTTAAGGAACATTTTGATGCATAAATCGTCCTTTTATGATGTATGGTTTAGAAGTTATGGCTAAAAAATCAAAAAAATCGCACAAAACCACGTCAAAAACTATGATTCATGTAAAAAATTTTAACTAAGATTCTTGAAAAAAAATCAAAATCCAGAAAACTTTTTTCTGAATATGTAGTCTTGTGTATATATGTATAAGAAACAATTTGGTGTATAAATCGTCCTTGTAGGATGTATGGTTTGGGAGTTATGACGGAAAAAGCACATGTTTTTGGCCAGCTACCACTCCAAAAAGTGTTCTACAACTCCTAAACTACAAGAGATAGAGCAAACGGCATTTGGACAAAGGAGTATCCTTTCTTAAGGACGAGGACCTGGTGCTCATTTTAATGCATGAATCGTCCTTATCTGATATGTAGTTTTTATTTTAGAAAATAAAAATAAAAAATAAAAATTGACAAAAAAGGGCACATGAAATTAACATGAAATCTAATTTTTAAAATTATTTTAAGGATACAGTCTTGTGGACAGTAGCTTAAGGTAGCTTTTGATGCATAAATCGTCCTTTTATGATGTATGGTTTAGAAGTTATGGCTAAAAAATCAAAAAAATCGCAAAAAACCACGTCAAAAACTATGATTCATGTAAAAAATTTTAAATAAGATTCTTGAAAAAAAATCAAATTCCAGAAAACTTTTTTCTGAATATGCAGTCTTGTGTATATATGTATTACAAACAATTTGGTGTATAAATCGTTCTTGTAGGATGTATGGTTTGGGAGTTATGATGGAAAAAGCACATGTTTTTGGCCAGCTTCCACTCCAAAAAGTGTTCTACAACTCCTAAACTACAAGAGATAGAGCAAACGGCATTTGGACAAAGGAGTATCCCTTCTTAAGGACGAGGACCTGGTGCTCATTTTATTGCATGAATCGTCCTTATCTGATATGTAGTTTTTATTTTAGAAAATAAATAAAAAAAATAAAAATTGACAAAAAAGGGCACATGAAATTAACATGATATCTAATTTTTAAAATTATTTTAAGGATACAGTCTTGTGGGCAGTAGCTTAAGGAACATTTTGATGCATAAATCGTCCTTTTATGATGTATGGTTTAGAAGTTATGGCTAAAAAATCAAAAAAATCGCACAAAACCACGTCAAAAACTATGATTCATGTAAAAAATTTTAACTAAGATTCTTGAAAAAAAATCAAATTCCAGAAAACTTTTTTCTGAATATGCAGTCTTGTGTATATATGTATTAGAAACAATTTGGTGTATAAATTGTCCTTGTAGGATGTACAGTTTGGGAGTTATGACGGAAAAAGCACATGTTTTTGGCCAGCTACTACTCCAAAAAGTGTTCTACAACTCCTAAACTACAAGAGATAGAGCAAACGGCATTTGGACAAAGGAGTATCCCTTCTTAAGGACGAGGACCTGGTGCTCATTTTAATGAATGAATCGTCCTTATCTGATATGTAGTTTTTATTTTAGAAAATAAATAAAAAAAATAAAAATTGACAAAAAAGGGCACATGAAATTAACATGAAATCTAATTTTTAAAATTATTTTAAGGATACAGTCTTGTGGGCAGTAGCTTAAGGAACATTTTGATGCATAAATCGTCCTTTTATGATGTATGGTTTAGAAGTTATGGCTAAAAAATCAAAAAAATCGCACAAAACCACGTCAAAAACTATGATTCATGTAAAAAATTTTAACTAAGATTCTTGAAAAAAAATCAAATTCCAGAAAACTTTTTTCTGAATATGCAGTCTTGTGTATATATGTATTAGAAACAATTTGGTGTATAAATTGTCCTTGTAGGATGTACAGTTTGGGAGTTATGACGGAAAAAGCACATGTTTTTGGCCAGCTACTACTCCAAAAAGTGTTCTACAACTCCTAAACTACAAGAGATAGAGCAAACGGCATTTGGACAAAGGAGTATCCCTTCTTAAGGATGAGGACCTGGTGCTCATTTTAATGCTTGAATCGTCCTTATCTGATATGTAGTTTTTATTTTAGAAAATAAATAAAAAAAATAAAAATTGACAAAAACGGGCACATGAAATTAACATGAAATCTAATTTTTAAAATTATTTTAAGGATACAGTCTTATGGGCAGTAGCTTAAGGAACATTTTGATGCATAAATCGTCCTTTTATGATGTATGGTTTAGAAGTTATGGCTAAAAAATCAAAAAAATCGCACAAAACCACGTCAAAAACTATGATTCATGTAAAAAATTTTAACTAAGATTCTTGAAAAAAAATCAAATTCCAGAAAACTTTTTTCTGAATATGCAGTCTTGTGTATATATGTATTAGAAACAATTTGGTGTATAAATCGTCCTTGTAGGATGTATGGTTTGGGAGTTATGACGGAAAAAGCACATGTTTTTGGCCAGCTACCACTCCAAAAAGTGTTCTACAACTCCTAAACTACAAGAGATAGAGCAAACGGCATTTGGACAAAGGAGTATCCTTTCTTAAGGACGAGGACCTGGTGCTCATTTTAATGCATGAATCGTCCTTATCTGATATGTAGTTTTTATTTTAGAAAATAAAAAAAAAAAATAAAAATTGACAAAAAAGGGCACATGAAATTAACATGAAATCTAATTTTTAAAATTATTTTAAGGATACAGTCTTGTGGACAGTAGCTTAAGGAACATTTTGATGCATAAATCGTCCTTTTATGATGTATGGTTTAGAAGTTATGGCTAAAAAATCAAAAAAATCGCAAAAAACCACGTCAAAAACTATGATTCATGTAAAAAATTTTAAATAAGATTCTTGAAAAAAAATCAAATTCCAGAAAACTTTTTTCTGAATATGCAGTCTTGTGTATATATGTATTACAAACAATTTGGTGTATAAATCGTTCTTGTAGGATGTATGGTTTGGGAGTTATGATGGAAAAAGCACATGTTTTTGGCCAGCTTCCACTCCAAAAAGTGTTCTACAACTCCTAAACTACAAGAGATAGAGCAAACGGCATTTGGACAAAGGAGTATCCCTTCTTAAGGACGAGGACCTGGTGCTCATTTTATTGCATGAATCGTCCTTATCTGATATGTAGTTTTTATTTTAGAAAATAAATAAAAAAAATAAAAATTGACAAAAAAGGGCACATGAAATTAACATGAAATCTAATTTTTAAAATTATTTTAAGGATACAGTCTTGTGGGCAGTAGCTTAAGGGACATTTTGATGCATAAATCGTCCTTTTATGATGTATGGTTTAGAAGTTATGGCTAAAAAATCAAAAAAATCGCACAAAACCACGTCAAAAACTATGATTCATGTAAAAAATTTTAAAAGATTCTTGAAAAAAAATCAAATTCCAGAAAACTTTTTTCTGAATATGCAGTCTTGTGTATATATGTATTAGAAACAATTTGGTGTATAAATTGTCCTTGTAGGATGTACAGTTTGGGAGTTATGACGGAAAAAGCACATGTTTTTGGCCAGCTACCACTCCAAAAAGTGTTCTACAACTCCTAAACTACAAGAGACAGAGCAAACGGCATTTGGACAAAGGAGTATCCCTTCTTAAGGACGAGGACCTGGTGCTCATTTTAATGCATGAATCGTCCTTATCTGATATGTAGTTTTTATTTTAGAAAATAAATAAAAAACATAAAAATTGACAAAAAGAGCACATGAAATTAACATGAAATCTAATTTTTAACGGTATGGTTTGGGAGTTATGATGGAAAAAGCACATGTTTTTGGCCAGCTTCCACTCCAAAAAGTGTTCTACAACTCCTAAACTACAAGAGATAGAGCAAACGGCATTTGGACAAAGGAGTATCCCTTCTTAAGGACGAGGACCTGGTGCTCATTTTAATGCATGAATCGTCCTTATCTGATATGTAGTTTTTATTTTAGAAAATAATTAAAAAAAATAAAAATTGACAAAAAAGGGCATATGAAATTAACATGAAATCTAATTTTTAAAATTATTTTAAGGATACAGTCTTGTGGGCAGTAGCTTAAGGAACATTTTGATGCATAAATCGTCCTTTTATGATGTATGGTTTAGAAGTTATGGCTAAAAAATCAAAAAAATCGCACAAAACCACGTCAAAAACTATGATTCATGTAAAAAATTTTAACTAAGATTCTTGAAAAAAAATCAAATTCCAGAAAACTTTTTTCTGAATATGCAGTCTTGTGTATATATGTATTAGAAACAATTTGGTGTATAAATTGTCCTTGTAGGATGTACAGTTTGGGAGTTATGACGGAAAAAGCACATGTTTTTGGCCAGCTACTACTCCAAAAAGTGTTCTACAACTCCTAAACTACAAGAGATAGAGCAAACGGCATTTGGACAAAGGAGTATCCCTTCTTAAGGATGAGGACCTGGTGCTCATTTTAATGCTTGAATCGTCCTTATCTGATATGTAGTTTTTATTTTAGAAAATAAATAAAAAAAATAAAAATTGACAAAAACGGGCACATGAAATTAACATGAAATCTAATTTTTAAAATTATTTTAAGGATACAGTCTTATGGGCAGTAGCTTAAGGAACATTTTGATGCATAAATCGTCCTTTTATGATGTATGGTTTAGAAGTTATGGCTAAAAAATCAAAAAAATCGCACAAAACCACGTCAAAAACTATGATTCATGTAAAAAATTTTAACTAAGATTCTTGAAAAAAAATCAAATTCCAGAAAACTTTTTTCTGAATATGCAGTCTTGTGTATATATGTATTAGAAACAATTTGGTGTATAAATCGTCCTTGTAGGATGTATGGTTTGGGAGTTATGACGGAAAAAGCACATGTTTTTGGCCAGCTACCACTCCAAAAAGTGTTCTACAACTCCTAAACTACAAGAGATAGAGCAAACGGCATTTGGACAAAGGAGTATCCTTTCTTAAGGACGAGGACCTGGTGCTCATTTTAATGCATGAATCGTCCTTATCTGATATGTAGTTTTTATTTTAGAAAATAAAAAAAAAAAATAAAAATTGACAAAAAAGGGCACATGAAATTAACATGAAATCTAATTTTTAAAATTATTTTAAGGATACAGTCTTGTGGACAGTAGCTTAAGGAACATTTTGATGCATAAATCGTCCTTTTATGATGTATGGTTTAGAAGTTATGGCTAAAAAATCAAAAAAATCGCAAAAAACCACGTCAAAAACTATGATTCATGTAAAAAATTTTAAATAAGATTCTTGAAAAAAAATCAAATTCCAGAAAACTTTTTTCTGAATATGCAGTCTTGTGTATATATGTATTACAAACAATTTGGTGTATAAATCGTTCTTGTAGGATGTATGGTTTGGGAGTTATGATGGAAAAAGCACATGTTTTTGGCCAGCTTCCACTCCAAAAAGTGTTCTACAACTCCTAAACTACAAGAGATAGAGCAAACGGCATTTGGACAAAGGAGTATCCCTTCTTAAGGACGAGGACCTGGTGCTCATTTTATTGCATGAATCGTCCTTATCTGATATGTAGTTTTTATTTTAGAAAATAAATAAAAAAAATAAAAATTGACAAAAAAGGGCACATGAAATTAACATGAAATCTAATTTTTAAAATTATTTTAAGGATACAGTCTTGTGGGCAGTAGCTTAAGGGACATTTTGATGCATAAATCGTCCTTTTATGATGTATGGTTTAGAAGTTATGGCTAAAAAATCAAAAAAATCGCACAAAACCACGTCAAAAACTATGATTCATGTAAAAAATTTTAAAAGATTCTTGAAAAAAAATCAAATTCCAGAAAACTTTTTTCTGAATATGCAGTCTTGTGTATATATGTATTAGAAACAATTTGGTGTATAAATTGTCCTTGTAGGATGTACAGTTTGGGAGTTATGACGGAAAAAGCACATGTTTTTGGCCAGCTACCACTCCAAAAAGTGTTCTACAACTCCTAAACTACAAGAGACAGAGCAAACGGCATTTGGACAAAGGAGTATCCCTTCTTAAGGACGAGGACCTGGTGCTCATTTTAATGCATGAATCGTCCTTATCTGATATGTAGTTTTTATTTTAGAAAATAAATAAAAAACATAAAAATTGACAAAAAGAGCACATGAAATTAACATGAAATCTAATTTTTAACGGTATGGTTTGGGAGTTATGATGGAAAAAGCACATGTTTTTGGCCAGCTTCCACTCCAAAAAGTGTTCTACAACTCCTAAACTACAAGAGATAGAGCAAACGGCATTTGGACAAAGGAGTATCCCTTCTTAAGGACGAGGACCTGGTGCTCATTTTAATGCATGAATCGTCCTTATCTGATATGTAGTTTTTATTTTAGAAAATAATTAAAAAAAATAAAAATTGACAAAAAAGGGCATATGAAATTAACATGAAATCTAATTTTTAAAATTATTTTAAGGATACAGTCTTGTGGGCAGTAGCTTAAGGAACATTTTGATGCATAAATCGTCCTTTTATGATGTATGGTTTAGAAGTTATGGCTAAAAAATCAAAAAAATCGCACAAAACCACGTCAAAAACTATGATTCATGTAAAAAATTTTAAATAAGATTCTTGAAAAAAAAATCAAATTCCAGAAAACTTTTTTCTGAATATGCAGTCTTGTGTATATATGTATTAGAAACAATTTGGTGTATAAATTGTCCTTGTAGGATGTACAGTTTGGGAGTTATGACGGAAAACGCACATGTTTTTGGCCAGCTACTACTCCAAAAAGTGTTCTACAACTCATAAACTACAAGAGATAGAGCAAACGGCATTTGGACAAAGGAGTATCCCTTCTTAAGGACGAGGACCTGGTGCTCATTTTAATGCATGAAATCGTCCTTATCTGATATGTAGTTTTTATTTTAGAAAATAAATAAAAAAAATAAAAATTGACAAAAAAGGGCACATGAAATTAACATGAAATCTAATTTTTAAAATTATTTTAAGGATACAGTCTTGTGGACAGTAGCTTAAGGAACATTTTGATGCATAAATCGTCCTTTTATGATGTATGGTTTAGAAGTTATGGCTAAAAAATCAAAAAAATCGCACAAAACCACGTCAAAAACTATGATTCATGTAAAAAATTTTAACTAAGATTCTTGAAAATAAATCAAATTCCAGAAAACTTTTTTCTGAATATGCAGTCTTGTGTATATATGTATTAGAAACAATTTGGTGTATAAATCGTCCTTGTAGGATGTATGGTTTGGGAGTTATGACGGAAAAAGCACATGTTTTTGGCCAGCTACCACTCCAAAAAGTGTTCTACAACTCCTAAACTACAAGAGATAGAGCAAACGGCATTTGGACAAAGGAGTATCCCTTCTTAAGGACGAGGACCTGGTGCTCATTTTAATGCATGAATCGTCCTTATCTGATATGTAGTTTTTATTTTAGAAAATAAATAAAAAAAATAAAAATTGACAAAAAAGGGCACATGAAATTAACATGAAATCTAATTTTTAAAATTATTTTAAGGATACAGTCTTGTGGGCAGTAGCTTAAGGAACATTTTGATGCATAAATCGTCCTTTTATGATGTATGGTTTAGAAGTTATGGCTAAAAAATCAAAAAAATCGCACAAAACCACGTCAAAAACTATGATTCATGTAAAAAATTTTAACTAAGATTCTTGAAAAAAAATCAAATTCCAGTAAACTTTTTTCTGAATATGCATCTTGTGTATATATGTATTAGAAACAATTTGGTGTATAAATTTTCCTTGTAGGATGTACAGTTTGGGAGTTATGACGGAAAAAGCACATGTTTTTGGCCAGCTACTACTCCAAAAAGTGTTCTACAACTCATAAACTACAAGAGATAGAGCAAACGGCATTTGGACAAAGGAGTATCCCTTCTTAAGGACGAGGACCTGGTGCTCATTTTAATGCATGAACCGTCCTTATCTGATATGTAGTTTTTATTTTAGAAAATAAATAAAAGAAATAAAAATTGACAAAAAAGGGCACATGAAATTAACATGAAATCTAATTTTTAAAATTATTTAAAGGATACAGTCTTGTGGGCAGTAGCTTAAGGAACATTTTGATGCATAAATCGTCCTTTTATCATGTATGGTTTAGAAGTTATGGCTAAAAAATCAAAAAAATCGCACAAAACCACGTCAAAAACTATGATTCATGTAAAAAATTTTAACTAAGATTCTTGAAAAAAAATCAAATTCCAGAAAACTTTTTTCTGAATATGCAGTCTTGTGTATATATGTATTAGAAACAATTTGATGTATAAATTGTCCTTGTAGGATGTATGGTTTGGGAGTTATGATGGAAAAAGCACATGTTTTTGGCCAGCTTCCACTCCAAAAAGTGTTCTACAACTCCTAAACTACAAGAGATAGAGCAAACGGCATTTGGACAAAGGAGTATCCCTTCTTAAGGACGAGGACCTGGTGCTCATTTTAATGCATGAATCGTCCTTATCTGATATGTAGTTTTTATTTTAGAAAATAAATAAAAAAAATAAAAATTGACAAAAAAGGGCATATGAAATTAACATGAAATCTAATTTTTAAAATTATTTTAAGGATACAGTCTTGTGGGCAGTAGCTTAAGGAACATTTTGATGCATAAATCGTCCTTTTATGATGTATGGTTTAGAAGTTATGGCTAAAAAATCAAAAAAATCGCACAAAACCACGTCAAAAACTATGATTCATGTAAAAAATTTTAAATAAGATTCTTGAAAAAAAATCAAATTCCAGAAAACTTTTTTCTGAATATGCAGTCTTGTGTATATATGTATTAGAAACAATTTGGTGTATAAATTGTCCTTGTAGGATGTACAGTTTGGGAGTTATGACGGAAAACGCACATGTTTTTGGCCAGCTACTACTCCAAAAAGTGTTCTACAACTCATAAACTACAAGAGATAGAGCAAACGGCATTTGGACAAAGGAGTATCCCTTCTTAAGGACGAGGACCTGGTGCTCATTTTAATGCATGAAATCGTCCTTATCTGATATGTAGTTTTTATTTTAGAAAATAAATAAAAAAAATAAAAATTGACAAAAAAGGGCACATGAAATTAACATGAAATCTAATTTTTAAAATTATTTTAAGGATACAGTCTTGTGGACAGTAGCTTAAGGAACATTTTGATGCATAAATCGTCCTTTTATGATGTATGGTTTAGAAGTTATGGCTAAAAAATCAAAAAAATCGCACAAAACCACGTCAAAAACTATGATTCATGTAAAAAATTTTAACTAAGATTCTTGAAAATAAATCAAATTCCAGAAAACTTTTTTCTGAATATGCAGTCTTGTGTATATATGTATTAGAAACAATTTGGTGTATAAATCGTCCTTGTAGGATGTATGGTTTGGGAGTTATGACGGAAAAAGCACATGTTTTTGGCCAGCTACCACTCCAAAAAGTGTTCTACAACTCCTAAACTACAAGAGATAGAGCAAACGGCATTTGGACAAAGGAGTATCCCTTCTTAAGGACGAGGACCTGGTGCTCATTTTAATGCATGAATCGTCCTTATCTGATATGTAGTTTTTATTTTAGAAAATAAATAAAAAAAATAAAAATTGACAAAAAAGGGCACATGAAATTAACATGAAATCTAATTTTTAAAATTATTTTAAGGATACAGTCTTGTGGGCAGTAGCTTAAGGAACATTTTGATGCATAAATCGTCCTTTTATGATGTATGGTTTAGAAGTTATGGCTAAAAAATCAAAAAAATCGCACAAAACCACGTCAAAAACTATGATTCATGTAAAAAATTTTAACTAAGATTCTTGAAAAAAAATCAAATTCCAGTAAACTTTTTTCTGAATATGCATCTTGTGTATATATGTATTAGAAACAATTTGGTGTATAAATTTTCCTTGTAGGATGTACAGTTTGGGAGTTATGACGGAAAAAGCACATGTTTTTGGCCAGCTACTACTCCAAAAAGTGTTCTACAACTCATAAACTACAAGAGATAGAGCAAACGGCATTTGGACAAAGGAGTATCCCTTCTTAAGGACGAGGACCTGGTGCTCATTTTAATGCATGAACCGTCCTTATCTGATATGTAGTTTTTATTTTAGAAAATAAATAAAAGAAATAAAAATTGACAAAAAAGGGCACATGAAATTAACATGAAATCTAATTTTTAAAATTATTTAAAGGATACAGTCTTGTGGGCAGTAGCTTAAGGAACATTTTGATGCATAAATCGTCCTTTTATCATGTATGGTTTAGAAGTTATGGCTAAAAAATCAAAAAAATCGCACAAAACCACGTCAAAAACTATGATTCATGTAAAAAATTTTAACTAAGATTCTTGAAAAAAAATCAAATTCCAGAAAACTTTTTTCTGAATATGCAGTCTTGTGTATATATGTATTAGAAACAATTTGATGTATAAATTGTCCTTGTAGGATGTACAGTTTGGGAGTTATGACGGAAAAAGCACATGTTTTTGGCCAGCTTCCACTCCAAAAAGTGTTCTACAACTCCTAAACTACAAGAGATAGAGCAAACGGCATTTGGACAAAGGAGTATCCCTTCTTAAGGATGAGGACCTGGTGCTCATTTTAATGCATGAATCGTCCTTATCTGATATGTAGTTTTCATTTTAGAAAATAAATAAAAAAAATAAAAATTGACAAAAAAGGGCACATGAAATTAGCATGAAATCTAATTTTTAAAATTATTTTAAGGATACAGTCTTGTGGGCAGTAGCTTAAGGAACATTTTGATGCATAAATCGTCTTTTTATGATGTATGGTTTAGAAGTTATGGCTAAAAAATCAAAAAAATCGCACAAAACCACGTCAAAAACTATGATTCATGTAAAAAATTTTAACTAAGATTCTTGAAAAAAAATCAAATTCCAGAAAACTTTTTTCTGAATATGCAGTCTTGTGTATATATGTATTAGAAACAATTTGGTGTATAAATCGTCCTTGTAGGATGTATGGTTTGGGAGTTATGACGGAAAAAGCACATGTTTTTGGCCAGCTACTACTCCAAAAAGTGTTCTACAACTCCTAAACTACAAGAGATAGAGCAAACGGCATTTGGACAAAGGAGTATCCCTTCTTAAGGACGAGGACCTGGTGCTCATTTTAATGCATGAATCGTCCTTATCTGATATGTAGTTTTTATTTTAGAAAATAAATAAAAAAAATAAAAATTGACAAAAAAGGACACATGAAATTAACATGAAATCTAATTTTTTAAAATTATTTTAAGGATACAGTCTTGTGGACAGTAGCTTAAGGAACATTTTGATGCATAAATCGTCCTTTTATGATGTATGGTTTAGAAGTTATGGCTAAAAAATCAAAAAAATCGCACAAAACCACGTCAAAAACTATGATTCATGTAAAAAATTTTAAATAAGATTCTTGAAAAAAAATCAAATTCCAGAAAACTTTTTTCTGAATATGCAGTCTTGTGTATATATGTATTAGAAACAATTTGATGTATAAATTGTCCTTGTAGGATGTACAGTTTGGGAGTTATGACGGAAAAAGCACATGTTTTTGGCCAGCTTCCACTCCAAAAAGTGTTCTTCAACTCCTAAACTACAAGAGATAGAGCAAACGGCATTTGGACAAAGGAGTATCCCTTCTTAAGGACGAGGACCTGGTGCTCATTTTAATGCATGAATCGTCCTTATCTGATATGTAGTTTTTATTTTAGAAAATAAATAAAAAAAATAAAAATTGACAAAAAAGGGCACATGAAATTAACATGAAATCTAATTTCTAAAATTATTTCAAGGATACAGTCTTGTGGGCAGTAGCTTAAGGAACATTTTGATGCATAAATCGTCCTTTTATGATGTATGGCTTAGAAGTTATGGCTAAAAAATCAAAAAAATCGCAAAAAACCACGTCAAAAACTATGATTCATGTAAAAAATTTTAAATAAGATTCTTGAAAAAAAATCAAATTCCAGAAAACTTTTTTCTGAATATGCAGTCTTGTGTATATATGTATTAGAAACAATTTGGTGTATAAATTGTCCTTGTAGGATGTACAGTTTGGGAGTTATGACGGAAAAAGCACATGTTTTTGGCCAGCTACTACTCCAAAAAGTGTTCTACAACTCATAAACTACAAGAGATAGAGCAAACGGCATTTGGACAAAGGAGTATCCCTTCTTAAGGACGAGGACCTGGTGCTCATTTTAATGCATGAACCGTCCTTATCTGATATGTAGTTTTTATTTTAGAAAATAAATAAAAAAAATAAAAATTGACAAAAAAGGGCACATGAAATTAACATGAAATCTAATTTTTAAAATTATTTAAAGGATACAGTCTTGTGGGCAGTAGCTTAAGGAACATTTTGATGCATAAATCGTCCTTTTATGATGTATGGTTTAGAAGTTATGGCTAAAAAATCAAAAAAATCGCACAAAACCACGTCAAAAACTATGATTCATGTAAAAAATTTTAAATAAGATTCTTGAAAAAAAATCAAATTCCAGAAAACTTTTTTCTGAATATGCAGTCTTGTGTATATATGTATTAGAAACAATTTGATGTATAAATTGTCCTTGTAGGATGTACAGTTTGGGAGTTATGACGGAAAAAGCACATGTTTTTGGCCAGCTTCCACTCCAAAAAGTGTTCTACAACTCCTAAACTACAAGAGATAGAGCAAACGGCATTTGGACAAAGGAGGAGTATCCCTTCTTAAGGACGAGGACCTGGTGCTCATTTTAATGCATGAATCGTCCTTATCTGATATGTAGTTTTTATTTTAGAAAATAAATAAAAAAAATAAAAATTGACAAAAAAGGGCACATGAAATTAACATGAAATCTAATTTTTAAAATTATTTTAAGGATACAGTCTTGTGGGCAGTAGCTTAAGGAACATTTTGATGCATAAATCGTCTTTTTATGATGTATGGTTTAGAAGTTATGGCTAAAAAATCAAAAAAATCGCAAAAAACCACGTCAAAAACTATGATTCATGTAAAAAATTTTAACTAAGATTCTTGAAAAAAAATCAAATTCCAGAAAACTTTTTTCTGAATATGCAGTCTTGTGTATATATGTATTAGAAACAATTTGATGTATAAATTGTCCTTGTAGGATGTACAGTTTGGGAGTTATGACGGAAAAAGCACATGTTTTTGGCCAGCTTCCACTCCAAAAAGTGTTCTACAACTCCTAAACTACAAGAGATAGAGCAAACGGCATTTGGACAAAGGAGTATCCCTTCTTAAGGATGAGGACCTGGTGCTCATTTTAATGCATGAATCGTCCTTATCTGATATGTAGTTTTTATTTTAGAAAATAAATAAAAAAAATAAAAATTGACAAAAAAGGGCACATGAAATTAGCATGAAATCTAATTTTTAAAATTATTTTAAGGATACAGTCTTGTGGGCAGTAGCTTAAGGAACATTTTGATGCATAAATCGTCTTTTTATGATGTATGGTTTAGAAGTTATGGCTAAAAAATCAAAAAATCGCACAAAACCACGTCAAAAACTATGATTCATGTAAAAAATTTTAACTAAGATTCTTGAAAAAAAATCAAATTCCAGAAAACTTTTTCTGAATATGCAGTCTTGTGTATATATGTATTAGAAACAATTTGGTGTATAAATCGTCCTTGTAGGATGTATGGTTTGGGAGTTATGACGGAAAAAGCACATGTTTTTGGCCAGCTACTACTCCAAAAAGTGTTCTACAACTCCTAAACTACAAGAGATAGAGCAAACGGCATTTGGACAAAGGAGTATCCCTTCTTAAGGACGAGGACCTGGTGCTCATTTTAATGCATGAATCGTCCTTATCTGATATGTAGTTTTTATTTTAGAAAATAAATAAAAAAAATAAAAATTGACAAAAAAGGGCATATGAAATTAACATGAAATCTAATTTTTAAAATTATTTTAAGGATACAGTCTTGTGGGCAGTAGCTTAAGGAACATTTTGATGCATAAATCGTCCCTTTATGATGTATGGTTTAGAAGTTATGGCTAAAAAATCAAAAAAATCGCACAAAACCACGTCAAAAACTATGATTCATGTAAAAAATTTTAACTAAGATTCTTGAAAAAAAATCAAATTCCAGAAAACTTTTTTTCTGAATATGCAGTCTTGTGTATATATGTATTAGAAACAATTTGGTGTATAAATTGTCCTTGTAGGATGTACAGTTTGGGAGTTATGACGGAAAAAGCACATGTTTTTGGCCAGCTACCACTCCAAAAAGTGTTCTATAACTCATAAACTACAAGAGATAGAGCAAACGGCATTTGGACAAAGGAGTATCCCTTCTTAAGGACGAGGACCTGGTGCTCATTTTAATGCATGAATCGTCCTTATCTGATATGTAGTTTTTATTTTAGAAAATAAATAAAAAAAATAAAAATTGACAAAAAAGGACACATGAAATTAACATGAAATATAATTTTTAAAATTATTTTAAGGATACAGTCTTGTGGACAGTAGCTTAAGGAACATTTTGATGCATAAATCGTCCTTTTATGATGTATGGTTTAGAAGTTATGGCTAAAAAATCAAAAAAATCGCAAAAAACCACGTCAAAAACTATGATTCATGTAAAAAATTTTAAATAAGATTCTTGAAAAAAAATCAAATTCCAGAAAACTTTTTTCTGAATATGCAGTCTTGTGTATATATGTATTAGAAACAATTTGGTGTATAAATTGTCCTTGTAGGATGTACAGTTTGGGAGTTATGACGGAAAAAGCACATGTTTTTGGCCAGCTACTACTCCAAAAAGTGTTCTACAACTCATAAACTACAAGAGATAGAGCAAACGGCATTTGGACAAAGGAGTATCCCTTCTTAAGGACGAGGACCTGGTGCTCATTTTAATGCATGAATCGTCCTTATCTGATATGTAGTTTTTATTTTAGAAAATAAATAAAAAAAATAAAAATTGACAAAAAAGGGCACATGAAATTAACCTGAAATTTAATTTTTAAAATTATTTTAAGGATACAGTCTTGTGGGCAGTAGCTTAAGGAACATTTTGATGCATAAATCGTCCTTTTGTGATGTATGGTTTAGAAGTTATGGCTAAAAAATCAAAAAAATCGCAAAAAACCACGTCTAAAACTATGATTCATGTAAAAAATTTTAAATAAGATTCTTGAAAAAAAATCAAATTCCAGAAAACTTTTTTCTGAATATGCAGTCTTGTGTATATATGTATTAGAAACAATTTGGTGTATAAATTGTCCTTGTAGGATGTACAGTTTGGGAGTTATGACGGAAAAAGCACATGTTTTTGGCCAGCTACTACTCCAAAAAGTGTTCTACAACTCATAAACTACAAGAGATAGAGCAAACGGCATTTGGACAAAGGAGTATCCCTTCTTAAGGACGAGGACCTGGTGCTCATTTTAATGCATGAACCGTCCTTATCTGATATGTAGTTTTTATTTTAGAAAATAAATAAAAAAAATAAAAATTGACAAAAAAGGGCACATGAAATTAACATGAAATCTAATTTTTAAAATTATTTAAAGGATACAGTCTTGTGGGCAGTAGCTTAAGGAACATTTTGATGCAGAAATCGTCCTTTTATCATGTATGGTTTAGAAGTTATGTCTAAAAAATCAAAAAAATCGCACAAAACCACGTCAAAAACTATGATTCATGTAAAAAATTTTAACTAAGATTCTTGAAAAAAAATCAAATTCCAGAAACCTTTTTTCTGAATATGCAGTCTTGTGTATATATGTATTAGAAACAATTTGATGTATAAATTGTCCTTGTAGGATGTACAGTTTGGGAGTTATGACGGAAATAGCACATGTTTTTGGCCAGCTTCCACTCCAAAAAGTGTTCTACAACTCCTAAACTACAAGAGATAGAGCAAACGGCATTTGGACAAAGGAGTATCCCTTCTTAAGGACGAGGACCTGGTGCTCATTTTAATGCATGAATCGTCCTTATCTGATATGTAGTTTTTATTTTAGAAAATAAATAAAAAAAATAAAAATTGACAAAAAAGGGCACATGAAATTAACATGAAATCTAATTTCTAAAATTATTTTAAGGATACAGTCTTGTGGGCAGTAGCTTAAGGAACATTTTGATGCATAAATCGTCCTTTTATGATGTATGGTTTAGAAGTTATGGCTAAAAAATCAAAAAAATCGCAAAAAACCACGTCAAAAACTATGATTCATGTAAAAAATTTTAAATAAGATTCTTGAAAACAAATCAAATTCCAGAAAACTTTTTTCTGAATATGCAGTCTTGTGTATATATGTATTAGAAACAATTTGGTGTATAAATTGTCCTTGTAGGATGTACAGTTTGGGAGTTATGACGGAAAAAGCACATGTTTTTGGCCAGCTTCCACTCCAAAAAGTGTTCTTCAACTCCTAAACTACAAGAGATAGAGCAAACGGCATTTGGACAAAGGAGTATCCCTTCTTAAGGACGAGGACCTGGTGCTCATTTTAATGCATGAATCGTCCTTATCTGATATGTAGTTTTTATTTTAGAAAATAAATAAAAAAAATAAAAATTGACAAAAAAGGGCACATGAAATTAACATGAAATCTAATTTCTAAAATTATTTCAAGGATACAGTCTTGTGGGCAGTAGCTTAAGGAACATTTTGATGCATAAATCGTCCTTTTATGATGTATGGTTTAGAAGTTATGGCTAAAAAATCAAAAAAATCGCAAAAAACCACGTCAAAAACTATGATTCATGTAAAAAATTTTAAATAAGATTCTTGAAAAAAAATCAAATTCCAGAAAACTTTTTTCTGAATATGCAGTCTTGTGTATATATGTATTAGAAACAATTTGGTGTATAAATTGTCCTTGTAGGATGTACAGTTTGGGAGTTATGACGGAAAAAGCACATGTTTTTGGCCAGCTACTACTCCAAAAAGTGTTCTACAACTCATAAACTACAAGAGATAGAGCAAACGGCATTTGGACAAAGGAGTATCCCTTCTTAAGGACGAGGACCTGGTGCTCATTTTAATGCATGAACCGTCCTTATCTGATATGTAGTTTTTATTTTAGAAAATAAATAAAAAAAATAAAAATTGACAAAAAAGGGCACATGAAATTAACATGAAATCTAATTTTTAAAATTATTTAAAGGATACAGTCTTGTGGGCAGTAGCTTAAGGAACATTTTGATGCATAAATCGTCCTTTTATGATGTATGGTTTAGAAGTTATGGCTAAAAAATCAAAAAAATCGCACAAAACCACGTCAAAAACTATGATTCATGTAAAAAATTTTAAATAAGATTCTTGAAAAAAAATCAAATTCCAGAAAACTTTTTTCTGAATATGCAGTCTTGTGTATATATGTATTAGAAACAATTTGATGTATAAATTGTCCTTGTAGGATGTACAGTTTGGGAGTTATGACGGAAAAAGCACATGTTTTTGGCCAGCTTCCACTCCAAAAAGTGTTCTACAACTCCTAAACTACAAGAGATAGAGCAAACGGCATTTGGACAAAGGAGGAGTATCCCTTCTTAAGGACGAGGACCTGGTGCTCATTTTAATGCATGAATCGTCCTTATCTGATATGTAGTTTTTATTTTAGAAAATAAATAAAAAAAATAAAAATTGACAAAAAAGGGCACATGAAATTAACATGAAATCTAATTTTTAAAATTATTTTAAGGATACAGTCTTGTGGGCAGTAGCTTAAGGAACATTTTGATGCATAAATCGTCTTTTTATGATGTATGGTTTAGAAGTTATGGCTAAAAAATCAAAAAAATCGCAAAAAACCACGTCAAAAACTATGATTCATGTAAAAAATTTTAACTAAGATTCTTGAAAAAAAATCAAATTCCAGAAAACTTTTTTCTGAATATGCAGTCTTGTGTATATATGTATTAGAAACAATTTGATGTATAAATTGTCCTTGTAGGATGTACAGTTTGGGAGTTATGACGGAAAAAGCACATGTTTTTGGCCAGCTTCCACTCCAAAAAGTGTTCTACAACTCCTAAACTACAAGAGATAGAGCAAACGGCATTTGGACAAAGGAGTATCCCTTCTTAAGGATGAGGACCTGGTGCTCATTTTAATGCATGAATCGTCCTTATCTGATATGTAGTTTTCATTTTAGAAAATAAATAAAAAAAATAAAAATTGACAAAAAAGGGCACATGAAATTAGCATGAAATCTAATTTTTAAAATTATTTTAAGGATACAGTCTTGTGGGCAGTAGCTTAAGGAACATTTTGATGCATAAATCGTCTTTTTATGATGTATGGTTTAGAAGTTATGGCTAAAAAATCAAAAAATCGCACAAAACCACGTCAAAAACTATGATTCATGTAAAAAATTTTAACTAAGATTCTTGAAAAAAAATCAAATTCCAGAAAACTTTTTCTGAATATGCAGTCTTGTGTATATATGTATTAGAAACAATTTGGTGTATAAATCGTCCTTGTAGGATGTATGGTTTGGGAGTTATGACGGAAAAAGCACATGTTTTTGGCCAGCTACTACTCCAAAAAGTGTTCTACAACTCCTAAACTACAAGAGATAGAGCAAACGGCATTTGGACAAAGGAGTATCCCTTCTTAAGGACGAGGACCTGGTGCTCATTTTAATGCATGAATCGTCCTTATCTGATATGTAGTTTTTATTTTAGAAAATAAATAAAAAAAATAAAAATTGACAAAAAAGGGCATATGAAATTAACATGAAATCTAATTTTTAAAATTATTTTAAGGATACAGTCTTGTGGGCAGTAGCTTAAGGAACATTTTGATGCATAAATCGTCCCTTTATGATGTATGGTTTAGAAGTTATGGCTAAAAAATCAAAAAAATCGCACAAAACCACGTCAAAAACTATGATTCATGTAAAAAATTTTAACTAAGATTCTTGAAAAAAAATCAAATTCCAGAAAACTTTTTTTCTGAATATGCAGTCTTGTGTATATATGTATTAGAAACAATTTGGTGTATAAATTGTCCTTGTAGGATGTACAGTTTGGGAGTTATGACGGAAAAAGCACATGTTTTTGGCCAGCTACCACTCCAAAAAGTGTTCTACAACTCATAAACTACAAGAGATAGAGCAAACGGCATTTGGACAAAGGAGTATCCCTTCTTAAGGACGAGGACCTGGTGCTCATTTTAATGCATGAATCGTCCTTATCTGATATGTAGTTTTTATTTTAGAAAATAAATAAAAAAAATAAAAATTGACAAAAAAGGACACATGAAATTAACATGAAATCTAATTTTTAAAATTATTTTAAGGATACAGTCTTGTGGGCAGTAGCTTAAGGAACATTTTGATGCATAAATCGTCCTTTTATGATGTATGGTTTAGAAGTTATGGCTAAAAAATCAAAAAAATCGCAAAAAACCACGTCAAAAACTATGATTCATGTAAAAAATTTTAAATAAGATTCTTGAAAAAAAATCAAATTCCAGAAAACTTTTTTCTGAATATGCAGTCTTGTGTATATATGTATTAGAAACAATTTGGTGTATAAATTGTCCTTGTAGGATGTACAGTTTGGGAGTTATGACGGAAAAAGCACATGTTTTTGGCCAGCTACTACTCCAAAAAGTGTTCTACAACTCATAAACTACAAGAGATAGAGCAAACGGCATTTGGACAAAGGAGTATCCCTTCTTAAGGACGAGGACCTGGTGCTCATTTTAATGCATGAATCGTCCTTATCTGATATGTAGTTTTTATTTTAGAAAATAAATAAAAAAAATAAAAATTGACAAAAAAGGGCACATGAAATTAACCTGAAATTTAATTTTTAAAATTATTTTAAGGATACAGTCTTGTGGGCAGTAGCTTAAGGAACATTTTGATGCATAAATCGTCCTTTTGTGATGTATGGTTTAGAAGTTATGGCTAAAAAATCAAAAAAATCGCACAAAACCACGTCAAAAACTATGATTCATGTAAAAAATTTTAACTAAGATTCTTGAAAAAAAATCAAATTCCAGAAAACTTTTTTCTGAATATGCAGTCTTGTGTATATATGTATTAGAAACAATTTGGTGTATAAATTGTCCTTGTAGGATGTACAGTTTGGGAGTTATGACGGAAAAAGCACATGTTTTTGGCCAGCTACTACTCCAAAAAGTGTTCTACAACTCATAAACTACAAGAGATAGAGCAAACGGCATTTGGACAAAGGAGTATCCCTTCTTAAGGACGAGGACCTGGTGCTCATTTTAATGCATGAACCGTCCTTATCTGATATGTAGTTTTTATTTTAGAAAATAAATAAAAAAAATAAAAATTGACAAAAAAGGGCACATGAAATTAACATGAAATCTAATTTTTAAAATTATTTAAAGGATACAGTCTTGTGGGCAGTAGCTTAAGGAACATTTTGATGCAGAAATCGTCCTTTTATCATGTATGGTTTAGAAGTTATGTCTAAAAAATCAAAAAAATCGCACAAAACCACGTCAAAAACTATGATTCATGTAAAAAATTTTAACTAAGATTCTTGAAAAAAAATCAAATTCCAGAAAACTTTTTTCTGAATATGCAGTCTTGTGTATATATGTATTAGAAACAATTTGATGTATAAATTGTCCTTGTAGGATGTACAGTTTGGGAGTTATGACGGAAATAGCACATGTTTTTGGCCAGCTTCCACTCCAAAAAGTGTTCTACAACTCCTAAACTACAAGAGATAGAGCAAACGGCATTTGGACAAAGGAGTATCCCTTCTTAAGGACGAGGACCTGGTGCTCATTTTAATGCATGAATCGTCCTTATCTGATATGTAGTTTTTATTTTAGAAAATAAATAAAAAAAATAAAAATTGACAAAAAAGGGCACATGAAATTAACATGAAATCTAATTTCTAAAATTATTTTAAGGATACAGTCTTGTGGGCAGTAGCTTAAGGAACATTTTGATGCATAAATCGTCCTTTTATGATGTATGGTTTAGAAGTTATGGCTAAAAAATCAAAAAAATCGCAAAAAACCACGTCAAAAACTATGATTCATGTAAAAAATTTTAAATAAGATTCTTGAAAACAAATCAAATTCCAGAAAACTTTTTTCTGAATATGCAGTCTTGTGTATATATGTATTAGAAACAATTTGGTGTATAAATTGTCCTTGTAGGATGTACAGTTTGGGAGTTATGACGGAAAAAGCACATGTTTTTGGCCAGCTACTACTCCAAAAAGTGTTCTACAACTCATAAACTACAAGAGATAGAGCAAACGGCATTTGGACAAAGGAGTATCCCTTCTTAAGGACGAGGACCTGGTGCTCATTTTAATGCATGAACCGTCCTTATCTGATATGTAGTTTTTATTTTAGAAAATAAATAAAAAAAATAAAAATTGACAAAAAAGGGCACATGAAATTAACATGAAATCTAATTTTTAAAATTATTTAAAGGATACAGTCTTGTGGGCAGTAGCTTAAGGAACATTTTGATGCATAAATCGTCCTTTTATCATGTATGGTTTAGAAGTTATGGCTAAAAAATCAAAAAAATCGCACAAAACCACGTCAAAAACTATGATTCATGTAAAAAATTTTAACTAAGATTCTTGAAAAAAAATCAAATTCCAGAAAACTTTTTTCTGAATATGCAGTCTTGTGTATATATGTATTAGAAACAATTTGATGTATAAATTGTCCTTGTAGGATGTACAGTTTGGGAGTTATGACGGAAAAAGCACATGTTTTTGGCCAGCTTCCACTCCAAAAAGTGTTCTACAACTCCTAAACTACAAGAGATAGAGCAAACGGCATTTGGACAAAGGAGTATCCTTTCTTAAGGACGAGGACCTGGTGCTCATTTTAATGCATGAATCGTCCTTATCTGATATGTAGTTTTTATTTTAGAAAATAAATAAAAAAAATAAAAATTGACAAAAAAGGGCACATGAAATTAACATGAAATCTAATTTCTAAAATTATTTTAAGGATACAGTCTTGTGGGCAGTAGCTTAAGGAACATTTTGATGCATAAATCGTCCTTTTATGATGTATGGTTTAGAAGTTATAGGCCTGTTTCCAGCTCTCAAGTAAAGCTTATTTTCATACATAAATCTGAAAAGTAATCGAAAAGTAATTTTTCCTTGTCAAAATTACTTGAAAGAGAATCCAGCTCGTAAGAAAAATTTTCTGTTCTTACTACTTTTTTTTCATTGAAAAGTGACAACGGTAACACTGTGAATGTCAAGAAATATATGCAAGTTATATTATTACTTCAAGTAAAATTTTGGCAACCAACATTCAAAGGTAAATAATTTTATTGATATCATTGATTAATTGATTTAAAATTAATAAAAGAATATTTTAGACATGCACATGAACATTTCTACGGAGGGTGAAGAAGAGGCAGTCAATTTTGAGGGGCAGATGTCTTCCGAGAAGCGGTCGAAAGCTGTCCGGAAGAAGCGGTCTGCCAACATGTAAGCAAAATGTAATAAAATGTAAACAAACGCTTTTCTCTATTACTTACCTTTGCAATTCAGCCATTACTCATTTAATGAATTATTTCAATATTTATTGCAACAAATTTATTTCAATGTTTGATGAAAACAAATCAGCCTAAATGTTCAATACAAAGTGATACAATGCTGGAGCTGTCAAAACTCTCGCCGTCAAAATTACTTGTCTACTACTTTTTTACACTCAAGAAACTTAAGTAACTTTTTTCTTGAGTAATTACTTGAGAGCTGGATAGAGACCTTATGGCTAAAAAATCAAAAAAATCGCACAAAACCACGTCAAAAACTATGATTCATGTAAAAAATTTTAACTAAGATTCTTGAAAAAAAATCAAATTCCAGAAAACTTTTTTCTGAATATGCAGTCTTGTGTATATATGTATTAGAAACAATTTGGTGTATAAATTGTCCTTGTAGGATGAACAGTTTGGGAGTTATGACGGAAAAAGCACATGTTTTTGGCCAGCTACTACTCCAAAAAGTGTTCTACAACTCATAAACTACAAGAGATAGAGCAAACGGCATTTGGACAAAGGAGTATCCCTTCTTAAGGACGAGGACCTGGTGCTCATTTTAATGCATGAATCGTCCTTATCTGATATGTAGTTTTTATTTTAGAAAATAAATAAAAAAAATAAAAATTGACAAAAAAGGGCACAATAAATTAACATGAAATCTAATTTTTAAAATTATTTTAAGGATACAGTCTTGTGGGCAGTAGCTTAAGGAACATTTTGATGCATAAATCGTCCTTTTATGATGTATGGTTTAGAAGTTATGGCTAAAAAATCAAAAAATCGCACAAAACCACGTCAAAAACTATGATTCATGTAAAAAATTTTAACTAAGATTCTTGAAAAAAAAATCAAATTCCAGAAAACTTTTTTCTGAATATGCAGTCTTGTGTATATATGTACTAGAAACAATTTGGTGTATAAATCGTCCTTGTAGGATGTACAGTTTGGGAGTTATGACGGAAAAAGCACATGTTTTTGGCCAGCTACCACTCCAAAAAGTGTTCTACAACTCCTAAACTACAAGAGATAGAGCAAAATGCATTTGGACAAAATGGTATCCCTTCTTAAGGACAAGGACCTGGTGCTCATTTTAATGCATGAATCGTCCTTATCTGATATGTAGTTTTTATTTTAGAAAATAAATAAAAAAAATAAAAATTGACAAAAAAGGGCACATGAAATTAACATGAAATCTAATTTTTAAAATTATTTTAAGGATACAGTCTTGTGGGCAGTAGCTTAAGGAACATTTTGATGCATAAATCGTCCTTTTATGATGTATGGTTTAGAAGTTATGGCTAAAAAATCAAAAAAATCGCAAAAAACCACGTCAAAAACTATGATTCATGTAAAAAATTTTAACTAAGATTCTTGAAAAAAAATCAAATTCCAGAAAACTTTTTTCTGAATATGCAGTCTTGTGTATATATGTATTAGAAACAATTTGGTGTATAAATCGTCCTTGTAGGATGTACAGTTTGGGAGTTATGACGGAAAAAGCACATGTTTTTGGCCAGCTACCACTCCAAAAAGTGTTCTACAACTCCTAAACTACAAGAGGTAGAGCAAAATGCATTTGGACAAAAGAGTATCCCTTCTTAAGGACAAGGACCTGGTGCTCATTTAAATGCATGAATCGTCCTTATCTGATATGTAGTTTTTATTTTAGAAAATAAATAAAAAAAATAAAAATTGACAAAAAAGGGCACATGAAATTAACATGAAATCTAATTTTTAAAATTATTTTAAGGATACAGGACAAAGGAGTATCCCTTCTTAAGGACGAGGACCTGGTGCTCATTTTAATGCATGAATCGTCCTTATCTGATATGTAGTTTTTATTTTAGAAAATAAATAAAAAAAATAAACATTGACAAAAAAGGGCACATGAAATTAACATGAAATCTAATTTTAAAAATAATTTTAAGGATACAGTCTTGTGGGCAGTAGCTTAAGGAACATTTTGATGCATAAATCGTCCTTTTATGATGTATGGTTTAGAAGTTATGGCTAAAAAATAAAAAAAATCGCAAAAAACCACGTCAAAAACTATGATTCATGTAAAAAATTTTAACTAAGATTCTTGAAAAAAAATCAAATTCCAGAAAACTTTTTTCTGAATATGCAGTCTTGTGTATATATGTATTAGAAACAATTTGGTGTATAAATCGTCCTTGTAGGATGTACAGTTTGGGAGTTATGACGGAAAAAGCACATGTTTTTGGCCAGCTACCACTCCAAAAAGTGTTCTACAACTCCTAAACTACAAGAGATAGAGCAAAATGCATTTGGACAAAAGAGTATCCCTTCTTAAGGACAAGGACCTGGTGCTTATTTTAATGCATGAATCGTCCTTATCTGATATGTAGTTTTTATTTTAGAAAATAAATAAAAAAAATAAAAATTGACAAAAAAGGGCACATGAAATTAACATGAAATCTAATTTTTAAAATTATTTTAAGGATACAGGACAAAGGAGTATCCCTTCTTAAGGACGAGGACCTGGTGCTCATTTTAATGCATGAATCGTCCTTATCTGATATGTAGTTTTTATTTTAGAAAATAAATAAAAAAAATAAACATTGACAAAAAAGGGCACATGAAATTAACATGAAATCTAATTTTAAAAATAATTTTAAGGATACAGTCTTGTGGGCAGTAGCTTAAGGAACATTTTGATGCATAAATCGTCCTTTTATGATGTATGGTTTAGAAGTTATGGCTAAAAAATCAAAAAATCGCACAAAACCACGTCAAAAACTATGATTCATGTAAAAAATTTTAACTAAGAATCTTGAAAAAAAATCAAATTCCAGAAAACTTTTTTCTGAATATGCAGTCTTGTGTATATATGTATTAGAAACAATTTGGTGTATAAATCGTCTTTGTAGGATGTACAGTTTGGGAGTTATGACGGAAAAAGCACATGTTTTTGGCCAGCTACCACTCCAAAAAGTGTTCTACAACTCCTAAACTACAAGAGATAGAGCAAAATGCATTTGGACAAAAGAGTATCCCTTCTTAAGGACAAGGACCTGGTGCTCATTTTAATGCATGAATCGTCCTTATCTGATATGTAGTTTTTATTTTAGAAAATAAATAAAAAAAATAAAAATTGACAAAAAAGGGCACATGAAATTAACATGAAATCTAATTTTTAAAATTATTTTAAGGATACAGTCTTGTGGGCAGTAGCTTAAGGAACATTTTGATGCATAAATCGTCCTTTTATGATGTATGGTTTAGAAGTTATGGCTAAAAAATCAAAAAAATCGCAAAAAACCACGTCAAAAACTATGATTCATGTAAAAAATTTTAACTAAGATTCTTGAAAAAAAATCAAATTCCAGAAAACTTTTTTCTGAATATGCAGTCTTGTGTATATATGTATTAGAAACAATTTGGTGTATAAATTGTCCTTGTAGGATGTACAGTTTGGGAGTTATGACGGAAAAAGCACATGTTTTTGGCCAGCTACTACTCCAAAAAGTGTTCTACAACTCATAAACTACAAGAGATAGAGCAAACGGCATTTGGACAAAGGAGTATCCCTTCTTAAGGACGAGGACCTGGTGCTCATTTTAATGCATGAATCGTCCTTATCTGATATGTAGTTTTTATTTTAGAAAATAAATAAAAAAAATAAAAATTGACAAAAAAGGACACATGAAATTAACATGAAATCTAATTTTTAAAATTATTTTAAGGATACAGTCTTGTGGACAGTAGCTTAAGAAACATTTTGATGCATAAATCGTCTTTTTATGATGTATGGTTTAGAAGTTATGGCTAAAAAATAAAAAAAAAAATCGCAAAAAACCACGTCAAAAACTATGATTCATGTAAAAAATTTTAACTAAGATTCTTGAAAAAAATCAAATTCCAGAAAACTTTTTTTTGAATATGCAGTCTTGTGTATATATGTATTTGAAACAATTTGGTGTATAAATCGTCCTTGTAGGATGTACAGTTTGGGAGTTATGACGGAAAAAGCACATGTTTTTGGCCAGCTACCACTGCAAAAAGTGTTCTACAACTCCTAAACTACAAGAGATAGAGCAAAATGCATTTGGACAAAAGAGTATCCCTTCTTAAGGACAAGGACCTGGTGCTCATTTTAATGCATGAATCGTCCTTATCTGATATGTAGTTTTTATTTTAGAAAATAAATAAAAAAAATAAAAATTGACAAAAAAGGGCACATGAAATTAACATGAAATCTAATTTTTAAAATTATTTTAAGGATACAGTCTTGTGGGCAGTAGCTTAAGGAACATTTTGATGCATAAATCGTCCTTTTATGATGTATGGTTTAGAAGTTATGGCTAAAAAATCAAAAAAATCGCAAAAAACCACGTCAAAAACTATGATTCATGTAAAAAATTTTAACTAAGATTCTTGAAAAAAAATCAAATTCCAGAAAACTTTTTTCTGAATATGCAGTCTTGTGTATATATGTATTAGAAACAATTTGGTGTATAAATCGTCCTTGTAGGATGTACAGTTTGGGAGTTATGACGGAAAAAGCACATGTTCTTGGCCAGCTACCACTCCAAAAAGTGTTCTACAACTCCTAAACTACAAGAGATAGAGCAAAATGCATTTGGACAAAAGAGTATCCCTTCTTAAGGACAAGGACCTGGTGCTCATTTTAATGCATGAATCGTCCTTATCTGATATGTAGTTTTTATTTTAGAAAATAAATAAAAAAAATAAAAATTGACAAAAAAGGGCACATGAAATTAACATGAAATCTAATTTTTAAAATTATTTTAAGGATACAGGACAAAGGAGTATCCCTTCTTAAGGACGAGGACCTGGTGCTCATTTTAATGCATGAATCGTCCTTATCTGATATGTAGTTTTTATTTTAGAAAATAAATAAAAAAAATAAAAATTGACAAAAAAGGGCACATGAAATTAACATGAAATCTAATTTTAAAAATTATTTTAAGGATACAGTCTTGTGGGCAGTAGCTTAAGGAACATTTTGATGCATAAATCGTCCTTTTATGATGTATGGTTTAGAAGTTATGGCTAAAAAATAAAAAAAAAATCGCAAAAAACCACGTCAAAAACTATGATTCATGTAAAAAATTTTAACTAAGATTCTTGAAAAAAAATCAAATTCAAGAAAACTTTTTTTTGAATATGCAGTCTTGTGTATATATGTATTAGAAACAATTTGGTGTATAAATCGTCCTTGTAGGATGTATGGTTTGGGAGTTATGACGGAAAAAGCACATGTTTTTGGCCAGCTTCCACTCCAAAAAGTGTTCTACAACTCCTAAACTACAAGAGATAGAGCAAACGGCATTTGGACAAAGGAGTATCCCTTCTTAAGGACGAGGACCTGGTGCTCATTTTAATGCATGAATCGTCCTTATCTGATATGTAGTTTTTATTTTAGAAAATAAATAAAAAAAATAAAAATTGACAAAAAAGGGCACATGAAATTAACATGAAATCTAATTTTTAAAATTATTTTAAGGATACAGGACAAAGGAGTATCCCTTCTTAAGGACGAGGACCTGGTGCTTATTTTAATGCATGAATCGTCCTTATCTGATATGTAGTTTTTATTTTAGAAAATAAATAAAAAAAATAAAAATTGACAAAAAAGGGCACATAAAATTAACATGAAATCTAATTTTAAAAATAATTTTAAGGATAATGTCTTGTGGGCGGTAGTTTAAGGAACATTTTGATGCATAGATCGTCCTTTTATGATGTATGGTTTAGAAGTTATGGCTAAAAAATTAAAAAAATCGCACAAAACCACGTCAAAAACTATGATTTATGTAAAAAATTTTAACTAAGATTTTTGAAAAAAAATCAAATTCCAGAAAACTTTTTTCTGAATATGCAGTCTTGTGTATATATGTATTAGAAAAAATTTGGTGTATAAATCGTCCTTGTAGGATGTACAGTTTGGGAGTTATGACGGAAAAAGCACATGTTTTTGGCCAGCTACCACTCCAAAAAGTGTTCTACAACTCCTAAACTACAAGAGATAGAGCAAAATGCATTTGGACAAAAGAGTATCCCTTCTTAAGGACAAGGACCTGGTGCTCATTTTAATGCATGAATCGTCCTTATCTGATATGTAGTTTTTATTTTAGAAAATAAATAAAAAAAATAAAAATTGACAAAAATGGGCACATGAAATTAACATGAAATCTAATTTTAAAAATTATTTTAAGGATACAGTCTTGTGGGCAGTAGCTTAAGGAACATTTTGATGCATAGATCGTCCTTTTATGATGTATGGTTTAGAAGTTATGGCTAAAAAATTAAAAAAATCGCAAAAAACCACGTCAAAAACTATGATTCATGTAAAAAATTTTAACTAAGATTCTTGAAAAAAAATCAAATTCAAGAAAACTTTTTTTGAATATGCAGTCTTGTGTATATATGTATTAGAAACAATTTGGTGTATAAATCGTCCTTGTAGGATGTATGGTTTGGGAGTTATGACGGAAAAAGCACATGTTTTTGGCCAGCTTCCACTCCAAAAAGTGTTCTACAACTCCTAAACTACAAGAGATAGAGCAAACGGCATTTGGACAAAGGAGTATCCCTTCTTAAGGACGAGGACCTGGTGCTCATTTTAATGCATGAATCGTCCTTATCTGATATGTAGTTTTTATTTTAGAAAATAAATAAAAAAAATAAAAATTGACAAAAAAGGGCACATGAAATTAACATGAAATCTAATTTTAAAAATTATTTTAAGGATACAGTCTTGTGGGCAGTAGCTTAAGGAACATTTTGATGCATAAATCGTCCTTTTATGATGTATGGTTTAGAAGTTATGGCTAAAAAATAAAAAAAAAATCGCAAAAAACCACGTCAAAAACTATGATTCATGTAAAAAATTTTAACTAAGATTCTTGAAAAAAAATCAAATTCAAGAAAACTTTTTTTGAATATGCAGTCTTGTGTATATATGTATTAGAAACAATTTGGTGTATAAATCGTCCTTGTAGGATGTATGGTTTGGGAGTTATGACGGAAAAAGCACATGTTTTTGGCCAGCTTCCACTCCAAAAAGTGTTCTACAACTCCTAAACTACAAGAGATAGAGCAAACGGCATTTGGACAAAGGAGTATCCCTTCTTAAGGACGAGGACCTGGTGCTCATTTTAATGCATGAATCGTCCTTATCTGATATGTAGTTTTTATTTTAGAAAATAAATAAAAAAAATAAAAATTGACAAAAAAGGGCACATGAAATTAACATGAAATCTAATTTTTAAAATTATTTTAAGGATACAGTCTTGTGGGCAGTAGCTTAAGGAACATTTTGATGCATAAATCGTCCTTTTATGATGTATGGTTTAGAAGTTATGGCTAAAAAATCAAAAAATCGCACAAAACCACGTCAAAAACTATGATTCATGTAAAAAATTTTAACTAAGATTCTTGAAAAAAAATCAAATTCCAGAAAACTTTTTTCTAAATATGCAGTCTTGTGTATTTATGTATTAGAAACAATTTGGTGTATAAATCGTCCTTGTAGGATGTACAGTTTGGGAGTTATGACGGAAAAAGCACATGTTTTTGGCCAGCTACCACTCCAAAAAGTGTTCTACAACTCCTAAACTACAAGAGATAGAGCAAAATGCATTTGGACAAAAGAGTATCCCTTCTTAAGGACAAGGACCTGGTGCTCATTTTAATGCATGAATCGTCCTTATCTGATATGTAGTTTTTATTTTAGAAAATAAATAAAAAAAATAAAAATTGACAAAAAAGGGCACATGAAATTAACATGAAATCTAATTTTTAAAATTATTTTAAGGATACAGGACAAAGGAGTATCCCTTCTTAAGGACGAGGACCTGGTGCTCATTTTAATGCATGAATCGTCCTTATCTGATATGTAGTTTTTATTTTAGAAAATAAATAAAAAAAATAAACATTGACAAAAAAGGGCACATGAAATTAACATGAAATTTAATTTTAAAAATAATTTTAAGGATACAGTCTTGTGGGCAGTAGCTTAAGGAACATTTTGATGCATAAATCGTCCTTTTATGATGTATGGTTTAGAAGTTATGGCTAAAAAATAAAAAAAATCGCAAAAAACCACGTCAAAAACTATGATTCATGTAAAAAATTTTAACTAAGATTCTTGAAAAAAAATCAAATTCCAGAAAACTTTTTTCTGAATATGCAGTCTTGTGTATATATGTATTAGAAACAATTTGGTGTATAAATCGTCCTTGTAGGATGTACAGTTTGGGAGTTATGACGGAAAAAGCACATGTTTTTGGCCAGCTACCACTCCAAAAAGTGTTCTACAACTCCTAAACTACAAGAGATAGAGCAAAATGCATTTGGACAAAAGAGTATCCCTTCTTAAGGACAAGGACCTGGTGCTTATTTTAATGCATGAATCGTCCTTATCTGATATGTAGTTTTTATTTTAGAAAATAAATAAAAAAAATAAAAATTGACAAAAAAGGGCACATGAAATTAACATGAAATCTAATTTTTAAAATTATTTTAAGGATACAGGACAAAGGAGTATCCCTTCTTAAGGACGAGGACCTGGTGCTCATTTTAATGCATGAATCGTCCTTATCTGATATGTAGTTTTTATTTTAGAAAATAAATAAAAAAAATAAACATTGACAAAAAAGGGCACATGAAATTAACATGAAATCTAATTTTAAAAATAATTTTAAGGATACAGTCTTGTGGGCAGTAGCTTAAGGAACATTTTGATGCATAAATCGTCCTTTTATGATGTATGGTTTAGAAGTTATGGCTAAAAAATCAAAAAATCGCACAAAACCACGTCAAAAACTATGATTCATGTAAAAAATTTTAACTAAGAATCTTGAAAAAAAATCAAATTCCAGAAAACTTTTTTCTGAATATGCAGTCTTGTGTATATATGTATTAGAAACAATTTGGTGTATAAATTGTCCTTGTAGGATGTACAGTTTGGGAGTTATGACGGAAAAAGCACATGTTTTTGGCCAGCTACTACTCCAAAAAGTGTTCTACAACTCATAAACTACAAGAGATAGAGCAAACGGCATTTGGACAAAGGAGTATCCCTTCTTAAGGACGAGGACCTGGTGCTCATTTTAATGCATGAATCGTCCTTATCTGATATGTAGTTTTTATTTTAGAAAATAAATAAAAAAAATAAAAATTGACAAAAAAGGACACATGAAATTAACATGAAATCTAATTTTTAAAATTATTTTAAGGATACAGTCTTGTGGACAGTAGCTTAAGAAACATTTTGATGCATAAATCGTCTTTTTATGATGTATGGTTTAGAAGTTATGGCTAAAAAATAAAAAAAAAATCGCAAAAAACCACGTCAAAAACTATGATTCATGTAAAAAATTTTAACTAAGATTCTTGAAAAAAAATCAAATTCCAGAAAACTTTTTTTTGAATATGCAGTCTTGTGTATATATGTATTTGAAACAATTTGGTGTATAAATCGTCCTTGTAGGATGTACAGTTTGGGAGTTATGACGGAAAAAGCACATGTTTTTGGCCAGCTACCACTGCAAAAAGTGTTCTACAACTCCTAAACTACAAGAGATAGAGCAAAATGCATTTGGACAAAAGAGTATCCCTTCTTAAGGACAAGGACCTGGTGCTCATTTTAATGCATGAATCGTCCTTATCTGATATGTAGTTTTTATTTTAGAAAATAAATAAAAAAAATAAAAATTGACAAAAAAGGGCACATGAAATTAACATGAAATCTAATTTTTAAAATTATTTTAAGGATACAGTCTTGTGGGCAGTAGCTTAAGGAACATTTTGATGCTTAAATCGTCCTTTTATGATGTATGGTTTAGAAGTTATGGCTAAAAAATCAAAAAAATCGCAAAAAACCACGTCAAAAACTATGATTCATGTAAAAAATTTTAACTAAGATTCTTGAAAAAAAATCAAATTCCAGAAAACTTTTTTCTGAATATGCAGTCTTGTGTATATATGTATTAGAAACAATTTGGTGTATAAATCGTCCTTGTAGGATGTACAGTTTGGGAGTTATGACGGAAAAAGCACATGTTCTTGGCCAGCTACCACTCCAAAAAGTGTTCTACAACTCCTAAACTACAAGAGATAGAGCAAAATGCATTTGGACAAAAGAGTATCCCTTCTTAAGGACAAGGACCTGGTGCTCATTTTAATGCATGAATCGTCCTTATCTGATATGTAGTTTTTATTTTAGAAAATAAATAAAAAAAATAAAAATTGACAAAAAAGGGCACATGAAATTAACATGAAATCTAATTTTTAAAATTATTTTAAGGATACAGGACAAAGGAGTATCCCTTCTTAAGGACGAGGACCTGGTGCTCATTTTAATGCATGAATCGTCCTTATCTGATATGTAGTTTTTATTTTAGAAAATAAATAAAAAAAATAAAAATTGACAAAAAAGGGCACATGAAATTAACATGAAATATAATTTTAAAAATTATTTTAAGGATACAGTCTTGTGGGCAGTAGCTTAAGGAACATTTTGATGCATAAATCGTCCTTTTATGATGTATGGTTTAGAAGTTATGGCTAAAAAATAAAAAAAAAATCGCAAAAAACCACGTCAAAAACTATGATTCATGTAAAAAATTTTAACTAAGATTCTTGAAAAAAAATCAAATTCAAGAAAACTTTTTTTTGAATATGCAGTCTTGTGTATATATGTATTAGAAACAATTTGGTGTATAAATCGTCCTTGTAGGATGTATGGTTTGGGAGTTATGACGGAAAAAGCACATGTTTTTGGCCAGCTTCCACTCCAAAAAATGTTCTACAACTCCTAAACTACAAGAGATAGAGCAAACGGCATTTGGACAAAGGAGTATCCCTTCTTAAGGACGAGGACCTGGTGCTCATTTTAATGCATGAATCGTCCTTATCTGATATGTAGTTTTTATTTTAGAAAATAAATAAAAAAAATAAAAATTGACAAAAAAGGGCACATGAAATTAACATGAAATCTAATTTTTAAAATTATTTTAAGGATACAGGACAAAGGAGTATCCCTTCTTAAGGACGAGGACCTGGTGCTTATTTTAATGCATGAATCGTCCTTATCTGATATGTAGTTTTTATTTTAGAAAATAAATAAAAAAAATAAAAATTGACAAAAAAAGGCACATGAAATTAACATGAAATCTAATTTTAAAAATAATTTTAAGGATACAGTCTTGTGGGCGGTAGTTTAAGGAACATTTTGATGCATAGATCGTCCTTTTATGATGTATGGTTTAGAAGTTATGGCTAAAAAATTAAAAAAATCGCACAAAACCACGTCAAAAGCTATGATTTATGTAAAAAATTTTAACTAAGATTTTTGAAAAAAAATCAAATTCCAGAAAACTTTTTTCTGAATATGCAGTCTTGTGTATATATGTATTAGAAACAATTTGGTGTATAAATCGTCCTTGTAGGATGTACAGTTTGGGAGTTATGACGGAAAAAGCACATGTTTTTGGCCAGCTACCACTCCAAAAAGTGTTCTACAACTCCTAAACTACAAGAGATAGAGCAAAATGCATTTGGACAAAAGAGTATCCCTTCTTAAGGACAAGGACTTGGTGCTCATTTTAATGCATGAATCGTCCTTATCTGATATGTAGTTTTTATTTTAGAAAATAAATAAAAAAAATAAAAATTGACAAAAAAGGGCACATGAAATTAACATGAAATCTAATTTTAAAAATTATTTTTAGGATACAGTCTTGTGGGCAGTAGCTTAAGGAACATTTTGATGCATAAATCGTCCTTTTATGATGTATGGTTTAGAAGTTATGGCTAAAAAATAAAAAAAAATCGCAAAAAACCACGTCAAAAACTATGATTCATGTAAAAAATTTTAACTAAGATTCTTGAAAAAAAATCAAATTCAAGAAAACTTTTTTTGAATATGCAGTCTTGTGTATATATGTATTAGAAACAATTTGGTGTATAAATCGTCCTTGTAGGATGTATGGTTTGGGAGTTATGACGGAAAAAGCACATGTTTTTGGCCAGCTTCCACTCCAAAAAGTGTTCTACAACTCCTAAACTACAAGAGATAGAGCAAACGGCATTTGGACAAAAGAGTATCCCTTCTTAAGGACGAGGACCTGGTGCTCATTTTAATGCATGAATCGTCCTTATCTGATATGTAGTTTTTATTTTAGAAAATAAATAAAAAAAATAAAAATTGACAAAAAAGGGCACATGAAATTAACATGAAATCTAATTTTTAAAATTATTTTAAGGATACAGGACAAAGGAGTATCCCTTCTTAAGGACGAGGACCTGGTGCTTATTTTAATGCATGAATCGTCCTTATCTGATATGTAGTTTTTATTTTAGAAAATAAATAAAAAAAATAAATATTGACAAAAAAGGGCACATGAAATTAACATGAAATCTAATTTTAAAAATAATTTTAAGGATACAGTCTTGTGGGCGGTAGTTTAACCCGAATCACCCTGAATAAATTTTTTGTTAAATTTTTAGAATGACCTGTTAACGCAAATATAAAATGGTTTAAACTAAAATAAGCACATTTTAAGTGTTTGTGTTTGCGTGCCCATATGGCAACGACAGGGTGTTTCGGGTTAAGGAACATTTTAATGCATAGATCGTCCTTTTATGATGTATGGTTTAGAAGTTATGGCTAAAAAATTAAAAAAATCGCACAAAACCACGTCAAAAACTATGATTTATGTAAAAAATTTTAACTAAGATTCTTGAAAAAAAATCAAATTCCAGAAAACTTTTTTCTGAATATGCAGTCTTGTGTATATATGTATTAGAAACAATTTGGTGTATAAATCGTCCTTGTAGGATGTACAGTTTGGGAGTTATGATGGAAAAAGCACATGTTTTTGGCCAGCTACCACTCCAAAAAGTGTTCTACAACTCCTAAACTACAAGAGATAGAGCAAAATGCATTTGGACAAAAGAGTATCCCTTCTTAAGGACAAGGACCTGGTGCTCATTTTAATGCATGAATCGTCCTTATCTGATATGTAGTTTTTATTTTAGAAAATAAATAAAAAAAATAAAAATTGACAAAAAAGGGCACATGAAATTAACATGAAATCTAATTTTTAAAATTATTTTAAGGATACAGGACAAAGGAGTATCCCTTCTTAAGGACGAGGACCTGGTGCTTATTTTAATGCATGCATCGTCCTTATCTGATATGTAGTTTTTATTTTAGAAAATAAATAAAAAAATAAAAATTGACAAAAAAGGGCACATGAAATTAACATGAAATCTAATTTTTAAAATTATTTTAAGGATACAGTCTTGTGGGCAGTAGCTTAAGGAACATTTTGATGCATAAATCGTGCTTTTATGATGTATGGTTTAGAAGTTATGGCTAAAAAATCAAAAAAATCGCACAAAACCACGTCAAAAACTATGATTCATGTAAAAAATTTTAACTAAGATTCTTGAAAAAAAATCAAATTCCAGAAAACTTTTTTCTAAATATGCAGTCTTGTGTATATATGTATTAGAAACAATTTGGTGTATAAATCGTCCTTGTAGGATGTACAGTTTGGGAGTTATGATGGAAAAAGCACATGTTTTTGGCCAGCTACCACTCCAAAAAGTGTTCTACAACTCCTAAACTACAAGAGATAGAGCAAAATGCATTTGGACAAAAGAGTATCCCTTCTTAAGGACAAGGACCTGGTGCTCATTTTAATGCATGAATCGTCCTTATCTGATATGTAGTTTTTATTTTAGAAAATAAATAAAAAAAATAAAAATTGACAAAAAAGGGCACATGAAATTAACATGAAATCTAATTTTTAAAATTATTTTAAGGATACAGTCTTGTGGGCAGTAGCTTAAGGAACATTTTGATGCATAAATCGTCCTTTTATGATGTATGGTTTAGAAGTTATGGCAAAAAAATCAAAAAATCGCAAAAAACCACGTCAAGAACTATGATTCATGTAAAAAATTTTAACTAAGATTCTTGAAAAAAAATCAAATTCCAGAAAACTTTTTTCTGAATATGCAGTCTTGTGTATATATGTATTAGAAACAATTTGGTGTATAAATTGTCCTTGTAGGATGTACAGTTTGGGAGTTATGACGGAAAAAGCACATGTTTTTGGCCAGCTACTACTCCAAAAAGTGTTCTACAACTCATAAACTACAAGAGATAGAGCAAACGGCATTTGGACAAAGGAGTATCCCTTCTTAAGGACGAGGACCTGGTGCTCATTTTAATGCATGAATCGTCCTTATCTGATATGTAGTTTTTATTTTAGAAAATAAATAAAAAAAATAAAAATTGACAAAAAAGGGCACATGAAATTAACATGAAATCTAATTTTTAAAATTATTTTAAGGATACAGGACAAAGGAGTATCCCTTCTTAAGGACGAGGACCTGGTGCTCATTTTAATGCATGAATCGTCCTTATCTGATATGTAGTTTTTATTTTAGAAAATAAATAAAAAAAATAAAAATTGACAAAAAAGGGCACATGAAATTAACATGAAATCTAATTTTTAAAATTATTTTAAGGATACAGGACAAAGGAGTATCCCTTCTTAAGGACGAGGACCTGGTGCTCATTTTAATGCATGAATCGTCCTTATCTGATATGTAGTTTTTATTTTAGAAAATAAATAAAAAAAATAAAAATTGACAAAAAAGGGCACATGAAATTAACATGAAATCTAATTTTAAAAATAATTTTAAGGATACAGTCTTGTGGGCAGTAGCTTAAGGAACATTTTGATGCATAAATCGTCCTTTTATGATGTATGGTTTAGAAGTTATGGCTAAAAAATCAAAAAAATCGCAAAAAACCACGTCAAAAACTATGATTTATGTAAAAAATTTTAACTAAGATTCTTGAAAAAAAATCAAATTCCAGAAAACTTTTTTCTGAATATGCAGTCTTGTGTATATATGTATTAGAAACAATTTGGTGTATAAATCGTCCTTGTAGGATGTACAGTTTGGGAGTTATGACGGAAAAAGCACATGTTTTTGGCCAGCTACCACTCCAAAAAGTGTTCTACAACTCCTAAACTACAAGAGATAGAGCAAAATGCATTTGGACAAAAAAGTATCCCTTCTTAAGGACAAGGACCTGGTGCTCATTTTAATGCATGAATCGTCCTTATCTGATATGTAGTTTTTATTTTAGAAAATAAATAAAAAAAATAAAAATTGACAAAAAAGGGCACATGAAATTAACATGAAATCTAATTTTTAAAATTATTTTAAGGATACAGTCTTGTGGGCAGTAGCTTAAGGAACATTTTGATGCATAAATCGTCCTTTTATGATGTATGGTTTAGAAGTTATGGCTAAAAAATCAAAAAATCGCACAAAACCACGTCAAAAACTATGATTCATGTAAAAAATTTTAACTAAGATTCTTGAAAAAAAATCAAATTCCAGAAAACTTTTTTCTAAATATGCAGTCTTGTGTATTTATGTATTAGAAACAATTTGGTGTATAAATCGTCCTTGTAGGATGTACAGTTTGGGAGTTATGACGGAAAAAGTACATGTTTTTGGCCAGCTACCACTCCAAAAAGTGTTCTACAACTCCTAAACTACAAGAGATAGAGCAAAATGCATTTGGACAAAAGAGTATCCCTTCTTAAGGACAAGGACCTGGTGCTCATTTTAATGCATGAATCGTCCATATCTGATATGTAGTTTTTATTTTAGAAAATAAATAAAAAAAATAAAAATTGACAAAAAAGGGCACATGAAATTAACGTGAAATCTAATTTTTAAAATTATTTTAAGGATACAGGACAAAGGAGTATCCCTTCTTAAGGACGAGGACCTGGTGCTTATTTTAATGCATGAATCGTCCTTATCTGATATGTAGTTTTTATTTTAGAAAATAAATAAAAAAAATAAAAATTGACAAAAAAGGGCACATGAAATTAACATGAAATCTAATTTTAAAAATAATTTTAAGGATATAGTCTTGTGGGCGGTAGTTTAAGGAACATTTTGATGCATAAATCGTCCTTTTATGATGTATGGTTTAGAAGTTATGGCTAAAAAATCAAAAAAATCGCACAAAACCACGTCAAATGATTCATGTAAAAAATTTTAACTAAGATTCTTGAAAAAAAATCAAATTCCAGAAAACTTTTTTCTGAATATGCAGTCTTGTGTATATATGTATTAGAAACAATTTGGTGTATAAATCGTCCTTGTAGGATGTACAGTTTGGGAGTTATGACGGAAAAAGCACATGTTTTTGGCCAGCTAACACTCCAAAAAGTGTTCTACAACTCCTAAACTACAAGAGATAGAGCAAAATGCATTTGGACAAAAGAGTATCCCTTCTTAAGGACAAGGACCTGGTGCTCATTTTAATGCATGAATCGTCCTTATCTGATATGTAGTTTTTATTTTAGAAAATAAATAAAAAAAATAAAAATTGACAAAAAAGGGCACATGAAATTAACATGAAATCTAATTTTTAAAATTATTTTAAGGATACAGTCTTGTGGGCAGTAGCTTAACGAACATTTTGATGCATAAATCGTCTTTTTATGATGTATGGTTTAGAAGTTATGGCTAAAAAATCAAAAAAATCGCAAAAAACCACGTCAAAAACTATGATTCATGTAAAAAATTTTAAATAAGATTCTTGAAAAAAAATCAAATTCCAGAAAACTTTTTTCTGAATATGCAGTCTTGTGTATATATGTATTAGAAACAATTTGGTGTATAAATTGTCCTTGTAGGATGTACAGTTTGGGAGTTATGACGGAAAAAGCACATGTTTTTGGCCAGCTTCTACTCCAAAAAGTGTTATACAACTCATAAACTACAAGAGATAGAGCAAACGGCATTTGGACAAAGGAGTATCCCTTCTTAAGGACGAGGACCTGGTGCTCATTTTAATGCATGAACCGTCCTTATCTGATATGTAGTTTTTATTTTAGAAAATAAATAAAAAAAAATAAAAATTGACAAAAAAGGGCATATGAAATTAACATGAAATCTAATTTTTAAAATTATTTTAAGGATACAGTCTTGTTGGCAGTAGCTTAAGGAACATTTTGATGCATAAATCGTCCTTTTATGATGTATGGTTTAGAAGTTATGGCTAAAAAATCAAAAAATCGCACAAAACCACGTCAAAAACTATGATTCATGTAAAAAATTTTAACTAAGATTCTTGAAAAAAAATCAAATTCCAGAAAACTTTTTTCTGAATATGCAGTCTTGTGTATATATGTATTAGAAACAATTTGGTGTATAAATCGTCCTTGTAGGATGTACAGTTTGGGAGTTATGACGGAAAAAGCACATGTTTTTGGCCAGCTACCACTCCAAAAAGTGTTCTACAACTCCTAAACTACAAGAGATAGAGCAAAATGCATTTGGACAAAAGAGTATCCCTTCTTAAGGACAAGGACCTGGTGCTCATTTTAATGCATGAATCGTCCTTATCTGATATGTAGTTTTTATTTTAGAAAATAAATAAAAAAAATAAAAATTGACAAAAAAGGGCACATGAAATTAACATTAAATCTAATTTTTAAAATTATTTTAAGGATACAGTCTTGTGGGCAGTAGCTTAAGGAACATTTTGATGCATAAATCGTCCTTTTATGATGTATGGTTTAGAAGTTATGGCTAAAAAATCAAAAAAATCGCACAAAACCACGTCAAAAACTATGATTCATGTAAAAAATTTTAACTAAGATTCTTGAAAAAAAATCAAATTCCAGAAAACTTTTTTCTGAATATGCAGTCTTGTGTATATATGTATTAGAAACAATTTGGTGTATAAATTGTCCTTGTAGGATGTACAGTTTGGGAGTTATGACGGAAAAAGCACATGTTTTTGGCCAGCTACTACTCCAAAAAGTGTTCTACAACTCATAAACTACAAGAGATAGAGCAAACGGCATTTGGACAAAGGAGTATCGCTTCTTAAGGACGAGGACCTGGTGCTCATTTTAATGCATGAATCGTCCTTATCTGATATGTAGTTTTTATTTTAGAAAATAAATAAAAAAAATAAAAATTGACAAAAAAGGACACATGAAATTAACATGAAATCTAATTTATAAAATTTTTTTAAGGATACAGTCTTGTGGGCAGTAGCTTAAGAAACATTTTGATGCATAAATCGTCCTTTTATGATGTATGGTTTAGAAGTTATGGCTAAAAAATAAAAAAAAATCGCAAAAAACCACGTCAAAAACTATGATTCATGAAAAAAATTTTAACTAAGATTCTTGAAAAAAAATCAAATTCCAAAAAACTTTTTTCTGAATATGCAGTCTTGTGTATATATGTATTAGAAACAATTTGGTGTATAAATCGTCCTTGTAGGATGTACAGTTTGGGAGTTATGACGGAAAAAGCACATGTTTTTGGCCAGCTACCACTCCAAAAAGTGTTCTACAACTCCTAAACTACAAGAGATAGAGCAAACGGCATTTGGACAAAGGAGTATCCTTTCTTAAGGACAAGGACCTGGTGCTCATTTTAATGCATGAATCGTCCTTATCTGATATGTAGTTTTTATTTTAGAAAATAAATAAAAAAAATAAAAATTGACAAAAAAGGGCACATGAAATTAACATGAAATCTAATTTTAAAAATTATTTTAAGGATACAGTCTTGTGGGCAGTAGTTTAAGGAACATTTTGATGCATAAATCGTCCTTTTATGATGTATGGTTTAGAAGTTATGGCTAAAAAATCAAAAAATCGCACAAAACCACGTCAAAAACTATGATTCATGTAAAAAATTTTAACTAAGATTCTTGAAAAAAAATCAAATTCCAAAAAACTTTTTTCTGAATATGCAGTCTTGTGTATATATGTATTAGAAACAATTTGGTGTATAAATCGTCCTTGTAGGATGTACAGTTTGGGAGTTATGACGGAAAAAGCACATGTTTTTGGCCAGCTACCACTCCAAAAAGTGTTCTACAACTCCTAAACTACAAGAGATAGAGCAAAATGCATTTGGACAAAAGAGTATCCCTTCTTAAGGACAAGGACCTGGTGCTCATTTTAATGCATGAATCGTCCTTATCTGATATGTAGTTTTTATTTTAGAAAATAAATAAAAAAAATAAAAATTGACAAAAAAGGGCACATGAAATTAACGTGAAATCTAATTTTTAAAATTATTTTAAGGACACAGTCTTGTGAACAGTAGCTTAAGGAACATTTTGATGCATAAATCGTCCTTTTATGATGTATGGTTTAGAAGTTATGGCTAAAAAATCAAAAAAATCGCAAAAAACCACGTCAAAAACTATGATTCATGTAAAAAATTTTAACTAAGATTCTTGAAAAAAAATCAAATTCCAGAAAACTTTTTTCTGAATATGCAGTCTTGTGTATATATGTATTAGAAACAATTTGGTGTATAAATCGTCCTTGTAGGATGTACAGTTTGGGAGTTATGACGGAAAAAGCACATGTTTTTGGCCAGCTAACACTCCAAAAAGTGTTCTACAACTCCTAAACTACAAGAGATAGAGCAAAATGCATTTGGACAAAAGAGTATCCCTTCTTAAGGACAAGGACCTGGTGCTCATTTTAATGCATGAATCGTCCTTATCTGATATGTAGTTTTTATTTTAGAAAATAAATAAAAAAAATAAAAATTGACAAAAAAAAGCACATGAAATTAACATGAAATCTAATTTTTAAAATTATTTTAAGGATACAGTCTTGTGGGCAGTAGCTTAAGGAACATTTTGATGCATAAATCGTCTTTTTATGATGTATGGTTTAGAAGTTATGGCTAAAAAATCAAAAAAATCGCAAAAAACCACGTCAAAAACTATGATTCATGTAAAAAATTTTAAATAAGATTCTTGAAAAAAAATCAAATTCCAGAAAACTTTTTTCTGAATATGCAGTCTTGTGTATATATGTATTAGAAACAATTTGGTGTATAAATTGTCCTTGTAGGATGTACAGTTTGGGAGTTATGATGGAAAAAGCACATGTTTTTGGCCAGCTTCTACTCCAAAAAGTGTTATACAACTCATAAACTACAAGAGATAGAGCAAACGGCATTTGGACAAAGGAGTATCCCTTCTTAAGGACGAGGACCTGGTGCTCATTTTAATGCATGAACCGTCCTTATCTGATATGTAGTTTTTATTTTAGAAAATAAATAAAAAAAATAAAAATTGACAAAAAAGGGCATATGAAATTAACATGAAATCTAATTTTTAAAATTATTTTAAGGATACAGTCTTGTGGGCAGTAGCTTAAGGAACATTTTGATGCATAAATCGTCCTTTTATGATGTATGGTTTAGAAGTTATGGCTAAAAAATCAAAAAATCGCACAAAACCACGTCAAAAACTATGATTCATGTAAAAAATTTTAACTAAGATTCTTGAAAAAAAATCAAATTCCAGAAAACTTTTTTCTGAATATGCAGTCTTGTGTATATATGTATTAGAAACAATTTGGTGTATAAATCGTCCTTGTAGGATGTACAGTTTGGGAGTTATGACGGAAAAAGCACATGTTTTTGGCCAGCTACCACTCCAAAAAGTGTTCTACAACTCCTAAACTACAAGAGATAGAGCAAAATGCATTTGGACAAAAGAGTATCCCTTCTTAAGGACAAGGACCTGGTGCTCATTTTAATGCATGAATCGTCCTTATCTGATATGTAGTTTTTATTTTAGAAAATAAATAAAAAAAATAAAAATTGACAAAAAAGGGCACATGAAATTAACATTAAATCTAATTTTTAAAATTATTTTAAGGATACAGTCTTGTGGGCAGTAGCTTAAGGAACATTTTGATGCATAAACCGTCCTTTTATGATGTATGGTTTAGAAGTTATGGCTAAAAAATCAAAAAAATCGCACAAAACCACGTCAAAAACTATGATTCATGTAAAAAATTTTAACTAAGATTCTTGAAAAAAAATCAAATTCCAGAAAACTTTTTTCTGAATATGCAGTCTTGTGTATATATGTATTAGAAACAATTTGCTGTATAAATTGTCCTTGTAGGATGTACAGTTTGGGAGTTATGACGGAAAAAGCACATGTTTTTGGCCAGCTACTACTCCAAAAAGTGTTCTACAACTCATAAACTACAAGAGATAGAGCAAACGGCATTTGGACAAAGGAGTATCCCTTCTTAAGGACGAGGACCTGGTGCTCATTTTAATGCATGAACCGTCCTTATCTGATATGTAGTTTTTATTTTAGAAAATAAATAAAAAAAATAAAAATTGACAAAAAAGGGCACATGAAATTAACATGAAATCTAATTTTTAAAATTGTTTTAAGGATACAGTCTTGTGGGCAGTAGCTTAAGAAACATTTTGATGCATAAATCGTCCTTTTATGATGTATGGTTTAGAAGTTATGGCTAAAAAATAAAAAAAAATCGCAAAAAACCACGTCAAAAACTATGATTCATGTAAAAAATTTTAACTAAGATTCTTGAAAAAAAATCAAATTCCAGAAAACTTTTTTCTGAATATGCAGTCTTGTGTATATATGTATTAGAAACAATTTGGTGTATAAATCGTCCTTGTAGGATGTACAGTTTGGGAGTTATGACGGAAAAAGCACATGTTTTTGGCCAGCTACCACTCCAAAAAGTGTTCTACAACTCCTAAACTACAAGAGATAGAGCAAAATGCATTTGGACAAAAGAGTATCCCTTCTTAAGGACAAGGACCTGGTGCTCATTTTAATGCATGAATCGTCCTTATCTGATATGTAGTTTTTATTTTAGAAAATAAATAAAAAAAATAAAAATTGACAAAAAAGGGCACATGAAATTAACATGAAATCTAATTTTTAAAATTATTTTAAGGATACAGGACAAAGGAGTATCCCTTCTTAAGGACGAGGACCTGGTGCTCATTTTAATGCATGAATCGTCCTTATCTGATATGTAGTTTTTATTTTAGAAAATAAATAAAAAAATTAAAATTGACAAAAAAGGGCACATGAAATTAACATGAAATCTAATTTTAAAAATTATTTTAAGGATACAGTCTTGTGGGCAGTAGTTTAAGGAACATTTTGATGCATAAATCGTCCTTTTATGATGTATGGTTTAGAAGTTATGGCTAAAAAATCAAAAAATCGCACAAAACCACGTCAAAAACTATGATTCTGTAAAAAATTTTAACTAAGATTCTTGAAAAAAAATCAAATTCCAAAAAACTTTTTTCTGAATATGCAGTCTTGTGTATATATGTATTAGAAACAATTTGGTGTATAAATCGTCCTTGTAGGATGTACAGTTTGGGAGTTATGACGGAAAAAGCACATGTTTCTGGCCAGCTACCACTCCAAAAAGTGTTCTACAACTCCTAAACTACAAGAGATAGAGCAAAATGCATTTGGACAAAAGAGTATCCCTTCTTAAGGACAAGGACCTGGTGCTCATTTTAATGCATGAATCGTCCTTATCTGATATGTAGTTTTTATTTTAGAAAATAAATAAAAAAAATAAAAATTGACAAAAAAGGGCACATGAAATTAACATGAAATCTAATTTTTAAAATTATTTTAAGGATACAGTCTTGTGGGCAGTAGCTTAAGGAACATTTTGATGCATAAATCGTCTTTTTATGATGTATGGTTTAGAAGTTATGGCTAAAAAATCAAAAAAATCGCAAAAAACCACGTCAAAAACTATGATTCATGTAAAAAATTTTAAATAAGATTCTTGAAAAAAAATCAAATTCCAGAAAACTTTTTTCTGAATATGCAGTCTTGTGTATATATGTATTAGAAACAATTTGGTGTATAAATTGTCCTTGTAGGATGTACAGTTTGGGAGTTATGACGGAAAAAGCACATGTTTTTGGCCAGCTTCTACTCCAAAAAGTGTTATACAACTCATAAACTACAAGAGATAGAGCAAACGGCATTTGGACAAAGGAGTATCCCTTCTTAAGGACAAGGACCTGGTGCTCATTTTAATGCATGAATCGTCCTTATCTGATATGTAGTTTTTATTTTAGAAAATAAATAAAAAAAATAAAAATTGACAAAAAAAAGCACATGAAATTAACATGAAATCTAATTTTTAAAATTATTTTAAGGATACAGTCTTGTGGGCAGTAGCTTAAGGAACATTTTGATGCATAAATCGTCTTTTTATGATGTATGGTTTAGAAGTTATGGCTAAAAAATCAAAAAAATCGCAAAAAACCACGTCAAAAACTATGATTCATGTAAAAAATTTTAAATAAGATTCTTGAAAAAAAATCAAATTCCAGAAAACTTTTTTCTGAATATGCAGTCTTGTGTATATATGTATTAGAAACAATTTGGTGTATAAATTGTCCTTGTAGGATGTACAGTTTGGGAGTTATGACGGAAAAAGCACATGTTTTTGGCCAGCTTCTACTCCAAAAAGTGTTATACAACTCATAAACTACAAGAGATAGAGCAAACGGCATTTGGACAAAGGAGTATCCCTTCTTAAGGACGAGGACCTGGTGCTCATTTTAATGCATGAACCGTCCTTATCTGATATGTAGTTTTTATTTTAGAAAATAAATAAAAAAAATAAAAATTGACAAAAAAGGGCATATGAAATTAACATGAAATCTAATTTTTAAAATTATTTTAAGGATACAGTCTTGTGGGCAGTAGCTTAAGGAACATTTTGATGCATAAATCATCCTTTTATGATGTATGGTTTAGAAGTTATGGCTAAAAAATCAAAAAATCGCACAAAACCACGTCAAAAACTATGATTCATGTAAAAAATTTTAACTAAGATTCTTGAAAAAAAATCAAATTCCAGAAAACTTTTTTCTGAATATGCAGTCTTGTGTATATATGTATTAGAAACAATTTGGTGTATAAATCGTCCTTGTAGGATGTACAGTTTGGGAGTTATGACGGAAAAAGCACATGTTTTTGGCCAGCTACCACTCCAAAAAGTGTTCTACAACTCCTAAACTACAAGAGATAGAGCAAAATGCATTTGGACAAAAGAGTATCCCTTCTTAAGGACAAGGACCTGGTGCTCATTTTAATGCATGAATCGTCCTTATCTGATATGTAGTTTTTATTTTAGAAAATAAATAAAAAAAATAAAAATTGACAAAAAAGGGCACATGAAATTAACATGAAATCTAATTTTTAAAATTATTTTAAGGATACAGTCTTGTGGGCAGTAGCTTAAGGAACATTTTGATGCATAAATCGTCCTTTTATGATGTATGGTTTAGAAGTTATGGCTAAAAATCAAAAAAATCGCAAAAAACCACGTCAAAAACTATGATTCATGTAAAAAATTTTAACTAAGAATCTTGAAAAAAAATCAAATTCCAGAAAACTTTTTTCTGAATATGCAGTCTTGTGTATATATGTATTAGAAACAATTTGGTGTATAAATTTTCCTTGTAGGATGTACAGTTTGGGAGTTATGACGGAAAAAGCACATGTTTTTGGCCAGCTACTACTCCAAAAAGTGTTCTACAACTCATAAACTACAAGAGATAGAGCAAACGGCATTTGGACAAAGGAGTATCCCTTCTTAAGGACGAGGACCTGGTGCTCATTTTAATGCATGAACCGTCCTTATCTGATATGTAGTTTTTATTTTAGAAAATAAATAAAAAAAATAAAAATTGACAAAAAAGGGCATATGAAATTAACATGAAATCTAATTTTTAAAATTATTTTAAGGATACAGTCTTGTGGGCAGTAGCTTAAGGAACATTTTGATGCATAAATCATCCTTTTATGATGTATGGTTTAGAAGTTATGGCTAAAAAATCAAAAAATCGCACAAAACCACGTCAAAAACTATGATTCATGTAAAAAATTTTAACTAAGATTCTTGAAAAAAAATCAAATTCCAGAAAACTTTTTTCTGAATATGCAGTCTTGTGTATATATGTATTAGAAACAATTTGGTGTATAAATCGTCCTTGTAGGATGTACAGTTTGGGAGTTATGACGGAAAAAGCACATGTTTTTGGCCAGCTACCACTCCAAAAAGTGTTCTACAACTCCTAAACTACAAGAGATAGAGCAAAATGCATTTGGACAAAAGAGTATCCCTTCTTAAGGACAAGGACCTGGTGCTCATTTTAATGCATGAATCGTCCTTATCTGATATGTAGTTTTTATTTTAGAAAATAAATAAAAAAAATAAAAATTGACAAAAAAGGGCACATGAAATTAACATGAAATCTAATTTTTAAAATTATTTTAAGGATACAGTCTTGTGGGCAGTAGCTTAAGGAACATTTTGATGCATAAATCGTCCTTTTATGATGTATGGTTTAGAAGTTATGGCTAAAAATCAAAAAAATCGCAAAAAACCACGTCAAAAACTATGATTCATGTAAAAAATTTTAACTAAGAATCTTGAAAAAAAATCAAATTCCAGAAAACTTTTTTCTGAATATGCAGTCTTGTGTATATATGTATTAGAAACAATTTGGTGTATAAATTTTCCTTGTAGGATGTACAGTTTGGGAGTTATGACGGAAAAAGCACATGTTTTTGGCCAGCTACTACTCCAAAAAGTGTTCTACAACTCATAAACTACAAGAGATAGAGCAAACGGCATTTGGACAAAGGAGTATCCCTTCTTAAGGACGAGGACCTGGTGCTCATTTTAATGCATGAATCGTCCTTATCTGATATGTAGTTTTTATTGTAGAAAATAAATAAAAAAAATAAAAATTGACAAAAAAGGGCACATGAAATTAACATGAAATCTAATTTTTAAAATTATTTTAAGGATACAGTCTTGTGGGCAGTAGCTTAAGGAACATTTTGATGCATAAATCGTCCTTTTATGATGTATGGTTTAGAAGTTATGGCTAAAAAATCAAAAAATCGCACAAAACCACGTCAAAAACTATGATTCATGTAAAAAATTTAACTAAGATTCTTGAAAAAAAATCAAATTCCAGAAAACTTTTTTCTGAATATGCAGTCTTGTGTATATATGTATTAGAAACAATTTGGTGTATAAATTGTCCTTGTGGGATGTACAGTTTAGGAGTTATGACGGAAAAAGCACATGTTTTTGGCCAGCTACCACTCCAAAAAGTGTTCTACAACTCCTAAACTACAAGAGATAGAGAAAAATGCAGTTGGACAAAAGAGTATCCTTTTTTAAGGACAAGGACCTGGTGCTCATTTTTATGCATGAATCGTCCTTATCTGATATGTAGTTTTTATTTTAGAAAATAAATAAAAAAAATAAAAATTGACAAAAAAGGACACATGAAATTAACATGAAATCCAATTTTTAAGGATACAGTCTTGTGGGCAGTAGTTTAAGGAACATTTTGATGCATAAATCGTCGTTTTCTGATGTATGGTTTAGAAGTTATGCCTAAAAAATCAAAAAAATCGCACAAAACCACGTCAAAAACTATGATTCATGTAAAAAATTTTAACTAAGATTCTTGAAAAAAAATCAAATTCCAGAAAATTTTTTCTGAATATGCAGTCTTGTGTATATATGTATTAGAAACAATTTGGTGTATAAATTGTCCTTGTAGGATGTACAGTTTGGGAGTTATGACGGAAAAAGCACATGTTTTTGGCCAGCTACTACTCCAAAAAGTGTTCTACAACTCATAAACTACAAGAGATAGAGCAAACGGCATTTGGACAAAGGAGTATCTTTTCTTAAGGACGAGGACCTGGTGCTCATTTTAATGCATGAATCGTCCTTATCTGATATGTAGTTTTTATTTTAGAAAATAAATAAAAAAAATAAAAATTGACAAAAAAGGGCACATGAAATTAACATGAAATCTAATTTTTAAAATTATTTTAAGGATACAGTCTTTTAGGCAGTAGCTTAAGGAACATTTTGATGCATAAATCGTCCTTTTATGATGTATGGTTTAGAAGTTATGGCTAAAAAATCAAAAAAATCGCACAAAACCACGTCAAAAACTATGATTCATGTAAAAAATTTTAACTAAGATTCTTGAAAAAAAATCAAATTCCAGAAAACTTTTTTCTGAATATGCAGTCTTGTGTATATATGTATTAGAAACAATTTGGTGTATAAATTGTCCTTGTAGGATGTACAGTTTGGGAGTTATGACGGAAAAAGCACATGTTTTTGGCCAGCTACTACTCCAAAAAGTGTTCTACAACTCCTAAACTACAAGAGATAGAGCAAACGGCATTTGGACAAAGGAGTATCCCTTCTTAAGGACGAGGACCTGGTGCTCATTTTAATGCATGAATCGTCCTTATCTGATATGTAGTTTTTATTTTAGAAAATAAATAAAAAAAATAAAAATTGACAAAAAAGGGCACATGAAATTAACATGAAATCTAATTTTTAAAATTATTTTAAGAATACAGTCTTGTGGGCAGTAGCTTAAGGAACATTTTGATGCATAAATCGTCCTTTTATGATGTATGGTTTAGAAGTTATGGCTAAAAAATCAAAAAAATCGCACAAAACCACGTCAAAAACTATGATTCATGTAAAAAATTTTAACTAAGATTCTTGAAAAAAAATCAAATTCCAGAAAACTTTTTTCTGAATATGCAGTCTTGTGTATATATGTATTAGAAACAATTTGGTGTATAAATTGTCCTTGTAGGATGTACAGTTTGGGAGTTATGACGGAAAAAGCACATGTTTTTGGCCAGCTACTACTCCAAAAAGTGTTCTACAACTCATAAACTACAAGAGATAGAGCAAACGGCATTTGGACAAAGGAGTATCCCTTCTTAAGGACGAGGACCTGGTGCTCATTTTAATGCATGAATCGTCCTTATCTGATATGTAGTTTTTATTTTAGAAAATAAATAAAAAAAATAAAAATTGACAAAAAAGGACACATGAAATTAACATGAAATCTAATTTTTAAAATTATTTTAAGGATACAGTCTTGTGGACAGTAGTTTAAGGAACATTTTGATGCATAAATCGTAGTTTTATGATGTATGGTTTAGAAGTTATGGCTAAAAAATCAAAAAAATCGCACAAAACCACGTCAAAAACTCTGATTCATGTAAAAAATTTTAACTAAGATTCTTGAAAAAAAATCAAATTCCAGAAAACTTTTTTCTGAATATGCAGTCTTGTGTATATATGTATTAGAAACAATTTGGTGTTAGGATGTACAGTTTGGGAGTTATGACGGAAAAAGCACATGTTTTTGGCCAGCTACCACTCCAAAAAGTGTTCTACAACTCCTAAACTACAAGAGATAGAGCAAAATGCATTTGGACAAAAGAGTATCCCTTCTTAAGGACAAGGACCTGGTGCTCATTTTAATGCATGAATCGTCCTTATCTGATATGTAGTTTTTATTTTAGAAAATAAATAAAAAAAATAAAAATTGACAAAAAAGGGCACATGAAATTAACATGAAATCTAATTTTTAAAATTATTTTAAGGATACAGTCTTGTGGGCAGTAGCTTAAGGAACATTTTGATGCATAAATCGTCCTTTTATGATGTATGGTTTAGAAGTTATGGCTAAAAATCAAAAAAATCGCAAAAAACCACGTCAAAAACTATGATTCATGTAAAAAATTTTAACTAAGAATCTTGAAAAAAAATCAAATTCCAGAAAACTTTTTTCTGAATATGCAGTCTTGTGTATATATGTATTAGAAACAATTTGGTGTATAAATTTTCCTTGTAGGATGTACAGTTTGGGAGTTATGACGGAAAAAGCACATGTTTTTGGCCAGCTACTACTCCAAAAAGTGTTCTACAACTCATAAACTACAAGAGATAGAGCAAACGGCATTTGGACAAAGGAGTATCCCTTCTTAAGGACGAGGACCTGGTGCTCATTTTAATGCATGAATCGTCCTTATCTGATATGTAGTTTTTATTGTAGAAAATAAATAAAAAAAATAAAAATTGACAAAAAAGGGCACATGAAATTAACATGAAATCTAATTTTTAAAATTATTTTAAGGATACAGTCTTGTGGGCAGTAGCTTAAGGAACATTTTGATGCATAAATCGTCCTTTTATGATGTATGGTTTAGAAGTTATGGCTAAAAAATCAAAAAATCGCACAAAACCACGTCAAAAACTATGATTCATGTAAAAAATTTAACTAAGATTCTTGAAAAAAAATCAAATTCCAGAAAACTTTTTTCTGAATATGCAGTCTTGTGTATATATGTATTAGAAACAATTTGGTGTATAAATTGTCCTTGTGGGATGTACAGTTTAGGAGTTATGACGGAAAAAGCACATGTTTTTGGCCAGCTACCACTCCAAAAAGTGTTCTACAACTCCTAAACTACAAGAGATAGAGAAAAATGCATTTGGACAAAAGAGTATCCTTTTTTAAGGACAAGGACCTGGTGCTCATTTTTATGCATGAATCGTCCTTATCTGATATGTAGTTTTTATTTTAGAAAATAAATAAAAAAAATAAAAATTGACAAAAAAGGACACATGAAATTAACATGAAATCCAATTTTTAAGGATACAGTCTTGTGGGCAGTAGTTTAAGGAACATTTTGATGCATAAATCGTCGTTTTCTGATGTATGGTTTAGAAGTTATGCCTAAAAAATCAAAAAAATCGCACAAAACCACGTCAAAAACTATGATTCATGTAAAAAATTTTAACTAAGATTCTTGAAAAAAAATCAAATTCCAGAAAATTTTTTCTGAATATGCAGTCTTGTGTATATATGTATTAGAAACAATTTGGTGTATAAATTGTCCTTGTAGGATGTACAGTTTGGGAGTTATGACGGAAAAAGCACATGTTTTTGGCCAGCTACTACTCCAAAAAGTGTTCTACAACTCATAAACTACAAGAGATAGAGCAAACGGCATTTGGACAAAGGAGTATCTTTTCTTAAGGACGAGGACCTGGTGCTCATTTTAATGCATGAATCGTCCTTATCTGATATGTAGTTTTTATTTTAGAAAATAAATAAAAAAAATAAAAATTGACAAAAAAGGGCACATGAAATTAACATGAAATCTAATTTTTAAAATTATTTTAAGGATACAGTCTTTTAGGCAGTAGCTTAAGGAACATTTTGATGCATAAATCGTCCTTTTATGATGTATGGTTTAGAAGTTATGGCTACAAAATCAAAAAAATCGCACAAAACCACGTCAAAAACTATGATTCATGTAAAAAATTTTAACTAAGATTCTTGAAAAAAAATCAAATTCCAGAAAACTTTTTTCTGAATATGCAGTCTTGTGTATATATGTATTAGAAACAATTTGGTGTATAAATTGTCCTTGTAGGATGTACAGTTTGGGAGTTATGACGGAAAAAGCACATGTTTTTGGCCAGCTACTACTCCAAAAAGTGTTCTACAACTCCTAAACTACAAGAGATAGAGCAAACGGCATTTGGACAAAGGAGTATCCCTTCTTAAGGACGAGGACCTGGTGCTCATTTTAATGCATGAATCGTCCTTATCTGATATGTAGTTTTTATTTTAGAAAATAAATAAAAAAAATAAAAATTGACAAAAAAGGGCACATGAAATTAACATGAAATCTAATTTTTAAAATTATTTTAAGAATACAGTCTTGTGGGCAGTAGCTTAAGGAACATTTTGATGCATAAATCGTCCTTTTATGATGTATGGTTTAGAAGTTATGGCTAAAAAATCAAAAAAATCGCACAAAACCACGTCAAAAACTATGATTCATGTAAAAAATTTTAACTAAGATTCTTGAAAAAAAATCAAATTCCAGAAAACTTTTTTCTGAATATGCAGTCTTGTGTATATATGTATTAGAAACAATTTGGTGTATAAATTGTCCTTGTAGGATGTACAGTTTGGGAGTTATGTCGGAAAAAGCACATGTTTTTGGCCAGCTACTACTCCAAAAAGTGTTCTACAACTCATAAACTACAAGAGATAGAGCAAACGGCATTTGGACAAAGGAGTATCCCTTCTTAAGGACGAGGACCTGGTGCTCATTTTAATGCATGAATCGTCCTTATCTGATATGTAGTTTTTATTTTAGAAAATAAATAAAAAAAATAAAAATTGACAAAAAAGGACACATGAAATTAACATGAAATCTAATTTTTAAAATTATTTTAAGGATACAGTCTTGTGGACAGTAGTTTAAGGAACATTTTGATGCATAAATCGTAGTTTTATGATGTATGGTTTAGAAGTTATGGCTAAAAAATCAAAAAAATCGCACAAAACCACGTCAAAAACTCTGATTCATGTAAAAAATTTTAACTAAGATTCTTGAAAAAAAATCAAATTCCAGAAAACTTTTTTCTGAATATGCAGTCTTGTGTATATATGTATTAGAAACAATTTGGTGTTAGGATGTACAGTTTGGGAGTTATGACGGAAAAAGCACATGTTTTTGGCCAGCTACCACTCCAAAAAGTGTTCTACAACTCCTAAACTACAAGAGATAGAGCAAAATGCATTTGGACAAAAGAGTATCCCTTCTTAAGGACAAGGACCTGGTGCTCATTTTAATGCATGAATCGTCCTTATCTGATATGTAGTTTTTATTTTAGAAAATAAATAAAAAAAATAAAAATTGACAAAAAAGGGCACATGAAATTAACGTGAAATCTAATTTTTAAAATTATTTTAAGGACACAGTCTTGTGAACAGTAGCTTAAGGAACATTTTGATGCATAAATCGTCCTTTTATGATGTATGGTTTAGAAGTTATGGCTAAAAAATCAAAAAAATCGCAAAAAACCACGTCAAAAACTATGATTCATGTAAAAAATTTTAACTAAGATTCTTGAAAAAAAATCAAATTCCTGAAAACTTTTTTCTGAATATGCAGTCTTGTGTATATATGTATTAGAAACAATTTGGTGTATAAATCGTCCTTGTAGGATGTACAGTTTGGGAGTTATGACGGAAAAAGCACATGTTTTTGGCCAGCTAACACTCCAAAAAGTGTTCTACAACTCCTAAACTACAAGAGATAGAGCAAAATGCATTTGGACAAAAGAGTATCCCTTCTTAAGGACAAGGACCTGGTGCTCATTTTAATGCATGAATCGTCCTTATCTGATATGTAGTTTTTATTTTAGAAAATAAATAAAAAAAATAAAAATTGACAAAAAAAAGCACATGAAATTAACATGAAATCTAATTTTTAAAATTATTTTAAGGATACAGTCTTGTGGGCAGTAGCTTAAGGAACATTTTGATGCATAAATCGTCTTTTTATGATGTATGGTTTAGAAGTTATGGCTAAAAAATCAAAAAAATCGCAAAAAACCACGTCAAAAACTATGATTCATGTAAAAAATTTTAACTAAGATTCTTGAAAAAAAATCAAATTCCAGAAAACTTTTTTCTGAATATGCAGTCTTGTGTATATATGTATTAGAAACAATTTGGTGTATAAATTGTCCTTGTAGGATGTACAGTTTGGGAGTTATGACGGAAAAAGCACATGTTTTTGGCCAGCTTCTACTCCAAAAAGTGTTATACAACTCATAAACTACAAGAGATAGAGCAAACGGCATTTGGACAAAGGAGTATCCCTTCTTAAGGACGAGGACCTGGTGCTCATTTTAATGCATGAACCGTCCTTATCTGATATGTAGTTTTTATTTTAGAAAATAAATAAAAAAAATAAAAATTGACAAAAAAGGGCATATGAAATTAACATGAAATCTAATTTTTAAAATTATTTTAAGGATACAGTCTTGTGGGCAGTAGCTTAAGGAACATTTTGATGCATAAATCGTCCTTTTATGATGTATGGTTTAGAAGTTATGGCTAAAAAATCAAAAAATCGCACAAAACCACGTCAAAAACTATGATTCATGTAAAAAATTTTAACTAAGATTCTTGAAAAAAAATCAAATTCCAGAAAACTTTTTTCTGAATATGCAGTCTTGTGTATATATGTATTAGAAACAATTTGGTGTATAAATCGTCCTTGTAGGATGTACAGTTTGGGAGTTATGACGGAAAAAGCACATGTTTTTGGCCAGCTACCACTCCAAAAAGTGTTCTACAACTCCTAAACTACAAGAGATAGAGCAAAATGCATTTGGACAAAAGAGTATCCCTTCTTAAGGACAAGGACCTGGTGCTCATTTTAATGCATGAATCGTCCTTATCTGATATGTAGTTTTTATTTTAGAAAATAAATAAAAAAAATAAAAATTGACAAAAAAGGGCACATGAAATTAACATTAAATCTAATTTTTAAAATTATTTTAAGGATACAGTCTTGTGGGCAGTAGCTTAAGGAACATTTTGATGCATAAACCGTCCTTTTATGATGTATGGTTTAGAAGTTATGGCTAAAAAATCAAAAAAATCGCACAAAACCACGTCAAAAACTATGATTCATGTAAAAAATTTTAACTAAGATTCTTGAAAAAAAATCAAATTCCAGAAAACTTTTTTCTGAATATGCAGTCTTGTGTATATATGTATTAGAAACAATTTGCTGTATAAATTGTCCTTGTAGGATGTACAGTTTGGGAGTTATGACGGAAAAAGCACATGTTTTTGGCCAGCTACTACTCCAAAAAGTGTTCTACAACTCATAAACTACAAGAGATAGAGCAAACGGCATTTGGACAAAGGAGTATCCCTTCTTAAGGACGAGGACCTGGTGCTCATTTTAATGCATGAACCGTCCTTATCTGATATGTAGTTTTTATTTTAGAAAATAAATAAAAAAAATAAAAATTGACAAAAAAGGGCACATGAAATTAACATGAAATCTAATTTTTAAAATTATTTTAAGGATACAGTCTTGTGGGCAGTAGCTTAAGAAACATTTTGATGCATAAATCGTCCTTTTATGATGTATGGTTTAGAAGTTATGGCTAAAAAATAAAAAAAAATCGCAAAAAACCACGTCAAAAACTATGATTCATGTAAAAAATTTTAACTAAGATTCTTGAAAAAAAATCAAATTCCAGAAAACTTTTTTCTGAATATGCAGTCTTGTGTATATATGTATTAGAAACAATTTGGTGTATAAATCGTCCTTGTAGGATGTACAGTTTGGGAGTTATGACGGAAAAAGCACATGTTTTTGGCCAGCTACCACTCCAAAAAGTGTTCTACAACTCCTAAACTACAAGAGATAGAGCAAAATGCATTTGGACAAAAGAGTATCCCTTCTTAAGGACAAGGACCTGGTGCTCATTTTAATGCATGAATCGTCCTTATCTGATATGTAGTTTTTATTTTAGAAAATAAATAAAAAAAATAAAAATTGACAAAAAAGGGCACATGAAATTAACATGAAATCTAATTTTTAAAATTATTTTAAGGATACAGGACAAAGGAGTATCCCTTCTTAAGGACGAGGACCTGGTGCTCATTTTAATGCATGAATCGTCCTTATCTGATATGTAGTTTTTATTTTAGAAAATAAATAAAAAAATTAAAATTGACAAAAAAGGGCACATGAAATTAACATGAAATCTAATTTTAAAAATTATTTTAAGGATACAGTCTTGTGGGCAGTAGTTTAAGGAACATTTTGATGCATAAATCGTCCTTTTATGATGTATGGTTTAGAAGTTATGGCTAAAAAATCAAAAAATCGCACAAAACCACGTCAAAAACTATGATTCTGTAAAAAATTTTAACTAAGATTCTTGAAAAAAAATCAAATTCCAAAAAACTTTTTTCTGAATATGCAGTCTTGTGTATATATGTATTAGAAACAATTTGGTGTATAAATCGTCCTTGTAGGATGTACAGTTTGGGAGTTATGACGGAAAAAGCACATGTTTCTGGCCAGCTACCACTCCAAAAAGTGTTCTACAACTCCTAAACTACAAGAGATAGAGCAAAATGCATTTGGACAAAAGAGTATCCCTTCTTAAGGACAAGGACCTGGTGCTCATTTTAATGCATGAATCGTCCTTATCTGATATGTAGTTTTTATTTTAGAAAATAAATAAAAAAAATAAAAATTGACAAAAAAGGGCACATGAAATTAACATGAAATCTAATTTTTAAAATTATTTTAAGGATACAGTCTTGTGGGCAGTAGCTTAAGGAACATTTTGATGCATAAATCGTCTTTTTATGATGTATGGTTTAGAAGTTATGGCTAAAAAATCAAAAAAATCGCAAAAAACCACGTCAAAAACTATGATTCATGTAAAAAATTTTAAATAAGATTCTTGAAAAAAAATCAAATTCCAGAAAACTTTTTTCTGAATACGCAGTCTTGTGTATATATGTATTAGAAACAATTTGGTGTATAAATTGTCCTTGTAGGATGTACAGTTTGGGAGTTATGACGGAAAAAGCACATGTTTTTGGCCAGCTTCTACTCCAAAAAGTGTTATACAACTCATAAACTACAAGAGATAGAGCAAACGGCATTTGGACAAAGGAGTATCCCTTCTTAAGGACAAGGACCTGGTGCTCATTTTAATGCATGAATCGTCCTTATCTGATATGTAGTTTTTATTTTAGAAAATAAATAAAAAAAATAAAAATTGACAAAAAAAAGCACATGAAATTAACATGAAATCTAATTTTTAAAATTATGTTAAGGATACAGTCTTGTGGGCAGTAGCTTAAGGAACATTTTGATGCATAAATCGTCCTTTTATGATGTATGGTTTAGAAGTTATGGCTAAAAAATCAAAAAAATCGCAAAAAACCACGTCAAAAACTATGATTCATGTAAAAAATTTTAAATAAGATTCTTGAAAAAAAATCAAATTCCAGAAAACTTTTTTCTGAATATGCAGTCTTGTGTATATATGTATTAGAAACAATTTGGTGTATAAATTGTCCTTGTAGGATGTACAGTTTGGGAGTTATGACGGAAAAAGCACATGTTTTTGGCCAGCTTCTACTCCAAAAAGTGTTATACAACTCATAAACTACAAGAGATAGAGCAAACGGCATTTGGACAAAGGAGTATCCCTTCTTAAGGACGAGGACCTGGTGCTCATTTTAATGCATGAACCGTCCTTATCTGATATGTAGTTTTTATTTTAGAAAATAAATAAAAAAAATAAAAATTGACAAAAAAGGGCATATGAAATTAACATGAAATCTAATTTTTAAAATTATTTTAAGGATACAGTCTTGTGGGCAGTAGCTTAAGGAACATTTTGATGCATAAATCGTCCTTTTATGATGTATGGTTTAGAAGTTATGGCTAAAAAATCAAAAAATCGCACAAAACCACGTCAAAAACTATGATTCATGTAAAAAATTTTAACTAAGATTCTTGAAAAAAAATCAAATTCCAGAAAACTTTTTTCTGAATATGCAGTCTTGTGTATATATGTATTAGAAACAATTTGGTGTATAAATCGTCCTTGTAGGATGTACAGTTTGGGAGTTATGACGGAAAAAGCACATGTTTTTGGCCAGCTACCACTCCAAAAAGTGTTCTACAACTCCTAAACTACAAGAGATAGAGCAAAATGCATTTGGACAAAAGAGTATCCCTTCTTAAGGACAAGGACCTGGTGCTCATTTTAATGCATGAATCGTCCTTATCTGATATGTAGTTTTTATTTTAGAAAATAAATAAAAAAAATAAAAATTGACAAAAAAGGGCACATGAAATTAACATGAAATCTAATTTTTAAAATTATTTTAAGGATACAGTCTTGTGGGCAGTAGCTTAAGGAACATTTTGATGCATAAATCGTCCTTTTATGATGTATGGTTTAGAAGTTATGGCTAAAAATCAAAAAAATCGCAAAAAACCACGTCAAAAACTATGATTCATGTAAAAAATTTTAACTAAGAATCTTGAAAAAAAATCAAATTCCAGAAAACTTTTTTCTGAATATGCAGTCTTGTGTATATATGTATTAGAAACAATTTGGTGTATAAATTGTCCTTGTAGGATGTACAGTTTGGGAGTTATGACGGAAAAAGCACATGTTTTTGGCCAGCTACTACTCCAAAAAGTGTTCTACAACTCATAAACTACAAGAGATAGAGCAAACGGCATTTGGACAAAGGAGTATCCCTTCTTAAGGACGAGGACCTGGTGCTCATTTTAATGCATGAATCGTCCTTATCTGATATGTAGTTTTTATTGTAGAAAATAAATAAAAAAAATAAAAATTGACAAAAAAGGGCACATGAAATTAACATGAAATCTAATTTTTAAAATTATTTTAAGGATACAGTCTTGTGGGCAGTAGCTTAAGGAACATTTTGATGCATAAATCGTCCTTTTATGATGTATGGTTTAGAAGTTATGGCTAAAAAATCAAAAAATCGCACAAAACCACGTCAAAAACTATGATTCATGTAAAAAATTTAACTAAGATTCTTGAAAAAAAATCAAATTCCAGAAAACTTTTTTCTGAATATGCAGTCTTGTGTATATATGTATTAGAAACAATTTGGTGTATAAATTGTCCTTGTGGGATGTACAGTTTAGGAGTTATGACGGAAAAAGCACATGTTTTTGGCCAGCTACCACTCCAAAAAGTGTTCTACAACTCCTAAACTACAAGAGATAGAGAAAAATGCATTTGGACAAAAGAGTATCCTTTTTTAACGACAAGGACCTGGTGCTCATTTTTATGCATGAATCGTCCTTATCTGATATGTAGTTTTTATTTTAGAAAATAAATAAAAAAAATAAAAATTGACAAAAAAGGACACATGAAATTAACATGAAATCCAATTTTTAAGGATACAGTCTTGTGGGCAGTAGTTTAAGGAACATTTTGATGCATAAATCGTCGTTTTCTGATGTATGGTTTAGAAGTTATGCCTAAAAAATCAAAAAAATCGCACAAAACCACGTCAAAAACTATGATTCATGTAAAAAATTTTAACTAAGATTCTTGAAAAAAAATCAAATTCCAGAAAATTTTTTCTGAATATGCAGTCGTGTGTATATATGTATTAGAAACAATTTGGTGTATAAATTGTCCTTGTAGGATGTACAGTTTGGGAGTTATGACGGAAAAAGCACATGTTTTTGGCCAGCTACTACTCCAAAAAGTGTTCTACAACTCATAAACTACAAGAGATAGAGCAAACGGCATTTGGACAAAGGAGTATCTTTTCTTAAGGACGAGGACCTGGTGCTCATTTTAATGCATGAATCGTCCTTATCTGATATGTAGTTTTTATTTTAGAAAATAAATAAAAAAAATAAAAATTGACAAAAAAGGGCACATGAAATTAACATGAAATCTAATTTTTAAAATTATTTTAAGGATACAGTCTTTTAGGCAGTAGCTTAAGGAACATTTTGATGCATAAATCGTCCTTTTATGATGTATGGTTTAGAAGTTATGGCTAAAAAATCAAAAAAATCGCACAAAACCACGTCAAAAACTATGATTCATGTAAAAAATTTTAACTAAGATTCTTGAAAAAAAATCAAATTCCAGAAAACTTTTTTCTGAATATGCAGTCTTGTGTATATATGTATTAGAAACAATTTGGTGTATAAATTGTCCTTGTAGGATGTACAGTTTGGGAGTTATGACGGAAAAAGCACATGTTTTTGGCCAGCTACTACTCCAAAAAGTGTTCTACAACTCCTAAACTACAAGAGATAGAGCAAACGGCATTTGGACAAAGGAGTATCCCTTCTTAAGGACGAGGACCTGGTGCTCATTTTAATGCATGAATCGTCCTTATCTAATATGTAGTTTTTATTTTAGAAAATAAATAAAAAAAATAAAAATTGACAAAAAAGGGCACATGAAATTAACATGAAATCTAATTTTTAAAATTATTTTAAGGATACAGTCTTGTGGACAGTAGTTTAAGGAACATTTTGATGCATAAATCGTAGTTTTATGATGTATGGTTTAGAAGTTATGGCTAAAAAATCAAAAAAATCGCACAAAACCACGTCAAAAACTCTGATTCATGTAAAAAATTTTAACTAAGATTCTTGAAAAAAAATCAAATTCCAGAAAACTTTTTTCTGAATATGCAGTCTTGTGTATATATGTATTAGAAACAATTTGGTGTTAGGATGTACAGTTTGGGAGTTATGACGGAAAAAGCACATGTTTTTGGCCAGCTACCACTCCAAAAAGTGTTCTACAACTCCTAAACTACAAGAGATAGAGCAAAATGCATTTGGACAAAAGAGTATCCCTTCTTAAGGACAAGGACCTGGTGCTCATTTTAATGCATGAATCGTCCTTATCTGATATGTAGTTTTTATTTTAGAAAATAAATAAAAAAAATAAAAATTGACAAAAAAGGGCACATGAAATTAACATGAAATCTAATTTTTAAAATTATTTTAAGGATACAGTCTTGTGGGCAGTAGCTTAAGGAACATTTTGATGCATAAATCGTCCTTTTATGATGTATGGTTTAGAAGTTATGGCTAAAAATCAAAAAAATCGCAAAAAACCACGTCAAAAACTATGATTCATGTAAAAAATTTTAACTAAGAATCTTGAAAAAAAATCAAATTCCAGAAAACTTTTTTCTGAATATGCAGTCTTGTGTATATATGTATTAGAAACAATTTGGTGTATATATTTTCCTTGTAGGATGTACAGTTTGGGAGTTATGACGGAAAAAGCACATGTTTTTGGCCAGCTACTACTCCAAAAAGTGTTCTACAACTCATAAACTACAAGAGATAGAGCAAACGGCATTTGGACAAAGGAGTATCCCTTCTTAAGGACGAGGACCTGGTGCTCATTTTAATGCATGAATCGTCCTTATCTGATATGTAGTTTTTATTGTAGAAAATAAATAAAAAAAATAAAAATTGACAAAAAAGGGCACATGAAATTAACATGAAATCTAATTTTTAAAATTATTTTAAGGATACAGTCTTGTGGGCAGTAGCTTAAGGAACATTTTGATGCATAAATCGTCCTTTTATGATGTATGGTTTAGAAGTTATGGCTAAAAAATCAAAAAATCGCACAAAACCACGTCAAAAACTATGATTCATGTAAAAAATTTAACTAAGATTCTTGAAAAAAAATCAAATTCCAGAAAACTTTTTTCTGAATATGCAGTCTTGTGTATATATGTATTAGAAACAATTTGGTGTATAAATTGTCCTTGTGGGATGTACAGTTTAGGAGTTATGACGGAAAAAGCACATGTTTTTGGCCAGCTACCACTCCAAAAAGTGTTCTACAACTCCTAAACTACAAGAGATAGAGAAAAATGCATTTGGACAAAAGAGTATCCTTTTTTAAGGACAAGGACCTGGTGCTCATTTTTATGCATGAATCGTCCTTATCTGATATGTAGTTTTTATTTTAGAAAATAAATAAAAAAAATAAAAATTGACAAAAAAGGACACATGAAATTAACATGAAATCCAATTTTTAAGGATACAGTCTTGTGGGCAGTAGTTTAAGGAACATTTTGATGCATAAATCGTCGTTTTCTGATGTATGGTTTAGAAGTTATGCCTAAAAAATCAAAAAAATCGCACAAAACCACGTCAAAAACTATGATTCATGTAAAAAATTTTAACTAAGATTCTTGAAAAAAAATCAAATTCCAGAAAATTTTTTCTGAATATGCAGTCTTGTGTATATATGTATTAGAAACAATTTGGTGTATAAATTGTCCTTGTAGGATGTACAGTTTGGGAGTTATGACGGAAAAAGCACATGTTTTTGGCCAGCTACTACTCCAAAAAGTGTTCTACAACTCATAAACTACAAGAGATAGAGCAAACGGCATTTGGACAAAGGAGTATCTTTTCTTAAGGACGAGGACCTGGTGCTCATTTTAATGCATGAATCGTCCTTATCTGATATGTAGTTTTTATTTTAGAAAATAAATAAAAAAAATAAAAATTGACAAAAAAGGGCACATGAAATTAACATGAAATCTAATTTTTAAAATTATTTTAAGGATACAGTCTTTTAGGCAGTAGCTTAAGGAACATTTTGATGCATAAATCGTCCTTTTATGATGTATGGTTTAGAAGTTATGGCTAAAAAATCAAAAAAATCGCACAAAACCACGTCAAAAACTATGATTCATGTAAAAAATTTTAACTAAGATTCTTGAAAAAAAATCAAATTCCAGAAAACTTTTTTCTGAATATGCAGTCTTGTGTATATATGTATTAGAAACAATTTGGTGTATAAATTGTCCTTGTAGGATGTACAGTTTGGGAGTTATGACGGAAAAAGCACATGTTTTTGGCCAGCTACTACTCCAAAAAGTGTTCTACAACTCATAAACTACAAGAGATAGAGCAAACGGCATTTGGACAAAGGAGTATCCCTTCTTAAGGACGAGGACCTGGTGCTCATTTTAATGCATGAATCGTCCTTATCTGATATGTAGTTTTTATTTTAGAAAATAAATAAAAAAAATAAAAATTGACAAAAAAGGACACATGAAATTAACATGAAATCTAATTTTTAAAATTATTTTAAGGATACAGTCTTGTGGACAGTAGTTTAAGGAACATTTTGATGCATAAATCGTAGTTTTATGATGTATGGTTTAGAAGTTATGGCTAAAAAATCAAAAAAATCGCACAAAACCACGTCAAAAACTCTGATTCATGTAAAAAATTTTAACTAAGATTCTTGAAAAAAAATCAAATTCCAGAAAACTTTTTTCTGAATATGCAGTCTTGTGTATATATGTATTAGAAACAATTTGGTGTTAGGATGTACAGTTTGGGAGTTATGACGGAAAAAGCACATGTTTTTGGCCAGCTACCACTCCAAAAAGTGTTCTACAACTCCTAAACTACAAGAGATAGAGCAAAATGCATTTGGACAAAAGAGTATCCCTTCTTAAGGACAAGGACCTGGTGCTCATTTTAATGCATGAATCGTCCTTATCTGATATGTAGTTTTTATTTTAGAAAATAAATAAAAAAAATAAAAATTGACAAAAAAGGGCACATGAAATTAACATGAAATCTAATTTTTAAAATTATTTTAAGGATACAGGACAAAGGAGTATCCCTTCTTAAGGACGAGGACCTGGTGCTCATTTTAATGCATGAATCGTCCTTATCTGATATGTAGTTTTTATTTTAGAAAATAAATAAAAAAAATAAAAATTGACAAAAAAGGGCACATGAAATTAACATGAAATCTAATTTTAAAAATAATTTTAAGGATATAGTCTTGTGGGCGGTAGTTTATGGAACATTTTGATGCATAGATCGTCCTTTTATGATGTATGGTTTAGAAGTTATGGCTAAAAAATCAAAAAAATCGCACAAAACCACGTCAAAAACTATGATTCATGTAAAAAATTTTAACTAAGATTCTTGAAAAAAAATAAAATTCCAGAAAACTTTTTTCTGAATATGCAGTCTTGTGTATATATGTATTAGAAACAATTTGGTGTATAAATCGTCCTTGTAGGATGTACAGTTTGGGAGTTATGACGGAAAAAGCACATGTTTTTGGCCAGCTACCACTCCAAAAAGTGTTCTACAACTCCTAAACTACAAGAGATAGAGCAAAATGCATTTGGACAAAAGAGTATCCCTTCTTAAGGACAAGGACCTGGTGCTCATTTTAATGCATGAATCGTCCTTATCTGATATGTAGTTTTTATTTTAGAAAATAAATAAAAAAAATAAAAATTGACAAAAAAGGGCACATGAAATTAACATGAAATCTAATTTTTAAAATTATTTTAAGGATACAGGACAAAGGAGTATCCCTTCTTAAGGACGAGGACCTGGTGCTCATTTTAATGCATGAATCGTCCTTATCTGATATGTAGTTTTTATTTTAGAAAATAAATAAAAAAAATAAAAATTGACAAAAAAGGGCACATGAAATTAACATGAAATCTAATTTTAAAAATAATTTTAAGGATACAGTCTTGTGGGCAGTAGTTTAAGGAACATTTTGATGCATAGATCGTCCTTTTATGATGTATGGTTTAGAAGTTATGGCTAAAAAATCAAAAAAATCGCACAAAACCACGTCAAAAACTATGATTCATGTAAAAAATTTTAACTAAGATTCTTGAAAAAAAAATCAAATTCCAGAAAACTTTTTTCTGAATATGCAGTCTTGTGTATATATGTATTAGAAACAATTTGGTGTATAAATTGTCCTTGTAGGATGTACAGTTTGGGAGTTATGACGGAAAAAGCACATGTTTTTGGCCAGCTACCACTCCAAAAAGTGTTCTACAACTCCTAAACTACAAGAGATAGAGCAAACGGCATTTGGACAAAGGAGTATCCCTTCTTAAGGACGAGGACCTGGTGCTCATTTTAATGCATGAATCGTCCTTATCTGATATGTAGTTTTTATTTTAGAAAATAAAAAAAAAAAATAAAAATTGACAAATAAGGGCATATGAAATTAACATTATTTTAAATTTTAAAATTATTTTAAGGATATAGTCTTGTGATCAGTAGCTTAAGGAACATTTTGATGCATAAATCGTCCTTTTATGATGTATGGTTTAGAAGTTATGGCTAAAAAATTAAAAAAATCGCAAAAAACCACGTCAAAAACTATGATTCATGTAAAAAATTTTAACTAAGATTCTTGAAAAAAAAATCAAATTCCAGAAAACTTTTTTCTGAATATGCAATCTTGTGTATATATGTATTAGAAACAATTTGGTGTATAAATTGTCCTTGTAGGATGTATGGTTTGGGAGTTATGACGGAAAAAGCACATGTTTTTGGCCAGCTTCCACTCCAAAAAGTGTTCTACAACTCCTAAACTACAAGAGATAGAGCAAACGGCATTTGGACAAAGGAGTATCCCTTCTTAAGGACGAGGACCTGGTGCTCATTTTAATGCATGAATCGTCCTTATCTGATATGTAGTTTTTATTTTAGAAAATAAATAAAAAAAATAAAAATTGACAAAAAAGGACACATGAAATTAACATGAAATCTAATTTTTAAAATTATTTTAAGGACACAGTCTTGTGGACAGTAGTTTAAGGAACATTTTGATGCATAAATCGTCGTTTTATGATGTATGGTTTAGAAGTTATGGCTAAAAAATCAAAAAAATCGCACAAAACCACGTCAAAAACTATGATTCATGTAAAAAATTTTAACTAAGATTCTTGAAAAAAAATCAAATTCCAGAAAACTTTTTTCTGAATATGCAGTCTTGTGTATATATGTATTAGAAACAATTTGGTGTATAAATCGTCCTTGTAGGATGTACAGTTTGGGAGTTATGACGGAAAAAGCACATGTTTTTGGCCAGCTACCACTCCAAAAAGTGTTCTACAACTCCTAAACTACAAGAGATAGAGCAAAATGCATTTGGACAAAAGAGTATCCCTTCGTAAGCACAAGGATCTGGTGCTCATTTTAATGCATGAATCGTCCTTATCTGATATGTAGTTTTTATTTTAGAAAATAAATAAAAAAAATAAAAATTGACAAAAAAGGGCACATGAAATTAACATGAAATCTAATTTTTAAAATTATTTTAAGGATACAGTCTTGTGAGCAGTAGCTTAAGGAACATTTTGATGCATAAATCGTCCTTTTATGATGTATGGCTTAGAAGTTATGGCTAAAAAATCAAAAAATCGCACAAAACCACGTCAAAAACTATGATTCATGTAAAAAATTTAACTAAGATTCTTGAAAAAAAATCAAATTCCAGAAAACTTTTTTCTGAATATGCAGTCTTGTGTATATATGTATTAGAAACAATTTGGTGTATAAATTGTCCTTGTGGGATGTACAGTTTAGGAGTTATGACGGAAAAAGCACATGTTTTTGGCCAGCTGCCACTCCAAAAAGTGTTCTACAACTCCTAAACTACAAGAGATAGAGCAAAATGCATTTGGACAAAAGAGTATCCTTTTTTAAGGAAAAGGACCTGGTGCTCATTTTTATGCATGAATCGTCCTTATCTGATATGTAGTTTTTATTTTAGAAAATAAATAAAAAAAATAAAAATTGACAAAAAAGGACACATGAAATTAACATGAAATCTAATTTTTAAAATTATTTTAAGGATACAGTCTTGTGGGCAGTAGCTTAAGGAACATTTTGATGCATAAATCGTCCTTTTATGATGTATAGTTTAGAAGTTATGGCTAAAAAATCAAAAAAATCGCACAAAACCACGTCAAAAACTATGATTCATGTAAAAAATTTTAACAAGATTCTTGAAAAAAAATCAAATTCCAGAAAACTTTTTTCTGAATATGTAGTCTTGTGTATATATGTATTAGAAACAATTTGGTGTATAAATCGTCCTTGTAGTATGTATGGTTTGGGAGTTATGACGGAAAAAGCACATGTTTTTGGCCAGCTACCACTCCAAAAAGTGTTCTACAACTCCTAAACTACAAGAGATAGAGCAAACGGCATTTGGACAAAGGAGTATCCCTTCTTAAGGACGAGGACCTGGTGCTCATTTTAATGCATGAATCGTCTTTATCTGATATGTAGTTTTTATTTTAGAAAATAAAAAAAAAATAAAAATTGACAAATAAGGGCATATGAAATTAACATTATTTTAAATTTTAAAATTATTTTAAGGATATAGTCTTGTGATCAGTAGCTTAAGGAACATTTTGATGCATAAATCGTCCTTTTATGATGTATGGTTTAGAAGTTATGGCTAAAAAATAAAAAAAAATCGCAAAAAACCACGTCAAAAACTATGATTCATGTAAAAAATTTTAACTAAGATTCTTGAAAAAAAAATCAAATTCCAGAAAACTTTTTTCTGAATATGCAGTCTTGTGTATATATGTATTAGAAACAATTTGGTGTATAAATTGTCCTTGTAGGATGTATGGTTTGGGAGTTATGACGGAAAAAGCACATGTTTTTGGCCAGCTTCCACTCCAAAAAGTGTTCTACAACTCCTAAACTACAAGAGATAGAGCAAACGGCATTTGGACAAAGGAGTATCCCTTCTTAAGGACGAGGACCTGGTGCTCATTTTAATGCATGAATCGTCCTTATCTGATATGTAGTTTTTATTTTAGAAAATAAATAAAAAAAATAAAAATTGACAAAAAAGGACACATGAAATTAACATGAAATCTAATTTTTAAAATTATTTTAAGGATACAGTCTTGTGGACAGTAGTTTAAGGAACATTTTGATGCATAAATCGTAGTTTTATGATGTATGGTTTAGAAGTTATGGCTAAAAAATCAAAAAATCTCACAAAACCATGTCAAAAACTCTGATTCATGTAAAAAATTTTAACTAAGATTCTTGAAAAAAAATCAAATTCCAGAAAACTTTTTTCTGAATATGCAGTCTTGTGTATATATGTATTAGAAACAATTTGGTGTTAGGATGTACAGTTTGGGAGTTATGACGGAAAAAGCACATGTTTTTGGCCAGCTACCACTCCAAAAAGTGTTCTACAACTCCTAAACTACAAGAGATAGAGCAAAATGCATTTGGACAAAAGAGTATCCCTTCTTAAGGACAAGGACCTGGTGCTCATTTTAATGCATGAATCGTCCTTATCTGATATGTAGTTTTTATTTTAGAAAATAAATAAAAAAAATAAAAATTGACAAAAAAGGGCACATGAAATTAACATGAAATCTAATTTTTAAAATTATTTTAAGGATACAGGACAAAGGAGTATCCCTTCTTAAGGACGAGGACCTGGTGCTCATTTTAATGCATGAATCGTCCTTATCTGATATGTAGTTTTTATTTTAGAAAATAAATAAAAAAAATAAAAATTGACAAAAAAGGGCACATGAAATTAACATGAAATCTAATTTTAAAAATAATTTTAAGGATACAGTCTTGTGGGCGGTAGTTTAAGGAACATTTTGATGCATAGATCGTCCTTTTATGATGTATGGTTTAGAAGTTATGGCTAAAAAATCAAAAAAATCGCACAAAACCACGTCAAAAACTATGATTCATGTAAAAAATTTTAACTAAGATTCTTGAAAAAAAATAAAATTCCAGAAAACTTTTTTCTGAATATGCAGTCTTGTGTATATATGTATTAGAAACAATTTGGTGTATAAATCGTCCTTGTAGGATGTACAGTTTGGGAGTTATGACGGAAAAAGCACATGTTTTTGGCCAGCTACCACTCCAAAAAGTGTTCTACAACTCCTAAACTACAAGAGATAGAGCAAAATGCATTTGGACAAAAGAGTATCCCTTCTTAAGGACAAGGACCTGGTGCTCATTTTAATGCATGAATCGTCCTTATCTGATATGTAGTTTTTATTTTAGAAAATAAATAAAAAAAATAAAAATTGACAAAAAAGGGCACATGAAATTAACATGAAATCTAATTTTTAAAATTATTTTAAGGATACAGGACAAAGGAGTATCTCTTCTTAAGGACGAGGACCTGGTGCTCATTTTAATGCATGAATCGTCCTTATCTGATATGTAGTTTTTATTTTAGAAAATAAATAAAAAAAATAAAAATTGACAAAAAAGGGCACATGAAATTAACATGAAATCTAATTTTAAAAATAATTTTAAGGATACAGTCTTGTGGGCAGTAGTTTAAGGAACATTTTGATGCATAAATCGTCCTTTTATGATGTATGGTTTAGAAGTTATGGCTAAAAAATCAAAAAATCGCACAAAACCACGTCAAAAACTATGATTCATGTAAAAAATTTTAACTAAGATTCTTGAAAAAAAATCAAATTCCAGAAAACTTTTTTCTGAATATGCAGTCTTGTGTATATATGTATTAGAAACAATTTGGTGTATAAATCGTCCTTGTAGGATCTACAGTTTGGGAGTTATGACGGAAAAAGCACATGTTTTTGGCCAGCTACCACTCCAAAAAGTGTTCTACAACTCCTAAACTACAAGAGATAGAGCAAAATGCATTTGGACAAAAGAGTATCCCTTCTTAAGGAAAAGGACCTGGTGCTCATTTTAATGCATGAATCGTCCTTATCTGATATGTAGTTTTTATTTTAGAAAATAAATAAAAAAAATAAAAATTGACAAAAAAGGGCACATGAAATTAACATGAAATCTAATTTTTAAAATTATTTTAAGGATACAGTCTTGTGGGCAGTAGCTTAAGGAACATTTTGATGCATAAATCGTCCTTTTATGATGTATGGTTTAGAAGTTATGGCTAAAAATCAAAAAATCGCAAAAAACCACGTCAAAAACTATGATTCATGTAAAAAATTTTAACTAAGAATCTTGAAAAAAAATCAAATTCCAGAAAACTTTTTTCTGAATATGCAGTCTTGTGTATATATGTATTAGAAACAATTTGGTGTATAAATTTTCCTTGTAGGATGTACAGTTTGGGAGTTATGACGGAAAAAGCACATGTTTTTGGCCAGCTACTACTCCAAAAAGTGTTCTACAACTCATAAACTACAAGAGATAGAGCAAACGGCATTTGGACAAAGGAGTATCCCTTCTTAAGGACGAGGACCTGGTGCTCATTTTAATGCATGAATCGTCCTTATCTGATATGTAGTTTTTATTTTAGAAAATAAATATAAAAAATAAAAATTGACAAAAAAGGGCACATGAAATTAACATGAAATCTAATTTTTAAAATTATTTTAAGGATACAGTCTTGTGGGCAGTAGCTTAAGGAACATTTTGATGCATAAATTGTCCTTTTATGATGTATGGTTTAGAAGTTATGGCTAAAAAATCAAAAAAATCGCACAAAACCACGTCAAAAACTATGATTCATGTAAAAAATTTAACTAAGATTCTTGAAAAAAAATCAAATTCCAGAAAACTTTTTTCTGAATATGCAGTCTTGTGTATATATGTATTAGAAACAATTTGGTGTATAAATTGTCCTTGTGGGATGTACAGTTTGGGAGTTATGACGGAAAAAGCACATGTTTTTGGCCAGCTACCACTCCAAAAAGTGTTCTACAACTCCTAAACTACAAGAGATAGAGCAAAATGCATTTGGACAAAAGAGTATCCTTTTTTAAGGACAAGGACCTGGTGCTCATTTTAATGCATGAATCGTCCTTATCTGATATGTAGTTTTTATTTTAGAAAATAAATAAAAAAAATAAAAATTGACAAAAAAGGACACATGAAATTAACATGAAATCTAATTTTTAAAATTATTTTAAGGATACAGTCTTGTGGGCAGTAGTTTAAGGAACATTTTGATGCATAAATCGTCGTTTTATGATGTATGGTTTAGAAGTTATGGCTAAAAAATCAAAAAAATCGCAAAAAACCACGTCAAAAACTATGATTCATGTAAAAAATTTTAACAAAGATTCTTGAAAAAAAATCAAATTCCAGAAAACTTTTTTCTGAATATGCAGTCTTGTGTATATATGTATTAGAAACAATTTGGTGTATAAATTGTCCTTGTAGGATGTACAGTTTGGGAGTTATGACGGAAAAAGCACATGTTTTTGGCCAGCTACCACTACAAAAAGTGTTCTACAACTCATAAACTACAAGAGATAGAGCAAACGGCATTTGGACAAAGGAGTATCCCTTCTTAAGGACGAGGACCTGGTGCTCATTTTAATGCATGAATCGTCTTTATCTGATATGTAGTTTTTATTTTAGAAAATAAATAAAAAAAATAAAAATTTACAAAAAAGGGCACATGAAATTAACATGAAATCTAATTTTTAAAATTATTTTAAGGATACAGTCTTGTGGGCAGTAGCTTAAGGAACATTTTGATGCACAAATCGTCCTTTTATGATGTATGGTTTAGAAGTTATGGCTAAAAAATCAAAAAAATCGCAAAAAAACCACGTCAAAAACTATGATTCATGAAAAAAATTTTAAATAAGATTCTTGAAAAAAAATCAAATTCCAGAAAACTTTTTTCTGAATATGCAGTCTTGTGTATATATGTATTAGAAACAATTTGGTGTATAAATCGTCCTTGTAGGATGTATGGTTTGGGAGTTATGACGGAAAAAGCACATGTTTTTGGCCAGCTTCCACTCCAAAAAGTGTTCTACAACTTCTAAACTACAAGAGATAGAGCAAACGGCATTTGGACAAAGGAGTATCCCTTCTTAAGGACGAGGACCTGGTGCTCATTTTAATGCATGAATCGTCCTTATCTAATATGTAGTTTTTATTTTAGAAAATAAATAAAAAAAATAAAAATTGACAAAAAAGGGCACATGAAATTAACATGAAATCTAATTTTTAAAATTATTTTAAGGATACAGTCTTGTGGGCAGTAGCTTTAGGAACATTTTGATGCACAAATAGTCCTTTTATGATGTATGGTTTAGAAGTTATGGCTAAAAATCAAAAAAATCGCACAAAACCACGTCAAAAACTATGATTCATGTAAAAAATTTTAACAAAGATTAATGAAAAAAAATCAAATTCCAGAAAACTTTTTTCTGAATATGCAGTCTTGTGTATATATGTATTAGAAACAATTTGGTGTATAAATTGTCCTTGTAGGATGTACAGTTTGGGAGTAATGACGGAAAAAGCACATGTTTTTGGCCAGCTACTACTCCAAAAAGTGTTCTACAACTCATAAACTACAAGAGATAGAGCAAACGGCATTTGGACAAAGGAGTATCCCCTCTTAAGGACAAGGACCTGGTGCTCATTTTAATGCATGAATCGTCCTTATCTGATATGTAGTTTTTATTTTAGAAAATAAATAAAAAAAAATAAAAATTGACAAAAAAGGGCACATGAAATTAACATGAAATCTAATTTTTAAAATTATTTAAAGGATACAGTCTTGTGGGCAGTAGCTTAAGGAACATTTTGATGCATAAATCGTCCTTTTATGATGTATGGTTTAGAAGTTATGGCTAAAAAATCAAAAAAATCGCACAAAACCACGTCAAAAACTATGATTCATGTAAAAAATTTTAACTAAGATTCTTGAAATAAAATCAAATTCTAGAAAACTTTTTTTTGAATATGCAGACTTGTGTATATATGTATTAGAAACAATTTGGTGTATAAATCGTCCTTTTAGGATGTACAGTTTGGGAGTTATGACGGAAAAAGCACATGTTTTTGGCCAGCTACCACTCCAAAAAGTGTTCTACAACTCCTAAACTACAAGAGATAGAGCAAAATGCATTTGGACAAAAGAGTATCCCTTCTTAAGGACAAGGACCTGGTGCTCATTTTAATGCATGAATCGTCCTTATCTGATATGTAGTTTTTATTTTAGAAAATAAATAAAAAAAATAAAAATTGACAAAAAAGGGCACATGAAATTAACATGAAATCTAATTTTTAAAATTATTTTAAGGATACAGGACAAAGGAGTATCCCTTCTTAAGGACGAGGACCTGGTGCTCATTTTAATGCATGAATCGTCCTTATCTGATATGTAGTTTTTATTTTAGAAAATAAATAAAAAAAATAAAAATTGACAAAAAAGGACACATGAAATTAACATGAAATCTAATTTTTAAAATTATTTTAAGGATACAGTCTTGTGGGCAGTAGTTTAAGGAACATTTTGATGCATAAATCGTCCTTTTATGATGTATGGTTTAGAAGTTATGGCTAAAAAATCAAAAAAATCGCAAAAAACCACGTCAAAAACTATGATTCATGTAAAAAATTTTAACAAAGATTCTTGAAAAAAAATCAAATTCCAGAAAACTTTTTTCTGAATATGCAGTCTTGTGTATATATGTATTAGAAACAATTTGGTGTATAAATTGTCCTTGTAGGATGTACAGTTTGGGAGTTATGACGGAAAAAGCACATGTTTTTGGCCAGCTACCACTACAAAAAGTGTTCTACAACTCATAAACTACAAGAGATAGAGCAAACGGCATTTGGACAAAGGAGTATCCCTTCTTAAGGACGAGGACCTGGTGCTCATTTTAATGCATGAATCGTCTTTATCTGATATGTAGTTTTTATTTTAGAAAATAAATAAAAAAAATAAAAATTTACAAAAAAGGGCACATGAAATGAACATGAAATCTAATTTTTAAAATTATTTTAAGGATACAGTCTTGTGGGCAGTAGCTTAAGGAACATTTTGATGCACAAATCGTCCTTTTATGATGTATGGTTTAGAAGTTATGGCTAAAAAATCAAAAAAATCGCAAAAAACCACGTCAAAAACTATGATTCATGAAAAAAATTTTAAATAAGATTCTTGAAAAAAAATCAAATTCCAGAAAACTTTTTTCTGAATATGCAGTCTTGTGTATATATGTATTAGAAACAATTTGGTGTATAAATCGTCCTTGTAGGATGTATGGTTTGGGAGTTATGACGGAAAAAGCACATGTTTTTGGCCAGCTTCCACTCCAAAAAGTGTTCTACAACTTCTAAACTACAAGAGATAGAGCAAACGGCATTTGGACAAAGGAGTATCCCTTCTTAAGGACGAGGACCTGGTGCTCATTTTAATGCATGAATCGTCCTTATCTAATATGTAGTTTTTATTTTAGAAAATAAATAAAAAAAATAAAAATTGACAAAAAAGGGCACATGAAATTAACATGAAATCTAATTTTTAAAATTATTTTAAGGATACAGTCTTGTGGGCAGTAGCTTTAGGAACATTTTGATGCACAAATAGTCCTTTTATGATGTATGGTTTAGAAGTTATGGCTAAAAAATCAAAAAAATCGCACAAAACCACGTCAAAAACTATGATTCATGTAAAAAATTTTAACAAAGATTAATGAAAAAAAATCAAATTCCAGAAAACTTTTTTCTGAATATGCAGTCTTGTGTATATATGTATTAGAAACAATTTGGTGTATAAATTGTCCTTGTAGGATGTACAGTTTGGGAGTAATGACGGAAAAAGCACATGTTTTTGGCCAGCTACTACTCCAAAAAGTGTTCTACAACTCATAAACTACAAGAGATAGAGCAAACGGCATTTGGACAAAGGAGTATCCCCTCTTAAGGACAAGGATCTGGTGCTCATTTTAATGCATGAATCGTCCTTATCTGATATGTAGTTTTTATTTTAGAAAATAAATAAAAAAAAATAAAAATTGACAAAAAAGGGCACATGAAATTAACATGAAATCTAATTTTTAAAATTATTTTAAGGATACAGGACAAAGGAGTATCCCTTCTTAAGGACGAGGACCTGGTGCTCATTTTAATGCATGAATCGTCCTTATCTGATATGTAGTTTTTATTTTAGAAAATAAATAAAAAAAATAAAAATTGACAAAAAAGGGCACATGAAATTAACATGAAATCTAATTTTTAAAATTATTTAAAGGATACAGTCTTGTGGGCAGTAGCTTAAGGAACATTTTGATGCATAAATCGTCCTTTTATGATGTATGGTTTAGAAGTTATGGCTAAAAAATCAAAAAAATCGCAAAAAACCACGTCAAAAACTATAATTCATGTAAAAAATTTTAACTAAGAATCTTGAAAAAAAAATCAAATTCCAGAAAACTTTTTTCTGAATATGCAGTCTTGTGTATATATGTATTAGAAACAATTTGGTGTATAAATTGTCCTTGTAGGATGTACAGTTTGGGAGTTATGACGGAAAAAGCACATGTTTTTGGCCAGCTACTACTCCAAAAAGTGTTCTACAACTCATAAACTACAAGAGATAGAGCAAACGGCATTTGGACAAAGGAGTATCCCCTCTTAAGGACAAGGACCTGGTGCTCATTTTAATGCATGAATCGTCCTTATCTGATATGTAGTTTTTATTTTAGAAAATAAATAAAAAAAAATAAAAATTGACAAAAAAGGGCACATGAAATTAACATGAAATCTAATTTTTAAAATTATTTAAAGGATACAGTCTTGTGGGCAGTAGCTTAAGGAACATTTTGATGCATAAATCGTCCTTTTATGATGTATGGTTTAGAAGTTATGGCTAAAAAATCAAAAAAATCGCACAAAACCACGTCAAAAACTATGATTCATGTAAAAAATTTTAACTAAGATTCTTGAAAAAAAATCAAATTCCAGAAAACTTTTTTCTGAATATGTAGTCTTGTGTATATATGTATTAGAAACAATTTGGTGTATAAATCGTCCTTGTAGGATGTATGGTTTGGGAGTTATGACGGAAAAAGCACATGTTTTTGGCCAGCTTCCACTCCAAAAAGTGTTCTACAACTCCTAAACTACAAGAGATAGAGCAAACGGCATTTGGACAAAGGAGTATCCCTTCTTAAGGACGAGGACCTGGTGCTCATTTTAATGCATGAATCGTCCTTATCTGATATGTAGATTTTATTTTAGAAAATAAATAAAAAAAATAAAAATTGACAAAAAAGGGCACATGAAATTAACATGAAATCTAATTTTTAAAATTATTTTAAGGATACAGGACAAAGGAGTATCCCTTCTTAAGGACGAGGACCTGGTGCTCATTTTAATGCATAAATCGTCCTTATCTGATATGTAGTTTTTATTTTAGAAAATAAATAAAAAAAATAAAAATTGACAAAAAAGGGCACATGAAATTAACATGAAATCTCATTTTTAAAATTATTTTAAGGATACAGTCTTGTGGACAGTAGTTTAAGGAACATTTTGATGCATAAATCGTCGTTTTATGATGTATGGTTTAGAAGTTATGGCTAAAAAATCAAAAAAATCGCACAAAACCACGTCAAAAACTATGATTCATGTAAAAAATTTTAAATAAGATTCTTGGAAAAAAATCAAATTCCAGAAAACTTTTTTCTGAATATGCAGACTTGTGTTTATATGTATTAGAAACAATTTGGTGTATAAATCGTCCTTGTAGGATGTACAGTTTGGGAGTTATGACGGAAAAAGCACATGTTTTTGGCCAGCTACCACTCCAAAAAGTGTTCTACAACTCCTAAACTACAAGAGATAGAGCAAAATGCATTTGGACAAAAGAGTATCCCTTCTTAAGGACGAGGACCTGGTGCTCATTTTAATGCATGAATCGACCTTATCTGATATGTAGTTTTTATTTTAGAAAATAAATAAAAAAAATAAAAATTGACAAAAAAGGGCACATGAAATTAACATGAAATCTAATTTTTAAAATTATTTTAAGGACACAGTCTTGTGGGCAGTAGCTTAAGGAACATTTTGATGCATAAATCGTCCTTTTATGATGTATGGTTTAGAAGTTATGGCTAAAAAATCAAAAAAATCGCACAAAACCACGTCAAAAACTATGATTCATGTAAAAAATTTTAACTAAGATTCTTGAAAAAAAAATCAAATTCCAGAAAACTTTTTTCTGAATATGCAGTCTTGTGTATATATGTATTAGAAACAATTTGGTGTATAAATTGTCCTTGTAGGATGTATGGTTTGGGAGTTATGACGGAAAAAGCACATGTTTTTGGCCAGCTACCACTCCAAAAAGTGTTCTACAACTCCTAAACTACAAGAGATAGAGCAAACGGCATTTGGACAAAGAAGTATCCCTTCTTAAGGACGAGGACCTGGTGCTCATTTTAATGCATGAATCGTCCTTATCTGATATGTAGTTTTTATTTTAGAAAATAAATAAAAAAAATAAAAATTGACAAAAAAGGGCACATGAAATTAACATGAAATCTAATTTTTAAAATTATTTTAAGGATACAGTCTTGTGGGCAGTAGCTTAAGGAACATTTTGATGCATAAATCGTCCTTTTATGATGTATGGATTAGAAGTTATGGCTAAAAATTAAAAAAAATCGCACAAAACCACGTCAAAAACTATGATTCATGTAAAAAATTTTAAATAAGATTCTTGGAAAAAAATCAAATTCCAGAAAACTTTTTTCTGAATATGCAGACTTGTGTTTATATGTATTAGAAACAATTTGGTGTATAAATCGTCCTTGTAGGATGTACAGTTTGGGAGTTATGACGGAAAAAGCACATGTTTTTGGCCAGCTACCACTCCAAAAAGTGTTCTACAACTCCTAAACTACAAGAGATAGAGCAAAATGCATTTGGACAAAAGAGTATCCCTTCTTAAAGACGAGGACCTGGTGCTCATTTTAATGCATGAATCGACCTTATCTGATATGTAGTTTTTATTTTAGAAAATAAATAAAAAAAATAAAAATTGACAAAAAAGGGCACATGAAATTAACATGAAATCTAATTTTTAAAATTATTTTAAGGACACAGTCTTGTGGGCAGTAGCTTAAGGAACATTTTGATGCATAAATCGTCCTTTTATGATGTATGGTTTAGAAGTTATGGCTAAAAAATCAAAAAAATCGCACAAAACCACGTCAAAAACTATGATTCATGTAAAAAATTTTAACTAAGATTCTTGAAAAAAAAATCAAATTCCAGAAAACTTTTTTCTGAATATGCAGTCTTGTGTATATATGTATTAGAAACAATTTGGTGTATAAATTGTCCTTGTAGGATGTATGGTTTGGGAGTTATGACGGAAAAAGCACATGTTTTTGGCCAGCTACCACTCCAAAAAGTGTTCTACAACTCCTAAACTACAAGAGATAGAGCAAACGGCATATGGACAAAGGAGTATCCCTTCTTAAGGACGAGGACCTGGTGCTCATTTTAATGCATGAATCGTCCTTATCTGATATGTAGTTTTTATTTTAGAAAATAAATAAAAAAAATAAAAATTGACAAAAAAGGGCACATGAAATTAACATGAAATCTAATTTTTAAAATTATTTTAAGGATACAGTCTTGTGGGCAGTAGCTTAAGGAACATTTTGATGCATAAATCGTCCTTTTATGATGTATGGTTTAGAAGTTATGGCTAAAAAATCAAAAAAATCGCACAAAACCACGTCAAAAACTATGATTCATGTAAAAAATTTTAACTAAGATTCTTGAAAAAAAAATCAAATTCCAGAAAACTTTTTTCTGAATATGCAGTCTTGGGTATATATGTATTAGAAACAATTTGGTGTATAAATTGTCCATGTAGGATGTATGGTTTGGGAGTTATGACGGAAAAAGCACATGTTTTTGGCCAGCTACCACTCCAAAAAGTGTTCTACAACTCCTAAACTACAAGAGATAGAGCAAACGGCATTTGGACAAAGGAGTATCCCTTCTTAAGGACGAGGACCTGGTGCTCATTTTAATGCATGAATCGTCCTTATCAGATATGTAGTTTTTATTTTAGAAAATAAATAAAAAAAAATAAAAATTGACAAAAAAGGGCACATGAAATTAACATGAAATCTAATTTTTAAAATTATTTTAAGGATACAGGACAAAGGAGTATCCCTTCTTAAAGACGAGGACCTGGTGATCATTTTAATGCATGAATCGTCCTTATCTGATATGTAGTTTTCATTTTAGAAAATAAATAAAAAAAATAAAAATTGACAAAAAAGGGCACATGAAATTAACATGAAATCTAATTTTAAAAATAATTTTAAGGATACCGTCTTGTGGGCGGTAGTTTAAGGAACATGTTGATGCATAGATCGTCCTTTTATGATGTATGGTTTAGAAGTTATGGCTAAAAAATCAAAAAAATCGCACAAAACCACGTCAAAAACTATGATTCATGTAAAAAATTTTAACTAAGATTCTTGAAAAAAAATAAAATTCCAGAAAACTTTTTTCTGAATATGCAGTCTTGTGTATATATGTATTAGAAACAATTTGGTGTATAAATCGTCCTTGTAGGATGTACAGTTTGGGAGTTATGACGGAAAAAGCACATGTTTTTGGCCAGCTACCACTCCAAAAAGTGTTCTACAACTCCTAAACTACAAGAGATAGAGCAAAATGCATTTGGACAAAAGAGTATCCCTTCTTAAGGACAAGGACCTGGTGCTCATTTTAATGCATGAATCGTCCTTATCTGATATGTAGTTTTTATTTTAGAAAATAAATAAAAAAAAATAAAAATTGACAAAAAAGGGCACATGAAATTAACATGAAATCTAATTTTTAAAATTATTTTAAGGATACAGTCTTGTGGGCAGTAGCTTAAGGAACATTTTGATGCATAAATCGTCCTTTTATGATGTATGGTTTAGAAGTTATGGCTAAAAAATCAAAAAAATCGCAAAAAACCACGTCAAAAACTATGATTCATGTAAAAAATTTTAACTAAGATTCTTGAAAAAAAATCAAATTCCAGAAAACTTTTTTCTGAATATGCAGTCTTGTGTATATATGTATTAGAAACAATTTGGTGTATAAATCGTCCTTGTAGGATGTACAGTTTGGGAGTTATGACGGAAAAAGCACATGTTTTTGGCCAGCTACCACTCCAAAAAGTGTTCTACAACTCCTAAACTACAAGAGATAGAGCAAAATGCATTTGGACAAAAGAGTATCCCTTCTTAAGGACAAGGACCTGGTGCTCATTTTAATGCATGAATCGTCCTTATCTGATATGTAGTTTTTATTTTAGAAAATAAATAAAAAAAATAAAAATTGACAAAAAAGGGCACATGAAATTAACATGAAATCTAATTTTTAAAATTATTTTAAGGATACAGTCTTGTGGGCAGTAGCTTAAGGAACATTTTGATGCATAAATTGTCCTTTTATGATGTATGGTTTAGAAGTTATGGCTAAAAAATCAAAAAAATCGCAAAAAACCACGTCAAAAACTATGATTCATGTAAAAAATTTTAACTAAGAATCTTGAAAAAAAATCAAATTCCAGAAAACTTTTTTCTGAATATGCAGTCTTGTGTATATATGTATTAGAAACAATTTGGTGTATAAATCGTCCTTGTAGGATGTATGGTTTGGGAGTTATGACGGAAAAAGCACATGTTTTTGGCCAGCTACTACACCAAAAAGTGTTCTACAACTCCTAAACTACAAGAGATAGAGCAAAATGCATTTGGACAAAGGAGTATCCCTTCTTAAGGACGAGGACCTGGTGCTCATTTTAATGCATGAATCGTCCTTATCTGATATGTAGTTTTTATTTTAGAAAATAAATAAAAAAAATAAAAAATGACAAAAAAGGGCACATGAAATTAACATGAAATCTAATTTTTAAAATTATTTTAAGGCAACAGTCTTGTGATCAGTAGCTTAAGGAACATTTTGATGCATAAATCGTCCTTTTATGATGTATGGTTTAGAAGTAATGGCTAAAAAATCAAAAAAATCGCACAAAACCACGTCAAAAACTATGATTCATGTAAAAAATTTTAACTAAGATTCTTGAAAAAAAATCAAATTCCAGAAAACTTTTTTCTGAATATGCAGTCTTGTGTATATATGTATTAGAAACAATTTGGTGTATAAATCGTCCTTGTAGGATGTATGGTTTGGGAGTTATGACGGAAAAAGCACATGTTTTTGGCCAGCTTCCACTCCAAAAAGTGTTCTTCAACTCCTAAACTACAAGAGATAGAGCAAACGGCATTTGGACAAAGGAGTATCCCTTCTTAAGGACGAGGACCTGGTGCTCCTTTTATCATTATAAAATTATTTATTATTAAATTATCATTATTAAATTAAATTCATTGATCAACCTTACAGAACTGTGAAAATTGGCATTTATCGCAACAATTAAATCCATTGATCAACCATACGGAACTATGAAACTTGCCATTTAATTCTCCTGATGATGCAAAAGTATCGTATTCTTCAAACTTTTAAAAAAATGGCAATAATCATATACGAGGTTAATACGTCTGCATTTACATATAACTGACCGCTAAACATAGTAATAAAATACAGAAATGTTCACTTTTTACATTGAACAAAAACATAAAAATATGTAAACCTCGTGTGCTTTAATAATGCTTTAAAAACCAAAAAAAGGTCATCAAAATTTACCCAATAAAAGCATGTACAGAAGACAATAGTCACATATTGTATTAAATAAATACCTTAAACTTCATAAAATAAGCTAATAACTTGTAAATATTTAATAAAAAAAAATAACATCGTTTCAATATATGCAATTATACAATTATATAAATTATACTCACATGAAATTTTACTCAAAAGTAATATATATGAAATAATTCATATATATTATGAATGTTTAAAACTGTATATATATATTATGTTTAAAACTGTTTATTTTTAAAATGTTTAAAATGCTTAAAACCAACCAATTAAGAAATGCATGATAAAAATGCTCACAACAAATTTCGTCACAATATTACATTTGTACAAAATTATTCTAATAAATGTTAAAAATTTTATCATTGCAATTACGTGATAAACAAAGAATATAAAATTATATAAAAAAATAAAATGTTCCAAATGAAATTGTTTTACTCGGATTAATTATATACATTTCAACATAAAATATATCTGAAATAAATGTCTTAATATAACGAAATGGAATTCTTAAATATTTTCCAATTGAATCAAAATATACTTTTGATTATGCTTGTAGGGTTTTCTGATTGGACAGGTAGGTATATTTTTGTTGGTGGTTTAAGATAACCTAAAAAGAATACTAATAAAATTATAAGTATATGTTTATATAATAATAAATATAATATTAATATGTATCTATACTATTCTATACTATATTTATATATATACATAAACATGCATCTACGATCAATGGTTTTGTCGTAAAATTTACATTTTAATAAAAAATAAAATCATTTTCTTAAATAAATTTCTTAAAATAAAATCATGACTGCTTGCAGCTTTGGTATCTTTTAATAAAATACCTACATAAAAACCAACAACATTAAAGCAAATGGGTAACAAGCAATTTTCTTCTCTTCATGAAAAAAAACATATTTGCAACTCCTTATTAAAGAATAATTATTTCTTTAGCCGAATCTGAATTCCGTCTTTTTATTCGGTTAATGAAAAAATTATTATTTGCAGATGCAACCAAAATCTAGCTAGAATAAAATCGCAACAACAATGTCCAGCTAGAAACAACATCAATTCGTCAAACACAAGAAGATCCCAAAAATTAACACAAAAAAAATAAGCTGTAAAAGTTGTGGCAAATAGAAGTTACATTTTCATTCACATACATACTTATAATATTGTTTTCTTCTCCTTTCGTTACTTGTCGTATTCATTTTCATGTTTACTTCTTCTTACTCACAGCAATGCGTCAATAACGAGTACAAAAACTCGTTGGTTGTCATTGTTTTGGTTTTTCTGTCGGTGGATGGCTGATAGTCTGGAAAGAAGTTGGAACGCTGGATGAAGCAATCTCTTGGTATAATTTATACTCGTTGATCGTAGCCTCAAAATACTTCTTGCAACATCATTTTCATTAACTACGGAAAACTCAAAAGAACTACTAGTTCGCTCAGGAAAGTCAAGAATATTTAAGTTCGAATTCAAATTGGACTCGAAAAATTCATTATAAGCTCGTCGTATGTTTTTTTCTTACATCAGAGCTTCTATTCCTTTACGTATAAAAGCTACTTTTAAAGTCTTGGCAAAATACACCAGTGCAATAAAAAAAATTGTAAGATCAGGAGATACAGGAAATAGAAATTTTTTTATTATTTTAATTAGCTGGTAACTTTATTCGAATGAGACTACTAAGTCGTACCAACAACAAATATATTTTACCAAAAGTCTTCATTTTTTTACCAAAATAAAAATTGTGTGTCTAGTCTGTTAATAAACCCTGCAGAGGTCAGGGTATATTAACATTGTAAAAACGTTTGTAACTTTCAAAAGGAGGCGTGGCCGGTATAGAAAGGTATATATGTTCTTAATAAGTGTCGTTCCCTCAGTGAAAAATGATTTTGCGATTGCGCAGGTTATTGTTTTAAATCAAATGGAGTTTGATATTTATTTTTCAGATTGTGCACGCAGGATTGTGGTGTACACATTCACAGACAAATGAACGCATATAATATGCGGAAAAAAGCTATTTGGTATTGTTTAACTTCATAAGCCATATATCTATCCGATTTGCTAATTGTTCATAAAAAAGTCAACACTGAAAGAAATTTTTTAAAATTGGGTGAGAAATATAACCTTCAGTTTTGAGGCAGTATTGTTATCTGCCCTTATTCCTTCGCTGTAAAGCTAATCTTCATTAGTTATTATTTATTACTAAAGTGAGTGTAGGCGAGAGCAAAGATTCTTATTCAAAAGTGAAAGAAAAAATTAGGAAATTTAATAAAGTACGACGGCAGGCGATTTTGTTTGTTTCGAAGTTATGTTCGAACATTTAACAGCTGCACGCAAGCTTTTTTTCTGATACTTGGCATGCTAAATAAAGAGAATCAGTTTTTTTTTAAAATTGTTTTATGAATTTAATAATTAGTTCTTTTCAACAACAAATTTCGACAACATCGAAACTTTCGAAGTTAAAACATGTTGCCACAGGATTCATAATCAAGCCTTGCAGGGTAGTTCAGGCATATGCACTCACGGAACTGGCGATGCTATCAAAACATCGCTTCTTCTAGCCGTAATAGTACGGTTCTCAAAAATTTAATATATGAGGATGTGAGAACTTACATAAGGCTGCTAGATTCCAGTTAAAGAGTTGCTATTTAGGTTTTGACAACCACACACATGAAGTTGTTAGAACCTACAATGGTGAAAGGAATTCGGTTTTGATAGGCGAATTGTGGAGGTGCCATAACAGCGCCTTTTGTAGCTGCTATGAATCGTGATGTTGACAAATCGTGGAAAAATGTTTTGTGATGAAATTGTGAAAGTTAACTTTTGCTTTTTTTAGTATTTGTTTTAATATAACGCAGTTTTTTTAATTTCTCTTCACAGTTTGTGAATAATTAGGTTCTTATAAAACTGCCACATTTTGCTCAAAAACAAAAGTTTTTTTTTACGACTTCTTGATAATTATTAACGATTGATTGATTGCTTATCGTATTTTATTTGTACTTACAGAGTGTTTTATCCAGTTGAATTTATTTCCAGTGTTTATAAATACTGATTTATTAAAACTTTATAAATAATTTTTTGCTTTTTGCCAACAAGCACACTGAAATGTCAAAACTAAAATAGAGTTATTCGTCTTTTGTGGTTTAAGTATCTGCAGTTAGAGCGTGAAAACCGAATTGAGGCTACAATAGCCGTATAAAAGTTACTTAAGACGCAATAATTGAAAATTAGTTACAGCGAGTTAAGCTCGGTTTAATTTGACTAGAGTTTAAACTCGTACTGAAAAATTGGCCCTTAATGTATCACAACTGTAACCAAAGCTTTTATTTGCGAAAGACGCTGAAAAAATTGTTGTTTTTGTTTCGTGATTCTTGCAGATTCAAATAGGGTTTTGAGTGCTCTCATAAAGTTATTGTAATAAACTTTCAGCCAAGGCAACTTTTTTTCATATATAATAACTCTAGTATGGCTATTTCATTTCCCTCAACTTTTTCATGGCAGCCGTAGACGAAATTCAATAATTCCCTGAGTGTTTTAAGAAAATGTATGATACCCAAAACAAATCTAATATACATGTAGCTCTTTATTGCTTTATTCTTACGTTTTGATATAAAGAAAAAATACATTTTTAAATCATTCAGATAATAGGTATGTTTGTAGGACCTTGCAAGCTGCTAGAACTGATTCATATTAAAAAAAGAAATAAGAAGATTGGTGTCGATGCAGTGTGAGATCCGGTGAAAAATATCTCCCTTAGCATGCGGGGAACATTTCGAGAATAGCGACAACTCAAATTTTGAATTTTTCCAATGATATGTATATAATAAACAACCTAATTTTTAGACCATTTTTTAACTTTGGAAGCCTTTAACTTCTAAATTCAAATCTTAAAAATTACAGTCCACTCGAAATTAGTTAAGGAGTTAAAGGCTTCCAAAGTTAAAAAATGGTCTAAAAATTTGTTTGTTTTTTTCAGTTTTACAACAAAAAAAAATTGCTTAGTATTAGGAAATTTTTGTATTCTTTTTTTAAAGTTGAAAACCTGGGGGCTCAATAGTAATTAATGCGATTTCATTTAAGGATATAGGCCTTCACATTACTAAATTTATTAAACTATTAAGAATATTTGCTTTAGCATAAAATTACTGAAATGTATTACATGAAAAAAAGATTAAATAAAATTTTTAAATATTTCTGACATGACACGAGAAAGATTTTTACACAATCTTTAAAATATATTAGATTCATACATGGGCACACTGCAGTAAATATTTACTGCATTACTAGAAACAGTAATCAGTAAACTTTTACTGATAATGAAATTCAATTTGCATTACCAGTAAATTTTTACTGATTACTGGAGAAAATTGCAGTAAAAATAAATTTTTACTGATTACTGGGAAAAAATTGCAGTACAAATAAATTTTTACTGATAATGAAATTCAATTTGCATTACCAGTAAATTTTTACTGATTACTGGAAAAAATTGCAGTAAAAATAAATTTTTACTGATAATGAAATTTAATTTGCATTACCAGTAAATTTTTACTGATTACTGAAAAAATTTGCAGTAAAAATAAATTTTTACTGATTACTGAAAAAAATTGCAGTAAAAATAAATTTTTACTGATTACTGAAAAAAATTGCAGTAAAAATAAATTTTTACTGATTACTGAAAAAAATTGCAGTAAAAATAAATTTTTACTGCTTACTGAATAAAATTGCAAAAATAAATTTTTACTGCAATATTTTCAGTAATCAGTAAAAATTTATATTTACTGCAATTTTTTTTAGTAATGCAGTAAAAATTAATTTTTACTGATTACTGAACAAAATTGCAAAAATACATTTTTACTGCAATTTTTTGAGTAATCAGTAAAAATTTATTTTTACTGCAATTTTTTTCAGTAATCAGTAAAAATTTATTTTTACTGCAATTTTTTTCAGTAATCAGTAAAAATTTATTTTTACTGCAATTTTTTTCAGTAATCAGTAAAAATTTATTTTTACTGCAAATTTTTTCAGTAATCAGTAAAAATTTACTGGTAATGCAAATTTAATTTCATTATCAGTAAAAATTTATTTTTACTGCAATTTTTTTCAGTAATCAGTAAAAATTTACTGGTAATGCAAATTGAATTTCATTATCAGTAAAAATTTATTTGTACTGCAATTTTTTCCCAGTAATCAGTAAAAATTTATTTTTACTGCAATTTTTTTCAGTAATCAGTAAAATTTTACTGGTAATGCAAATTGAATTTCATTATCAGTAAATATTTATTTTTACTGCAATTTTACTGGTACTGCAAAGTGCCCATCTATGATTAGATTTTCTTGTGTAGTGTGCGTAGTGTAGCGTGCGTATAATGTTTAAAAAATTTTTACCAAAAATCCGTGTAAATGGCATTGTACAGGTTGGAGTTTGTTTACTTTTGCTCCCCCCCTAGAACAAATCCTGCGCAAGCCCATATACTACAACCTTGTGTTTAATATAATATGCAACAGCAGCAGGTCTATAAATCACCAAATATTTTTCCTGTGTGCTCCAACGTCTGCAAATCTAATTCTTTGATTTCATATTTACGAATATATCAATTGAATTGATTTGTTCTGAATTTACCATTTTGCTTTCATAAGACATAAAATGTGAACGTACTGCACAACTTTCAAACCTATTTTTTTACACTGCCAGTTCTAAATATACCCATTTCCGTTAAAGCAAAAGGAAGGCTTACAGATGTGAATCAGTTGTTAAAAAACAAATCTAAAAAATTCTTTGTTGGAAGATTGTTGGTTATATAGATATGACGGACAGGTTCCTTCACCAACAAAAAGACCAAATCAAACAACATTCTAGATGTTTTTGAGCATATGAACATTTGCATCCCTGCTATACTGCTTCAAACTTGACCTACCTGTATTGAAAAACTTGAATAAAAAAATAATAAAATGGCCTTTTTCACGTGCTCACCCTTGATAAATTGTTCGTCAATGCTTTGGAGCTCTTCTTGGGGCAATATTTTACACATTTACAAACACTTGTAAAGTTTGTCACAATTTGGATTTCCTTTTTCGAGCTGTTTGGTACAGGGTTTCTATTCAAAAAGTAAGATGGAAAGATTTAGTCTATTCGATATTTGAATATAGTAATGTGATGATTGTTCGCTAAGGCATAAGAATCTTTAATGATTTTTTTAAACAAGTCAATAAATTATCCTTATTTTCTGACCAATTTTATTTCGATCGATTTATTTTAAAAATTGACTTTTATTTTTTTGATCAAAAATAAAAGTAAAATTTGATTTTAATTTTTTTTATCAAATATAAAAGTTAAAATTTTACTCTTATTTTTTCGATCAAAAATAAAAGTCATATTTTAATTCCTATATCATCTGCTGCAGTCGCTGTTCCAATCGTTTGCAAAATAAATGAAAACAGAATGTGCAATGATAATAAACTAAGCGGTGCAATGCAACGATATGAATATCCAGGCGCGTACCCAGAAAAAGTTTCGGGGGGTTTTTAATTTTTTTTTAGACTTATTCCAATCTTTTTTATATTTTATAATATATATAATTATAATATATATTTCTTTTTTGGGCTAGTGTACTAAAAATTTCTTCCGTGGTCACTTCCACATCACTGTGAACATTTAGAAGAGCTAACCCATTGAGCCTTTCTTCTCCAGTTTTACTTCTCATGCATGTTTTTAGTCTTCGAAGTGACGAAAACGAGGGTTCGCTTGATGCGTCTGAAACCGGCAACGTTGTACCAATGTGTAGGAATCGGCTTATTGATGGATATATAACGTATGGATATATAAACTTTATAGGTCGATTTGTCTGATTCAAGCAGTACCTACAAATATGGGGTGCAAAATTGTTGTCAAAACTTTGCTATTTTACAAAAGCAATATAGCGTTTTGAGCGTTTTGACTCAAAAGTAATATATACACTAAAAAAAAATTATCAAGTTTTTAAATTCAACACAAGCCTTTAATATCAATGCGTAATTTTTCATACAAAATTTTAAAAAATGATTCAAACAATTTTTTAACCACGTTATAAAAAAACTGCATTAAACATTATTCGTCAGTGTCGCCCAGTTCACATTGAAGTGTAATATCAGTTGTACTGACCATTTCCGATTTGGCTCAAATTTTGTGCTTAGATTAGTTTATTGCTTACAAAACCAAAACAGGAGTTTTTGATTTTTTTTTTTCGCGGACCCATAGCCATGCGAATGCCAAAATAGGGTCTATTTTGAGACAACGTTGCTCAGTCAATTTAAATGCTATTTTCAGAAACATGGCATCATTGGAAATTTTATTTTGAGGGACATATATTAAGCTTTTGAAAAAATAGCAGTTACATGACCTATTATTAATTTCAAAGTTTAATAACATGGCAGCAACAGGCGCTATAATTTTTTTTCATTACTTTATTATTTTTAAGATCGATATAAAAACGCATTTTCTAATCTCTTGGTGGCATAAAAAAGTAGTCCTTTTTAGCCGGTGTCAAGACATTTTGGTCCTAATTTATCGGAAACAAAAAAATCAAAGTGCATATTAATAAGATTACTATAACCTTAACTACTATTATAAGGTTTGGTTACAATTTTCCTTCGCTACGAGCATGAAAAGCGTTAAAAATGACAGCATTTTTAAAAAAATCGCGCAAAATTTTTTCTATTGGGCCAAACGTAATAATTCTAGTAAAAGTTGTACTTACCCTTATTTAAGGGTAACCACCTATCGAGAAGAAAATTTTGTATATGTATTGTATTTGTATTTATTGAGGTAATTGTTGGACAAATAAGATTTAATCTTTTAAATGCCACATTGACAATGAAAATAACAACAAATAACAGCCCTATTCTAGAAACTTGACAATAGTCAACCAGTATTTTTATTATTTGTATGTGTTTGTTGTAATATTTTTATTTTAAAACGAAATTTGAAGCTCAAAAATAATAAAATTTGATAAAAATTTTCAACTGATTTTCAGATATTGACAATTTCATTAAAAAATGTTGTTTTTTGAGCTTCAAATTTTGTTTTGAAGTAAAAGAATTACAACAATCACATAGAAATATTAAAAATACTGGTTGACTATAGTCAAGTTGCCAGAATAGGGCTGTAAATATCATAAATAACAACAGATTATATAAGATTATATAAGTTAAAAACAAAATTTTAAAAAAAAGAATCGAGTTAATATAAACATTAATTACAAAATTATGATAAATTATGATAATATATTTATGATAATAAAATTATGTAGTTTAAAGGAATCAGATAAAATCAGAGAAAAGCGAAGAAAATAGGTAGATTGGTATATTTAGAAGAAGTGCTCATAAACTAAATGCTTAAAAGCTTTACTATTGGCTACAAATTGAATGCTAATTGGTAATGAATTCCAAGATCTGATTGCGCTCACGAAGAATAATCTACTGGAGTTTATGAAATTATATCTAGGTATTAAAGTATAACGCTTAAACTATAATACCTAATTAAAGAGTAATAATTTAATTCAAAAAATGCAATTTCTTGCTTCAAGATGATTTAAAAGTTTTGTTTAAGCATTTTTTATGCAACCAAAAGCTTGTGCGCCGACCATGAGTCAAGCTTAGAGTATACTAATTCCGAAAAGGTAATTATAGACAGCGTCTTATTTCGACTGGAACAAAACTTTCAGTAATCCGAAGGCTGCGTGGCCAATGATACAACTTACTAACGCATGAATTGATGTGATCCTCACATGACAGAGAGGAACTAATTATATTTCCGAGCTTGGTTACTTTCTTAACAAATTTGAGCTCTACGTCATTGCAGCTCTACGTCATACATGCATTTAAAAACAAACAAAAAATTTATTTTGGAAGTTTTTTATATTATTTACACTGAGAATAAAACCATTCTTTAAGATTAAACAAAAAAATTTTAAATAGAAACTTAACTCTTTTACGTTTCTACAAAACAAAATTTGAAATAATATTAATTAAATTTTCAACTTTAAACACATTTATTTTTTTATAATTTTCTCTAATTATTTCTTTGCAATAACAAGAAATACGTCGCTATCTGAGATTGAATTGAAAATAAAACAAATTTTTATGAATTGATTAAATTAAATAGTATTTTTAATTAAAGGTAACGGAAATACCTTTCATTTATTTTTACATTATATTTCAATTGGATAGACATCTTAGGCTCTATTACTTAAAACATTTCAATTTTTTATATATTTTTTTCTAGAAACTTTCATAAAATGTAAAATAAGTTTGCTTACAAAGTTATAAAAATAAAAGAAGTTTAATGGTTTCATAATTTTATTTCAAAGTATGTTCTATTACGAAGAAAATAACATACAACTCTAAAAAATCTGTCTCTAAAAACGAGTGAAAAAACTGCATTGATTACAAAATCGATTAATACAAGACCACTCAAGTCTTGAATTTCTGGAAACGCATTGGGCTCTACATTGGGTAAGTACCTAAAAAGTATTTTTTTTTGAAATAAACAATATTTTTTCCCTCCGAATCTTGGTTAGGAAGGCTATGAGCATGGAGAAAGATTTCACCAGCAAATGAAAAATATAGAGAGCCAATACTCGAGTCCATAATTGGAAACTACGCATGGTTCCTCATAAAAGAAACAGATCAAAGTAAAAGCCAGAGATGAAGTACCTACAATAATTTCTTTTAATGACATCTATCTGTTGTTTTTAATTTTGAGCTTATTTAAGGATATAGTCTGGTGCTCCGGCCTAATTTTGTAGGTTTCTTTCGTGATTTCTTTTTTAGAAAAAAATACAGTTGTTTAAAATGTTGTATACGCAGATTTAAACATTTTCATTACAATATAACAAAATGGCGAACTTCTAAACAGAAGTTTTCAAAAACCGTGTGTTTTGTGAGAAAAAGGAGGAAATATAGGAAAAAATTATTCAAAATGGACAATTCTGCTACCTGCGAGAGCCATTGCCGTATAAAATAAAGTATTAAAATGTCAGTTCAATCACTTCGATAGAATTTTTAAAACACCCGGGCCGATCAAAAAGATGTTTCGAGAAAAAACCTTTTGAAGTTTTTACAACACACTGCGCGCCTTTGCTGCCATTTTAACCCAAAATAATCTTTTAATCGTGTTTATTTTCAAATGCAAGTATTTTTCTTTAGCAACTTATAAATAACAACTAAATCAGCTTACTTGATTTGCTGCAATAAGAGCTCTATTCTCACTGACACGATGCGACTGTTACTATTGCTCTACCATGACTCCAACATACCTTATCACAAGTTAGTTCACTTGATCAACAAACAGACTCAAACAGTCATGCATATGTTATGTTTAATCTAACGGTACGCGTCACGTATGTCACACGCGTACGCGCGTAAATGCTGGAGTCGTCAACGCATCTCAACGACCTGAATGCCTAATTGATGCACACACATACGCTCACACAGGTGCTTAGATCATTCCACTGATTCCACTATAGCTACTCTGGTAGCATTTGAACCCCAATTGAACGCATGATTTAACTAGCCAACCCAAGTAACGGTGCTAAATTGCCAACAGCAGCTCCTCCAGAACCCTTTCTTGTCTCGCCGTTACTGGTGTTGCAGAGCAGCGCTTTCAATTGAACCTGGACATGAACGTTAACGTATTTGTATAGCTTTAAGCCATGACTCCCTCTAGCTTTGCGGTAGCCACTTTAGAAAAGTCAGGCCACTATAAATACCTCAGCATCCCAAACCAAATTCATGAGATGTCGACGACGTTAGACGATGCCAGAGTAATTTATTATTGCAACCTGCATGATGCGGTGAATGAGTCTGTACTCGGTGCACACAGGTATAATGCGGTCAGTGGCAGGGGGCGTTGTATGCTTCAACTCGTTGCTGCTGTTTCACATCTCAATATATCGAATGACTTGGCACTCGGAGGACAAAAAGAAAAAAAAGCGAACTTAAATAGCCAATTTTGCGCATTTCATATGCATGGCCAGTAAATGACCAACATGTGACTCTGCTGTTGTTGTTGCTGTTAAAATTACTGTTTCAATTGTTGTTTTTGGCTTTTCACTGCTCCAGCCATTTGAAAATATCAGAACTCTGAGTAAACGAGTACCAAATCGTGCTGGATTGCCTATCATTTTAAAACTTGGCGGTTGGCTTGTGTTCTCTAGTTGGCCTTTGGCAACAAGTCAACAACAACGAGGAAAAATTTGATTTTCCTCTTGTGTAGGTCATGAAAATGTTCAACAATCCATCTCTAATGAATTGAGCATTTTCGTAATGCTTGCCGACTCTTCTTTATCCATATCCCCCGAAATTGCCTAAACAGATATCTTTTGTGTGGATTTATCTGATGGCTTTGATATGCTGGATCAATTTGTCAGAAGGGCGGGCTGAGTAAAAATCACATAAATAATAGCAACTAACTTACAATAGATCGAAACATAAAGCAGAAACAAATGCAATTATTTAAAATAATGCGGAATGTTTTTTAAATGTTCTTAAATTTTGTATTTATAAGAAAAAAGCCTTATATTTGATTACAACTTATGAAAAACACACGTATAATATCTTTATATTTTTTATTTTCACACTTTTAATGCAATTAGTTGCTTTGGTTGTGCGACAATACTCACTTTCTTTTAAAACTCTAGATTTCGATCAACGTATTCTGGTTGAAAAACGAGTGTTTAAAAGCTTAAAGATAAGGGAAAGTTGTCTATAGTTGGAACGGGTTTGATTTTTCATCATCATTTTCCACAATGGGAATATTTTCGAGTTTCAAATATATCATTGGATTGGTATTCTAAATGACTCTCTTTTTGTTTAATAGAGTTTATAGATTCTTTGTAAAATTTAATAGTGTCTGCCAAAAATCTTATAACGCATTTCTTCACCGAGTATTAGCGCTAATCCGTGGATTAGACAAATTCATGGTATTTAGTTTGTACACCACAAACAAGTTTAATCCACGGATTAGCTCTAATAATCGGTGAAGAAATCGGCCGTTAAACACTTAAAATTGGTTTCAAAAATGTTTGTCTTCTAATGTGGGACTCTAACATTAATAAAATGGATACTATTAGAGAAGATTCAAATATGCGAACGCATATTGCATATGATTTTACATGCTTTGGCACTTATTAGCCATTTTTGCATATTTACTACGTCCGTGTTTATATTAGCATATGGTATTATCGTGGCTACGCTCGTGACAGTCGTTCGATTGGAATGAGGGAAAAAACAAAGAAAAATTACACGTATAGTTTTCTAGTTTTGATTTTTTAATATTTTATTAAATGCACTATACAAGGTGTAAAGGCTAAGAGTTGTCAAAAGTTCGGCTCTAGAAACTAGAATTGGTTTTTGTCTGCATCAATATAAACGAAAAAATCCGGGAAGTGTACACGAGTTTTTTATTAAAGTTTTCTTAATATAATCTGGTTTAATGTTGCTATACATGCATAACTGCTTCGTTGAAAAATCTTTTTTAATTATTTTTATACAAACCATAAATTGACACGTTACATTATATACGTTACGTTACAGATTTTTTCTTTTAAATAAGTACAAGTATTTTATAGTTTTATTTAGCTTTGTTTAAGTACAAATATTTTATTGTTTTATTTAGTTTATTCAACTAAAAAAACATATAAAATGTAATTCGTGCACACTTCTCAGATTTTTTCGTTTATCCACTTCTTTTTTATCGTAACGCTTCCTTTTTTGTTTGCTTATATCTTTGGACAATAATTTCGATAGCTTCCATATAGTACTATAAGAGTACTATAAAAAAATCAAAACAGGACTTAAAATGTTTACATTTTTCATGGTTTTTTAAAAAATTTTTCAAGAAAAAAGGTGTTCGAACATTACGTACGTTACCATGAAAATGTCAATATTTGACACGTCATAAAAAAGAAAAATACAAAACATACAGTGCCATGCAACTAATTAACAACAATGTTACTTTCCGTACGATCCTTTTGAAAACCACAAATCTCTTGCAACTTTTGTACATATTGCAACTTCTTTCTAATCGTGAGACATATATTCGAGTACATCCTGCAACCTTTTTCAAAAGAAACATTTTATAACAATTTGGACACTTGGGAAACCAAAGGTTTGTCGCGTCAGTCTAGCCTAAAAATTGTTAAAGATGTTAAAATGTCTTTGAGAAAGTTAAATGCAAAAAGTTTCTGAATAAATTCAATTAAGTTTTCAGTAGAAATGTATGGTTTGCGTGGAGTGAAGTAAAGTGCGCCAGGTATAAGCTAAACTGAGCTGCACTTTTGGCAGTCAATTTTTTTTAGTACGAGAGTACGAAAATATTTTGACACACCCATTTTTACCGCCCTCAAATCAATAAAAATGCTATATTTTGGACGTCTTTGGTCGTTTAAGACTTAAATTTGGTTACTTTCGAAAACTGAACGAAAAATGGGCATGGTCGCATTAAAGTTATGCCAGTTCAGATATATAAAATTGTTTTTTTCGATTGGCATGAAAATTCTTATTTGGCAGCAAGGCGGTCTGCGAATGCTGCGAAGTTCACGTTAAAAATTAATCGTATGTAAAAAAACTTTTTGTACGCCCAATTTTACTTACACAAAATGACAAAAATTAATTTGGTGGCAATTAGTGTCGACCGAAACCGGAATTTTGGCCGAAACCGAATATTCGGCCAAAACCGAAACTGGTTATTAATATGAAAGTTCAAGTGTTTACAAATGATTTATTTATTTTTTTTTTTTTGATTAAAAGAAAACAAAAGTACTACTAGTACAAAAAAAGTATTATTTGAATATTGAAGTTTGTAATAATTAATTGAAGTTTATTATAATAATATATGATATAATTTTTTATTTCATTTTTTATTACACACTTCCGTACACACTCAAAATAGTATGCACCTACAATGTACATTTTTTAGAACTACAAAACAAAGTATTTCTGTATTTTTCTGTATTATTAAATATGTATTTTGTCTTCTTTTCGAATATAAAACTTTAATGTTAATAAGAGATGTTTTAGAGATGATAAAATCGAAAATGATAGTATCGAACGCATAAAATAAACCAAAATGTTTTGCGTTAACACGATAAATCAAATTATAGACGATATCATAATTTTTGTTTTTGCATTGTTAATATTTTTATTAACCAATCTTCTATATTTGAATTAAATGACTGATGCAAGAAAATTTGGTATAATTCAAAAATAGTGACAACTCTCTTTTGTAGCCTCCTTAATCCAAATCCGAATTTCAGACCGCTGGCAATTGGTTAAGAATTTATAGGCCTCCAAAGTTGCAAAAATGGCCTACAAATCTTGTTGTATTTATTTAGTGTTCCGCATTATGGGTATCAAAAGAAAGGTAATGCGAGTACCTACTCAACGAGGTATCAAACATGAAATTCCATTCATAATTTTTTAAGATACACCTAATATTATATTTACAATTTGTCTCGAAAACTAGTGGTTTCCCTTTTAAGAAAGGACTACACGAAAAATGTTTATGTCTCTAAAAGTTATGCATGGATTTTAATATTTGAATAGGTACCTTGTTGGATAGGTACTTAAATTACCTCTTAGAGTGTAGTTTTTACTGAAAAATTTAAAACATAGCAAGATTTGTAGGCCATATTTTCCAACTTTAGAGGCCTATAACTTCTAAACAAATTGTGAGCAGCCTGAAATTTTTTCATATTTGGAGTTAGGAGGCCAAAATGCATATAATCTGCAAAAACAATTTTAAAATTAGATTTGTCGCTATTCTTGAAATGTTACGAAATTTTTACCAAAAGTTTCGGCTAGTTTTGGCTATTCGGCCTCAATATTCGGCCATATTCACACTGAAACCGAAACTGACAAAAAGGGCCGAAACTGGCTGTACCCGAAACCTAAACCGAATATTCGGTCGGACACCTGTGGCAACCCTATTCGAGCTGTCACTCACCTCTCATCAGCTAAATACACCGGGAGATCAAACAAACATGCAGCACTGCCCAAAACTATTCTACAAAGTACTCAATTGTAATTTAGGTTGCTAGCAATAATCAAAAGTACTCAATGTACCCATACTCAACTACCCAAGTCAGTGCAAATACCCCTAACGTTTTTTTGCATTATATTAATATTTCTGTTCGGCCGTCACCTCTCTGCAGACAATGGCAAACCCTAGAGAGTAAAAATTTGTTACCTATACACATTTCTAAATCGATAAATTATTTTATAAATAAATAATTTTTTTTTTTTTGTCAAAGTGTGGTGTATTACCACATCAAGTGGTAATAAAGTGCACTTGTATCACGGAGAATTAGAATAAAGCCGCCAGCAGAAGCATGCTTTTACTCAAATACGAGTTAAATAGTTTCAAAAAGAATTAATTATAAAAAAAAAACATTTTTTGTAAGCCTATCCTATTTATTTCAGTTAAAACTCATTCCTTAACAAAAATAGTTCCCTTCTTCAAAGGCATTTCAGTCTAGCGAATGGTCTTAAAAGCGTTTTTCTCCTAGTGCCTTTCGTCCCTCCTTGCCTTAAGTGATTAGATCAACTTGCGCTTACAATATATCCAGCATAGACACATGCGACCTGATTTGTTATCTGATTCTCCAGCAATGCTTATTCTCTTTTAACGACTATTCGTTTTCTGCAAAAAAATATATTTTGAAATTGCTGCAACCCTGGCCATTCTTCTGTCGAGATTGTAAAATGAAGAAATCTGTTTGCTGGCGATTAAGACACTAATAGCAGCAGCACCACCACTACGTTGAAGGACTTTCTTCTAAAGTGGCAACACAAAACCAACAAGAATTCTGAGCACACTTGTGAATGTATTCAGCAACAGCTTAATTAAAACTTAATGATTACTTTAAACTGGAAACATGCTGAAGTTGAGCAGCTGCGATTCAAGTGCACAGTCTAATTAAACTAGTTCAAATGCCTAAAACAATGCAATTATAGTTAAAAACTTACATTGGTCATTAAATATTTGTGGTATGCATTGGCATGAATAGCACTCATACTAAATAACACAGTTGCTGATGTTAAAAATAATTGCATTAAAATATTTCATTATGACTCTTAGGAGTAGGCAATATTTTGTTAGCCAAAGTTTATGTAGTCAATAATTTTTATCCCAAACTGACGGCAAATTAGTAATACTTCAATTAATTTAGTCAACTGTAGCGAACCATGCTTAACCACGCCCACTTAAAATTGAACCCGTAGCACGGACTAAACGACAATTGTATTTTTAAACGTTGATTAATGATGCGCAGTGAATTTTTTGCTTGTTTATTGTTAATAAATTCCATAAATATGCAACTACTGGCATAAGCCAAAATAACATGTTGTTGTTGGAAATTTTCTTGTTGTTGTTGTTTTTGTGGTAATTTGTTTATGCATAAATAAAACAGAACAAAAAACAATAATTGGCATTTTTCCTGCCAGTTGCCAGAACTCCATTTATTGGGTGTGCATAGAATCTAATAAGACCATACTTATTGGTGCCAACCGGTCATCAGAGTGAAAATTAATGGTGCGCTTTAATTTATGCATAGTTTAATGTAATTAATTTTTTGTGCCATAGTACTCTAATGTTTGTAGCAAATTACAGCGCACATTGGTTTCAGTGCCGAATTAAGTAATTTTTTGTGTTTTGATTTTTGTTTTTTTTTTTTATAAAAATTTCAGTTTAGAAATGGTTCAGCATATTTTCAAGACAATTTCTTTAACAAGTTACCTAAATTTTTATGAACGACCCGACGGGGAAAAGAACCAGTTCTGAACCTAAGACGTGATAGGTTCCCAAGGGATAGGGACCGGTCCCAATTCTGCCACCAACATATGAAACCGACCAGTCACTTTTACATGGCGCTGTCATTGACAGGGGTCAATTGCCACCTGCTGCATCACCTTGGACCGGTCCAGTAAACGGTCAAGAAAAGTATATTGGTAACCTGTTTTGACGAAAAGGAACCGGTTCAGAACCTACCACGTGATAGGTTCCGAAGGGATAGGGACCTGTACCAATTCTGCCACCAGCATATGAAACCGACCGGTCACTTTTACATGGCGTTGTCATTGACAGGGGTCAATTTCCACCTGCTGTATCACCTTAGACCTGTCCTTTGGCCAGCATAGAATAACAGACCTTTCCTATTGAGATGCCACCCATAACTTTCCATATTTTTGAAGTGAAAACTTCTTTTGGCGCGTTGAACGATTTTGGTAGAGGGTAAATCTTTGGTTTGCGTCATTGTCTTTTTCCGAGGAATTCTCATCATCAATACAGACAGCAAAGATAACAAGATAGAAAACTTAGAAAACATAACCTCAAAAAATGTTTGCATGTATTTGTGCATAAAAAAAATCAACAATGGCCGCATTCAACGCAAACAACTGTTGTGAACTGTAATGGTAGCGCTACCTTAGTTCGCGATGTTTTTCTCTGAATGTGTTGCTACACTACACGTCAGAAGTTAGTTTCAATTTAATTATATTTAATTTGTATGTAAATTTAATTCAATTTAATTCAAAAAAATAACATTTGTGCAGTTTGCATCCCTAACGATCAATGAAATGGCGAATTCAAACGTCAAAATCAAACGAATACTCAAATGCTATCGTTGTGTTGTGTTCGTTGAATTAGATTGTTCAAAAAATGGATAGTTGCATACATTTTTTTTAAACACTTAACACTTCAATATCACTTTATTATTGAACACTTGTAGCTCAATAGTTATAGTTTATTTAAAACACAATCACAATGAAAACAAATAAGCAAATTATTTTATTGTTAAAAATAAATTGACTGAATAAAAACAAAACAGCTGTTCACACAAATAAACCAAACAACGGCGTTGCTAGCAAACAAAAAACGAAGCTAATTCTTAAAAAATCTTTAAAGCAAATAGACAAAAACAGAAAACTTCTGAAATGTTAGATCTGGCATTGCCGCATTTGACAACTGCTTCTGTATAACAGTTTGAATTACACAAGAAACGTAAGCATGTCGCATGATACAAAGAGCTACAGGTAAAGTATTCCCGGCACAACAAACAAAATTTACTGCGCACCCCGTCATCGGTGCTCGTCAAATGTGACACTTGATGAATACATTCAAAAGAAAATGTCGAAAAGTGACGAAGATAGCAAAATGAAAACGAACAAACAGTCAAAATTCTGTCAAGCACATCAAGCAACGTAGCCGCTTTTTGTGTAAATCGGTAAAAAGGGGAAAAAGCACCCCTACAAAATATGCAAATTTTTCTTCACAAACAGTACTAAAAAATATATTTACTTTATTTTGGACATGTGCTTTATATAACAATATTTATTTCATATCAGTAAAACAAGTTTTCATAAGAAAATGTAGGCATTTTAAAATCTTTATACCCTATGAATAAATTGTGACTACGTTTTAACCAAGGAGCACCTTGCACGTCATAGCAAAGATGGCGGACATGCGCAATACTTTATCTGTAGTTCTTTGTATCATGAGCATGTCGTAAGAGTTATCGAGTAGCTTCGTTATGGATACAAATGTCCATTTGCTTACAACATCTTTCGCATAGCATTCGATTGTTGGATGCTTCGTTAGGCATACAAAATAAGGCCATTAGTTAGCGCTCCCAAAATTCGACCATTCAGCGAATTTCCACACAACAGCTGCCAACTGTTGTCTGCGCTGGATGCGGCCTATGATCGTCACTCTTGTTCTTAATCGGCCGCAAGCTCACAAAGAAATCACTTGGCAACTCCTGAACGTAATGCATCTAATCTGTTTATTAGAATATAAATACTTAAGTTAGGTTGCAATAAGATGTTTGCAACCAAAACTTATTATTTATTCGCTTTATATTGGTCTATATATGCTTTTAAAGTTTGGCAATTTCTTCAGTTGTTGTATTTGTCAGTTGACTTCGTCTATTAGTCGGTGTCGGTTGTGTTAATTTGTTTTAATAAGTGTACTTCTTGTTTGTTAATGTTATTCCAAAAATTATTTGTTCGTAATACATGTGAGTGTGTTTATTATAATAAACAATAATAATTATTAATGTAATATTTGCATTTGTGTTTTATTATAACATAATATAAATAACGTAAAGTAATAGCTTGCCTTTTAGTTCTCAATTTAATGTTTTAAACATATTAACAAAGTGTTGTTGTTTTGCATGCTTGCTGTGTTTTGCTTTCCTCTTTGTGCAGTGATTTGTTTATCTTAGTCTCAGTGATTGTTGTTTTTGTTCTTTGTTTGAACTTAACTGTGCGCTCGTTGTGTTAAAATAATAGCCCTAAAAGCACATTTGGCATCTGCTTACTTTTTCAATCTTTAAGCATGGAATATTTTTCTGTGGAAAATATTGTCGCTTGTTCTTTGAACGAGCTATGTAAATGTCAAAATATTCTGTACCCCATGTTTAGTTGTTCTGGTCCATGTGAGCAAATGTTTCATGCATCTTGTGCCGGTATTTCTAAATCATGTCTAGACGATTTAGTATCTGTACGATCAGGTCTTCGCTGGTACTGTGCTTCGTGCAGGGCACTTTCCCCAGATGAACTTTATTCAAAAATAAAGCTTTTCGGGGAAAGTCTTAATACGTTAAATAACAATTTTCGAGAAATTGTCACATTTTTTAGCGAAATTAGAGCCGCACCCAGTACCAGCGTCTATGATGAAATATCTATTCCGGAAAATGTCTTACCTTCTTTGTCACAAACTGTTTCTTCCGGGACTCAAACTATTATTTCATCAGAAAAAGACCATTCTATTTCAAAAAGAAAGAGGAAGAACAAAAATAAGAACAAAAATAAGCGTCGCAAAGCATCTTTGAATAACAATACTCCAGTTTCTTCTTCGTCACCCACTAATATTTCTACTTTGTCTAATAGTCCAGTTTTACCTCCTATTGAATCCACAAATCATTTAAATTTAAGGGCAGTGTCAAGGAGGAAAAATTTATTTATTTCACGTCTTCAGCCTGACACAACTGTTGAAAACGTATTGACGTTTATCAAACATAACAACTTGTTGAGTCAAAAAGACTTTTTTTCATGTAAAAAAATAGGGAATAAACCTTCCCACGCTTCCTTCATTCTCACAGTTCCAGCTGAAGAGTTTGCAAATGTTTTAAATTCTAATTTGTGGACCGATAATATATTCGTTTCAGAGTTTCTGCCTAAGAATAAGTCTAGAAGGACGACTCAACCTGTTCGTCAAACTCAAAAAAACTGAATAGGCTATCCCTTTACTATCAAAATGTAAGGGGATTACGCTCTAAGACGCGAGACATATTTTTAATGTCTCAAAATTTGTCTGAAGATATTATCGCATTGACTGAAACGTGGTTAAATGGAAGCATTACTGACTTGGAATTGTTTGATAATAGCTTTGAAGTATATAGAAAATACAGATACGCTGGCAATACTTCTGCTGTCGGTGGTGGTGTCTTATTAGCTGTTAGGAACTCCTTCGTTAGTTCCATTATCGATATTCCCTGCTCTTCTAATATCGAACTTATATGCATTAAGATTGTACATTGTAATTCTTATGTATATGTAGTTAATGCTTATGTTCCTCCAAAGAGCAGTGTGGAAGTTTATGCAAGCCTTGCGGATTGCATAGAATACGTTATAAATATTCTTGACGTTAGTGACGACATTTTATTGTTGGGTGATTTTAATCTGCCTGACTTGAAATGGGAATCTTCAGACGATGATACATATTTTTGTGCATCTAATTCGAAGACACGCCAAGAGCATATATTTGTTGATAATATATGTTCTGACTTACAACAAGTAAGTTGTATTTATAATAGTCGTGAAAGACTTCTTGACCTGGTCTTAACTACAGACTGTAACAACGTGATTGTTAAGAGGGCCCTTCATGCTCTAACTTCTGTTGATGACTACCATCCACCACTGAGCATATGGTACAAGTCCGACAGGGAAAATATGGTGAATTCCAATTCAATAGATAAAGTTTATGAATTCAATTTCAAAAAAGCTGACTTTCTGAGGTTGAATCATTTACTTCATAATAAACTTAATGTAATTTTAGAATATTTTAATGGTAATAATCTTGAAGATTCAATTAATTTTTTTTATATGGAAATCTTTACTATGTTTTCTGAGTCCGTGCCGTATAGCCTAAAATTTGCGAAAAATTGTGCTTACCCTTGGTACACAAGGGAATTAAAGACTCTTCGCAACAACAGGAATAGGGCATGGAAGAAATATGTCTGTAGCTTAGACTTAAATGACCTAGAAACCTACAAGCGTTTGTTTCTGGATTTTGAAAGTTGCTCAGCTACCTTATATCAAAATTATTTAGACAATATTAAGCTGAGAATATTGTCTGATCCAAAGAAATTCTGGGGTTTCATAAACACCAAAAAAAAATCTGATGGATTCCCTTCATCATTTAAGACTTCTGACGGATTTACTGACGATCCCGTTATAATTTGTGGCCTATTTGCCACTCTCTTTAAAGAGTCATTCTGTTCAGACTCTTTTAGTCCTGATGAAGTTTATTTTGAATATATGAACTCTACACCCAGGGTTTCGTTGGGCCCTATATCTTTTAACTCAGAGGATATTTTAAAGTATATTGGATCGATCGAAGAAGATTTCAATGCTGGACCTGACGGAATTCCTGCCGCAGTGTTAACGCAATGTGGTTCCGTTCTAAGCCAACCACTCTCCATATTATTCAATAAATCAATTAGGGAATGTAATTTTCCACTTTTTTGGAAAAAATCTTTTATAAGTCCTATTTATAAAAAAGGTTGTAGGAATGATGTAAACAACTATAGGCCTATCGCTAAACTCTCATCGATTCCAAAACTTTTCGAGCGGCTCGTGTATGATCGTGTGAAGATTCATTGTGCGAGGGTCATAACAACTCGTCAGCATGGATTTGTTACTGGCAGATCCACTGTGTCTAATCTCCTCGATTTTACAACATTCTGCTTAAATTCAGTTTATTCAGGTAACCAGGTCGATTGTATTTACACTGATTTTAGTAAAGCATTTGATAAACTACCACACAAATTAATTGTATTTAAACTAAAGTTAATGGGTTTTCCACAATTTTTTGTAAGCTGGATTCAATCGTATCTGACAGAGCGATCTTATCAAATACGATTTCGAGGTGTGTTGTCTGGTGAATTTATTGCTGCATCAGGTGTTCCTCAAGGTAGCCACCTTGGTCCACTTCTGTTTATTTTAGCCATTAATGATGTAACCCACATCATCAAATACTCTCATCTGCTCATTTATGCAGATGATATGAAAATATACAGAACAGTAGATTCTAAAGACAATTCAGTTCTACTCCAGTCTGATTTAAAATCCTTTGAAGTTTGGTGTTCTAAAAATAATATGTTTCTTAATCCAGATAAATGCCAAACTATGACCTTTTCGCGTAAAAGGAATAATTTAATTTTTGATTATAAGATAAAAGATACAGCTTTAAATCGTGTAGATTCTGTCAAAGATCTTGGTATATGCATGGATTCTAAGCTATCGTTTAGCGTTCATATTGATAGCATTTGTAAAAAAGCGTCTTCTATGCTCGGTTTTATAAAACGCTGGGCCAAAGAATTTAATAGTATGATAACAACTACAACGCTGTATTATTCAATTGTCCGTCCTCACTTGGAGTATGCAAGTCAAGTTTGGTCGCCAAGTTACAATGTACATGTTGAACGAATAGAAAGAATTCAAAAACGTTTTGTTCGGTTTGCTCTAAGGGGCTTAAGCGGAACTGACACTTTTAATCTTCCTCCTTATGAGGATCGTTTAAAACTATTAAAAATGCAATCTTTAAATGAGAGAAGGAAGTCTGCTGATATCGTCTACTTACACCAACTCATAACTGGTGGGTTCGATTCACCAGAACTCCTAACTCTTATAAATTTTAACACTAACCGTAGAAGCAGTAGAAACGCTAACAATTTAATTTACTTACCTTTTAGTAGCACAAATTATATGGCTACTGCTCCTTTAAATCGCATGAGTACCTTTGTTAACAACTGTAGCTTTTTTGATGTTAACTTATCGAAAGGTCAACTCAAAAGTAGATTGAAAACTAATGTATGATTAGATCTATATTAACGCATGGTTAGTTGTTATGTCTTGTGTTGTCCCTGAGCCCAACCCATATTATGGTGGGTAAATTTTTCTCACTTTAGATTGTTTTGGACCACTCTTATCGATATCATTAAGGCTATTCACGGTTTGAGCGTACTTTTAACAAATCGTATTTATAGCATTTGTTATTGTTCAAACTGTGAGCACCTCGCCATGTGACCGTCGTATTAAAAAATTGTGCAGCCCTGTGATGTATGTCATTATGCGGCTGTTGACAGATCATAAAAATACGAGGTACAAAAAACACGTCTAAGGGCTGCTTTTATTTCCGCGTGCCTGCGTATTTGCGTTTGTATGCAAAGCAACAGCAAGGCAAAATGCGCTTTCGTAAATTGGCATACAAATAGCGGATCGTACAAATGGCGGACCAGCGTATTCGAACTGTGAATGGCCTTATTGAGATGTTGTAATGTTGTTTGGGCTGGTTCTTAAGATGATCTAATGCGGAGAAAGTGCGAAAAAGCTGTAGTAGCTGAACTCTATTGTTATTGCATGTTTAACATTTTTGAAATCTTTGCTTTTACTTAAACATCTTCTATGCATGGTGAGATTTAAAAATGGAACGATCTTATTCTTTTGTTGCTTTTTTCTGCTGGAACTTCATTTGCAAACAAGAAAAAATAATGTATGGATTGAGTGTTTTAACATTTTAATCTTTAAGTTGTGATAAAGGAATATGCTGATTATTCAAATAATTGCATGAATGTTCTTCTTTTATTATATATCGTCAAACAAAGTTTGACAATTTTCACACTTGTTGTATTTGTCAGTGGCTTTTTATTTTCACCACTGCGGTATTTTATATTCAGAGTTGTCAACTATGGCTGTGTGCAGGGACCGTACCGGTTATGGTTTTTATCAAAAAAGTCAGATATTAACAGTTATCATTTAACTTTTATTTTTTCCGACAAAAATACTAGTTATTTAATGCCTTTTATTTTTTCGGGCAAAAATAACTGTTACTTTTGACTTTTATTTTTTTGGTCAAAAATAACAGTTATTTTGTGCCTTTTATTTTTTCGGTCAAAAATATCAGACAATTTGAATTTTTTTAAAGGCCACTTGAACGGAAAAAAAGTTTTATGCAATTTTTTTCGTCTCATCAGCGCGCACATTTTGAGCTATAAAACTTTTTAGTTTTTAAAGTTTTTTATTCGGCCTTTGAAAAATACAAATTGCCTGATATTTTTGACCGAAAAAATAAAAGTCAAAAGTAACAGTTATTTTTGCCCTAAAAAATAAAAGGCAAAAAATAACAGTTAATATTAATTTTTATAGTAACAGCCAAAAATTTAAAAGGCATTTAATATTCGCGAAGCTGCTGCCATAACGATAATAATGGTATATTTAAAAAAGTCCTCCGGCCACTTTTTCGTAATGCCTTTTTCATCTGAAAATTGTAAAATAACAGTTATTTTCGGTCCCTGCTGTGTGTCAATCGGAAAGTTTTCAGTCGTGGTAGGATAGAAAATATCAAGTTGAATAAAATCTGTGTGTGTTGTAATAAATTTGTCTTTTTTGCTGTGTCAAATGGACGATGAAATTTTGACAATTAAAAATTTTGACGTTTCACATTTCGGTCGTGTTTTAGCGCAAATATTTTATTTACTTTGCATTTTATTCAATTTGCGACATATTTAATTCGAGTGCTTGTACTTGCAACTTATTTCGTAAACTTGTAATATTGTTAACTTAAAAAGTTAAAAAATAACAATATAATAAAAATAAAAAAAACGAAAGTGCTTGAGTTTCTGTGTGCGTGTGTGTGGGTCAACGATCTCCTGGTGCATCAGAAAGTGCAGCAAAGTGCTGGTGGCACTTGGGGGACGTTCACCAGCAAAGAAAGCCAATTTAACTTTGCTGAACTTGCAGATACACCGGGATATCGTTGGACCACACACACACGTACACACAAACTCAAGCACTTTCGTTTTTTTTTTTAAGTGAAAACTTCTTTAGGCTCGTTGAACGATTTTGGTAGAGGGTAAATCTTTGGTTTGCGTTATCGTCATCGTCATTTTGCGAGTAACTCTCTTCATCAATACAGACAGCGAGTAGGTTTTTAAATGACGCTCTTGGATCTTGACTACAAGGCGATTAGCAAATGTAGCAAGCAACCATCAATAAGTTCCTCTGCTGACGCATCGTTTTTTCCCTCCCTTTGCTCCGCTGCGAAACTTTGAATGATACTGGTTTTTCAATGTTTATGTAGAGCTGCTGTAGGTTAAAATAAAATTAATTTAAAATTTTTGATATTTGGTTTTTGTTTGACTGGCCGTGAAGTCTATTTTGATGCCACCACTCTTAGTACAACTAGACAAGGTAGTGTTAGGGCTGAATGTGTTCTCTTTCTTAGTGACCATAACTGTCAAGCTCAGCCATTTTGGTATTTTGGCCAATTTTTGCTTTCATATTGCATTCTCATCGCAGATTTTGTATGAAATGTCAACTTCGTTTTGACAGTTTTCTACAAAAAAATTCAAGCTAACTGCACAACAACAATTACCAAGCAAATCTACAACAAAATCGCAGAGAGCATAAAATGATCACAGCGGTTGTGGGGATGAACCGAATTGGCGGCGAAAAATAAATAGCACTTTGCTTGCTAATTTTTCTATATGCCTGCTAGCAATATATATAGTGGAGGCATTAAAAGAGATTTCACGACAGTCAAACAAAATACTAATATGAAAAATTGAAATTTCATTTTATATCAGCAGTTACCTCTAAAGTCTCTTTTAATGCCTCCCTCCAATTGAGATCTTGCTAGCAGGCAAACAGAAAAAATAATAAGCAAAGTGCTGTTTATTTTCCGCCGCCGATTCGGTTCATCCCCTCTACCGCTGCGCAACCGCTGGGATCTTGTCATTCTCTTTGCGTTGTTGTTGTAGATTTCCTTGGTAGTTATTGTTGTACAGTTAGCTTGAATTTTTTGTAGATGTTTATTTGTAGCTACAGTCAGCATATGATATCGAACAATTTTAGAAAACAGTTTATACATATGAATTAAAGAGTACTATTTGTTTTTGGTAAAAGTGTTACCGTATCGGATATATATATATATATATATATACGGATACATATATATATGAACACAAAGATACATATATATATAGTTTATATATATATGTACAATTAAGCTCATTGAGAAAAATTAAAGAGTATTTATTCATATTTACATAATAACAATTACGTAATAAACCTGCAAATTAACTAAATATTTTCAGTAGTAATTAGATAACTAAAGTCTGCTTATCCTAAGCATTCTATTTTTTAACTGTTTAACATCAATTTCTTATATGAATAAAATAAAATTTATATGCTATAGATATTTCTTAATTTTGAAATATTCTATTTTTAATACACAACGCAATATAGATATGGTGAACACGTATATTGTGTTAGTTTTATGATATAAATAGATATAACGAAGCTTTAATTTTTGTATTTTAATTCAATAATGAAATAATTTAAATAAACTACTTTAATGTATTTTTGATATGGTAACACTTTTGCTTAAAAGAAAGAGTTTCAGTAATATATAAAAAATTTAATAAATTGCCTTAAGCTCTTAATAAAAATAATTCTAATTTCATATGCCAACTGTAGCTACAGAATTAGAATTCACAACGTCTACAAAAAATATCCAGCTAACTGCGCCAACAACAATTACCAAGGAAATCTACAAACAAGGACGCACAGAGAAGAACAAGATCACAGCGGAACTTTTAGAACTTTTTGAACTTTTTGATTTTTATCCTAGATGTAGGACGGGCTGCAGTATGACCTTTCGCACATCCTACATGTCCGTCCGACCTGTCAAATCCGTCCTACTTGTAGGATAGTCCGAAACCCTATATTAGCATGAAAATTTTTATATAGCAGTAAGGCGGTCCATGGCAGGACAACGTCTTCCAGGGAATACTAATATTTTATGTATAGGTTTTCGCTTCGGTCGGCAGTCCCCTCACTGCTGTACTTTTTATAAAATTACACAATGCTTACATCTTAGTGAAATAATATTTAAATTTAATATATAAGCGTAACTTATGTTTAACGAATTTAAATATAAAAAAAATATTTTTAAGAGAATGATCTCCAATGAATATATTGATTAACTTAAAACTAACAACTTGTAATCAACGACATCAAATTTTTTGTTTAAATGAACCTGAAGCATTCCATTTCCTCTGCTTGTAGGAGGTGATCAGAACAGCGCTTTGTTGCTGGAAGTTTTATAAGCTATTTGTATCTTCTACATGTGATATTATTATTTTCTACTTTCTGCTGCTTTTACATTTTTAAGAAAGCGTATAAAGGCTAAAACTCAGTTTTCTGGGACTGAATAAAGTTTATTAAAATTTGTATGAAATTAAAAGATTCAAATAATAAAGGAGGAGGAAAAGTACTGATATCACAACAATTAAACAATCGGTCAATTTTGCCCATAACTTTGTTAAAGAATTATTCTGTGACATATGCAAATTTTTTTCTTTTTAACTTTGAATTTTCACACAATATGAATACAGCTTTGAGTGTTAATAGATCTGCCTCCGCTTTTATCATTAAAAATTGGTCCTGTTCTGAGTAAAATGAAGTCTGTCCCGTAACAGGCGTATAAAACCTGTTCTGTGACGAGTTATATCAGACCTATCAACTGTCATTTGAGCTGTCACGGGACCTGTCTTTTAAGGGCAATTGACTCTGCTTTCCCCGTAGGGAAGCAGTAAAATTCGTTAAACTTTTTTCACTCTAATACCATGTCAAAATTTAAAAACATTTTCAGTTGAACACTGTTTTGACATAATTTATTGCTTTTATTCAATAAATCCTACCACAATTTCATAATGTTTTTAAAACAATTGTTTTAATGATGCAAATATTTTATTGCTTTTATTTAAAAAAATATTATTAATACCTACATTTTTTCTGTCTCCAAAGTTTGTTGAACCATAATGTACTAATGTACTAATGTACTAATGGTGCTAAATTGCTCTTAGGTTTAAGATATTTAAAAATATTTAAATAAAGTCTTTAATTTAGCATTTCATAAGAAAACACGGGCTGTAGATACATTGTCAAAAATCTTGGAGAGACTACAATTTCTGGGGCGCCGCGATTTGGCAATAGATTTGTGAAAAACTTTCAATAAAAATAAGAATGGTTGAAGAAAAAAATCAATTTATCGATTTGTTTTCAAGTTATCGATTTTTTAAGAAAATTTTTTTAATAAGTATATATCTTTTAATAAAACTGGATATATTTTTCTTAGTGTATAACGATATTGTGGGCAAAGGTATTTTTTAAAAGGTAATATATTAAGCTTATAAATTTATTTTAAATGATTATTATTTATTTTAAAATTCGTTGAGTAATTCATATTTTATAGCCAGCTATTAGGATAAAATGTAAAATATTTGCTTGCATAAAACCGATATTTTCTCAAAAACTACTGTTACTACTGTGAACTATGGAAAGTAAGTTATTGAGGAATAAAAATTTAACTTTCATTAAGTTAATAAAATATAATTTATTTGATATTTTATGGTGTTTTTTTTTTGTCATGAAACCATGGCCGTGAGCAAGTTTTTGGGGAAGCTGATTTTGCAAAAAAATAAATGCCACTTTATTAAAATTATAATTCCATTGTGATAAAATTGTATTGCAAAAATAAATAGATTTTTGCTAATGTTATATTCTTTAGTGTATTTAAAACATATAGTGAATGAGTGTTAAACAAGAAGAGTGGAATTTTTTGGTTTCTTGCAAAATACAAACCCAGGAACGAAAGATCGATCACGCAATCGTTAGTCGGTCATTGAGGATCGCCGTATCGAATCTATTCTCGATTTCGTCATGCGATTCAGGTTTGACTTTTCCTTTGTTACTATAGTTTTGACATAGGAAAATTCTCGAAACGGAAATAACAATTTAAGTTCATTTAATGGTTGCAATGCACCGAATTTGAAATGTTTGCTTAGAAAGTCGTTAACAGCTTTAACAGCATTCAAGATGTCATGATTTTTCTCCAAACGTTGATTAATATTCGAAATAATGAAGGCAATAATTTCATAATAAATGCGTTTTAATGTAGACTCATTACCAAGATCACTTTCTCTCAGTGTAAGCAATACAATCAACTGATTTAATCCATCTCGTTTCGCTTAAAAATTTATCAAATAATTTTCCTGCTTGAAGAATTAGTATCACTCTGCGACTAGCAACATCACGTGTTTGCAAATGTTTGTTTGCTTTTTTCATTATTCCGTATATTTTAGAAGATAACTTAGCAGTCCAACAACTAAAACCATATCATCTGCCCCAGAATAGTGTCCGAAATCTTTCTTAATTAAGCAGTTGATCAAATGAGTTGAGCAGTTGATCAAAGTTATTTTGAGTTGCAACAATTGCTTTGTAGTTGCTCGATAAGCAAAGGAATTGTGGTGGCTTCGTACATTTTTTGTACTATGAAGCGACTAAGAAAATCGTGTAATTTTTTGATTTCGTCGAAAGTCGGAAACCATAATTTTTCTTCTCGATTTCCACAACGGCAAAATGAAGACGGTTGTAATTTATGCGATGACCTTTTCGAATTGTTGGATTGAAATAGTTCTGTATCAAATTGGCTAGTCATTACAGCAGCACCATCATAACACTGGCCCAAAATCTTTTCCTACTCAATTCCATGTTTTGTCAGTCAATCGATAATGAGTTGAAAGAATGCCTTAGCCGTGACTTCATTAGCTTTTTTGAAGCAAATTAACAAACAATGTAACGAAATGCAATCGAAAATATCTCATTTTCTGTCATATCTGTCGTACCATCTATGTTAAATATTATTTAGCTTTTTAACACTTCTTTCTCGGAGATAATTTGCAATAGAGATATATTGGTGATTTTATTTTGTATTTGCAACGATGTTTAGACAGCATTTGTAGGCACAGCATCTTGATATTTCTTAAAATTTTCGTCTTTTTCGAGAATGTGTTTAGAGATATTATGAAACAGTCCTGACTCTTTATTATCTTCATCATACCAATTTTATCGGAAAATCAGCTCATTAGTAGCCAGAAAAAAAATTGTAAAAAGAATCCCTTTTACGCAGTATTGTTGCTTTTCAAGGAGAGTGTCATAAAAGAGACTCAAAATTTCTTGATTATCTGCAATTCTCAAAGAATGTTCTTTCCACACCACCATAGCAGAAGATGTGCACTGCTTGCACCATGTTTCTTCAAAGCTTTTTCCGTTGCGTAAGATTTAGAGCATTCATTGTATCCCGCAGTGCAAAAATAGTCCCTAGCAGTAGTTTTCGCTACGTGCGTTAACCTTTATAATTCAGCCCTGCGTGTAAGCAACAGAGAACAGCTTGAGTGCATTCAAATGGCGTTTCGATTGTCTCGTCAATAAACGAGCACCGAATGTGCCTCCTGCATTTAAATTAATGCGCAAATGCATGTTACCAATCGCTGTTGATACGAATGCCTAGAGTGTGAGTGCTAGCGATTACGAACGTCTGCGACACAAGAATGTCAAACAAGGCAAGACATGAGGAACAATCGCCATAAGTAAGGAAAATCCATGCTTTTATGCTCATTCGCACAAAGGAAAATTATTAGTTGCAGTGTTGCATATTTTTATGCTGCGAATGTTGTTACCAGACACAAAAATTGCAATATTATAAAAGAAGATTTTAATTAGAGTTATTATCGCACAAGTTGGCGAAAAAATATGCCAACAATCAACTTCTAATTCGACTGCGAGGTGGATAGCAGGAATTGAAAATGATTAATGTGAAAAATACTTTTATTAATATAGCCAATGGTATAAAAGTTTTTGTTTGAAGCCATAACCTTTGATTGGAAAAAGATATTGGATTTATTTTTTCATTTAAATTTTAATTTTAACATTAAATATAAAAACAACATTTTGGTATAAATAAATTTGCCCAAAAAAATCATAGGGCAAAAAAAAAGACAAAAAGAGTTTAACAATTTTTGCGCAAAACTGGACGATTTTTCGCAAAAGAATGCTATGGCATAAAAAGATAGTCAGGAATTCTATTTAATAGTATAGATGATTCCCCAAATATTTCGGCTGGAATGGTTTAAAATCACCAAAAAATCAAGTTTTTTGTAAAAATATTGGCTGGTGTGGTAGTTTAAAAAATGTAAACGGTCAGAAACAATAGTTATAAAAAAATGCGTCCATTAATAAAATGCTATTTTTCGTGCATTTATTAATTATTAAATTACTTATTAATTCTATTTTATTACATACAAAAAACACAATTATTTCAAATGCTATTCTCACTTTCAAGATATTGTTGGGATGGTTTTGAGTGGCTGCAATTATTGATTGATTCCTGGTCAAAATTCCGTATATTGATATATATTAAAACTAAAATAAAAATTATAAAATAAGCACATACTGAAAAATATTGTAAGAAATTAATAAACAAAATACAATATATGAAGATATTTTATTTTTAAAAGTTTTGTATAAATCTTAAATTGCAAGATTTAGATCAAGTTAGTTTTGTATTAATATTTTGAAATAGAATATATCAAAAATATGTATGAAAAAAAGCATTATCTTTTATCCGATTGCATACATCTCAATTGTTGATGCAGATAGGAAGAGTTTTTTCACCAAATAATATCTGGCAGTTTATTTCTTAAAACTATTACACAAACCAATATTTTGACAAAAAACTTTATTTTTAGAGGCTATTTCAAACCATTCCATCACGCGAATGGCTATCACTAAAATCGAAATATTTGAGGAATCTTCATAAATGCTGTTGCAACCAAGGATTGTTTGAGGAACTGACACAAACAACTTAACCTTCAGCGTTTAATATTCATAGCACAAAGACAAAATATATAATAAAATATAATGAGTTATGTGGCGAGTGAATATAAAATATTTAATACAATTTTTTTATACTGTATCTAAAATGTTATTTTATTATTTCTTATTATGTACAATATTAAAAAATATTTTTATTATATAAACAATAAAACAGTTGCATATCATAGAAAAAATATAATAAATATATTAATAACCAGGGCTCGTACTTTGATGACCTAAAAACTGACATAAAAAACGCAAACAATTACATAAAAAAATAAAGGAAAAAAAGCCTTAAAAATAAAACATTACTAAACACGTATTGCTGTAAAAACTTAAGTAAGTTTACAGAATAAAGTTTCTATTAGTTTTAGGATGGTGGTGTGAAAAATCTGACTAAACTAACGTATACGTGTGATTTTAAAAGTAGGGTGGATTACACCTAGTAGCACTTCATTCAAAATTATTCTAAGCAAAGAATTAGTGAATGAAATTAATAAAAAACTATTTTTAACTAATAACAAAGGTTTAACTAATTTCGAGTTTAAAAATTTTAAAGATTTATACACTTGAGTCTTTATAATTTTGAGTTTCATTTACGGGTGTTTTTATAGGTTAGTAGTCAAGGGTTAAGCAAACTCTTTTATGTATTAAACTAATTTTTATTTTCAGTTTTACTGTATCTTTCATTTAACATAACCGATTTTAATTTAAATGTAACATAATTTTAAATTGTCCATATTCGCCGCTTTTGATAAATATCACAGGCACCTATAATTTTGATAAAATCATATTCTACGCCTTTCTTGGACTTTTCTAAACATATTCTGGCACCAAGTTCTTGTAGAAATTTCGCAGTTCTTACACCCGAAATTAGAGGTATTGAATTAAATGAATCAAAATTAAAGACTGAAATGTGTTTATCAGTTCGACTACACAACATAACCTAAAATTTTAGCCATTCTTTGACAAGTTAACAGTTGTACAAAATTTATTTTATTAGTACATACCTGCTCGTTTTGAAAAACTCCATACATTTGGGTTGAATACTCGTTTTTCTGGGCTTATTCTATAAAATTGTTTAGTAAAACTTTGCAGCACACGTCGGTTTTTTACAACAGTTGTCAGAGTTTACAACTCTCTCTTTCTAACTTACACAATTTAGCTCAGCTCGTGGCATTTTCTAAACCTGCACTTTCTCACATTCATAGAAAAAAAAAAACAAATTAATGACAAGTTTGTGTTGGTTTTCATCAAACATTTTTTAATTGTGTTGGAGCTTTGGTTACGCTTATCTTGAAGGGATAAGGAATGTTCATTTAAAGCAAAACATTGTTGTTATTTTACCGACAAACTTTCAATAATTGTAACCGCAAACTTTCAACAGTTGCAATTGTAACCGCAAACAGTTCAGTCGTTTTTAACCCGCTCTTACATTTAACTTTCAAGAATTTGCGCTTGTTTCTTTCGGCTTGCAATTTTAATCACCTAAAATTCAATAAAAAAAAAACAATAAAAATTATCCAAAAGACCTTTGTAAAAAATTAAATAAAGTAAAAAAAAACACACACACATTTCACTGGATCAATAGTTCATTGTGCTATTCTATTTGTTCTCTGACCTATATATATGTGCAGTTGCATATAAGTGTGCCGCGAAAAAGTGTGAATATCGCAATAAAGCAACAACATTAACAATAAGAAAAAGTGTGAATATTGCAATTAAGCAAAAACAATAACAATAAGAGAAACAGCCCACTCCAACTTTTAAGTGCACCTGAAATAAGTGCAAATATCAAAAGTAAAAAAAAAAACTTTTTATAAACAACCAAATAAAGTAAACAATAAACAATGGAACCTGCTTGTGCCAAAATTAACTGCTCTATTGAGGACAAAGGTGCAATTAAGCTAAGTTGCAATGGTCTTTGCGGAAAATCTTACCACGGCACTTGTGTGGGAATGACTAAAAGAAGTTTAAACTACTTTCAAGAATACACATCACATTTTAAATTCTTCTGTGATGAGTGCATGGATCTATCACTATCCCATGTTATGCTCGCCATAAAATGTCTTAGCGACTCCTTGAACGTGATGCATTCGGCTAATAAGCAAGTCATCAGTAAAATACCAAATTTTGAAATAATGACTCACGTATCCGATGATCTTGCAAGGGTAGAGTCCATCTGCAAAGCAAATAACTCGGATATCTCAAATGTTTCTAAAAACTTGAGAATTCTAACAGATTTAGTCAAAGATAGCGAAAAAAATTTTATTTGGAAAACGGCCATAAGCGAGCTTAATATAGAAGTAAAAAAAAGCCTCGACGTTTTAAAAAACGATAATACAGCCAAAAATATACTGAGCATGCTAACATCTTTGCGCTATGATGTGGATATCGCACTTCAGTCAGGCAAACCCCAACCATCACCTCCGCAATCAGATCCAATGCTGGAAATATTACATCAAAAAATAAGTGATATCAGTGATGATCTTGAAGTGTTTCGAGTGACGCTTGCAGATGTAGTGGATGAAATAAGATCTGCACCCAATAGAGCTGAAATAAGTTATCCACAAGCCTCTCATCATAACTCTTCCTCTATTTTCGAGGAAATAATGGAAGCATCTATTCGTTTGCCACAGGTCACCTCTTTACCAGCTAATCTGAATTCTTTAACTGCCTATGACACTACGGAACATATAACACCGATTGCTACTCCTCAAAATATTGCAATGAATCCACCCCAAATCGGATCTCCACCATCATCAGTACCCACAATAGCTCATTCTATTCGTTCATCAACAATTTCTCCAAAACAAAACAAAAATACCAATAACTCACAACCTGGATCTCCCTCTGCCACTTCACCTCGTGACTCACCACCAATTGCAGCCCCTCGTAACAACTTAATCCATAAGTTTGGAACGTCATGGACTTCAACTCAATGGCAGAATAGAATAAAGAAACTCCATGATTCTAATGAAATTGACAAGACCACTCTGTTCATTAAGGGCCCATCAGTTAAAACAACTATATCCTGGATGAGCACTTACTTTCGTAATAAATTTGGCATATCTATTACAAACTGTTCAAAGATATCCAATAAAGCAAAAAAATTCTGCAGTTTCAAACTAAACATCCCAAGTCAATATGCGTGGATGTTCTTGAACAACAGCGGTGAGAGACACGGCGAATGGTTAATAACCGAATGGACGAATAAGCCTGGGAAAAAGTCTAAAACATCAAGATCTTTACAAAGTTCTGGCAGTTCAAGAATCAAATCTTCTGAAAGGAATCCTAACATTAACAAGAATCCATTATCTAAAAGTAATTATAGTTCTTGCTCTAACTCTTTTACATATATAAATTCCCGTCCTAATTCTAAATCTAAGTTAAATTCTTATTCTAATTCTAATCATAATTCTAAGAATCCTCTATATAAAAGAAATGTAAACCTACCTGTTATTGAATCCAAACCTTATTCGGCAAACAAGTTTGTGCAACCTAAGTCCCACCATAATTCAGATTCTAATTGGAATCTGAAAACTAGCATTTTCCCCATATTTTCTCCCATAATTAACCAGAATACGGCTTCATCTTATAATAAGATGATCACTGGAAGCAATCTAGCACCTAAACCGCCAACTCATCAAACACGTAAACGGGTTTCATTTAATCTTAACAATAATGAAACCAATTGTGAGAAATATCCAAATTTTATCCATTCTCATACTCTTAATCCTTCACCACCAACCGGAAGTGGTTTACCAAAACCATCTTCTGTTTCAAATGAGCTTTGCAATCAACCTGGTAGTCCTACGTCATTTTTAGACCCCCTACTTCCTCCAAAAGTGAAATTGACACTAAACTCTTGCGAAGGCACTGAGAGCAGATATGCCCTTTCTCGCCTCAGGGAGAACAACGTTTATAACAATGTTCGCCTGTATCTCGCTTATATGTATAAAGCCCCTGATTCAACATGCATTGAAGGCAAGACCAAAACTAATCTTAGAGTACTAATTCAGCAAGAAGGTCTTCCTACCGGTGTTGAAGACTTGCGTAATTTATTTGTCCGCTTTCACGAGCACCTCGGTGTAACGGTTGATCAAGTCAAGGTGGATCTGGAAACCTATGGCGCTCATGTCAGAGCTAAACATGTTTCTCTTCTTCAAAAATCTCGTAAAGAGCAACAGCAATATTATCGTTCCTAACTCTTCTTTCTTAAATATATTCTACCATAACTGTGGCGGCATGAGAAGCAAATTAAACAAACTTTATGTTGACGCTAAATCATGCCACTTCAATGTCCTAGTATTCACTGAGACATGGCTAAACGAAACCTTTAATAATGAGGAAATTCTTGATAGCAATTGGACTGTCTTCAGGAAGGATCGGGACTACTCCTCAACAGGTCTTTCTCGAGGAGGTGGTGTCCTTGTAGCATCTCACAATTCCCTTTCAAGTGAGCTAATAGACACACCTAACCATAAACTGTTCGATCACCGAATTATTAGAGTTTGTTCAGGTAAAAGTCTCAATGTGTACATAGGCGTCGTTTACATTCCTCCCGGCTCAAGTGAAACAACATACAACGAGCTATGTGAAACACTGACCACCTTTACCTCCTCCCTAAAAGAGGAAGATAAAGTTGTTATTCTTGGTGACTTCAATCGCCCAAATATATCTTTTGTCACCGACGAAAACGACAACTTTCTTCTTCCTGTAAATCTTTCTAATGCCATAGACTTCAACTTACTTAGCACCTTTTATGGCAGTGACTTGCAGCAAGTCTCTTCTGTACAAAATCAGAATGGCAGATGGTTGGACCTAATTTTTACTAACTCGTATGAAGAAGTGAAGGTTAGTCCATGCATGGGAGCAGAAAATTTATTAACCAACACTGTTCATCATACAGCCTTAAAAGTTGTTTTCTCTGCTAATAACATCAACTTTACCCAGTCTTATAATAACACCATTGCGTACGATTACCTCAACGCCGATTATGAAAGAATAAAATGTTATCTTAGTTCTCTAAATTGGAATCATATTCTATTCAATTTAGATTTAGACAGTGCTGTCTCTATATTTTATCAGCACATTTTTACCGCTATCGAAAGTTATGTGCCAATAATAAAGAAAAAGAATAAGCTCACAGAACCATGGCTAGACAACAATCTCAGATTTTTGAGGAATCAAAGAAATAAAATCTACAAACTTCTCAAAAACACTGATAATATAAGCGATGAACTGAAGCTTAGATATGACGAGCTATCAAGAGAGTTCTCTATCAAGTCAGAAGAAGCGTACAAGTTGTACACGAACATCATCGGAGAAAAAATTGTCCAAGAGCCGAGAAAATTCTTTGACTTTGTTAACATGAAGCGCAAATCTAGCGGCTATCCATCGTCTATGTTTAAAGGTAATGTCACTTCGTCCAATTCTCTTGAAATAAGCAACTTGTATGCCGATCACTTTAAGGAGGTCTTTTGTCTTCCTACAACCTTATCTGAAACTTCTCCTAGCTCAACTATTATAGTTGATAGTTTATATTTAACCCAGGAAGAGATTTCTAATGCAATAAAAGAACTGGATATATTAAAGGGACCAGGACCAGACTTAATACCTACAAGCTTTTTGGTGCGATGTTTAGACCAACTGCTATTGCCATTACACATAATCTTTAACGAATCACTGGTTTGTGGGACATTTCCTTCATATTGGAAATCATCCCATCTTACGCCAATTTACAAGAATGGTGATAAAAGATCAGTTGAAAATTATAGAGGCATAGCAATCTTGTCAGCCATTCCAAAACTTTTTGAAAAACTTATTTGTGAAAAGCTAACAAGTTTCATTAACCCACGTCTAAATGAGCAGCAACACGGGTTCCGAAAAGGGCGATCTACCACCACTAATCTCATGATTATGGTATCAGATGTTTTAGTCAAAATGGAAAAAGGGCACCAAATAGATGCTGTTTATACTGATTTCAGTAAAGCTTTTGATCGAGTTGATCACAACATTCTTATATATAAGTTAGAAAAGTTTGGTGTTGCAGGGTCCATACTAAGTTGGCTAAAATCATATTTAAACGGCAGATCCCAGTTTGTTAAATTCCAGGGAGTTCTATCGAAAAAAATTGCAGTCTCCTCGGGAGTTCCGCAAGGTAGTCATCTTGGTCCTCTTCTTTTCAACATATTCATATCCGATCTGTCAGAAGTTCTAAACGATATCCCACATCTTATGTATGCAGATGATTTAAAAATGTACTATTCAATTCAATCAGATGTAGATGTAAATTTTTTGCAATCAAAATTGTTGTCTCTTGAGCAATGGTGTTTTCAAAATAAACTACATCTTAATGTCAATAAATGCAATGTTATTAGCTTTTCTCGTAAAAACAACGTAACATTACATACCTACCACCTCAATAGTATCGAACTAAAAAGGGTCAACCATATAGTGGATCTTGGAGTTGTCTTAGATTGCAAGATGCGCTTTAATCTGCACTATGATAAAATTGTGTCCAGGGCCAGCAAACAGCTCGGTTTTATAAAAAGACGTGCAAATGAATTCAAGAATATATGGGTCACTACATCCTTGTACCGTGCATTAGTGCGCCCAATACTTGAATATGCATGCATAATTTGGAATCCATCTTTCGATTCCCATAGAGAAAGAATTGAGTCTATTCAAAAGCAGTTCTTACTATACGCGCTTAGAGATATGTACAACCCCCATGATTATTGTAGCCTTCCATCATATGAACATAGACTCAGCCTTTTAAATTTGATGCCACTATCAACAAGAAGATCGTTATTGGGCTCATGCTTCACATTTGATGTAATTAATGGTGCTATTCACAGCGAATATATTTCTAATATGATTTCCTTTAACGATCCAATTAGGCGCACTAGGCATACTCGATTGTTAACTGAATATCAGCACCAAACTACATATGCAAATAATGAACCCATCAATCGTTGTTGCAGAGAATTTAATAATATCTCTATATACTACTCACCTTCTATGTCCAAATCCTCTTTCAAGCAAACCCTATATAAATCACTCAGAAATCAGAATTAACACAGGCCTCAGATAAACTACATACATGTATGGATTTATATGTATAAGCATTTAGTTTAATAAATCAAAATTCTTTAACATCCCTCTCCAAATCTCCCATTTACATCCTTTTGTCCTTATAGTCTTTAAGAATAATATATATACATCGTATCTTAAGTGTGTATATAGTCTTTCTTGTTTTCCTCCTCTTCTCTTAGTTTTGACATGGTTTTTGAAATCATGTCAATCCGGTGGGCGGAGTATGCCCACTAAGAGCACCAAATAAAAAATAAAATAAAAACAAGGAAAGGGGAGAAGAAAAACAAAAAACTTAGTAATAAGTAAACAAAACCTGTTAGAATAAGTTAGAATAAGTAAATTGCATTGCCTTGCTTGGCCAATAAATAAATAAATAAATAAATAAATAATAGTTTGTTTACTAATTTAGGTCGCTTTCAAGATTAACTTTCATGCACTCTTGGTCCAAATTTTAGCTCAGGTTACTTTAAAAATTTACTGTCATAAAACTTGCTACTGGCAATACTGTTTGCTCCACAGTAGAGAAAAGAAAACAATAAACTAAAAGGAAACAAACAGCACAAAGAAGAACGCGCTGCTAGAGAAGGTCAGAGAAGTATGGAAACAACAAACATTCATGCAGCAGCTGACACTCGAGCTTTAAGCGAAGCATCCGAATGATCTCGTGGTCTGGAGGCTGCCTTTGCATCAATTCGCAATCGTGACAAAGTCTGCTTTGCAGCAATCGTTGTTTACGAACTCGAGCGGTATATATGCATTTTTTTCTTGTGTGCGATTATGGCTGACGACGATTGTTACTCGAGTGGCAAAAACTGACGAATGGTCTCATGCAAATCTCTGGTAAGCAACATAAATTGCTGCCTAAATTTTACTTCAATCTCTTCTGTTGAAAACTACTTATTTTAAATCTTCTGTTAAATCAAACTTAAAAGACTTTTCTGTTGAAATTTAAAAAAGTCGCATAATTTTTGGGGGATCTCGGAAAACTTTTGGGGGTGCTCAGCTGCCCACAGCACCACCCTGGTACGGCCGTGCATGAAATGATTTGCCCTTGTACGGAAAGAGTTTATTTCAAGCATATTTACCGTAGTTATTTTGCTTTCTTATATAGACATTTTTTTTTTATTCTTAGTAGAAAATAAAGGCTCTTTTTATAAAAAAATTCAAATATGATGTAAATTTGCTTATAAAATTGTTTAAGATACTCTTGCAATGTATTTGTATTGTATGTCATTGAAAATGTAATTTATTTACCTTTTAAATAACACGTTGGTTTTTAGATCCATTGAACTGTCAATGCAGTATAAGTATATGTTTTTATGAACAGATTTTCCAACAAGAATAAAAAATTACAAAATCGATAAGTAGCTGAGCATTCGATTTTTGTTCGACCAAATATTTTTTTTGTTGTTCTTTACCAGAAAACACTACCAAGTCGTGGCGCCTCGGAAATCGTAGACGTGCCAAAATCTTGGACTAAACTCTAGTAATTTCGGTATTGTACATATGACAACACCGAAAACGCATTACTTATATACAAATATTTTCAAAAAAAATTTAAAAAAAACCAAAATCTGTGGGATTTGAATGCATTGCATTTAGATGATAAGTTTAACTATAAAGAAATAATAACGTTTTCTGTCCCACTGTGCAGCGCGCAAAAAAAATTTGCTTTAGCTGGTTTCTTATTTAATTAAAACTAGCTTGAATTTTTTATATGTTTATCTGTTCAATATTCAATTTGCTTCATATTCATTGCTTTTTTTTACAAATATTTTATGATACTAAAACATATTATTTTTATTTAACATTTTTTTGTTAATTTATTGCAATAGTTTTATGTATTTAAATTGTTGTATAAATTTACTTATGTGAAAGCTTATAGTAGTGGCTAACAAATTTTGCTAATCTTCAAAAATCACTGTCAAATTCAAAGTTTCTATAAGCAATGTTTTCTATTCTATGTGAGCACGCTAGGCTTTGCCTATCACCACAATCAACAATTGTCAAAAATTATGGGTATCATAAAACATAAGCTTAAAATAAATCCGCAAACAAAATTTTACCACAAACACAAAATGTGCGCTATTGAACGTACATGTGGGTCAAATCCTTAACCGCCAAAGTGCCTGACATATGAAGAAAATAAGTGATATTAATGGCACTCATCTATTTCATTAATCATCATAATTTCTGGGGTCTGCCCATAAATACAACTTTGTGTAAATGTCTAAATGTTTTTATAATTGTCATGATATATTAGACAGAAACTAAATGAAACTGAGTGCGTGTATCGTTTCATTTATTTGATGCTGAGTTTAACAGAAGCTGTTCAAATAAATGGCTTAGTTTTGTACTTGTTTTAATGAAATGCTCAAGAAAAGTACTAATAATTGCTGCAAACATCTTCTACAGATGGAAAAAAGTTTAAGACAGGAATGGCAAAATGACCAAAATAAAAACAATTTATTCTTTTTAGAAGTTTTTATTCCCTATTCGCTTTTATTTCAACATTAAAATTGTAGTTAAAAACGAAACAACTTTAACTGATAGATCAAACATTTTTGTAAATATTTGAGCACCGGTTAAATGTGTTTTAATTTTATAGTAAAAAGTAATCAATTATTTTTATTTATTGTTATTATTGTTACATAAATTGCCAAATTTGGAATTAGTAAATAGAAAAAAATTAACATTTTTTAACAACATTATATGCTATGAACCTTTAATTTTTACTGTTCTTGAAAACATTTTCACTACAGCCAAGATTGATTAATAAAGGTTAAGTCACTTAAGAGAAGCTCAGTCGAACTGTCAGAACTGACGAAAGGAAATCAAGAAAAAAAAACTTGCATCAGTACAATTTTTAGCTAACAGCTACTTTGACAGTTCTAAAAAAGGCAAAAAAAGAGTGCTTTTCTCTCAAGTGACTTAACCTATGTTAATCAACCTTGACTACAGCAAGCTAAACACTATTTACTGAACAAAAAAATTCTTGACATATCTAAATTAGATATTTCTTTATTCTATGAGTATCTGAGAATAAACAAAAAAGTAAATTTTTTACTAATCCAACGTACAATATACACTATAAGTCGGTAATAATTTTTTAATTAAATGTACTTAATAACTTTTATATAACCCAGCGTCTCGACAGGCAATAATCCATTGCTTACCATCTGTCAAATTACACTGCAAGCAATGGCAATATTGCATGAGTGGGCTTTATTTTGTTATGCTATCAACATATAATTTTATTCTTTATTAAATAAACTTATTTTTAAGATAAAAACTGTGTATCGAAAATATTATTAAATCTAACCCCCAATTCCGGTACTAAAATTAAATAGAATCTAACAATCATTTCGATTTGTATACTTTTTGTTTTGTCTGAGCCAATTTTGGCGTACCACGAAATTTACTTTTGTGCATTTTAAGCAACTTTTGTACTGGAGACCCACTTCTGGTTGATTTAAAAAGAAAATTAAGCTTATCAATCAATTTCTTGCATACAAAAACATAGAACTGCAAAATTTGCTCCCATTTGACAAATGCTCTAACGAGATTTGACGGTTATTGTCAAGTGTGAATCTACTTGTTGTTTTATTTGGATTATATTTTTGCTTTTATATGAAAGTCTTTGAACACTTTAAAATTTATTTTAACATAGGGCGTTTATTTTGAGAAACTAGTGCACCTTTAATGATAAAAAACTACCACCACAGGTAAATGTTTTGCTAAGGCTAAAGCTTGCATTCGATGCCGTGGAAGACTAAAAAGGTATCCATTTTCGATGTTTACAAGTGCTATCGCGTTGAAAATTAAAGGATATCGAAATACAACTGGAATTACAATTTTGAAATTCAATACCATTGTTTGGAAGGTAAACAAAATTATGCGGTGCTATCAAGACAACATAAAGCACAAGAATCGTGAGGAACTACAGCAAATGGTTGCAAAATTCAACAAAACGCTCTTTGACATCGCAAATTGTAAATCTTCACAGGTACATTGCTACATTTAAGACACTGAGAGGCATGGTAAGCTCGTCACGGAGGTGTCTGGCTAATGCAGAGCGAAGAAAAGAAATAATGTTTTCTAAGTTGGAGGGCCATTTAAAAAGGCTGGAATTCGAAACGAAAAGCGGTTTTTAGTCCTTTACATGATCTAAAAGAAATAAATAGTTCTTATTTTGTTAACAGTAGCAATTCCGAAATATACTTTACTTTTGCATTAAACAAAAATATACCTAAAAGTGTTAAGATACATTCACTTAAAAAACAAAAATATAATTTAAATAAAAAAACAAATAGATTCACTTTGAAAAACCGTAAAATTTCGTAAGAACATTTGTCAAATCGGATCAGACTTTGCAGTTCAATGTTTTTATATGTAAGCAAATGATTATAAGCTTGATTTCCTTTTTAAATAAACCTTAAGTAGGTGTGCAGTACAAAAATTGTTAAAAAATGAACAAAAATGCAACCGAAAGGATTTTTTTAAATAACACTTAATTTTGGTACCGGAATTTAGGATCAGATTTTTCCCATACAAGTTGATACACTCTAATAAACACACTTCTAATTTTTAAGAAAAATAAAAAATGGCTGTCAAACAGGGTACGTAAGGCAATCAAAATGCGCTCCCGCTCTTCCTAGTTATCTTTGCTATGTGTTTATAATAAAATATTCAGAGCGTATGCGGATAATATATTCACTCTTATTTGAACTCTTCAACTGCTTTCCTTGTTCGTGAGTTTGTATGCTGAGAACTTTCAAAAGAGCGACATCGTGTTGATAAGAGATGTTGAGTTTTTAACGCTCGTGAATTTTGGAATGATAAACTCATTCAATCGATCCCTTTCATTTGACGCGAAACTTTAGTTAAACACTTCGCACATAATAAATTAAAAGTATTTAAATCAATTATATTAAGAATTTTTTACAATAATATTTTTAAAGAGATAAATAAAAAAAAGAAACATTTCAAAAATGTATTAAGTACTTAAATATTTCATTAAAATACGCAAAAAATATATATTTCATCATAAAACACGTATTTGTTTTTAATTAACAAGACCACTCGTTGAGTCAATAAATGAGCGAACGCAAAAATTCCAATGAAATGAGTTCATCTTTTCAAAAACTCGTGAGCGAGGAACAATAAATGAATAAAAAAAGAGAAGGCGTTGTTCAACTCAGTATTTTTCGAGGAGCACAATCAACGAACGAATACTATGAAAGAGCAAAGAAAAAGTTTTGATCACTCTGAATATTTAACATAAACTAAAAATAAAACAAGTATGGAAAAAACTATAGGCAAAAAAAGATATGCCCAAAAATAATTAAAAAGTGGGAGACGGAGCCTTCTTTCAAAAGCAAGACTTAATTTTTAGGTCAATTTCACATTGGACATGAAGCAACTTCCTGCCCTTGTTAAAGACGTCCAACAGCTTAGCCCTTTAAATGCGTAGGCTTGCATTGCAGTTGCAATACTTTTCAGTTGGAATAAAATTTTTTGTATGTTTTTCGAAAAAAATTGTAGGGGAATTTGAAATCCAATCTAGGGATAAATGGTCAAAATCACCTGGCAACACTGCCCTGCTGTCAAACGAGAAAAATGTAGCTAATTGCCAACTCCATCTTGGCAATATATGGCATGCAATATTGTATGCCATTTATTGCCAACTATGGCAATTGAGCGGTCTGCATTGACAGATGTTAAGCAATGGATTATTGTCTGTCGAAAAGCCGGGTAAGGCACGGTTTAAACAAAATCTGAACTTCGGTAAAAAGGAGAAATAATTTCAAATTTATTTCTGCATTCTATAGAGCTAGTAAATCCCTTTATTTTATACTTGCATATTTTTGTAAATATAGCTTATAGTTTAGGAAATATAAGCGTTTAAAGTGGACTGCCACTTTACATGTTTTAGTAGTGTGTTTAGAGGTTTTTCCGCTATTTAAAAAAATCTGTTCTTTAACTGAAGCAATGAGCGTAGTTTTTTAGTGCGTTGGAGAAAAAAATTTAATTTAAACGTTACACAAAAAATACTGCCGCGTTACAGAAGGACTTTATTCATGAATGAAGGGCAATAAATTAAGAAAACCAAAGAGTATGAAATATTAAACATAATTAAAAATTTTATTAAAAATACAAAATTTATAAAAATACTAAAATTGAAAAAGTACGAAAATTTACAAAAAGTTTTAAGCCCGAAATATGTTCTCAAAAAAAAAACATATAACACGAATTAAATTGCGAGCTTAAGATCAAGTAAGTTTTTATACTAACTATGGCGGAGCACGGCCAAATAAGTTTAATAAATGTCAAATTAATATAATAATCTAATAATTGATCGATTTCGGTCAAAGTCATGTGTAGTTGAACATTTGGCTGTAAAATAGCCACATCTCCGTTAGAACAATAGCTTCTGGCGAAGCAAAAACTCGTTTAATTTCTATGGTGCATTTCGGCAAACTGTTGAACACCAATGAATATTGAAATAAATAAAAAGAAGCAACTAGAACAGACGGCAACCCTTGGTAGAGTTGATGGCGGTGATCTATAAATAGCCTACTGCTTTAAAATGTAATATGATTAGCAGCCATACAATTCATAAGAATGAATTCCAGAATCTGTACATTCATATGCTAGTTTAAACAGTGAGTTGATCACAGCTTAATCACTCAAAGACTACTGATGAGGAAAATGTAGCGATTTCCGAAACAGACTGTCTAGTCAGCTAAGTGATTGACTCTATACAGAGTTGTTGTTGTTGTTGTTGTTGTTGCCTTCTTAAAAACTTACTTGATCTTAAGCTCGCAATTTATTTCATGTTATAATTTAATAGATCATTAAACTTAATTATATGAAAAAAACATTCAACGAATTTTTTGTACAAAATTTAAAAATAGATTTCATAAAAGTTTCCGAAAGCCTTTTATATATTAGGCCGGGTCGGTTTCCATACAAAAAAAGAAAGTGTTTGATAAACTTAGTCTAAATTAAAGAATTGTAAATCCCATAGCTCTTTTATCTCACTTCCAACGACTTCAATATTTCCGCGTTTTTTGATATATGAAGAATTGACTTTTTGCCAATATGCATAGCATTGTTCTTGTTTGCACGCTTCAAAAACTATCATAGGCCCCATTCAGCAGAAAACTGGCTACGTAGCTCTTCCACAACTTTCGGTCTGAATGGTATGTATCATAATGCGCTCAAGCAACATGTTCCCCTAGCGGTCGCCATCTTAGGTATCGAAAAAATTGTATGCTACTTTGGTTGAACTGCTTATGCTCTTTTCATTTTGACAGCTAAATAAACATGGCTGCAAATTGTAAATTGTTGCTGAAGTTGTGCTCTGAAGTGAAAATAGATAATTATTAATTATTAGATGATTGTTCAATCATTCTTCAATAAAGCTTTTAATTAATGATTTCTTGTGTGAAACGAATGCACAATAGTATAAAGAAATTTTAGATATAAAAAAAAACAACGAATAGCGAACAGCTGTTTGCCGTTTGACGTTTCGCTTTGTGCTACTTCGCTACCCGAGCACTTTTTCGGCAGGAATGCGGCCATAGTTATTGCTACTGCGTGAATTTTCTCATAGCGAGCGCACACTCAAAGTTCTGGCGAGTTTTTTGTTGTGGCATTTTCAATATCACTTGTCTGGAATTTTTTTTTTTTATAATTTACTGGCTGCGTGTAACACTTAGAGAAACATATAACATTATTTTGTGTCGAAGCATAGAGAAAGCTATGCATTTAGAAAAATTTTCAATAATCTGAAAAATGTAAGCTTTTTTTTGTATTTTCGTATTTATTTATTTGACACTTGTTAGTACAATAAGATAAAGTAACATCTTTTGTAGTACAACGAATATTATACATAATCAACAAATTTTTTAATTGATACATATGTGTCGATTTTTCACAGTGTACATGTTGTTGAACTTGGATCTCGTCAAATGCTTAAAAGCTATTATTGCATTTTTTTTTAAAGAGCTATTAGCTCAGTGTGCACATGTTGTTGTTTTTGTTTTTAAATTTCTTTCGTCGCCATCGAAGTTCTAGTTAATTTTTTTTTTTTTTTTTTTGAGAATGTGTAATTTAGCTCCCTGTCACAACACCTCTGGTCTTAAATATTCCTTGAATCATTGTAGTACCCTCCACAAAAGCATTTCGCGATGTATTAACTCGCGTATTAAAAAATACTTTTTTTCGACTCGGTCTATTATACATATCCTTTTAGAAACTTCCATGCATACATATTAGGATGGGTCAATTTGTATGGGTGGGAAAAAGTAAAAAATCGTTCCCCCCCCAGGCGTATTCTATGGATGATTTTAAGCATCTTTACCGAACAAACCATGGGTCGAACTTGAATTTCGAGCCCCCGAAAATTGAAAAATAGCCATTTCCTGATCTAAGCCGGGTACTCTATTAATGCAATGCAAAAATTTGTGTAAGAATAGGTTAAAAAGCATCAACATGTTTAACAAAGTTGGCCAGCATGAAAAATTAGTAGGACAATAAGATTATTTAAGTAATTTGTATTTCAGTTATTTTTAAAATAAAATATTGATAAACAAAATTGAAGAAAAAATAAAACTGAAAGATATTACAAAAATAAAATTAAGGAATATACAAAAATTTTTATGAAGCGCCGTCTCTTTTGAATTCTTGTTTGGTGTCAAGCCGAGGTCATTTTTCGCGGCTTTCTAATGTCACCGCCATAATTCCTAATCGATTCTTCTCTATTGCAAGTTTCGAAACACTGGTAAGCACATGCCTCTCCGTACTTTGAATGTGTGAGGGATTTAGTGGATCAGGCAGTGGTGGTTCAATACTATCTAAGTATTGTACCAAATCATCTTATGGTATGGATCTTGTAAACAGCGGTTCAGATAGAATGCTGTCATCGTTTAAGTCAATCTTATCAAAATAATTTGTGCTATTTAAATGTACAATAGGTTTTCGATAAACTTTAAGGTACATCGGATCGTCAATTTCCTTTCGATAATGTAATATTTTTGTTATTGCTCTGTTACGTATGTCTTTCCTTTCATCAAACAGCATTGTCAATAGAACATTTTCAGAGTGCGCAAAATAGGAATTGTATTTTACGACATTATTTATAATATTGCGCAGATTAGGTTCCAAATATTTAGTCCAACGTATGAATTTCCAAAATAGTGAACTTCCATACACAACAGAGCTATAATATTGAGCATTAAAGTGCATCGGCGTGTAAACCTTCATAATATAGACTACTAGAATTTTTTAAATTGTTTGATGGCCTAATTTTTGGCAATATAGCCGCAATAGTCTACTCGCCTTCATCGAGAATGTCTGTCCGTGTGCCCTGAATTAATTTGTGCCAAATCAGATGGACATATACCATTGGAAATAGCATTCGCCATATTGTACAGGTATTTGGCATCCGTAGACATTTCACGGTCGTTTTCGATTAACGGATGCATATTTTCTAGAGAAATCTGTTCAAAATAAGCTACCACCTGAAAAAAAACTAAAAAAATATTTTTTAATATTTTCCAGAAACATTGTAATGTTTTTACAATGTTGTTGTTCGTGGAACAGTGGTTGATGATTTATCTAAACTGTTTAACAAATGGCGGAACGGCAATTCGTTGAAATGAAGCAGGCATGCGAACCAGTGTAATGGTTTTTGTAACTGTATTTCAAACAGTCGCAAAATACCATTTCTAACGCCAGTATTAGCCGGTTCGCCATCGCAACATATGCACGCAGAGAAAAGACATGGTTGAGACATGATTACTGCAATAATAATTTTTTTACTAAAATTATTGTATTATTTCTGCAAACACAAATTTTTGCCTCAATAAAGTCATTATTAACTAATGGTGGTACCAAAAAATAACATTATAGTTGAAATCATAACATCATTAAAATCATCAACATACTATGATTGCCTCAACTATTAGTTGCAACAAAAATGTTGTAGTTCTGTCAATCATGATAAATGTGAATATTATTATAGAGACAAACATATTAGAATTTTCAATGTTTGTCTGAACTATTCTTTGATTGTGGGCAAACGAAGCAGAACATAACCAAAAATCGAAAGAATTTATTGTGTCTGAACAGTTTGCAGGAAAAACTTTCACTTCATTCATACACAATAAGTTTTATCGATTTCTGGCTATGTGCAGTTTCGTTTGTCAACTGTTCAATTATTGTGTTTTGTTTTAAATTGTCTTATCCTAAAAACAGCACGCAGAAAAGTGACATTTTCGACTTTATTTGTAGCAAACATGTTTCTATTTACCGTAAACATATTTCGCAATTCTAACCATATTTTGTTTATCACAAATATGACAATTTTTGTGACAATGCACCTAATGTACCGTGTTTATGAATGGTATTAGTCAGGTGAGCGGTAGTACAGCGGTGAGGTGAGCGGTAAGCCACAGCCGCGGCTTACTGGTAGTGTGCGTGGCTCGTAAGCGAAAAAGCCGCTGTTCAAACCCCAGCTCGGACAGAAAATTTTATCAAAAAGATTTTTCAATTGAATTAATATTTCTGTTCAGCCTAGTCAATGGCAAACCTGTGGAGATATCTTAATTAATAGCTGTGAAAATAGGAGTCCATGAAAATAAATAATATTCAATAATATTCTGGATACTAAAAAAATTTCTTAATATAGTTGTTGCAATCATTCTATTTTTGACCCAATAAGAGAATAATGATTGTTTCAATAATATTTTGGCTCCTACAAAAAAGTTCCTTTTCTAGATATGGTTGTTGTAATCATTTTATAATGATCAAAGAAAATATTATATGTTTAAGAACATGTTAGCAACAATCATAATCCGAATCATACTATGATCCTCTTAAAACATGGTTGTTGCAACTATGTTTTTTCTCTGCGTGTGCCTACCAGTGATTCAAGGGAAATTGTTTTGTCCATGAAAAATTCGTTGATTTTTGTCAGCTTGCTTGTGGCATCTTCAGCATCCAATTTTATGTAGCCTATCAATTGAGAATAAGGCTCTTTCAGAAGAACTAAATGACGTTCCTTTACAATGCGGTTATGAAATTTGTCATCGATCTTTTCTCTCGTCAAGAAGTCATTCTTTCGTTCATCAAAAGAGAATGCTACTAAAGTGGAGGCATCATACCTTTTCTGAAGTACTGCTTGTCTACATTTTATTTTTTCTTTAAGCCTTATCCATAATGACAAGTTATCCACTTTAGCCTTATCCATAATGACAAGTTCGCCATAACTATCTCTTACATTGTAAGAGATATCTTACATGATATCTTCGAAAAGGCATGTTGCCATCTCTGAAGCTACTCTGTCCGCCACACCGAATCGGTCGCATATCATAGCAAACTTCTGAGCATCATATCTTGGAGTGTATGGCCTTCGTTTCATTGGAGTAACAGCAAGACTTTCATCATCATCATCATCTTTCTCTATTTCCGGTATATATAGTACAGTAGATGCTTCTGGCACAGAAGATGCTGCTTCAATATCTGCCATTAACAATTCCGGTATTGTTTATTTTCTTTCATTATTTTGGTCCATCATAAATTCTTTCAGGCGTCCTGGGATCAATCCACATGAACATAAAGCTGTTTTTAAGTTGCACTTACATTTACCAATTAAAATAGTTCTTTTGTTGATATAACGAACGCTCTAAATGTGTGGCCTTGCGTTCTGTTTTTATTCACTTTATAATATCTGTCAAGCTAATTTATTTAGTTTTAAGACTACTCTTTTTGCTAATAACCTCAATATTTAACTGATTCCCAGTTTTAAGCAATCTGTCCACAACATGTGGAGTAAAAGTTTTATAAGAAAAATTTTATTTTACCTTTTAGGTCGTTCGCCCAATAAGAAATAAAATCGTAATATACCCTGATTAGTTGGCAGATTTATTGTGGTCAAATCGCTAGATGTACCAAAAGCAACAACATCTTGAGAAGACATATGCGACAAACAATTTCATAGTTTGTTAATGATACTCTTTGTTAAAGTGATGCATACTATATAGTATCGATCTAATAGTTAATATTAGATATTCAATGAATGTAATACAAAAATCAAATGGAATTAATTTAAATTATAAATTTTGCTATTTTTCTTCTTCTTATGAATTTAAAGCCGAACTGAACTTTTAAAAAATTCAATAATTTGGATATTTTGTTTTAAATTCTACGTTGTTCCTACGTTAAAATGCAACTACAGAGAAGAGCGAAGTAGAATAATAATTAAGACTGGAGTACATTTGATTGCTAGAACCGGAGATAACGAATTTTAAATATAAATAGAGCTCCCTGTAGAGAAAAGTTTTTATATAAGCTATAATAACACCAACTTCATTTTTAAATAATTCGGCCCCTAGACCCCAACAATGACATGAGGGGTTGCGTTGTTCAGGGATCCCTTCTAATATTTTCATACAAGAAATTTCCATAACACTTTTATGATTTTTATCCCATTGTTACACTACTTTTTGCTTAATATTGATAAATTGCCCAGTTTGGCCCAATAAAATAGTTAGTTTTTAATTTTCGGGCCCTCGAAATCCAATTTCGATCCATGGTTTCTTCAGAAAAATTGCTTAAGAGCACTTATAGAATACGACCAGGGATACGATTTATCACAAAAATAATTGACCCACCATAATACATATATATCTTGAAAAGCAGAGTTTGGTTTTAAAACTTATACAAGCTGCTTCAGACTATTTGAGAAAGCTTACAACTTCTCGTACGATCTGCCAAATAATGAAAGCCCGATAGTATTTTGGTGCACAACAAACTTTTTAATTTTGATTTATAATTTTTATTTTTATATATAACTGTTTATTTGAAAATATTTTATTCAACTGAAATTTTCAAATGAAAATTTCTGATTGATACAAATATGAATATTTATATGAATATTTATACAAATGTTATTATAATAACAAGTATTTATAACAAAGTGTAAATAAATTAACATAAGAATAATATAAATGTTAAGTTGAGGTAAGTAAGATGTAAATTAATAATCAACAATAGGTAAGTACAATGTAAGTTAAGAATCAACGAGAAGGTAAGTAAAATGTAAGTTGAAAATCAATGTAACAGAAGATAAGTAAAATGGAAGTTAGGAATTCAACTAATGTGGTGATGCAACTTAAAGTTATTGAGTCACCACAGTATGAATACAATTTTATTTGATATATGACTTCTCTAACAACAAATCATATGATTTTTTTTGGCATTAGGATTGTTTCTATTTCTATCAAAGAAGTCAGATAAAAATTTTGTTTTTTAATTTCGAAAACTGCTCCACAAAGCTCTTGTGTTTTATTTTTGTTTTAAACGCTTAACAATAATTGTTTAAACCATTATTAGGCTTAAAATTGGTAATTTTCTTTTGCTAGTATCTATTTTAAGTTCTGTGTGTCAATTTTCTCTGATAGAAAATCTTATAGTACAAATACATTTATCAAAAAATGCTATGACCTTTCAGATGATTTGAGAACTCTGACGAAAAAGGATACAAAAAGTTATACGATTTCTCTGATAGTCTGAAATAGCTTTAAGTCTGTTTGTGTGTTCAGATTTTGTGAATGTTCCTAAATTAAACATTTTTTGTTAAATATTAAACTAAAAACTATGTTTGTTTACCCCTCCAGAGTGCGCGCCACGACAAATTAGCCGCAAACTGCTTAATATGGTCATTTCCACAGAAAAGTCTACCGTGACCAAAAAATTAAAACTTATTAAAAACTTATTATTTGATGATATTATCTAAGTGAAAATTATTAATTTACGCAATTTTTACATAATTTTATTAACCATCATAATCAAATCGTCTGCACTGTTTCACAAAAATAGTTGATTTTTTTCGCAGATGTTTAGTAAAATTTTTGTAAACTTTTTTTTTTGGTAAAAATGGAAGGCGTTTGCTAAAGATAATGAAGAAATGGTTGAGGTAAGGAAAGGATGTTATATGCAATTTTTTTATTACCAAATTACATCATTACTTAACTACCCAATTACTTAATTAAACTACAATGGAAATTTAAGTAACGTAACGCCAGTAACGTAGCCTAATTTAAAAAAGCCTAGTAAAAAAAAGCCAATGAAGACTTTGAAATTGAAATCACTTGGAAATGAGCTTATGTTATTTTAAACCCTTCTAAAAAAGTTGTATACAAAAATTCTTGCCCAATTCAGAGACTTTTGCTAATTTTGTAAGCCAAGTCAAAAATCACTTCCGTTTTTTGTAACGTAACGCCAGCACATATTTTTGCTTATATCTTTTAATCCTTAGCGTCGATTATTGTCATTGTTATACCCCCACGTTTAAAAAACAAACATTAATTTTGTCACTCCGTTTGCAACGCCGATAAGGAGGCGTGGCCGGTATAGAAAAGTATATATATTCCTGATCAGCATCACCTCCTGAGTCGATTTAGCCATGTCCTTCTGTCCGTCTGTGTCCACGATTGCAGCCGTAATTTTTGAGATATCATAACGACATTCAAAATATAAGCTTTTTATACAAAAATGGAGGTCAAGTTTGAATCTGAGCAAAATCAAATGAAAACCACGCCTACCTCCCATACAAAGTGACTTAACCAAAACGGTAAGATCTCTTTAAATTCCACAAAAATCAATTTAATGACTTCAAATTTAGCACAATGTCTTAAATATTTAATATTTATTTTGAGTATTAAATTTGTAAAAATCAGATGTAAACCACACCTACCTCCCATACAAAGTGACTTAACCAATACGGGAAAATCTATTTAAATTCCACAAAAATCAATTTAATGACTTCAAATTTCGCACAGTGTCTTAAATATAGAATATTTATTTTGAGTATGGAATTTGTAAAAATTGGATGAAAACCACGCCTACCTCCCATGCAAAGTTGCCTACCCAAAATAGTAAAATCTCTTTCAATTCCACAAAAATTAATCTTATGACTTTAAATTTTGCACATATGCTTAAACAATCAATATAATATTTAGGTATGAAATTTTAAAAAATTGAATTAAAACCACGGCTACCTCCCATACAAAGTGAGGTTAGCAAAACGGTAAAGTCTCTTAAAATCTCACAAAAATTAACCTAGTGACCTCAAATTTTGCACGTATCAAATTTTTAAAAGTCAAATAAAAATCGCTTCTACCTCCCATACAAAGCGAGTTTACCAAAACGGTATTAACAGTTTGCTTAAGACTTTATATATACTCTAATTCGGCCGTGGGGGTATTTTAACTTCGGCCCAGTCGAAGATAATTCCTTACTAGTTTTTACTTAATATAGTATTACTTAATTACTGCAAATATAAAAGAGCCTTTTTAAAAACTAGAAATTTTCATTCTATTTTTTAATATTTCTTCGTACAAATAGTCCGTAACGCCAATTTGAAAATTCCCATATGTGTTACTTAAATACCAATCCTAGTAACCAGCCGCTGTCACTCAATGACGTTGTAAATTTTGGGATGCTGCATGGTGTACCTTTAAGCGTTGGCTGTTATGTTATTTTGTTTAGTTGCTGTTTATGTTGGAATATTGGTATCTCGTATTTGCGGCTAAATTGCCGCGACGCCACTTCTCATGTAACAAAAGAATTCAAGTGTGGCTTTCAGAAATTTGTTAGAGTTTATTGGGAAAAAGTGAAAGCATTGACAAATAAATGCTTAAAATAAACTTCAATACCAAGAGAAAGCAATCGCATGTTTTATTTTAATGATTTTTTGTTATAAATAAGAAAAATTTGCAGTCGATACTAAAAAAATCACCTTGCGGCTAATTTTCCGCTGCGCGCTCTTTCGTGTACCTTTTCAAAGCACGCCCTCCGAAGGGTTAAAGAAACTTTTTAGAAATAAAACTTGTTCTGACATTTTGAAAGTTTTTACACATTTATATATTATTACAAATTTGCTTAACTTTTTGTTTGAAAGAGACTAAATGGAGTTAATTTTTTATTAAATTGTACATTCGTTTTGATAGTTAAATTCAACATATAATTAAGAGTGTATGAAACATGTCCAGAAACATGTTCAACTCAATTATTATAGTTTTCAAAATTGTCACTACTGTTCTGCACGGCATGAGCAATAAACTTTATTATAAAAAAACTTTTGACATAAATACTGCAATTTTTCTGTTCAGTTAAAAGGAAATTCATTCAATCTGGTACATAATTTTTGTTCAACAATTTTTTGTAAATAAAGCGAGAGATAAACACAAAGATGGACTGACAGAGCTGGCATTGTTAACGCTGATATTTTGCCTACCAATTTAAAAAAAATACATCTATAAAAAAACTTTCATACAACCGTATGTTCACGTGCATGTCACATATGCATTTGTATGTAAAAAAAATAATGTGACAAACATGCGCATGACCTCAAGCGACGCAAAAGGATTATAAGTAAAAAAAAAATTAAACAAGCAAGCTGTCCTGATGTAATTGTGATTGTGCAGAGTGTATATGTTTCATCTGATTCGGAGTTAAACTCACACCCACATTTAAAAATTATATTCAACATATAAAACGAACTCACAAACAAACTTTTGTTTTACTTAAAATTGCAAAGCTTATGAATTTGTATTTTAATATATTGGCTAAGTAAACTGATTGATATGCAAAAGGAGACGGTTTGATTTTGTACAAAGATTTTGTGATCAAAGTGGACGTGGGCTATGACCAGAGTGGAGTACTGTATTATTACGGAGATATTTTTTAAAAAAAATATGCACCATAAAAAGTGGATGATTTTTCTCCTACTATATTTTGTCTAAGCTAAAAAAAAATTTCCTTCAAAAATGACTACGAATAATTTTTGGCTATCGACATTTAATTTGTAATATATTGTAATTTACAGCTTAGCATTAGTACACGTAGAACTATGTTCTATTATAGTACACAATTTTGTTTTATTTAATTATAACAACCAATGACAAGAATAGCTTAACAAAAGTAATTTAAAGACTTACAGCCCTATTCTGACAAATTAACAATTGTTAATGAGTTTTTTTATATTTCTATATGTTTGTTGTTTTCAAAACAAAATTTGAAGCACAAAAAACAAAATTTTTTAAGGAAATTGTCAATAACTGAAAAGCAGTTGACAATTTTTATCCAAATTTATTATTTTTGAGCTTCAAATTTTGTTTTGAAATCAAAAAATTACAGCAAACACATTGAAATATTCAAAATACTGGCTAACAATTTGTTAATATGCCAGAATAGGGCTGTTCATCTAAATTAATATTTAAACTTAAATATCAAAAATTAAAATATAATAGAAGTTAGAAATAAAAAATAATCAAATATTGAGACCAGTTTATTGAGGAGAAGAAGAGAAAAACGTAAGAATAGATTTTCTAAAAAAGCCTCTCCCTACGATTTCTTTTAGCCTTCGAGGCAGAGCATTCCAAAGTCTAATGGCGCGTATGAAGAACAAGCGGGAGGTGTTTAGCGAATTATGCCTAGGTACAATCAAAATACGACTTCTTCTAGAGAAGCAAAATTGAAGTTTTTCATACAGATAAAGAGGTGTCTTTTCATGAATGAGCTTATGTAGGTAAATACAGCTTCTTGCGTTAACATATGCAAGGTCACATATGCAAGGTCACATATGCATATAAGGTCACGTGCAAGAACTCCATTTCTGACAGTGGAGAGATGATCAAATATTCGTAAGCCATAAACATAACGTGTGGCATAATTATAAGCAATTTGAAGTTTTAACTGGGAGGATTTTTACAGTATACTATTTCTAAGTACGTTATCACAGGTAAAATCAGCTACATCACCAGTTTACGCTTTATAGCAACAGGGTAACATTAGCAGACGTTCTTAGATTACATAGGATATTAAAAACTTTTTTGACTACACTATTAACATGATCAGCACAAGACAAAGAGGAATTAATATGGAAACCAAGATTCACAATTTTTGACACAACAGTTAATTTGTTTGTTCCAATAAATAGGTCAGATACATCATTTATAACAGTTTTGTTTCTACAAATTGGAAGCACATACGAATTAGATGCATTTAGTTGAAGACCATTTCTACTAGCCCACCCATAAGCTGCTGCGATCTTCAATCATTCTAAGGCAGAAATCATCAAGAAGCCCAGTTCGCCGCGAAAGATACAGTTGGACATCGTCCGCATATGCATGAATAGATGCATGTGTGCAGACACCGAAGATATCATTAATAAATATTGAGAATAGCAGAGGACCCAGTATGGAACTTTGCGGAACTCCACTCAAAACTAATTTTTACTGCGACAACAATTCACCAACTTTAACCTTTTGAGACCTCTGACACAAATAACTGGACATTGGATTGACAGCACTATCACACAACCCAAATAAAGCATTCAATTTATGACACAATAATTTATGATTCACTTTATCAAAAGCCTTGGAAAAATCAAATAAGCACAGTAGAGTCATAGAACCAGCATCATATTCTGGTCAAATATCATCAATAACTTTAACAACTGCTGAAGAACACCTATGCCCAGCCCGAAAATCTGATTGAAAAGGTGACGAAAGCTTTTTTTCAAATAGATATTTATTGATTTGTCCAGCCATAAGTTTCTCACATACTTTTGATAGAGTTGGCAAAATTCTTATAGGTCTGAAATCTTTGGAATCAGATTAATGTGCTTTTTTTGCTATCGGTAGGACAATCGCTACTTTCCACAAGTCAGGATATGAATATGACAATATGGCATGCATTTATAATATGTGCTAGAGGGCTGATTATATGTGGCAGTATAAGTTTCAGAAACTTTATAGGAATTCCATCTTCACCTATTGCATCTGATTTAATCTGCATGAGACATTTGCCAACATCGAGCTCATTTATTGCAACAAACTTAAAAGATTTATATTTTATTTTTGAAAGCACCTTGCAAAACGCAAAATAAAGAGTAATCAACATTTCCGAAAAACATAATTTCAGATTAATTGTTTCTTTAAGATATGTTTATATTATAGTATCAATTTTTCTTAAATATGAAAGGATTAAGGTTTTCTCATTAAATGTTTGCATAATTTGGTATTTCCTTGTGATATACAAAGTTTTGATATTTTTATTTCATATTAAAATTTTGAACTAATGTACTGAAAACCATATTGTATTAAAGCCTACATTTAAGCCAAAATTCGCACAAAAGTTTTGTTTTAAGCTTGCTTCTTTAAGTAAAATCTAGATCTTAAAGAAAACTTAAAATTGCAAAAAGTTCAAAAGTTATTATTTTGAAATTGGTGATCAGTGTCATAACTTAAAACTTGGTGATTTGAAAATAGAGGAAAGCGCAAGTACTATTCTGTACTGCATAAGCACAATGCAGATTAAACGGAATTTGTGCTCTCCTTACTAAGTTTATCCTTTAGCAAGCCTGAGGTTAAACGAATTTTTAGCTGTTTGAACCTTTAAAAAAAAAACAAACAAAAGATAAGAAGATAAGTTATTGAATAATATGCTAGTAAAAAAGTTTTGCGATAACAGTAAAATACCCGATAACTGATAGCTTTATAAAAACAAAATTAAGCCACGAATTTAGGTTTATGTAAATAACACATACAACAATCATAAAATTGATCTCCTTACATCCTGAATTTTAATTTAATACAAAGGAATGAACGTAATACCTATATGTTTTTGTTTTAAAATTTGAGTTTTCTCTACGAGGAAAATTATGTTCTTAGCAGAAAATAATTATAGAAAATAATTTTGTAAATTATAAATAAACTGAATGAAAGGGTGACTTATGGTTCCATATATATTAATTACTAGCTGAAACCCGGCGCGTTGCTGCCACTCTCCCTTGTCAAACGCCCATAAAATGTTATCAGTTAAACAGCATGTCTAAATTGAGGTCAAATACTGAATTCCGAGACTGTGTGACCTATATCCACAAAGCTATTCGATATAACAATTTTGGGTTGTATAGGAAGTGCCACGCCCTATTGATCACCCCTCATAGAACGTAATGAATTAAACTGCATGTGTACATGGAGGTGGAATACCGAATACCAAAACTGTTCGACATATAACTCCAAAACTATTCGATAACACAAATTTGGGTTGTATGGGAGGTGCCACTCCCCTTTCCCTACGCCCATAAAATTTTGCCAATGAAACTGCATGTGTAAATTGAGGTCGAATACTGAATTCCGAGGCTGAGTTACCTATAACACCAAAGCTATTCGATATCGCAAATTTGGGTTAAGTTGGTGGTGTCACACCTCCCCGACAAACTCTAAAAAAATTTATCAGTAAATCTGCATGCGTAAATTTTGGTCAAATACTGAATTCCGACGCTGTGCGACCTTGAACTCCAAAGCTATTCGATATCACAAATCTTTGTTGTATGGGAGGTGCCACTCCCCCTTGATCAACGCTCATAAAATGTAATAAATTAAATTACATGTGTACAATGAGGTCCAATACTGAATTCAAAAACTGTGCGACCTATAATCCCAAAGATTATAGGTCGCTTGATATCTTTAATTTGGGTTAAATAGGAGGTTTCACGCCCCCTTTTCGTACGCCCATAAAATTTAATTAATGAAACTGCATGTATAAATTGAGGGCGAATACTGAATTCTGACGCTGTCAACCTATAACTTCAAAGCAATTCGATATCACCAATTTGGGTTGAATGAGAGGTGCCCCTCCTCCTTGTCTAACTCCCATAAAATTTTATCACTGAAACGGTACGCTACACCTGCACAGCAAGTTTCACTATAAAAATGTGTAGAACTCCGGAATTGCCATTATTTCGAAAAAGTGGGAGTATATTTAATGCGACCACGCCCATTTTTTGTACAGTTACTGACAGTAACTATCTGAACAAAATTACTAAATCTTAGTTTTTACGATCGAAACCGTCTGATATATATCCTTTATTTGGTTTGTGGTCGATAGCGGAAATTTGGCTTGTATGGGAGGTACCACGCCCCCTCGTCCAAACGTTACCAAACCTCACAGGAACACTCACTCTCCTCGGCAGACATTGTTCTGCCACAGACCACCTTACTGCCATATACGAAAATGTCAAGAAATGCAAAATATATTCACCATTTCCAGTATAGCTGCCGAAAGTAGCCATATGCACTAAATAACCAAATTTTAGTCTAATACGATCAAAACCGTGCGAAATGTAGCATTTTTGTTGTTTTGCAAGCGGTAAAAAGGGGTGCGGGAAAATATTTCCCTTGAACCATCTCGTAATCGAAACAAATCGACTGCCCAAATTTCAGCTCAATTTAGGTTAAGACTGGCGCACTTTACTTCACTCGACGCTAACTCTCTGAAAAGTGAGTTTAACTAACGTGGGACAGGCCTATTTTTAGTGCACTTGCCGAGAGTAATTTTTGTCCAACACGATACAAACCGTTGAAATGAAACGTTTTCATTGGTTTGTGGGCAGTAAAAGGGGGGCGTGAAACCAATTTTTAGTACAGTTGCTGACAGTAACCGTACAAACTAAAGCAACATTTTAGCTCAATAGACCCAGTAGTCAATTTGAATGATTTCTCAAAAAGTGGGTGTGGCTATATAGCGATGACGCCTTTTTTTAGTTCAGTTGCCGAAAGTAGCCATACAAACTTAGGTATCAAATGTTAGTCTCATACGGCCAAAACTGCTTGAAATATAGCATTTTAACTGATTTGTGGGCGCAAAAAGGGGGCGTGGAAACCAATTTTTCGTACAGTTACTGTCAGTAACTACACAAACCAAAGTACTAAATTTAAGTCTTATACGACCAAAACCGTCTGAAATAAAGCATTTTCATTTCTTTGTGGGCGGTAAAAGGGGGCGTGGAAACCCATTTTAAGTACAATTATCGACAGTAACCGTACATACTAAATTGCAAAATTTTAGCCTTATACGACCCAAACTGACTGAAATATAACATTTTTATTGATTTGGGGGCGGTAAAAGGGGGGGTGTGGCACATTTTCCCCCTCAACCATCTCGTACCTGAAACAAATCGGCTGCCAAAATTTCAGGTCAATCGGTTTAGTAGTTTTGGAGTCTATAGACATCACACAGCCAGACACACATCGTTTTGCTTTTTATATATATAGACATTGATTTGTGGGCGGTAAAAGTGGGCGTGAAAACATTTATATATAGTGACCGCCTCTTGGAGCACCTATACAGTAAGTTTCACTGTAAAAGTGTATAGAACTCTGGAATTGCCATGATTTCGAAAAAGTGGGCGTATTTATTTTACGACCACGCCCATTTTTTGTACAGTTACCGACAGTAACCATCTGAACAAAATTACCAAATCTTATTTTTTTACGATTGAAACCGCCTGATATATATACTTTTTTTGGTTTGTGATCGATGGAGCAAATTTGGCCTGTATGGGAGGTACCACGCCCCCTTCTCCAATCGTTACCAAACCTCACAGGAACACTCTCAAGATGTAGCTTTATTTTCCCTGAAAATTTCATAAAGATCGGTTCAGCGGTTTTGGAGTCTATACGTGATATAGCCACATACCCACCCACATACCCACATACCCACATACCCACATACATACATCCATTTTTATATATAAGATAAAGAAATATTTGTTCTATTACTAAAGATATATTTAGCGCTAAATTAATTTGTAACACATATGGTTTTCATTAAAATTTGGCATCACTTTTACTTTTCTCGCTTAAAAGAACATATTCATTTTTTTTCCTCTTTTTACGCTCATCTGAGAACATAATCGAACACATATAAAATGGAGTATTTAGTGTTTAAAATATTTTTTTAAGAAAATTAAAACATGATTTTGTCTATTTAAGCTTGCGACCACCGCTAAGTACTTGGTTATACTTCTAAAAAAAACCTCTTTAAAATGCCTTAAACTTTTTGCAAAGTCTTCATTTCCTTTTTTATGTCTTTATTTTTTTAATACGATAAAATAAAGATCATATAAAGCAATAAAAACCAGAAAATCAATTAGACATAGTGTGCTTAGCCGTAAAAAGGTCTCAAACTGACATTAAATTGGAATAGACCAAGCGGAAAGGACAAAAACTCAGACAAGTTCATCGTTGAACTGTAATAAATGTATGCACTACTGTTGAATATGTTATTTGAACTGTGTTTATTCTTTAGTATACATCAATATACAAGCATGCGAAGAAATATTTTGTGCATTTTATTTTATGTTGTTTTTTAGTTGCCATCTTTCTATTTCCGCCTTCATCTTTTTTTACAACATTTCATTCCTCAATCTGTTATTCTGTTCAATTTCTGGAGGCAAACATCTTTTTTACTTATACGCCTTTTTATGCAATCTTAAAAATAAAAATCAACCACCATTAATAGAAAAAATTGTCATTTAATATAAATTTCCGGGTTTCGCGGAACTCAAAAAGAATTTTTCAATTTTAGTTTGATAAAAATGTGAATCTTTTTGTAAAATTTTTGTGTTGCTATAATTATTAATTGAGAAATTTTATTTTGATTTCCGCAAAACCTATAAATGTAGAAGATTCAAACACATTTTATTAAGTTTGCCTTTTACAGTTTTTTTATTCTGAACTGATTTACATTTTCTTATTTTTATAAAATATGTTCCGTTAAAAATAGATTACAAGTAAAAAATAAAGTTAATTTAACACATATAGAAGATTCAAACACATTTTATTTCGTACGTTAATAGTTCTGTCCGCTTCTTGTCGTGCGGTCCGTCGATGTGTCCTGCCGTTCGTCTTGCTCCATTCCTACATAAATATATTTTGAAATGTTACATGAAATTTATGTGCGCTATGAAATTATTTCACCAACTCAAACTGAGACGAACTCAACAAAATCCCATTTAATGGTGAGTATTCCATAGACCATCAAACGACTTCACATTTTTTTTTTCGTTCGGCTTGACCACAAAAAAAAATAACACATTTAAACGCTCAAGATGCCTCAAAAAAATACGCAGATTATTATCCTTGTTCACAAAATATAATATATAATCCACTCAAAGCAAAAAATGCAGCCAAAAGAGCAAACGTACAAGTGAACGAACCAACCAACGTACACACGAATAAAAGAATGCATAAATGAGCGAATGGACTTTTTGTTACGCAATTTTTCTGCACATTGAATGCAATCCATTGAACGAATATAAAACCCGAGATTAATCGTGCAATTTAATAGGTGCACCAAAGCCAAGGATTCTCTCAGTAAGTCTGCCTGTCTGCATGTCTGTCCGTCTGTCTTTATTTGGTGTGCAAGGAAAAAGGAAATTAAATCCTCTTGTATGGCGCTTTAAGTGCGCCGTCATGTGAATAGGGTTCAATTGGACAGCAGCGCTGTGTGGCGGATGTGCCTGAAAAGCTTGGATAACGCAAGTTTAGCGTTAAGGATAACCAATAGTTATTATTTGCATCACTGCGTAGAGTCAAATTGGCGTTAACCACAATTATAGCATTGCATGAAAGCTGGTGTGCCTGCAAACTGATAACAAAGCCGTCTATAGTTCAAGTGCAATCATGCGAGTTGCCGTTATCTATAATTTGACGTTGAACCGATATTAAGACCACCACTGTAAGCTGTTCAACTTTTAATTATAAGAAATAATAATAATTATAAATTTACAATCCATTTAAATAAATGCTTTAACACAATCAAACTCTTTAAATTCTTGTTTTTAGGGTAAAGATTGCTATTGAAGTTCAGATACGGTGGCAATATTATAAGTTTTCAAATAATAAGGCAAATAAAATAAAACTTTTCATATTAAAATTATCAAGCTCTTAAATTATTTGTACTTCAGAATAGAAAGGACAAGAAAAGTCAATTTTTATACAAAGTATTTGTAATAATTTATCCTTTGGATATCATTGAAAAAATGGTAAAAAGTTTGTCCATGCAATTTGTTAGAGGTTCTTTCATTGCAACTGGTTCCAGAAAGTTTTAAATTCTAATAACCAATTTTAAGCTACATACAAGAATCTTTATAAGATTTATAATTAAATTGTGAACTTTTTCATGATTTTACAAGGTTATAATATAGACAATTTAGGTCAAGTAATTTATGAATGAAAGCAACAACAACAACAGTTCTGTATAAAGTCAATCACACCGAAGACTAGACAGCCTGTTTCGGATATAGCTACATTTTCTCTTCAATAGTCTTGAGTGATTCAGCTGTGGCCAACCCACTGTTTTACGTTCTGCAAGATTTAACACATGTCTAAAAAAACTCATATGAATGATATGATGTACAGTACAAAGAGGTGGACAAAAGTAAGTATGGGAAAAAAATAAATTTCTAAAGCAAAGTATGCAAATTAGTAGTTAGGATCTTTTTCCAGTTATGGTACTTATGGTCTTTATATGCTGCCTTGAAAATTTTACGAAATTTCAGTTTTTATAGTTTTGTACTGAATGTTTTCCAAAATCCCAAAAATTTTAGCATAATTTATATTCGAAAATTTAGCAAAAATTACAAGTTCTTGCTAAAAAAAAAACTTTAAAAATATATATAACAAAACTTGCATATACCACAAAAAAGGTCCTAGAAATCCAAAATTTCTATATTCAATTAAAGAATAAAAACATTTATGTTTTTTTTTATTTTTAAATACATATGTCTTAAAACATGCCTTTCTCAACACATTCCGAGAATTTGGTCTAAGAGTACAATGCAATAATAATTTTATGACCAGTTTTCTAAAGCATGTTTGACGAAATTGAGCAAATTTATAAGAAAAATAAATTTTTCATATAGTTTCAATCACAATGACAGAATAAAAATATTTTTGTATTTGTAAGTATAGCCTAGTACTCTGTTCGTTTGCATTAAATTTCGCTGGCAACATCTTTTTAGAGAGACTCAAAGAGTGAGTTGGGAAATTTCATATTATCTCTCTTTTTTCACTTCAAAATGAATGGGCAGCACAATTAAATTGTCGTGAAAAAATGTTGCTCAGAAACATGTTGCGATAATTTCACGTAGCGGAACAGAGTACTGCTCTGACGAATATGTTGTGAAAATTTCCACGCTTGTTTCGCACTCGTCACTTTTTGTATGGAGATTTAAGTGGAATTTCACATGAAACTGAACGGAGTACTATGCTTAAGTGATAAAATATCATTTTCTTAACATTCCATATGATTTCCAGAATTTGGTATCAGACTACTTTCAAATTAGGATTTTATGACAACTTTTCTGCATTTGACGAAAATGAGCACCAATTGTGTACCAAAAAAATACATGACAAGGTGAAATTCGCCTTGAAAATAAAAATATGGTTCAATTTAAGGCTTTATTGTGCAAGAACAATAATGCATAGAGACTTGAAATTTAAGTAAGTAAAATAAAAATCAATATCCTAAAAATTTTAATTTTTTTAATATTTATGCATCTTTTCCTTGCTAGGTGGTGTCGAAATAAGTCGTTTTCAGCCAGGGCGAACATTTCTCGAGTTATGCGTATCTGATTTCATCGCAGTTCATCTTTAATTGCGTGTTAGGGTTTTGACTATAATATTCAATAGAATTCTTAAATTTGGTTACAATTTGTTCTCTATAATTTTACGCTGTCATTTTTAACCATTAAGATCACCGTAGGTAAGAATTGTGGTGAAGGTTGTAGGTTTTATTATGTAAAAATATTAATTGTATTGCTTAAGAGTTTAGAAAAATTAGCTTAAATCATACCCGTAAAAACTTTTGAGAACTATGCAATATAGATCTATTCCTTGGGAAACTTCGTTCATCAAATCCTTTTATATATTCTTCTCTTATAAAAATATTAAAAAATAACAAAATATGATACACTGAGAAAACAAAAATCAAAAACACACATTTTAAAAATTTTTAGAAAAATGAATATTTTTAAAAATATTTTACGTCACAGAAAACATAAAACGCTTATTTTTAAAATATAATTAAAGTAAAACGAAACGTTTTTAAAACAACTACGAATGGTTAACTATGATAAAATAGGGTAAAATTCATATTTTTAAAAACAGTTTACGCCATACAAAATTGAAAACTCACATTTTTAAATAGAAAAGTAAAAAGTTATAAAAAACCTACGGACGTGTTATTGTCACAAAGTCAGGGCCGTAGCCAGGATTAACCCATGGGGGGAGGTTTTGATGAACTTTTTTTTTTATTAAAATGGAAAAAGTTCATCAAAACCTCCCATTTACCATTAACTACGAATGGTTAACTATGATAAAATAGGGTAAAAATCATATTTTTAAAAACAGTTTACGCCATACAAAATTGAAAACGCACATTTTTAAATAGAAAAGTAAAAAGTTAAAAAAAAACCTACGAACGTGTTATTGTCACAAAACCAGGGCCGTAGCCAGGATTAACCCATGGGGGGAGGTTTTGATGAACTTTTTTTTTATTAAAATGGAAATAGTTTCATTTGTACCCATCTAAAAATTAACCTTCGTTTTTTTTATAACGATTTCAAAAATATTTTGGCCGCCAATGAGCTAAAAAATTTTGCAAAAACCCAAAAAAAATCATGCTTTTCGTAAGTATATAGGCTGGTAGAATAGTTGTTTTTTTACTGTCAGATATTAAAGGCCGAAATAGGTTCTTCAAATCTGAATAAAAAATATTTAAATTTTTGCGATATTTTTAATTTTTTTTTAATTTATTTCCACTAAAATTTAAATAACTTCATTATATCTAAAGCGATCCTCATTTTCAAGATATTTTTGGGAAGGTTTTGAATGCTTGTATTAATGGCCAGAATTTCTAAAACTTATGTCTATTAAAGCTCAGACATTAACTTTAAAGTAAATACCATCTGAACAAATTTTGCAGGTATTAAAAAAAAATAAAATTTCGTTATTGAATATATAAAGTAAAAAAATAGATTAAATCAAAGATTAAATATTCTTTTTTTTTGCAAATTCTGCCAAAAAGTCCTGCTCTGTAACTGTGCGATCACTGTGTATGCTCAGGAATTCACATCCGTTCAAATGAATATCTACCAACATAAGGTTGGTTTCACATACTTTGTTTAAAAACACTTGTTAATAACGAATTGCTTGTTATATATGTTTCATTGAATTACGTTTTTGATATTTGGTCAGAAAATAAAATATTTATCAATTGGAAAAGTCAGCCAAATAAGTCAGTTGTCACTGACGATATCAATGCAGAAAATAATAAAAGAGTTAGAGTTGGAGCATTTGCTGCCCATTAAAAACGTTTGACCCAGATTTTACACTTCTAAAGTTTATTTAAAATTTAAAACGAACATTTTAAAATGCACTACAAAAACGTTTATTTTAATTTTAAAAACGGCAATTTTAAAATGAGGTTCTAAAATGTTGGTTTGATTTTTAACAATAAACCTACTAAAATGCAAAATAAAAATGTTTATTTTCATTTTAAAAACGAAATTTTTTATATTAGATTCTAAAATGTTTGTTTGATTTTTATCAATAAGTATTTTAAAATACAATAGTAAAACAATTATTTTCATTTCATGAACAATTTCATTATTTCCCATTCATAAAAAAAACTTTCCAAAAATTCCCATTTTCATAATTTTTATTAATTAAAATACGTTTTATTGGTTTTCAAAAATAAATTTCAGTTATTTGATCATCAGCTATGTCCATCTCTTTAAAATTTTTTTGATGACACTGTATCCCAAGGTTTAAAAAAAATAATATTTTTCAGATATTATTAATTTTATGGTAGTTCCATCCATAATAATAGATGTAAAATCCATTTTTTACATTTTTCGCAAAAAAATAAATATCTAAGGAACATACTATAAAAGTTTCAGAACGATATATAAAATATTTTTAGAGTTACAGCCAAAAGAAGACATCACACCGTAGTGTGTATGAAAGTGCTGTAAATACTATTCAACCGATATGCCTAAAAATTTCTCTCGTTATTTAAGACATACAAAACTAGATCTGGAACCTTTAAAACAATCAAATTTTTAATAATAAGGCAATTTTTTTAAGCAAATAAAAAAGTGTTCGATTTAAAAACTTTTTTCGAAAGTCCGCCATTTCTTATTTTATATTTTTTTTTTAATATGCACATTATAGGCTAGTGCACTATAATTAAAATTTCAGATGATAACGTAAGGCTGGGATGCTTCCCCAATACAACTCATATTTGTTTTCGAGGACTCTACTTAAATATAAATAATTATAAGCAAATTAATGTAAGATAAAGTAAAAAAAAAATAAAGTGTAAAAATTGTACACTTTAAGACTGGCACTGGCTACTACCTTAACATAAATATTACTTTTTATTTTACAGCAATAGATAATAACTATTTGGTAAAAATGTTAAAAAAGACACAGTTTCGATAGTATCGTAAGTATAGTCGTAGAAATCTTTTTCTGGTTTTTTTTTTTATTTATATTTTTCGAAACTTTTTTAAAGCATTTTATCTTCTAAATGAAAATTATTCAAAAAACAAATTTGTTGTTGTTGTCCTTCTTCAAACTTAACTGACCTAAAAAGCTCCCAATTAAATTGATGTAAAAATTGGTTTTGTTTTATAAAAAGTTTTCGTTTGATATTTTTGGTGATGAATTTGTTGTTCTTGATCATTTGTTTTGTTGGTTTAAACTAAACGTAATTCAAAGTTATGTTTAATTAATGGAAATAAATATGGGTAAATTTGAATTATTTATTTTTCCTGCAGTAAAAAGCATATATGTATATTTTAAAAGTAAATTAAAATTAACATTTTAGTAAACAAAATAAACTTATGGAAAAAATAATATAAATAATAATATAAAAAGATATGGAAAAAATAATATAAATACTTCGAATTTATTATGGTATTTCAAAAATAAATAGAGTTTTTAAAGCACAACGCATGTATAGTAACGCATGCGCGAACCTGCGTAGTAGTATACATACATACTGCCTCTGTAGATAAACTCATCTGTATTCTCTATTGTATTTATCTTTCTGAAAATAAACATTCGTTTTATTCGTATTCCAACTCATGACAGAATAACCAAGTAGGGCCGACTCGGAGAGGAATGAAGTAGAAAGCAGAGAAAAGCGAGCTAGTTGTCAAATACAGCTGTTCATGTCGAGTAAAAATTAAGAACATCTAAAAAAATTTCAGCTAACTGAACCAACAACAATTACCAAGCAAATCTTAAACAACGACGCAAAGAGAAGAGCAAGATCACAGCGGTTGAGCAGCGTTAGAGGGGATGAGCCGAATCGTCCACAGAAAATTACCAGAACTTTGCTTACTATGTCCCGCTTTTCACTCGTCACACACGGTGAAAGCAATTATTGCTCCGAGACAAGAATGATAGAATAAGAGATTTCGCTTTGCGCAGGTCCGTCTTAAAATTTAAAAAATGAAGTGTGCAGCTGCTAATTGTGGTAACAGTAGCAAAAAAAATATTTTCCAGAAACCTTATGTTTGCAGTAAATACAAAAATTAAACCAAGAAATTGTAGAAAACGCACACAAACGAAAACAAAAATGCAAAAATATATTAAATTAACAAAATTTGTTTCATTATTTAAAAACTTGGAACTATCATTTATTTGTCCTTTCAATTCACAGGTAAATTAATGGAAGTAAAATATCTGGGAATGTTTAAACTATATCAATTAAACTCTTAATAAACATTTTTATAAAACTAATGCTCATTGAAGTTGATTTCTCAGAACAATTTTTTTTTTTTTGACTAAGCTGCTTATACCCCTTTTCCACACGGAAAGTTTCATTGCCGGCAATTCTGCGGTACAGGCAAGTCTGTACTGGCAAGTTTTTCTTCTGTGCTGTTCTTTCTTTGATGATGTGCTCTTCTTTCTTTTGTAAGATCTCTTTGTCCCGCTTTTTACTCGGCAATAATTGCCTTTGCCGCAGGCAGTTTGTCGATTATTCGCCCGCATGAGGGGTTTTACGAAAGTCCCCTTTAAACCCGAGTAGTCAACAAACTGCTTGCGGCGAAAGCAAATATTGCTCATAGAATTACCGAGTGAAAAACGGCCCTTGGCAGCGCATGAAGAACCAAAACAACAATATCAGCAGCTAGTAGCAACGTTGCCAGTTATGTTGGAAAAATCCCATTCGTGGTAATTTTTATTTGCTCTTAGGAATTTTTGTTTTTGGGAATTCTTGTTAAATTTTTTTATTCAGCGTGGTATTTTTTATTTGGCGTGGGAATTCAGCGGGGTATTTTTTAATTTCCGTGGGAGTTTGGTAATATGCTTCTCAATTTTTTTTTTTTTTAGTAAGCAAAATTTCTATGAGGTATTTCTAATTTATTTTTAAGTGAAAACATCTTTAGGCGCGTTGAACGATTTTGATAGAGGGTAAATCATTCGTTTGCATCATCGTATTTTTCCAAGGAATTCATCATTCGGCCGCAAGCTCACAAAGAAATCACTTGACAACTCCTGAAATTAATGCATATAATCTGTTTGTTAGTGTATAAATACTTAAGTTAGGTTTCAATAAGATGTTTGCAACCAAAACTTATTATTAATTCGGTTTTTATTTATATATATATGTATATATATATGCCTTTAAAATTTGGCAATTTTTTCAGTTGTTGTATATGTCAACATTTTTGGAAAATTTTCTTTTACTCAAACAGCTGCTATTCATGGTGAGATTTAAAAATGGATCCATCTTCTTCTTTTTCTTCTTTTTTCTGCTGGAACTTCGTTTGCAAACAAGAAAAATAATGTATGGATTGAGTAAATTAGCATTTTAATATTTAAGTTGTGATAAAGGCATATGTTGAACATTCAAAAATTTACATGCATGCTCTTATTTTATTACATATCGTCAAACAAAGTTTGACAATTTTCACACTTGTTGTATTTGTCAGTGGCTTTTTATTTTCACCACTGCGGCATTTTATATTCAGAGTTGTCAACTATGGCTGTGTGTCAATCAGTCGTGGTAGGATAGAAAATATCAAGTTGAATAAAATTTGTGTGTGTTGAAATAAAATTGTCTTTTTTGCTGTGTCAAATGGACGATGAAAATTTTGACAATTACAAATTTTGACATTTCGGTCGTGTTTAAGCGCAAATATTTTATTTTATTGGCATTTTATCAATTTGCGACATATTTAATTCGAGAGCTTGTACTTGCAACATACTTCGTAAACTTGTAATATTGTAAACTTAAAAAACTGTTAAAAAATGAAAAAAAATTAACGAAACAGCAGGCAAACAGAAAATATAGCATGCAAAGTGCTGTATATTTTACGCCGCCAATTCGGTTCATCCCCTCTACCGCTGCGCAACCGCTGGGATCTTGTCATTCTCTTTGCGTTGTTGTTGTAAATTTGCTAAGTAGTTATTGTTGTACAGTAAGCTTTAATTTTTTGTGGATGTTTATTTGTAGCTACAGTCAGCATATGACATCGAACTAATTCAGAAAACAGTTTATACATATGAATTAAAGTGTATATATAATATTGGCAAATCTATTTGTTTTTAGTAAAAGTGTTACCGCATCGGAAATACATATATATGTATATGTATATATTTACATATTTACATATATATAGTTCATATATATGAACAATTTAGCTCATTGAGGAAATTTACAGAATATTTATGTATATTTTTATAATAACAATTACGTATTAAACCTGCAAAATAATTAATATTTTCAGTAGTAATTGAATAACTAAGGTCTGCTTATCCTAAGCATTCTATTTTTTAAAACTGTTTAGCTTAATTTTTTATATGGATTATATATAATTTATAAGCTATAGATATTTCTTAGTTTTAGAATATTCTATTTTTAATACACAACGCAATATAAATATGGTGAACATGTATATTGTGTTAGTGCTATGATATAAATTGATATAAATAAGCTTTAATTTTTTATATTAATCAATAATGAAATAATTTAAATAAATTACTTTAATTATATGTATTTTTGATATGGTAACACTTTTGCTTAAAAGAAATAGTTTCAGTAATATATAAAAAAATTAATAAATTAACTGTATTTATTTGCATAAGCTCATCAATGAGAAAAAACCCTCCTACTTGTATGATAAGCTCCAATTTAGTTTTTCTAGAAGAAGTAATGTGCTCATAGTCCCCAGACATTCTTCATTAAACGCTTCTCGTTTATTTTTCATCAACGCCATCAGACTGTGGAATGCTCTGCCTCGTGAACTGAGAGAAATCACTGGAAAAGGTACCTTTAGGCAATCTATCTTCACTTTTGTTTCCTCTAATTAAATTTTTATATTCTCTCTTTATTTTCTTTTTTCATCTCTTGAAACCTCTTAATTCATAATTCATAAATTTTGATTTAATATTTTATTTTGCTCTTAATTGCTTATATAAAAATTCAAATTAAACAAATAATGTTACTCTAGTTAAGTTATTTCATGTTAATCTATAAGTTTAGTTGTTATTATAAAAAACATATTGAATGTATTTTTGTTGTACTTCAAAAGAACCCAGTTCTTATTGTACTAATATTCGGTAATAATAATAATAATAATAATAATAATAATTGTTATAAGCTCTTAACAAAAATAATTCTAATTTCATATGCCAACTGTAGCTACACGATTAGATCACAACACCTACAAACAATTTCCGGCTAACTGCGCCAACAACAATTACCAAGGAAATCTACAAACAAGGACGCATAGAGAAGAACAAGATCAGAGTGGAACTTTTAAAACTTTTTGATTTCATCCTACACGTAGAACGGGCTGCAGTATGAGCTTTCGCACATCCTACATGTCTGTCTGACCTGTCAAATCCATCCTACATGTAGCATAGTCCGAAACCCCCTATTAGCATGAAAATTCTTATATAGCAGTAAGGCGGTCCGTGGCAGGACAACGTCTTCCATTTATATTTTATATATAGGTTTTCGCTTCGGTCGGCAGTCCTCTCACTGCTATACTTTTTTTTTTAATTTTTTGTGCATATGGGACTTATTGTGGTATTTCATAATGCGAATGATTTTTTTGTGGCCAATTTAAATGCATATGAAATTTGTGGTGGTATTTTTAAAACGCGTGGTATTTTTGTGGTAATTTCTAATGATCGTGGGATTTTTTGTTTGATATTGTTTTATTGCGGTAAAAACTTTATTGCTTATCTTTATTATGATAATTTTTGTTGTATTCAATTTATGTTACTGTGAAACAAATAACTTTTTGTCGGAATTGTTTTAAATTTTAACTGGCAATCTTGGCTAGTAGCAGTACATTTTTTTGTAGCCACATACTGGCTCTCTACCCTCCAGGAAAAATCGGAAGGATTCCATCTTAAAGTGATAAAAAAACATTCCCCAGCGTATCTTTTGAAAGCTTAAGGGTAGTTTTGTATTTATATTGTTTCCCCACCGCATTTTTTGGAAGCTTAAGGGTAGTTTTGTATATATATTGTTTCCAAACCGCTTCTTTAAGAATGCATGTGGAAACTTTTATTTATTGTCAAGCAATGACAATAGAATATATTAATATCATTGTTTTCTAGCAACTTATTGTAGAATTCGATAGTCTAGTGGTAGCGCGCTCGACTCTCGCTCAGGGGTCCCGGGTTCGAATCCTGGCCGAATCCATTTTCATAACAAGGGAGAGGAATGTTTTCACATTAATTCTTAAAACAGGGGAGAGGACTGCTTCTAATTCACTTTTGAGGACAGCGGAGAGAAATGTTTCCACATGACTTTTTAACACAGCGGGGAGGAATGTTTCCCTCTAATGACATGCTATGTTAAAAAAGCAATGGAGTGTGCAACAAAGGGGAATGCTTCCTACATTCCATGGAATGTTTCCTGGTAACATCCGGGAATGCTCACATTTCCTGGTGGGTAGCTACATGCATCTATATTATCTATTGTATTTTAACCCAACAAGCCATGAATGTCACTGTTGCAGCTAAATGGTACTTAAAATGGCAGCGTCTGATTTGCTGGTTTGAAAACGACATGGTTTTTGTACCTTCAAACCGTTCTCTATATAAGTGTAAAGTCCTTTTTTATATTTATCAAGAATCGAATTGAAATTTATGTCATATTCGCTTGAAACGTCATTTGTTCTTGTCTTTTTTCCCTCTCTTTTTCACCCGTTCGCCAAAAAACTCTGAAATATGCATTTAATCTTGTATTGAAATCAAGGTAGTGCAGTTGAGTTGATGTTAATTGCTTAGTTTATTGTTGCAACTTAATAAAAACCATTTAAGGAAAAGGTTACAATTGTTTAACAACAAATAAAATTAATATACAACTTTAATTAATATACAACTTTTCTATATGACCTTGTTATTTATTGTGTTGATTTGCTATGATTTAATAACAAATTCTAATTGTTTGATAGTTTAAATCATCCTTGATATATGATTACAAATACAAATTCTAGTTGTTTGATAGTTTAAAATCGTTTATTGAGCTTTAGGTCAGGTTAGAACAATTAATTGCTCTTACTAGTTAATCAATCAGATAACTAATTAATCAGCTAGTGGTGTTTTTTTTCCTTATTGAAAACGTTGTTGTTGTTGTTTCTTTGGAAAAAATTCGTTAGAGCAATTAATTGCTCTAGCCTGACCTAAAGCTCAATATCAATTTTAAATCGATTTTTAAGTATCAAACAGCTGGAATTTGTATTTAATATCAAGAATGATTTAAACTATCATATATTTAGAATTTGTATTTACATCATAAAAAATTAACAATATATAACTTAATAGATGGTACGCTTATATGAAACACACAATGCATGGTTTGTTGACAACGAAACGGTCCGCTTCAGTGCTTTTAAAAGTGCACACCGTTTTCAACCGAACCGATTGGCTATCTGGGAAACGAAATAAAATTAAAGCAACTGATGTGTGTTTATATATGTATATTTTACATACATATTAATAAAAATAACAACAACAAGAACAAAAGCAGCACAACAACGAACGACATGATTACGAACAAAACGGATAAACACAATAACAACCACAGCAGCTTGTCCATTTCTCATACGAATATATTAATTTTGTTTCTTTTTAGATTTCGCTATTTTATTAGATATACATACGTTTTATTCGCACTCCAACTGATATTTTGGCATTTTTTTTCGTACAATAAATATTAAAGGCTGTAGGTATACCACAAATTGTCAAATATCACTTTGAAAAATTTGTGAAAATGACCCACATACAAATCGCGCTGTAAGACGTAATTCTACGTCAAAAAAATAACAACAAGTACCGTTCATTAACCTCTGATTCTAAAGCATTGTCCTCATATGTATATATTTTAGTCGCGCTTCTTGTCTGTTTGCGATTTCGACACTTGCGCCATAATTGTTGACGAGTTCTGGCGAAGTATTTAAATATTATGATTGCTTTAATTTTATATGACGACTTAACTGCTTCAGCTTAACGGTCAAGCCCAAACACACATACTGGCCAACTGACCACCTGAGTCATTATGAAAACCGCGGTGGTATCTACTTGACTCTGTAAGTCACATTGTGCGTGATTTGTTGACGTGGTTAACGAAAGCATCAGAAGAGTATCTCCAAAGTGATGATGAAATTGCGCCCAGTTTAAAAAAAATTGCAACAAATAGAGTAAAAACAAAAGAGAGAAAAGTAAATATTTGTACCTTATGCTACTTATGCGTGTAAGTGTCACCGTAAATAATTCACAAATTATTACTCTTTAAAATGGAAAAAAAAAATATTACACATATTCACAAGAAAATATTTCAACAGAAAAGAGACGTTATCAACAGCAGCAATTTCACTGAATTCAATCTGTAATTATCATAGCAAGAAAAACGAGAATTTCTGAATAAAAATGTTTAACGTAGACATCACATGGTACTAATAAATTCGATAAAATACTGCAAGCCTTCGCATTGTCTGTTTTTTTTTTTTAACTTTACGCCATACTTTACTGCACACCAACTCTTTCCATTCTTTACTGCACACCAACTCTTTCCGAAACACAAAAAATTAACATTTTTATTAACTTTTCAACATTTAGCACTCTTAATATATGCTATTTTTGCTGGGCAAAATAATGTTTTCGGAAAAGTTATTAAAAATATTAACAATGCTAGATCGAATATACTGTAAAGTTAATGTTTAAAAATGGTTTATTTGTGCATTCAGTTAATAGCGGATATAAGCCATTAACTTCGATTTTATTGTTTTTTTGAATCAAATATTTATAAATTCATTCAATCAATCGTTCTCTCCGATTATTCAATCTTGGAATTTACAGTTTTTCCTTTTATCCTAACTGCAAAATAAGTTATTTCCTTATCATCGAAAGAACCGGTTCGACTGTTAATGCAACACTTTTAAACGTGTAACGACTTTAGAGCATTTTAGCATTACATAATATTTCCGTTTCCGGCTCCTCTGCTAAAAGAACGAGTAAACATTATTGCATTCCATTCATTCATGAACTCAGTCGATTTCCGCCTTGTGGTTAGGAAGCAAACAGCAGTAGAGAAATTTATAAAATAGAACCTAAACAAATTGTAATAAAAAAGTAAGGCGCAGGGACCAATGGAAGGCAGTGTTTTTCAGCAACAACCGTTATTTTTATTAAATTTCCCTAAAATTGACTTGGCAAACTCTTTTCCGGCTTAGAGCTTCCCGTCTTGGCACAAATAAATCTAATAAAGGTGGCTCAAGACTTGAAAAAAGCAACGAGTCGAAAAATATTGCAGGGTTTGTTGTAGTTTTTGTGCGCCTTTCACTGTGCTATTGCTCGTAGTTAATCGTTTGTTGTGTTGTCGTGTTCTCTGGTGCCACATTTTACATTGTTTTCTTTTTTGCCGCCATTGTTCACATGCCACGTTTTTTTGTTGTTACGGTAACTATACAGTCCGGAATGGCGTTGAACAGTTTCATTTCCGTTCTGCTTATTATTTGCTTGTTTTCGACATTTAAGTTATATATCTTAATTCGGTGTTTTTGTTTTGTTGTTTTGCTGTTAGTTTGCCTAGATTTTGCGACCTTAGAATAATTTTTCATCAGGCTTTGAATTTGCTGAACCCGAGTTCCGAGTCTGATTTCCTGGACATTAGCTTTTGTGCCATAAGTAGATTTGTGCATTCGTTGTTTATACCTTTATAACTATTCAATTCTTTATCTTATCCAGTTTTGCTGTTTTCTGTCTTTGTTCCCGATTGCTTTAAAATGATTTGCAAACAAATCCTGCAGAAAAATAAGGTTTTTCTATGTGATTGTTTTTTTATTAAAGCTTCTTGAGTCCTAGTGATTCGAATTCAATTTATTTACTAGTTGTTATCTAATCTCGTTTGATTGCGGTTTTGTGTTTTTTGTGTATAAAAAAATCTTAAATATGTACATAGTACAGATTTTAGACAATCAATTTTTGAATTTCTTTGCTCTTAATACATGTGTGTTAACCCATCAAGATTTTGAAGGGATATCTCTGGTTTCTTGTTCTTAGAGTAGCTTCTTTTGTAAAACTAAAATACTATAATATTTATCAAAAGCAGTTCAAGAATCTCTAATCGCTAAAGAGATTGGCTTAGATAAAATCAGTTGTACAAAAATATTACCCTCGAAGTATTTAAAAAAAAGTTGCAATCGAATGTGCTCTGAATTAAACATTACTCCTTATTTATCTAAATCCTTAAAAACTAAATCCAAATCGTGTTTTTTTTTAAATTAAGTAAGGGAAATTAAATGAATGTTTTTTAACTTCCACTCTATGGGTTTATTTTCAACTTGACCAAACAAGTTTACATTAAAAAACATGCAATTTACTTTGATTTTGACCTAAATTGCATATACACAGATATTTTGCTCAAGAAAAGGTAGGTAGAAACTTTCCTTGATTCATTTTCAATTAAAAATCTATTTTCAGATTTGAATGGAAACTCCTTTGAAATCTTTACAATTCTGAAAAAGATGAGAAACATGTGAATATTTGTGTGCAAATCCATGCACTGGCTTGGTTGAGCTCACAACTTAACCCCTACTTTCGAAACCATTCACACACACTTCTTATATAAATATGTTACAAAAACCACTTTCGAAAATTAACAAAATTTCAATCACACTTCATTAAATCGTAATTTACATAAACTACTCTACTCGCCTCGCCTCTCAAACTTTACTGTACAGTGGACAAGAATAAAGAATTAGTTGTAAAAATGTATTTTTGTTTATGAGTTTAGTTTGCAGTTTGAGCATTTAAAATTTCCACAGAATCGGATCTGGGGTCATAGCATACTAATAATCATTCCACCCCAACAAAGACGGATTAAGGTCCAAATTAATTCTAAGCGATATGAACATTGTTTCATAATAACTAGGTTTGAGTTATTATCCGGTATCCGGCCTGCCTGATAGCTTTTTAAAATTATTTTATTAAATTATTAAATAAATATTTGTTAAGTAAATAAAATTTAAACAGGTACTAATAATGGCGGCATTTATTGAGAGATGAAAATGTTACAAAAAAATTACAAAGTATTTTCCAAAAACTTTGATTATATTCTTAGTATTCAATTTAATGAAAAATGCATGAATAAACTAAAAACTTAGAAAAACGTTTGATTAGTAAAATAAATCAAATTATTAAAACTAAGAAAAGGTAGATTATGGCGTATAAATACTTAAATTTCAGCGTTCGAAGACAATAGGCGATTTCGCTTGTTTTCGTAAACCAAGTCAGCTTTGGAAAAAACATCTCTCGTTATAAACGCTACTGCAAGGAGCTGAAAGGTACGATTTGGCAAGCGATGTCAAATGACGATAACTTTTGAAGTCAATAGACTACCACGCGTAGGAATCGCGAGTGCGATCAATTCGAACTCCCTTCAAGAAGTATTCAATCTCGTTCGCAACTGGTTTTTTCTCTTGATCGCGACACTGAATATTCTTTTCATCTGTCACTTTATAAAAACAATCCTAAAACGTGTCGTGGAATTCACGAGCAACATTTGATCCAATTTCATTTATTCGTAATTTTTTAGTTCTGGTTGGAGACGTCGATGAACTACTATTGATGGAAGATGTATCGCTAGCCATTTTTAAATGTTCCAATAAAAAAGTCTGTCGTGCTCTTTCAGCTTCAAGTGTTTCTAAAAAGCTAGCTTTAAATCTGGGATTCAGAAAAATTCTAACAAGGTAATTTGGATCTTCACTCAAGGAGCTAAAATAAAATCTCAATTCACGTTCTAAGGAGGCTTTCATATGAATCATCAGCTGAAAATCAGCTGTTCGTTGTGCAGTTTCCTCCTTGTCTACATGTGGTATAACTTCGGATATGCAAGAGAGGCCAGAACTTGTAATATTTATTATTGCTTCTAACGGCTTCATAAGTTCCATACACTGCTTCATTAAGCACCACTGATGAGTTGTCAAATCAGAAAGTGTGTCGTGTTCAGCCAGATAAAGAGAGATAGCCGGTTTTTGTCCCAGCAAGCGTTTTGCCATATAGAAAGAGGAATTCCACCTCATGTTGATTGATATCTTGCACTAATTGATGCTCTGGTAAACTTGGAACCTCTTTAATTGCCAGCAATTTTTCTTGTGCTAAACCTGACTGATTGAAGTGAGGTCCGATACTGTCCACAGGTTGGACCTACAATGACTCAATCACAACTCTCTGAAGCAAATAAATGAAATATCTTGCCGAATTATACTCCGCCTCTCGTACGTCTTTGACCATGTAAGCGCCTCTGACATGAACAAGACCTTGTATTTTGCTTTGTTCAATTTCCCAGCGAGCTGTTATAGTATTAAGCTCATTTGCTATCTTTTTTCGTGTTTGAGAACCTGGTAACGGTTTCAAAGCAAGAACTCCGTAAAGCTTGCTAAAGAAGTCTTGCAAATCATACAATTTCTACGATAAAAAGCGGCTCATTATCTAGTGCAGTTCTGCTACTAGGTAATGATATTTTTTTCGCATTTGCATTGTTTACGTTCCAAAGCGGTTTTCTTGCAAAAGATTCTAACAAAGTTAGCTGCGTTTCTGTCGAAGACGAACTTTCACTATGGGTGGCAGGCTACCCAAGCGACGAAGCTGCGTTTTTATTTTTACCTTTGTCCAAATTTTTGGAATTTTTCTGGATGTTTGGATTTGAAATGATTGCTAAAGCAGATGTGCCTGAAAGAATAAAAAATAAAGTTATTACGTATATAATAGAGCTCCAACTTCAGCACTTGCTTCGAACTGCACGTGTTCACGGAAGTTCGAACTCCGTGAAGTTCGTTTTTGAAAACACGTACTCGAACTACACGTGAATGCTAAACACGTACTACACGTGTAGTTGCAAAAGTTCGTGTACATGGGTTCATTCGTTTACGTTTTAAAGCTTTCGCGTTTTCACGATTTAGACGCATCCAAGCCAATTCCCTTAGGTTTTTATTGCCTTTGGACAAGAGATAATATTACAATTAGTTTGCCCAGATTTTTATAGTTTACTGGAGCTTGTTGGCTCTTCAAGGGCTTAAATGGCTGGCTAATGTTTGACCTTATGTGGTTTCTATGGAATCTTTTATATGATATTCATAAGTGAATGATATTATGGCCAATCGGCTGCACTGGGACTACTCACATAAAGGATGAGTTATGGTTTAAGTGGACAAGAAATTTATACTTTTATGGTCTTAGTTCTTGTTATTGTTATAGTTAGTTCTTGCTATTGTTATAATGCCGGGATAAATGATACGATTGTCTATCGAATGAAATATTTTTGATGAAAGCGTCCACGAAATCCGTAAAAGAAATGTGAACCCGTGTACACGTAAACTGTGTAGTACGTGTTTAACATTCACGTGTAGTTCGAGTACGCGCATTTTTAAAATATTCTTAAAAACACGTGTACTCGTACTACACGTGTTCACGTGAAAATATGAGCTCTAGTAAATAATCCAAAAATTGTAATATTTTTATGTTTATTCAGCTACAAACCAAAAATAACGTAATATTTACGTACCCGCCTTTTTCCCTTCAACACCATGAGAAAATTAAAGTTTCCTCTATAAACAAGTAGCGAACTTATTATTTTCTTTTTTTCTAAATATTGCAAATAGGTATAGATGGGATTATTCGCGGTGTTAACTCGATACATGGGATTCTGATTGTCAATTAGCTGACACGTCATTCATAAATGAATTTTTTTGTTTTAATGTTTTCAACAACTATTTAAACCGATGCACACTGTGCAATTTGACCAACCAAGCAGGACAAAATTATAAACGTTTTTGTTATGATTCCTTGGTTCATTCTTAAAAAAAAAAGTTGTTCTTTAGTTAGGGTTTATCTCAAACACCCTCTTGGTTACTGGCTGTTACGTTGAATCTATATACAAAAGAGACTGCCGTCCGTGTCACTCATATCTCGAAAACGGATTATTCGATTTAGAGCTTGATGAAATCGTATTGTCCCAAGAAAGATCACTGTGGGATCGAAAAACCCAAATTTGCATTATCGAATAGCTATAGAGTTTTAGGTTGCACTGCCTGGAAATTTGGATTTCGAACACAATTTGCACGTACCGTTTCACAGATAAAATTTTATGGGAGTTGGACAAGGGGGCCTGGTACCTCTCATGCTATCCAAATTTTCGATATCGAGTAGCTTTGGAGTTATAGGACGCACAGTTTTGGAATTCAGTATTCGACCTCAATTTGCACATGCAGTTTCACTGATTACATTTTATGAGCGTTGTACAAGAGAGAGTGGCACCTCCTATACTACCCAAATTGGTGATATCGAATAGCTTTGGAGTTATAGATCTCATAATTCTAAGCCTATAAAGAAAAATTCACATTTTGAGTTTTGCCTTCGAAACACTAAATTGTATTAGAAAAACCGAAAATTTTGCAAATTTCTTCGCTGTTATTACAATTAATACCTATTTAGAAATGCAAATATTTTAAGAACCTCTATGAAATTAAAACTTGAAAACGATTATAATTTGTACGCATGCGTACGTAAGCTAAATTTATCTTTTCCTATTTATGCTAAACTTCCTTATCACTTATTTAAATAAAACCTTGATTTAGTAAACAACTGTTTTATTGTAAATTAATCTACATGCTTTCACAAAAGTTTTTCATTACATAAGAAGCTTCAAAGTTACCAACTTGCATCAGGCCACAAAATGCAAAAAAAAAGCTATCTTAAGGCTTAAAAAAAATTTTAAAAAAACACAAAAAGCGTCGTTTTATGTTTTCAATATATAGGAAACAAAAATCGTTTTCAAACTTTTGACATGACTATCAGAAATCTTGACTATGACAGAAATCTTGGAATTAATTTTAAGCCAAGCGTTGGAATCATGCTTTTTTTAATATATTCTTGTTTAAAACTTATACTTTGAAGTATATTAAAAAATTGATTTAATGTTATCTGTATTAAAGTATAATAAAAATTGTATTATATACAAGTTATAATACAAATTGTCTTAAAATATAATACAAATATCTATCAAGCATCTGTCAAATTGTCATTCTGATTCTGAAATATGACATTGTAAAAATAAAACTTAAAGAATTAGTTTTTGTTAACGAAAAACCGTATGTTATAAAAGAAACTTTAAATGAATAAATATTTTGTTATTGGTTGACCATATGTTTTGTTTTTATTTCAGTTGGAATATTAAAAGTAAGTAAACATATAAAAGATTTACAGCTTTATTCCATAAATGTTCCATAAATTTATTCCATAAATGTTGATTTTTCCTTTCACCTTTTTAGGACAATATGTATTAAATGTTATACATTTTGTATTACTGTTTAATACAATCTGTATTACCATTTAATACAATTTGATACAATTTTTATTACTATTTAATACAATTTGTATTAATATTTAATAAAAATTTTTTTATTCGCATTACTTTTTAATAACTGAAGTATTACACTTGATTACAAATGTTTTAAAATATAAACCAGAAAAGTATTATTCTAAACTTAGTTTCTATTCCAATTCTGTATTAGAATTTAGTATTATGGGATTAGAATTCAATTTTAATATTTGGCATATATTAGATTCTAATGCAATTCTGGTGTCTGTACAATATATACAATACAGTTTTTATTAGAATTTAATCCAAGATTTCTGAGCGTGTATTAGCTTTATTTCATAGAAGAAAAAAATTTCTTTTTTGTGAGCTTTTTTTACTTTTTTTCTCGTAGATTTAGAAATCCTCACAATGTGCGATGGCGCAATGGATATATATTTTCGAAACCAACCAACTTAAAATTCATCGAGTATATTTTGCTTTTAAAGACATTCGAAATAAGCTACGAATATCAATAACTAAAATCTCATATAATGAAAAATACCAAAATTTTTTCTCTGATGAAAGGATGCAAATATTTGTTAAACAATAAATTTAGCTGCTAGTTTCCTTCAACCAACAGTCAAATGCATGATTTCAGTTCATCTGACTAGAATGTAGGGACGTAAAAAAGGCACACAAAATGCCGAGATACATATTTGCTTAAACTTTTACTACTAATGACTTACTTTACTACTAATTTATTCTACTCATGAAATAAAAATACTTATTTGAGTAACAAAATTTTAAGATTTTTTTTAAAGTTTTTACGTTCAACATTCAAATTTGGTCAAAATGCAAAAAAAAGCGAAATTGCTCAACTTTTGAAAAATTATAGATGCAATAAAGCATACTCGATTTTCACGTTGGAGGTAGTTTTGAAAAGACAATAAAAAGTAATTGTTAAAAAACACACAAAATTTTTTAAAGGAAGGTCATATGTCGGTCAAATATTAAAAATTCTGAATATCTCGAGATTTTAATCTGACTTGGAAAACTGAGTATGCCACTAAATTCTATGACCAAAAATTAAGATTACGTTTTTCGGCGTTTAAAAAGTTTACAATTTACAAAGAGTGTTATCTAGTGTCCGACCGAATATTTGGCTTCGGTATTCGGCATAATCGACTGATTTTTTAGCCTTTAGCTTGGGCTCAAATTAGCCGAATAATTGGCGAATGATTTTGCTTTATAAAGCAAATCTTCGCAAAGTGAATATATTCCATTTTTGGCATTTCTCTTAATTTTTGAAGTCTTTTATAGTACAGCATCAGACATGAACATAGAGTTTTTAAAAAATAACTTAAAACTAACATTAAAATGGAAGTATTTCAATTGACAATAATGTATTAAATGCATCACAAAAATAAAAATTACGAAATGAAAAGTATATGGATAGACGATTCAACCTTCCTGGGGAAAATGCTGATAATTTTTTTTTCAGCTAACAACATAAGGTTTTTCATTATAGATTTTTTTTAATTCATAATCAGGTCATTGATTTAAGTAATCATTGATTTACTACAAAAAGAATTGTTAACTATTTTGTTTTTCTTATGAAATGAATTGTTACGTTTTTATTTTTATGGTCGACTGATGTGTAAAGGCTGAGCTTATGCTAGAAATTCTCTGTCAGATTTCAGTCAGTACTGCATTTTGGTAGTTTTTCTCTGCTAAATCGAAAATCGATTCAATTATTTTCTACGTCTTGGAAGTCCAAAGTGACATAAAAAGATATTGAATTAATTTTTTATCTAGCCGAGAAAAGCTAGAAAAACTCTAGCGTTGAACTCCAACATAAAAATTGTCGTTTTTTTTTTGTACGAAAGTTAGCTTTACCGAACAACAATTACCGAAAGAAAGGTCTAAATTTAATTATATTTTTAATTGAAGAAAATTTGGTAAGTATTCGGCTTCGGCCAAAAATCCGTATTCAGTCGGACACTAGTGTATTCTAATTGCGATGCAGTTTATTTGTGAAATGGGTACAAGTTTTAATATGGTACAAACTATAAAATTAGAGATGATTTGTTGGTTAAATATTTTGTGTGAAACTACATAAAAGCAATATCTCCTTCTACATGGTGGAAAAGTATTTGCGCTTCCACAGAATTGAGCAAGATACGGTTCTTATTTTGACTGCTGCATGCACTTCAGCACTCAAAAGTATGTTTTATATCATAAAATTCGAATGGACCAAATTAATATTGTTACTACCAAACTGGTATATGCAAAAAAGATATATGCAAAAAACAGAACAAACTAAAAAAAAAACCAAAACAAAACTTAAAGCCATTAAGAAAAAAAAAATGATGTCTCTGATTGTATTTGAACTCACTACTTAAGATTCAAAAAAATTTATGAAATCAAACTAAAGCTCTACCCATCTGAGAAATTTGCACTGTTGTGATTTTGTTGAAATAATATACATAACAACATTGTTGCTATCAAAAGTGCTTCGACGAAAACACAAAGTGTCGGCGAATTACACAATCATGAAAATATTGAAGTTGTTGTCCCTTAAAATGAATCAGATTTTGCTTTAGCAAACATGATACTATTGCTAATGCATCTCACTTAGAAGTAAAGAGGAATTTTTTAAAATTAAAAAATAGACCTCTTAATTTACCATTAAAATTACAACCTGCCACATTCCTTCCATCGGCAGGCCTGCTTTTTTCATCTAGGAGGCTCTGTAGCTACACGCATCTGTATTATCTATTGTATTTATCTTGCTGAAAAAACAAAACCAATAACAAACGAAAAAAAACGAAAGCAACTAATGTGTATGTACATTAGGGTGTCCCAAAATAATTTAATAGTTGCTCAACCTTTATTCGAAGGCTTGTGAAGTCAAGTGTTTTTGAGATTTTTTTCAGATTTTTTGGAAGAGGTTTAAAGGTGGCGCTAATCGGGTTTTCCCTAAAAATAAGGTTTTTCGGAGATTTTTCCAATTCGAAGAAAAAGTTGGTCTATAGCAAACATTTTCTGAGACTTTGAGTCGCCATTTTGAAAGACAATTGTTCAAACTTCACTTTAATGTACATAAATCAGAAGTTTTGGCAAATTTTTATGTCATTTGGGTGTCACATATTGCATTTTGTTCGGCAAATTATCGAACATTTCTAACAAAACTATTCATAACTTTTAAAAATTCCATCAAAATGAAAAAATGTAGTGATGCAGTTTGAATAACGGTAAAATTTTAAACAATTTTAAACAAAAAATATTTTTGATATAACTTTTGCCGTTTCAAAGTTAAGGAAGGCCTTTAAAGATTTTTTTCGTTGCCTCAAAATTTTTCGAATTTTAACAAGGCATTTTATTTCATTCAATAAAATGTTCATTCAATTTTAGTTCATTCATTTTGATACAAGACATAAAAACTTGGTACCTCTGTCCAAGTAGCGAGATACGCTCCACTTAGCTAGCTACAAGCGCTTTAATGAAACAGTTTCAAACGCCACGCTAAAAACATTTTTGGGGCATCAGCTTTACCTATCCGGGAAATTAGCTGCCTTAACCTTTTTTGATGAGCGCATAGAAACCAAAACTTTGCTTTAATACGCCAAATAATGAAAACAAGCTTGTACAAACCAATGTAACACAAAACATGCTAAAAAGTAAGCAAATTTAAAATTTTATTTCTAAAGCCAGTCTTTCTTGTTTTGGAGCCTGCAATATTTCAATTGATTTTTTACAAACCGACCCAGAAGAATGGAAAAGCAACATACCGTTTCAGGAAGCAAAGCACATTATTCAACTGTTGCAAGTTGTAAACGATGTCGCAAAACGTGGTGTTGCCTTGGCAAGCAGTTACATCAGTCACACAACTTCTGAAACAGACTTTCAAAATCTTTTACAAGGCATAGAGCAACATCGTAAGGAAAAAATATGATTTTTTTTAACCTTTACTTTAGAAGTAAAGATTTTTCTTATTTTTTATTTTTGATTTTTTTGTGGATTCGGTGGTAACCTGCGGAAAGAACACGTTTTAATTTTCAACTTCCTCGACTAGCTGATTATTAGAGTAGGTTTTTGGACGCTCTTCGAAATGGTGTATTTGTCTGTTTTTATGTAACTTGAAAAATACACGTCTCATTTTTAACAAAGGCAAATTTACTGTAAAATGAAGGTCAAAAATAATTTTTTTACCTAGTTCATAATAATGTTTACTTACCGATGCTTAAAAATGTTTGCTATATTTTGTTGAATGAAATAAAATGCCTTGTTAAAATTCGAAAAATTTTCAGGCAACGAAAAAGTTTTAAAGGCATTAACTTGAAACGGCTGGAGTAATATCAAATATATATTTTTTTTAAAAAATTGATAAGAATTTCACCATTATTCAAACTCCATCACTAAATTTTTTCATTTTGATGGAATTTTAAAAAGTTAAGAAGCGTTTTTTAAAAAAATACGCAAATTTTACGAAAAAGTGCAATATGTGACACACAATTGACATAAAAATTTGCCAAAACTTCTGATTTATGTACATTAAAGTAAAGTTTGGACATATGTCTTTCGAAATGACGACTTAAAGTCTTAGAAAATGTCTGTTATTGACCAACTTTTGTTTGGAGTTCGAAAAATCTCCGAAAAAACCTTATTTTTAGAGAAAACCCGATTAGCGCCACCACACAGTAAAAAATTTGAGGGTAAATTTTATCTTTTTTACAATATAACATTTGTGTGGTATAAACTTTTTTTATTCCAAATAATTTATAAATTTTATACCACTCAATATTATAAAAATAATAGAACAAATATAATTTAAAAATTTTATATGGATATCATCTGTAAATCAAAATATATTCTGGTTCGAAAGTAAAAAATTCACCGAAATCGGGAAATTTAAAAATATAGTTGTTTCAATTGGTCTGACGAGAAAAATGGTCTGGAAAAATTTATATGATTTGCTGGTATAAATTTTATAACATTTTTGGTTTGGATTTATTTGTTTACAAAATAGTGTAAAATTTATGCTCATATTTTTTACTGTGCACTAAACCTCTTCCAAAAAATATGCAAAAAATCTCAAAAATACTTGACCTTATAGCTTTCAAAAAAAGCTTGAGCAAAAAAAAATTATTTTTTGGGACACCCTTATATATATATATATGTACATTTTACATACATATTAATAACAACAACAACACCAACAATAAAAGCAGCACAATAACAAACGACACGATTGCGAACTAAACCAACAACCGTAATAACCAGAACATCAAAAATAACAATAGCATAAGCAGCTACTGAAGCAGATTGTTTGTAACTTTTCTCATACGTATATATGAATTTATTCTTCTTAGGTTTTGCTATTTTGTAACTTTTTTAAAGAAGTAAAACTTTTTCGATGTGTCCAAAGAAGCGGCCAAGTGCCAATTTTTTTAAAACGGTGCAAAAAATATTTCACTATACCGAAAATGGTGTACAGCACATTTGGGCAGGGGCTTCAAGATCTTGCTTGAAACTTCTAGATCGAATTCAACGTCGTGCGATATATTTGATTGGGGATGAAAGTATTTCAAATATTCATAGAAATTTCATAGAAGTTGAGATAGCACACCGCCTTGAGACGTACCTCTTGTCACCGATCTTACGGCGTTATATGCAAGAAGGTTTGATAAGATAACTCTGCCGTTAAGTAGCTTATCTATCAGATGAGTAATGATTTCATTCATATCTTACTTAAGCAACTCCACTCATAGATTGTGGCGTTACGTTACTGAATGCACCCTCTATGACTAGGAAAGTAACTAAAGTGAATTCATTATTTAGGAAGGATCTTTCGATGGTCCCGACCAGTGAGTGTAGAGCCGAACCTGTGATGCCGAGAAGAGTGCAGAGTACGGCTTTCAATCACGAAGGGTTTGGCCAGGATTTCGGGATTTTAAATTCATGATCCTGTGATTCCGGGATTTTTCGATATCCCGAAATACCAAAATCTTAAAATAGTCGTATTTAGCTGTATTAAAGTCAGCGACCGTTAAAAACTCCTTCTCTTTTACACTTGGAAATTTTATGATTGAAAAAATATAAGCTGATTAAACCAGATCGAAAAATAATTAATTTAGAAAATAAAGATTACGATATGTTGATTTTTTTTATAAAAATCGTAACCTTAAAGATCCTAAATTAAAGATATTTGTTAAATTTTTAAAAATTCAAATTAAATATTTAATAAGTTTATTTCATAAAAAACGTTATGATTTTTTTATTGTAGAAAAGTTAAATATTTATTTAAGAATGAAAACCAAAAAGATTTTAAAATATCAAATAATATTTTACTTTATTATAAACATAAAAATATAAACGCAAATAAGTTAAACAAAAATAAAGAACATAAATTTATCACTTATGAAAATTTCAACAGAAAAAAAAACTTCTTATTCAAATAAATAAGTTAGCTGCTAGTAAAAAGTATGATGTAAATAAAATATTCCTTTCATGAGTTAAGATTGTGAGCTTTAGATCAAGTGAGTTTTCAAGAAGGCAACAAACATAGAAGGCAAACAAATTATTGCTACTTTAAAATTACCATGAAAGTTGAATAGCCTAATAAACAGAGTCTTTGAAGATCACAACCAAACCAAACTCAAAAATAGACATTTAAAATGTATAGAGAGATAAAAAACAGGGTGATTTCGAGATTGGTTTGGGATCCCGGGATTGAAAGCCCAAGTGCAGAGTCGTTATTGCAGCGAGGATACACATCTAATAGGCGTTCTAACGTCTTCAAGAGGAATGACGTTAGGCTTTATGGAACTGAAATCTTTAGGAGTAGTGTGTGATGTGGTATCCTCCAAGGCAGGGTATAGTCCACAGTCTCTTTTTTTTCTACACGGTAAATACCATCAGGACCGGGTGATTTATAGGACTTGAAACTATTTACCGCCCATCAATTTATTAGAATACTCCTTTTTAGCTCGACCAAAAAACAACACATATGGCAATATCTCGAATACTAAGCGGAAGAATTTCAAATGGTTGGATTTCAGATTGAGTCACTTTTTTTACATTCAAACATGTTGGAAGTGGTTGGCATTCATGGATGAAGAAAATTATACTTAATTGTAAATTTGTGTTTTTCGAATAACGAATTTTCTAATCTGTGTTATATTTAAGACAAAATTTTATTTTACTTGATCGTTTATTACTCATAAGCAGTCGGACACTATTTCGAGTCTTATCTTCAGAAATTTTTCTAAAAGGCTAATAGATTTGTGACAAGATTGCCTTGACTACTGTGCGCTTCCTCAGAACTTACATCTATGATATATAAATCCTAAAAACACACACCTACTCACACAGAGATGCATTCCAAGAAGTTCGTACCGCTTATTTAACCGCAACATTTTCCTTGCATACCATTTCTATGCAAATATAAATTCAATTGAAGTCACACACACAGACACGCACAAATCTACTAAGCGAAATAAAGTTTTTTGAACCAAAAGTTCAAGTATCCACAATAAATTAAACAAAAAAGAAAAAAAATTTGCTGCAATGGTTTGGAATGAAAAACTTAGTTACTTGTATGATAAACGTCCATTGGTATTAGTGCAGGGTACATGAGTAATATTTGTGAATGTGTATGCGAGTGGCTTGGTACGTGTTAGTCATTACACCAAACCGCACTCGCTTATCAACACCAAATATATCCTATATTGAAGCTCATCACTGCGGTTGCAACGCTCTTGAAATTGTGTAGAAGAAACCACAGATGCGCTTAAATAGCACTAAGGGAGGTGCTGCAAGGCAGTCAAAGTGGGCTGATATTCATTTTCGGCTAGGGAAAGTGAGGGTGGTGAAACTTTAAAGGCAACACTTGCTGTCTATATATTTTTGCGTTTAAGTGTGTGATTGTGTGAATGTATGATACTCTTGCTCTTATGTTGAGACTCAGCCCTCAAAGTATGTCGAATAGTGGTTGAGTGGTGCACTTGGACTGTTCTTGATATAGTTTTTGTAATGATTTACAAATTAAAAACTGATGCTGGAGAATTAGATAAGTTGTAAAACTAGGTTGATCCATCTACAAAGTGATAAACAAAAGTGTAAAAAGTTGAGCAAAAACATTCCATTGAATTGAATTAAAGAACTCAAGATTTAGGCAAGGTGCACTTTGAAATGCTGCAAAGTCATGTTGAACTCAAAATATGTCAGAAAAATTTCGAAAACCCGCAAATATGCTAAGTATTCAAATATCAAATGCAATTAAATAAGATTTCTGAAGGTTTAGATGACACATTTAAGGTTAAAGCCGCAAGCCTCTTTCCTGTCCTTAAGATCTATGAGAAAGTTTTTGCTTATAATTTTCCTGATTTCTTTTATAAAATTTCAACCTTAAGAAATAACCTAACCAAACTACCTAGATACTCTTTACTTATCTCTTTGCCAGCTTATTAATATGGAAAAACAAAATTGTTTTACTTTCGCAACTCAGGCTTATTCGTCTTATTTTTCCTTTGTTGTATTGCATTTTTTTATATTTTATCGTAGTGTAGCTATTATATGTATTTATTGGTGTGGGCTTTTTCTATGTGTTGGTACGTTGCACACCACCTTACATTTTCGTTAAGCAACACGTTTGTGCCCCGAAGAAAGCTTTGTCTTTCTTTTGATGTTAATGGTTCTGAGAGTGTGCGTTTCTGTGGGTGTGAGAGTTTGTGTATAAATGGTTGTGTATGCTTAAAACATGCTTCAACATACAAGCTTAAACTGATTATGCAAAAATAATACGAAAATATCCTGCAGGACTTTGTTCTGCTTGCTTTAACGACAAAATTGCAACCAGTGAGCAAAATATTCAAGCTTGCAACGACAAGGCAGAAAAAATGCATTAAATGTAGGAAAAAGAAACTAAGTAAGATTCAAAAAAATACTAAAAGGTCCTCCAATGCTTGTTGCTGTTAAAACTTCCCGACCCTAAGGTTAACAAGCAGTTTTACATGAAAAATTCATGAAATAAAGTGGAAGCTTATGAAGGTTATTGTATAAAAATATGCTCTTTTAAAAAAATCCTTTCAGTATTCAGAGCAAATCTAAAGAAAATCACACGTTATGAATGTAGTATAGTCGGTCAAATCAGACATATACTTTGATTGAAATATTTAAAAAATGAACTTTCAGTGTTTTCAGGATCTTCTGTAAGCTTTAATTGGTAAATTTCTTACATAAGTTTACAAAACGTAAACATAGCACACTTGTCATTATCACTTTTATTTAAATACCATTTGAGTCAAGAAATTTTTGCATAATATATTTTTGACCTTTCTTCAGAAGTGTAAAAGAGTTTTTTTATTGTACTTTTGTCAAAAGATGATTGGTAAAGGTCTTTACTATTATCATACTTATGTAAATGAGATTTTTGAAAACTATGTTTTAGTTCTATAAATCTTAGAACAACCTTTAAGGGAGGCTTTAGTCAAAAGCGGTAAAAATTAAGGCATATTTTAGAATATGTTTTCTAAGAAAGTATATCTAAGAAAGTAGTTTAAAAACTTATTAAATTTTCCAAAAATTGTTTGCCAAAAACCTAATTGTTTGTCAAGTCAAATTGTTTATTTTTCTCAGCTTATTTTCCTAATCAAGTCAGCAAATTTTATCATCCACAGTGAAGGGTGTAATACACACTCGGCAATTAGATTGTGTCTGCAGTTTCAAATATAAGAAAAAAAAAAACCATCTTCACTACTGCACTTTCTTTGCATCTTAGCTTTATAAAAAATAACAATAATACAACCATCTGATTTTTGTATGTGCTTTAATCTTAGGAAACTGTTGGTAAGCAACATTTGTTCTACACTTGAGATGTCAATGTCATGTCAACAACGATGACAACCATTTACATTTTGCATTTTTCAGTACTGAACGCACAGTGAGTCGATTATGTCCAGCATTACGCAATATATTAGTTACACAGCTTTGAAGATAGTCAAAATATTAAGTTTAATATTTTACTTGTGTCAATTTTGCCAATAGTTTTAGAAAAAACATATTATAAGTCATATATTTTTATATTCTGATATTTTGGAAATCGTATGCAATTTTTAACTGTAACTTATTGATACTGTTACTGTAAATGTCTACCTTATCTAGTTTTCGTTCAAAATAGACTTAAAAAATTGCATTATTTGAAAAATGATTAAAATAAAGACAGTTTAAATTAATGTCAGTAATCTTTTAATATATTTTGAAATGAAATATTTTTAAGGTATTTATAAAATTTTTATTAAAAGTTAGTTTCAAAGCAAACATAATGAATAAAGCTATTTATCACACGTTTTATAAAAAACATTTATTCTCCGTTTCGACTTTTGTTTTATAGGGATAAAAACATAAATATCATCTTCAGTAAAAAAAAAAATCAAAAAAATTTCCTTCTGTTGAACAAAAAAAATTTGTATTCAAACAGTTATGGGCAAAATGGTCGTTTGACCAACAGAAATAATAAGTATATAAGAAAATAGAAATATAAGTATAGGAAACATGTTGCACAATTCCGGAGAACCGGAAATAATCATAATCTGAACAGGCAACGTACCAATTTCATCAGAATGGAAGCTAATCTACTATTTTTAACAGATATCACACGTTGTTAATGAATGGGCAACATTCTGGGAGGCGGTAACATAACCTACTGGGCCTAAGTAGGGTTTTCTAAGAAATTTTTGATGTTAAGAAAATAAAAGATACAATTTTTTTGTATGAACTGAATCCGATCGACACAATTTTTGGTTTTTGTGACGCATCAGATCAAAGCGTCAAAAATTATTAGGGATACACATGTCTTAACTCAAAAAGGGCCTTTTTTTTAAACTGAACCAACGCTAAGGAGATGTCCCCTACAAATGCATAAGAATTGTGTTGATTCGGAAGATGGGTGATAGTTAGTTGGAGGGTGGATAGATGGAGTAGTGTTGGTGAATATTTGTTTTAAATTTGCACAGCTCAAAACTGCCGGGAAACACGCCCGCAGGGAGACTATTCAACAACCTTACCGTGAGACTAAAAAACGAATTATCTCGATAATGCGAGGTTCTGTTGGACATCGAGGCAATGGTAAAGGGGTAGACTTGAACAGCTGCCCGAGTGGACCTGAGAAACACACGAGCTGGTGGCGTCAGGTCATGTTTCTCCCTTGAACACTTCCCATGGTTATACCTATACAGAAGGCTTAGGCAACCAACATTGCGTCGATGTCCAAGAGAGTTGAGAGAGGAGGAAATACTTTCATACCCTATCAAATATATCGCACGACGTTGAATTCGATCCTGAAGCTCCAAACAAGATCTTGAAGCCCCTGCCCAAATGTGCGAATTGTACTCCATTTTCGGTCTATTATATAAGGTGTAGATTATGCGAAGATCATCTAAAGTGAAATATTTTTTGCACCGTTTTAAAAAACCGTTTTAAAGGCTCTTTTTAAGGCTCTTGCCTGCTTCTTTCGACACATCGAAAATATGATCATTCCAATGAAGATCAGATTGGATCAATATGCCCAGAACGTCAAGAGCGGCTGATTCCACTAGATCCACACCATTCATATTGAGGGGAGCTAAGAGGCAATCCATCCACTTGTGGGTAAACAGATAGCACTGAGTCTTGCTTGCATTGAACTCTACTCCATTTGCAAGACCCTACTCGGAGATTTTTTGTAGATAATTTAGGAGTGTGTCATTCATATTTTGCCTTTTTCTCTCAATCTCCATAGAGCTTGGGCGTTTTTTTAATGAATATGAATGACAAATGCTGCTGTCGCCCGCAAAATGAATGTATTGGGATATGCGTCAACGACAAAAGGTCATTGATAAAAACCAGAAACAAGATTGGTGATAGAACTGAACCCTGCGGTTCTCCTGCGTTGATGGCGTGCTTTTCGGGCAAAATACCTTCAACTACGACTCGAATCGTTCTGTTCTTGAGGAAACATGTGATCCATCGAGCAACGCTCCCACCAAAACCATATGCCAGAAGTTTCGCCACGAGCGCTTTCTGCCACACTCGGTCAAACGCTTTTGAAATATCTAGAGCAACAACCCTGCTCTTGCCGAAAAAGTTAGCGCATGCAACCAAGTGAAGATTTGGTCATCTTTTAAAAGAGTTGAATCCGATGACGATATTTGATTCTTCACTCTTTTGACAAATGGCCAAAAACTATTGCTCCCTTTTCCGTTCAAATATACTCCCATACAAATCGTTGGTGTGGGTTGGTGTCCGTTAACATCGCAAGAACGGTAACACCTAAATGTATCAAATTTACAACATTTGCTGCCAAAGCCCATATCTCAAATAAAAAATAAATAAAAATTGCCACATCCGCTATTTCCGCCAACAAATAAATAAAAACACAATATTTCAGATGAATTGGACTAACATTTTGTAATTTAGTTCGTATGGTTACTCTTGAAAACTCACCAAAAAATGGGCGTGGTAGAACTATAATTACGCCCACTTTACAGAAATCATTATAATTCATGAGTAGCCTACTTTTAGCGTCCCTTCTTTACACACAAAACCAATAGTGCAGTGTCTTGTAAGATCTCAGGAACGGTGGCACCAAATTTACAATATCTGTTATCAAGGTTTATATCTCAAATAAAAAAAAAACAAACAAAAGATGCCACACCCTCTATTACCACCACAAATAAATTGAAATGCTGTATTTAAGATGAATTTTGCTACATCGGACTAAAATTTTGCAATTAAGTTCGTATGGTTTCTCTTGAAAACTCAGCAAAAAATGGGCATGGTATAACTATAACTTCGAACAATTTTAAGAAACGATTAGGAGTTGGGCGTGTTTTATAATGATATTCGGTGTATATGAGCATTTCCACAAAAAAGTCTTCCGTGACCAAAAAACTAAAACTATAACTAAAACTAACTAAAACTAAGAGAAACATTTTAATCTTATTAATTTAATCAATTTATACATAAATAAATGTACATAATTAATTAATTAATCTTTATATATATATATAAAGAAGTGTACATTATTATGTCACCGCTAACTACAAAACATGTCGTCCGATTTTAACCAAAATAGCAGGGTACGTTGGGTATCGTCTGTAGATGGTTTACGTGAATTTTGCGAGAAATTGGCTCAGTGGTTCCGGCATTTTAAGGATATGGCATTTTTAAGATTTTCCCATATACTCCCATACAAATATTCTGTCTCTCTGTGTGATGCGTACAGACTCCAAAACTACTGGGCCTATTGAGCTGAAATTTTGGCAATTGATTTGTTTCGGGTAGGAGATGGTTAAGGAAAAGACTTTAATTTGGTAATTTTAGTCTTATTAAGTGGACCAAAAGTGGACGTGGTCGCATTATATTTACTTTTTTTCAGGAGAGAAGCGTGGAGGAATAAAAGTGAGCCATGTATAAACTAAATTAAGCTAAAATTTTCGCAATTATTTTGTTTTAAATACGAGATGGTTTAAGGGGGAAAAACGTTACCACACCCCTTTTTACCTCCCACAAATAATTGAAAATGTTATATTTTGGACTGTTTTGGTCGCTCTATACTTAGTTCCTATGGTTACTTTCGGCAACTACAGAACAACGTCTGCCGGGGAATACTATTTTTTATATTTATTTTTCAAAAAAGGTTCAAAATATTCTCAAAAATTGTTTTTGTTGTAAAAATAAAACCAGGCAAACATTGAATTTTTGACTACTTTTCATATGAATATGCATTTATTTGTAAAAATTCTTCTTACTGTTTTCGTCATCAAAACAACAAGGTACCCCCTTTGACTTTTTTGGTGGAATTTATTATTACCAAAATTTTGTTGCTAGATTTTTTACAAAAAAAGTCAAGTCTCCAAAATAATTTATATGAAAAAATTACCCCAATATCTCTTTCCAATCAAAAGTTATTGCTTTACTGATTAAGCTTCTTTATGATTTATCGAATAGCTTTGGAATTATAGATAGCACAGATTTAGTATTTAACCACAATTAAAACATGCCATTTCACTGTTAACATTTGATGGGTGTTTGGAAACGGAGGCGTGGCAGCAACGCGCCGGGTTTCAGCTAGCAGTTATATAATTAATAAATTTATAATATTTTGTAATTATATACAAATACTTATTAAATAAAACTTTAATTGCAGCTAGAGTCTTCGCATTCGATGACATCTTGCTAATCAACTTGCACTTGCACTTGTAGCCGCTGGCAACTTGCGGATAATTTCGAGGTTTTTTTTCCAATTATGTTGGCGTAGTGCAAATCACGGTGGCGGTAGCAAATGCCACGTAAATTTCTGTTGTATGGGCTTTGTGTGTATCTGGTTATGCACCACGTAACGAAGCTTAGAACAGTATAGATAAAAACAGAATCTTATCTCACAACCTTAAGATAAACGTATAACAAATAAAAAGTTCAATTTCATTTTGAACTTACGTCGTATCTACGGTCTTGTGACAGCCAGTGTTGTCACTCTATCACAACCGTGTTAGATCTACCACTTTTTTGTATGCTACACTATTTAAAATTTTCAAGTGACAACACTGGTGATAGCTGCATTTTCATAGCAACAGTTTATGTGCGGTAAATTTGCTGATAAATTGTGTCTTTTAACCCACAATTTTTTTTTTGTTGTCTTTTGTTTCTAGTGCGGTAAATTTTCTTAGAAATATAATTTGCCGCCAATTAAAAAATCTTACTTGTTGTAAACAAAAGCAGCTGAGTTGAAGTTTTTTAAGTAGATGTATGTCTGCATAATAAAGGGAGAAGGCTTTGTAGTATCTCAATGTTGAAGTAAAGAAAAAACAAATGGAATTAAAAAATTTTCGGGAAATTTTTCACATTTGCGGCTATCTAAGCGCAACCTAAACGGTGTTAAGAATCATTCCTAGGCAGTTCATGTGTTCCAGAAAGTTCTTTACTGAGATCCTAGGTTCAATTTTTTCTTGATTATTTCCTTGAATTTTGAACGGTTTGCTACCTATGGACCTGAACAGGGGAAAAAAGGTAAAAAAAAAAATTGAATTTTTTAAAGTTTTTTGCGATTTTGACCTTGAAGATGAAGTTTTTGATCTTATATGTTCATAATTTTTGTTCATTATGACAAGAGTTACAACTTTGCCACAGAAAGTAAATGAAATTCCAAACGGTTTGCAAGATATGAGCTTGAGAAAATGATCATTTTTTTGCAAAAATTACACCGAGGCCCCACATCTTTGGGGGACCATAAAAAAAAACCTGGAGGACTTTGGGCAAAACTGGGAGACAGGGGTCTTTTTTTTTGTCTTTTATCACGTAGTGATGTCCGTATATAGTTATTTTGCCATGACTTAAAAAATTACACACTGTGTAATCAACATGAAATTATCTACGTGTAATCCACCATTTTCTACGGTCACCTTGCGTTACGTTACGCGAACATAATTGGACCATTTTTCCATAATCCGCCTTAGCGTAAATTATCTTAAGCAAATTATTACATCGTAGCATTCGTAGCATCGAACATTCGTAGCATTGCTGTTTCACAATCCGAACGCATTTGATAGTTGTTTTTCGGATGTTTTCACGAAAGCTTTGTCTCGACAGATTTGTTTACGACAAAAGAAAACAATTGAATTGTTACACAAAATAAAAATTATAATTAATTTTTGGTAAATGTAGGCATAATATTTATTTTAAACTTGTGAATATGTTAGTTGAAATTTATTAATTGCATTTCCTACATTTCGTAATCCATTTTAGGGCCACTCCTATTCTCTGCGTTTATAAATGATGTTTTTTCTATTTGTAAGTATTATACTGTACATGCTTATGCTGATGATTTGCAACTGCACCTCTCGCGACCTATCGGGCTTTTAGAAGATTTATCTTACAGACTGAACTTTGATCTGGCGTTGTTAAATAACTGGGCTGTTGCTAACTCGATCCTTATAAACCCCAAAAAAACTCACGTTTTACCTATTGCGAGGAGTGATTCGTGCTTTGTTGATATCCCTCCGCTTTTTATTGGTGATAAGCAGCTTAATTTTGTCCCTAAGGCTAAGAACCTTGGATTTATTATTAACTCTAAACTTACTTGTACAGACCATATTAGTTCCACAATAGGTAAAATATATGGGACTTTACGCCATTTACGAATTTCTCAGAACTTTACGCCTACTGAAACTCGTCGTAGACTAGTCGTACAATTAATTTTACCGCATATTACATACTCTGATGTGGTATATAGTCAGCTGGACTCCCAATCACAGCATAAACTCTTGGTAGCTTTCAATAATGCAGCTAGGTATGTGTATGGAGTCAATCGGTATGATCATATTACTATAAGAAGTAAGGAAATTCTTGGGTGTGGTTTACTTAATTATTTAAACATGCGGAACATAATATTTCTGCAATCGCTCTTGCATACTCAAATGCCTGAATATCTGTTTGTAAAACTTCATTTTCTGCAGTCACAACGGTCAATTGGGTTTATTGTTCCTAGGTTTAATTATCTAAACAGCAGCAGGTTTTTCTTCATCAGCACCATTAGACTGTGGAACTCATAACCTAACTCTCTAAAGCTAATAACTTCACGGGCCAACTTTAAGCATGAAATATTTAAATACTATAGCACTTTAAATCAATAATTCTATACTCTCCTGTATTTCTATATTTCATTACCTTACCTTTTTCTGTTCTTTTACTTTAGTCAGCTTAACAATGTTAGTGCTATAAGTTAATATATTTATAAGTTTTAGAAAATTGTTGCTTAGAAATATGTACCTATAATATATACTTTTTCAGTTTAACTTATTTTATTATAATTAATATTTAAACTGATTTTTTATTTTAATTTTAAATTTAATTTTCATTTTGGTTTTAATTTTTTCGAAATTAGCACTTAACCTTATATTATATAGTTTTTAAAGTTTAACTTCTTGTGTCAAAATTAATATCTAGACTGGTGTTTAATTTTATTCTTAAATTTAATTCTCATTGCCGCAGGGCATTCCCTTATGGAGTGTCGGGTGTGACGATCCCGCGGTTCCTGAGTCACTGCTCTTAGTTTTAATTATATTTATGTACTTTCATATCAGTCTGAATCATCCTAATTTTGTTAAATTTTGCGAAAATGTAATCGCTATGGTTTAGTAATAATAATAAATAATAATACCTAATCATAAAAATCCATTATCAAAAATAAATTACAATGTTATCTTCTCATAGTCGTTTAAGCTAAGCTATTACCTTTGAATTTCAAATGAACATGTCCTTATTCTTAATTTTCATAATCATTTTCATTTTCATTTAAGTTTTTATTTTTATGTTAGTTTTAATTTTACTATTTACACATATCTTATTTGTGCAACCTTGATAATACACTATTTGTAGTACTAAAAAAGTCAGTTTTAAAATAAATAAATAAATAAATAAATAAATAAATAAAATTTAAAAAGGGTTGATGGAATCTCGCAATATTCTTCTATGAATTTACATAGATTATCTTTATGAGAAATCTTTCTCTTATTGTGCGAAAATTGCAATTGCAATGAAATCCATTATATATCACAGTTAAAAATACAATGATCAAAAGCACTTCAGTTTTTAAATTTTTCTTTTTATATATTTTTCTGCTGTTGAAATCAGTTGTTTTGGAACTCCCGAAAGTAAGTTTGAAAAGGGGAAGTTTCGTTCGTAATTTGGATTAGCAAATTTGTCGTATTCGTAGCGTATCTTTACGTTCGGAAATTCATTATGATGGATTCTGGAATAAAGCTGAGTATGTATGCTTTACTTTCGAACTTGTACTGTCCCGTGTAGACGCAGGGTAAGATGTCTTCGAAATTGTTCGCATTTATTGTTTTGCAATTTAATTTATTTCTCAAAAGTAAACAACAGTGTAGCCAACACAGCATCATTGAAAAAAATTATGCATTTTTCTGATCTTTTCTCGACTAATGACAGGAAAAAAATTTTTTAATTCAAATAAAATTTAAAAACTCTGCACTCTCAGAGGTCAGCAAATTTTGACGAGAAAAGAAAACGCCTTAAAAAAGAGGTACAATATTATCGGTAGATACTTTTTGACATGATATGCTGCCAATTCGTATACAAGATTCTTCACTGTGCAGCGTGGTTGTAATAATTAAACTGTGCGTTGCTTCAGCAGTACAAATGTTAGGAGTTTTTTTTAGGTTACATCAAATGGCTACTGCACCTTCAGTTAACTGTTCTGAGAAGTCTAGTTACCCGCTGTTTTTTTTACTTTACTTTCATTTTGAAGGAACATGGAAAAAAATTTGATTTTTTTAATTAGCTAAAACACTGAAAGCTTCTGAAAACTTTTTTTTTTTTGCAATTGCCGCCAAGTACAAAGTTTTTATACAATTTTTTACTAAAAACAAATAAAAAACATACTCAAAAAATGTATCCGTGCTAAGCCTACTGGAGGCCACCACAGTCATTAACGCTGCGTCAGACATACTGACGGCCGCAAACGGTGGTCAGTCAAACAGGCAGACTGTTACAGCACTCAGCGCTACCGTTGGTTACACAACAATTAAGCATAGTTGTTGACATCAATTTGCGTAAAAATATTTAATTGTTAAGAACACAACGAATGAAAGAATGAATGAATGAATGTATGTTTGTTTATTGCTACCGTAATGACCACTACACATAGGATGACTCACTTCTCCATGGGTAAAGTTCCTTGATGTCAAGGATAAATAATAGCTTAATTAAAATTTAGACAACTAGGTAGCTTAAAAATACACGAAAATTATTAGATAATTTCAACAGTTAAGATGCTTAGACCCGGTTTCACCAACTATACTTAAGTTGTACTTAAGTTAAACCTTGCTGATTAGTTTAATTATTTGGCAACATATAATCAGTTTTTAGCTGTCAAAGACTTAAGTAAAACTTAAGTAACACATTTTCCACTTTAACTTCGACTTAAGTCCAACTTAAGTTAGTTTGATTGGAACTTAAGAATTGATTGTGAAACCGGGCCTTAGAATCAAATATGCTCAAGTCTTTTGACGGTTTTGAGAAATATACGAAAATCTTATAAATACTAGGAAAAAGGTGCATTAAAATTTATAAAAATAAGCATAGTGAAAATTGTAAACGAATTGAACATTTCAAATGTTTTGTAGCGGAGTTTTGCAAAAATTTTTGTACTCATATCATCTTTGTGTAAAACGAAGCTTTCGTCTCAAGTCTCGTTCTTCTACCTCCGAAAGCGGACAAAGTTGGATTGATATATTTTACCTTGCGTCCTCATCCTCTTATGTTGCTACAGGTTGCTTACAATTCTCAGATTCGATCTACGTGACTATCTGTCAGAAACAGTATTGCCTTGTCATAAAACTTCATAAATTTGTGTAAATTTCTAAAATTTTTGAGAATTATAATGTGACATTTCTTCGACCTCTAAACTTATGACTTTGGGTAATAATTGTATTGTATTGCTAGCAGGAAAACTTTGCGTGTGGAAAAAGGGTCCTTACTATGTTCATAAAATAAAATTTACCTTTTCGCAGCTACTTTCATTATAAAAATTTCCACAACGGAGACAATTTACTTATCGTTAAATTTATACATACCTTTCAGATTTTTTCTTACGAAAAGCCAACTTCTTATTGTAGTTACATATCGATCTTCACTGTATCATTTGTGAATGATTTTTGTCTAGCATCAAGCAAAAACAGCTGACTCTATGCTTTTGAACGACAGGTTCGTCAAATGCGCGTGTCGTTCGTTTTACACGAAGATTTTTTAAACTAATTTTTTAAACTGGCGGACAGTGGGGTATTGAATTCTCAAAATGGGTATCAATTCACCTAGAAGACGGAGGGATTTTTTTACTTTTTTTAATTAAAATGGTCCAAAAAAAAACTATGTTTTTCCATTCGTCTGTACATATGTCTGTCAGTCGACACGATTAAAGCCGTAATTTCGAAGCTATTGTAATGAAATTTTGTATATAAGCTCGTTTATTAAAAATAAAGACAAATTTCGAAAATAAACCAAATCAGATGAAAATGGTAAGATCTCTTTAAATTCCACAAAACTTGATGTAACTATATAATTGAAATTTTGCATATGGGCATTTCCAAATTGGCATTACGTACGCATTGTACGAAGAAATATTAAAAAATGAAGAAAAGAGAAATTGAAAAATGAAAATAATGAAAAAGTCTAATTATTAAACAGCTTTTTTATATATATGTGTAGTAATTAAGTAGCACTATATTAAGTAAGCCCAATGACAACAATCGACCCTGGCATTATGTTACAAAAAAACAGAAGTGATTTCTGGCTTGAATTACAAAACTTGCAAAACTCTCTGAATTGGGCAAGACTTTTTTTATACAACTTTTTATAGAAGGATTTGTTTTATATAAGTTTATTTAAAGCACTTATAATATAATATTTTTCCGAGTGATCAATTTTAAAAAATTTTTTGTTTAGTTTCTTATGAGACTTTCTGATCGGGCGTGACGTTACTGGCGTTACGTTACTTAAATTTCCATAGTAGTTCAATTAGGTAATTAAGGTTTTAGGTGTTTAAGTTATTATGTAATTTAGTAATTAAAAAAAATTGAATATGGATTTTTTTTTCCTTGCCTCAACCATTTTTTTATTATCGTTCATTTCAATCCCTTCCATTTTTGCTAAAACAAAAAAAATTTACGAAACATTTACTAAACATTTACACGAAAAAGAAAAACAACATTTGTATAACAGTGCAGACGATTTGATAATCATGGTAAATGAATTAATGTATAAATTGCTTAAATTAATAATATTAAAATGTTTCTCTTAGATAATGTCATAAAATAATAAGTTTTTAATAAATTCACGGTAAACTTTTCTGTGGAAATGCTCTAAAAGCTTTGATATTAGATATGCTCTCATAGTAGGAAATACAACCAAATCGAGTGAAAACCACGACTACTTCCCATACTAAGTTACTTTATCAAAATTAAAATCTCTTAAAAATTTACAAAACTTAATACGTACATATGGACTCAAAAACGTCCACGCAAGTACTCACGCAAGTTTTGTTTTTTAATATGCATTCTGACTTTAAAATTTGATACAGTAAAATAAAAACTCCGCCTTCCTCCCATACAATATGACGTTAAGACTAACAACTGTGTACCTTCTACCGAATTACATACATAGTTTAATAAACATCACTTTCGTACGAAAAAATGCATCCAATAAACGTTTTACTCGCCCAAGATATTACCTTGTTTTTCGCAGTGATATCATTATTCCTTTGTTTAAGAAGGGTGATGTGAATGAAATTACAAATAACAGGGGCCTATGACTTCCTGATACATTTTAGAAAATTTTTAATGGCATTGTTTCAAATATAATCAACATTTGGATTGATTAAGATCCACTTGTTTTTCAGGGTTAACATAAAACAGTGTGTTGTTCACAGCTGAATCACTCAAGATTACTGAAGAGGAAATGTAGCTATTTTCAAAACAGGCTGTCTAGTCCCATGATACAAAAAAACTACAGATAAAGTATTGCGCATGTCCACCATCTTTGTTGTGACGTAGTTCGAGCTTGTCAAAGTGGCTAATTAAAAACGTAGTCACAATATATTTAAAGGGGACAATTTATTTATAGCGATGAAAAATATCGATATTTTCTTATTGAAACTACGTTTATTGACATGAAATAAATTACATTATAAATATATTTAGAAATAAATTTAAGCAAATATACTTTTCAGTAATAGTATTAAAAATAAATGTATTTATAATAGGGGTGTTTTCTCCCATTTGTTCTCCTACACAATAAAAATAGCTACGTTGCTTGATGAGTTTGACAGCACTTTGATTGCTTCTTTGTTTTCATTTTGTTGTTTCGTTTGTTGAAAAAAATTGTGAATTCATTCTATGGCCCGAATTAAAATCGTTGTTACTCTCATCAAAACCATCTAAAACTTTAGTACTGATTTTAATTATATAAAATATAATTGAAAATTATAATTTACACGTTCCATAAGAGCACAATATTAGAAATTCAACTAAATGAATGCAATATTTCTTAAATGCTTGCAATTGTACTGCTTGCTGCTTGTGTTTACTTTTTGCTTTTTCACATTTTCTTTTGTATGTATGCAGCACGTGTTACAGCTGACAAGCCAATTCAATACAAACACAAGAACAAATGCTGCCAACTTTGATAGTATGTCATTTTTAATTTTAGTTTTAGAGATGAGCAAATAATTAACAACACAACTTTGAAAACAAATGCCTCCTACCATGAAACTGCTATTACTGCTATTTCTAATTTTCGTTTAACCTCTTCGGGTAAAATGGTCACACATGTGGACAAAAGTTCTTGTATTGAAATATTTTCTGATTTGTCGTTATTTCTTTCAAATATTGGCGCAATGAATAGAGTAAATACTCTCCCTCATAAGCTTTCTTTTAATTTCTCAATATGTCTCTATATGTCGCGTTAGAAGGCTCCTTTGTATGGTAAGTAAAAAAGTGTTTAATAATAAATTTATTGTAAAAAAAGAACAATATATCCACAAATCTGCACATTTAAAAACTATTACTTCCTATTGGAAAGTAGAAAAGTGTTAATAAACAAAGAATTTATTGTAAAAAGTACAATATGTCCGTATATATGCACATTTAAAAACTATTACTTCAAAACAAATTTTCAAATTTTTTTTTTGAAGAAATGTCTTAACTAGACCCTATTTAGTAAGAATAACACCTTAAAAATATTTGTTCATTGTATTTCTTGGTGCGGGATTGAAGAGGTTAAGAGATGTTCATGACAAAGAGCAAGTGTTGAAGTGTGAGCCTCGAATCAAACGTGAAACACTTCAATTGAAGTGAATACGGCAACACTGGTCTAGTCTGATGTGTGATTGACTTAATACAGAGTTGTTGTTGTGGTTGTTGTTGTTGTTGTGGTTGTTGTTGTTGTTGTTGTTGTTGTTGTTGTTGTTGTTGTTGTTGTTGTTGTTGTTGTTGTTGTTGTTGTTGTTGTTGTTGTTGTTGTTGTTGTTGTTGATGATGTTGCCTTCTTCAAAAACTTTCTTGAGAGACTTCACGCATTTCTGAGGGTTTTTTTTTGTGAAGACAAAATTTAAAGAGATCATTTTAGGAGAGAGTTTTTAATGAGAGTGCGAGCAATAATTTCAGGACAAAGGTTTTACGCATGTCTTGCGTGAAATCATGGTATAATTATTTGTCAAGGTGGTATTGACAGTTTTTGGGGATTATTTATTGTTTAAAACAGCTACAGATTAGCTATGTTTAATTCGTTGCTTATTTTTTCACTTTTCTTTGATTCATTTCATTAACAGCTAATTTTGACAACTTCCGATCGCCGGTCCTGAGAAAAAGGCCAGTTGACGCTACTACCTTGTCAATAATTATGCCATGTGTATTTTGAATATTTTGATTTTGGCTTTCTGAAAGAAATCTATATTTACCTTCAAGTGCTCGGTTAGTTACATTTGTAGCATTTTTGCCGAAAAAAATTAATAAAAAAAAATTCACAACATCAAGCTCCGAGCTTTTCAATAGCTTCCCAAAAATAATTTCAAAGTAGTTTTGGCCACGAACGGCATTAAAAAAAATGTACGAGACCTTCAGACCCTTCTTTTAAAATTGACCATGTCCTGGCTGGTTGTCTACAAATTTAGTCACCATATAATATGTATGAAAAGTCATATCGCTTTTTTACCCTTTTTACCAAAAGGTCTACCGCGACTGAAAAATTTAATTTATTGCATAAATTATATCTACTCAAAAAGTTTTAACCAACAATCATTTAACATGGCTGTTTTTAGATCCCAGCAAACATTTTATGTGAATTTCATTACTTTAGAAAGTGTTATTATGAATGTGGATAAATAAATAATGCATGTTTTATTACTAGTACATATTAAAAGGAAATAAAAATAGTATTTAATGTAATTGTAAAATTATTGCCCAAAAATAAGATTCCTAAAGAGGTTATTATTGTGCGTCCACAGTGAATACTAATGGAAAGGACGCAATCAAAAGTCCTAAATAGGACGGTATTGACTCATCAAGAGATCATGAGAGCTCAAAATTATTATTTAATGATGGAAATTTTACTAAGTAGCGTCATTAAAAAGGAAAAATAAGGACAACATTTAACTTATTATGGAAGGTGGGCATTCTTCAATTCTGACCACCCATTTTCATAAATTGTAAACAGATGTGATCACCTGATTACTCTTCTGACTCGTGTGGCTCTCCATACAACTTCTTTTTTTTGTTTTTTTGAAACGAAAACATGCGAAAACAACAACAAATCATCCTCGATGATGTTTGACTGATTGTACAGTTACTTATGTACAGTTCGAGCTCGCTTGAACAGCCACAAATTCGTATACTTGTGTGCTAATGCACATGAATTATTTCTGCATGTGGATTTTATTATTATAATAGAAATTAAGTCCAATCTAGTCGTGTTTGTTTTTTTTCCACAGCAATAATGTGCAATATTTTGTAGTTTTTTTTTTTTTTTTAAAGCTTTGGCTCTTTTATTTAAAAGCAAAATCACGTTTGTCGTAGAAGTGCTATAAAGTTAAACAACAACCAAAAAAAAGGAAAAATAGAGAACAAATCTTTTCAGCTTAGAAGCCAAATAAAGGTGAAATTGTTTTTTATTATCATACTATATGATATGGTATAGTTAATAATGAACAGGGCTGGGATTTCGATGACATGTCATCTTTTTTTTCTGCTGCTTTTAAGACATTTCAGGTTTATTTAGAACGTCCTTTTTTGTTTCCTTAATTCCAAATATGAAAAGTTTTTTGGTAGTTTTTTGACATTTTTCATCGTTTTTTATCGGTTTGAGTTTTCAGGTCATTTTTATAAGCTATTATTTAACTTGCTTCGTTCGTATGTATGTATGTACATATGTTTGTCCTCAAAACTTGCAAGCCATTTTTCTACAACTTATTGGTATCCTATTAAGCTGAAATTAAGCATACATATGTCAGTCCGGCGACAATGCAATATTATGAAAAACAAATTGCCACAACCCCTTTTACCGCCCACAAAACAATAAAAATGCTATATCTCTAAAACTACTGGGCCGATTCAGCTGAAATTTTGGCAGTAAATTACATTCGAGTAGAAGATAGTTAAGGAAATTTTTTGCGAACTAAAAAGAAAAGAATTAATTTAAGTTAAGAAAGAAATCTGTATCATTAGAGCAGAATATGACAGCTGACAGGTTGTTTTTTTCGCTATAAGCCTACCATGTTTTTTCCCTATTTTCTACATGTATTTCTGTAAACCAGATCTGTCAGGTGAAAGTATCGTGTATCAGGTTAATACGATGTGGTTGACTCTCCTATTCGTCAGGTAAAAATAATCTGAATCAGGTACGAGTATTTTTGCCTGAGTGCGTTCTTTCAATATTATTATTATTATTACATAAAAATGTACCTTGTAATATACTGTGACGCTTTGTATAAAAATTATGTAAGATAAATTTTAAGCTTAGTAATGTTTTATTTTTAAAACTGTATTTTTTGTTTATTTTTTATGTAATTGTTTGCGTTTATTAGGTAATTTTTGTCAATTTGTAGGTCATTTTTTGCAGTTTTTAGGTAATTTTTGTCATTTCTTTTTAGGTTTTTTAAGTCATCAAAATCCGAACCCTGGTTAATAAACAATTAAGCCCAGCAAACATAAAAACTCTTCAAGAGCTATTTTAAGACTTATATCCAGAAAAAAAGTCTTAAAATAGTGTTTAATATGACTCTTTCAAGAGTCTTTATTATGAATTCAAACAAAATCATAAAATAGTTATTGATAATCAGTTTTAGGGCCCACATCCCACAAAAATTTACTCAGAAAAGAGTATTTTTTAAGTACATTATAACGATGTGAGTCTTTAAAAAGCCTTTTAATAGTTATAATGTTTGCTGGGATATTTAAATTTAACAAACACTTAACCAACTTTATAATCTAAAATAAACAAGTAAACCAAACACTTATAAAATCACCATACAACAACTTTTAATTACTTTTTTATGTAGTTCCTCGGCAGCAATACAAACAATTTCCATTTAGAAAAATGTACTGTGTTAAAATTTTGCACTTGAGCAAAAGATTCCCAGTTGTATTTGTTTCGACGCTGTTTAAAGTCTTTCCCCCTTCTTCCTTTTAGCTTAAGTTTAAATTTTAATAATTTTTTACTATAGAAACAACAGCAACAACAACTTTTACTTTTAATGTTTCCTTATTAATAGTTGTAATTGTTTTGTATAGTTTTGCTGTTGCTGTTGCTGCGATCTGCGAACTGCTCGCTCTATCTAGTCCCATGGTTTTGACCAACTTTTTGCATAGCACGCAAAAATAAATAAGCAACAAAACTGCGCTTCTAAGGCAAAACGAAGATAAACAACAATAAAAAAATTCTTTTAAGTTTTCATTTCCAATTTACTTGAGAGCCAAAAGTTTTGTCGCATTTTTTTGTGAAAAACATTTTCAATTGCTGGATAACGTTTCTTAAGCGCTGACAAGCAGTGTGAGTAACTTTTTTTTTATTTGAGAATAGAGGAAACTACAGAAAACTTTTGACTGCGGTTGCTTTTCCACAGAGAGAACAATCTCTGGTTGGGAAGGATTTACTCATAAGAACGCTTAAAACTAAAAAAAAAGTTAAGAGTGTTTGAAATTTTTCACAACAACAGTATGTAAAGACTATTCCATTTAAATATTTTCAAGAAACTATTGTGAGAAATTTAAAGTAATGAATGAAATTAAACTTACATATTTTGTTTTCATTACAGAGCCTTTTCAGACTTCTCATTGACAAAAACAAGCATCTCTAAATTTTTTATTTGACTTCAAAGAAAAAGAAAATGGAAAGTCAATGGAACTATGTAGTGAAAAAAATTCACTGTAAAAATAAGCTCCACACAAAATGCTCAAGGTACCCTAGAAACCATAATGCAAAAGTACGTTTTTAAGAACTCTGCAAAGAAATTTCCATGAAAGTTACAACATGCAAAACTAATTTCTATATTAATGAATTTAACAAAATTAGGTTCAATGTTAAGGTGAACTTACACGATTCAATAACATTGTTCACTTTGAATGAATCATCTGATTTGAAAAATGTAAATTGAGTTACATCTTTAGAATGAAGATGTTTATCATCCACCTTGAAGAGACACAGAAGAAGAAGGTCTTCCTTCTTTTATGAAAGTGAAAGCAAATCGAACTGATGTGTCATTCGTACTGGAACACAATTGAAAGGTGTTGACATTGCTTCAAGAAAAAAAATTTATATTTTTTTTATTTAATTGCTGAACATCTGCTCCATATTTTCCACATTTGGATTGCTGGATTTGTTTGTATGGCTTTTATTTATTTAATTTTTTAAACGTCAATAAAATAAATCAGGCAACTAATATATTTTGACATTAAACACCGAATCATCCATCAAATTTTAAATTAAAGCTTTGAATAATGTTAATTGAAAATTAATTCACTGTCATCGTTCAACGCTCACTATCATCATTTTGAGCATTGTATAATTATTATAAAGTAGGAGCAACAATTTTTGCTGCGATAAACGTATGTCAAACAAAATAAAATCAAAACGAGAGCTTGCTATGGTTTCTATATTGGCGCAATTTTTTTGTCAACAGATAGAGACATTGGATAAAAAAGTGGGCGGTATTCGACAAAGGGGCGTGGCAATAATTGAAAAAAGCTGTAAATCGAATAATATTGACACTAGGATACTGAAATTAGGTACAGGTGTAGGAACAATTATAACAAATTATTGTAAAAAAGTAGGCGTTATGTGATGAAGGGCGTTGCAATATTAGAAAACACTGTAGCTGGAATAGTATTGACACTAAGACACTGAAATTAGGTGCAGGAGTAGGCATAATTATGAAAACTTACGCTGAAAAAAGTGGGCGTTATTGGACAGAAGGGCGTGGCAATATAAGAAAAATACTGTGTCTCAGATGATATTGACAATAGGGTACTGGAAATCGGTGAAGGGGTAGGAACAATTTTTACAAATTACGGTCAATAAAGTGGGTTAGTCGTTAAAGGCCTGGCAAAATTAAAAAAACGCTGTAACTCGAATAATATTGGCACTAGGACACTGAAATTAGGTATAGGGATAGGAATATTTATGAAAATTTACGGTCAAGTAAGTGGGCGGTATTGGACAAAAGGGCGCGGAAATATAAAAAAAATACTGTATCTCAGTTAAAATTGACACTAGGGTACTGGAATTTGGTACAGGGGTAGGAACATTATTACAAATTACGGTCTAGAAAGTGAGCGTTATTGGACAAAAGGACGTGGCAATATTATAAAGAATGTCTTTCCATCTCGAATAATATGGACATGTCGTAACAAGAATATGTAGAATTATTACAAAACCCAATGAAGAAAGTGGGCGGCAGTAGACAAAGGGCGTGCCACTTAAGGGAAAACACTGAACCTCAGTTAATATTGACACTGGGCGTGGAAATCACTGTAACACGAATAATATTGACACTAGAGTACGGAAATTCGGTAGAAGAATAGGTAGAATTATAAAAAAACACAATCAAGAAAGTAGGCGGAATTTTTCAAAGGGCGTGTCAGTATAAAAACACTGTATAACGAATATTGACACAAGGGTACCAAAATTCGTTACAAGAATGGGCAAAAATTTTGTCAAAATCTCTAAAAAGAAAGAAACTAAAAATTTTTACAAAAAAAAACAACTTCAAAACCAGTACAAAGTAAAAAATAATTTTAAATTACTTAAATTAATTTTAAATTCATTCTTGGTCAAATGTGATAGTTTATATTTATATAGTATATTATAAAATTGGAAATATTATTAATATAATTTTTTTTTATTTGGTATTATTATCATAAATATATTAATTTCTCCATGAATATAAAACCTTTAAAGTCGGCGCTAATATAATCTTTTATAAATGGAACGCTCCGGATACTCCGGATTTTATAAATTTTTGTGAAGGACATTTTAGGTACACTCGAGATAGCACAGAATTTTTAATTATCTCGTTGTCTAAATTTTGGCGATATTGATTACAGTGTTAACGTTTTCCTTAAATTTGGCAAACTAATAATTTGCATATTTTTCGCATATGCATTTTACTGTTTTGGAGAAATGTATTAAGTATAAAGCAGGTTTTTAACTTTTACAAAAAAATTAATATAAAGTTTTTTATTTCCGGCACCGGAAGTGATACAGAAGATAATTTTCTCAGTTTGGATTCTGAAAATAGTTTTGAATGAAACCCTATCAAAACATATCTTTTTTAAAACAGCAGGAAAAGCCACGATTTTTTTTTTCTTTTTTGATATTTAAAAAAAGTTACTTCAAGAATGATATGTAACAATTTTGTTCATATCTCCTTTATGGTTATTATTTCATTAAAACACTTCTTAACAACAATTGTTAAGTCAATTGACATCCATGGAATGGCAAACTCAGAAACTCAAAAATTTTATGTTACATTTTTGTGAATCTTGAGTTGAGGTGGGTGTTTTAATGAAATAATTAATTTCATACTAGGAAGGAAAATTTTTTACAAAATCGAAAAAAGGAATAAAAATCGTGGTCTAAGCCTGGTGTTGTAAATTGATGCTCTTGGACAGGGTGATGTTCACAAATATTTGAAGAATCTAAATTAATGAAATTATCTTCGGTACCACTTCTGGTGCCCGAGATATAAGACCTTATGCTCATTTTTTTGAAAAAGTAAAAAAATTGCATTCAGAAAATATGCACATTACTATTTCGTAAAATTTAAGGAAAATGACAACACTATAATCAAAATCGCCAAAATTTAGACAATCAGATAGAAATCAAAAGTTCTGTGCTACCTCGAGTGTACCTTTAGGTTCGAATATCCTTCACACAGGACCTTGTGGGTAAAAATCGAGAGTGTCATCGTGTTTGCCAAAATATTGTGAGTTAAAATCTATATTTACATTTGCATTCAGACATATGTAGTTTTTTTTTACAAAAACCAAAGCATTTTGAGATCGTGAATTTTTACTGTTTTGTTCAAAAAGCAGCTTTGTCCTTGCGGGGGAGAAAGATATCCTTATTTTTTTCTACAATTTTTTTTTTTTGAGAGATCTTGACCACCCAATTCAACTTTTGAGACTTCTTAGAATACGATCTAGATTTTCCGATACGCCCTAATGTATATCCCATGGTAATTTTCATTCAAAATTGCAATATGGCATTGTTTGTTGCGGTGATACTCATTTTAATAAAATTAATTCTTTGTTATTCGCTCAATAACATGTCATTCGGATAATTTGCGGAAAAAGAAGGTTATTATACCTTTTTTATTTTAGAGTGCCAAGAGTTTTTTAATAGATCTGGTAATCTATTAAACAGATTCTGCACTAGCTATAATTTAAGGACAAATGACCTAAATCTTGTCTCTGTTCCATATCACTACCTAAATTGCTTTTTTCCAGGGACCGTTACGGTTGTGATTTTTTTTTTAAAAAGTAAATAAATAATCGATATTTTTTACTGATTTCATTTCGATCAAAAATAAAAGTTTGATTTTAGTTTTTTGATCATAAGTAAAAGTTAAAATTTGACTTTTAATTTTCGATCAAAAATAACAATAAAATATTTTACTTGTTTAAATATATATATAATATAAATTATATATTTATATATATATATATAATTATATAATATGTACAATTATATATATATATATATATTAGGGCGGGTCGATTTGCAGGGAATGAAAAAATTCACCAATTTCCCTATGATTTCCGTATTTTATGGGTTATTCCATGAAAATTTGCCAAAGGAACCATACCTCTATCGTTAAAATCGAGTCCCCTACTCAGGCCCGTAGCTAGTATGGTGCTAGGGCAGGCTTAGCCTGCCCTAGAATCCGTCGAGCCTGCCCTAGCCAAATTTCCGTATGCTTTTACAACTGCCCTCTTTTGTCAGTCATTGCCAATATCAGCTGGCAAAACATTGTAAAGGAAGTTAATTTTTGGTGAAAATTTATAGAATGTTGTTATTTTAATTGTTTTCAAGATTTTTTGAGCGAGTTTTTTAGATAATTTATTATTTTAAGTGTTTTAAACTAAATATACACAAAAAAAAATTGCAGTCGTTTTTCCAGCTTTTGTGTCTCCCAGTTTGATGTTCTGATTAGGAAAAACACTTGCAACTACTTGAGGATGAATGGGGAGGATTTCGAAAATATATCATGATTCAAGCGCCAGCTGACTGCATTTCGAATTTTTCAACTTTAAGCGGCTGTACCAGGTCAGCAGTCTTCACTTATTCCTGTAATCTAAATACTTTGCATTCATTCTCAAATAGTTATACATACTTTCCCCAATCTACTAATAATAATTAGTCTAATTAGTCTAACTAAAACTACTAATTGGGAGCATAAAAATTTGGAAAAGCTGAAAAGAAAATAATGGATGTTGCAGACATAGCTTGCGATTGAATGAGGTACTTTTTCTCAAAAACAATTAAAATAACAAGGTTTTATATCACGCGAAACTCAGTAGTAGAACAATCACTTAGTGAGAGAAGTGAATATTCTATTGAAATTAAGCCGGCTTACTTTGATATCGTTGATAATATTATATTCAAATTAAAAAAGCGTTTCACCAAAAATGATCGTATATTGTTGGCATTGTCATAAGTTTACGAAATGAAGCCGGCTAGTTTGAAAATATTATGATCTGTAGGCTTAAAAATACCCTCTGATGCCGAGATGTCTGTCGCAAAGAAATATCTGAGCAAAAAAGGGATGAGCATCAGAAAACATCACCAAATTCAATCAGTTTTGATACGTTTAATGAATTGTATCTAATGCGCGATGCGTTTCCTGATACTTATAATTTGTGTTGTGTAATCGAACCATTCGGCAACAGTACGGCGGTTTTGAGGCGGTATTCCGGCGGTACGGCGGAAGCATCATTTTCCCGTGTAAACCAAATCAACAGAGTTCAAAGATTATCTTCGCAAATTTAATGAGAAACTAAGACGATCATTGATGTTATATTTAAAGCATAGTACTCTGTTCAGTTTCATGTGAAATTCCACTCAAATCTCCATACAAAAAGTGACAGCTGCGAAACAAGTGTGGAAATTTTCACAACATGTTCGTCAGAGCAGTACTCTGTTCCGCTGCATGAAATTATCGCAACATGTTTCTGAGCAACATTTTTTCACGACAATTTAATTGTACTGCCTATTTATTTTGAAGTGAAAAGAGAGATATCATATGAAATCTTCCAACTTATCTTCTGAGTCTCTCTGAGAAACGTTGCCATAGAAATTCGTCGCAACAAACTTTGAGTCAGTAATTTCACGCAACAAAGAAATAGGTGTTGCCAGCGAAGTTTCACGCAAGCGAACAGAGTACTAGGCTTTATATGTTAATATACTTAACTTTTTTTTTTTACTAAAATATACATTTGAACAATAAAATCATTAAATAACATGTAAAAATATAAAAAATTCATTTGAAAATATGTTAATATGCATATATATATATTTATATACAAATGTATGAAAAAATATTTGTATTTTTTTACTGGAGGCTCAGCCTGCCCGGCTATTATTTTCTGGCTACGGGCCTGCCCCTACTTTTTGTTGGTAGATTTTTTCCCAAATTGACGTTCGTATAAAATATTACCTACACGTTCACATCCATAACTCAAAAACTATCGATCGGGTTTAATCGCCAAAAAATCAATTATATAATCAATTCTAGATCAATTTACAAAAAAAAATCTCCAACATTGGTCCAACGGTTCAAAAGTTACGGGCATTTTTGTCCAAATTTTGGAGCATTTTTCCATTTTTTTCATGATTTTGTCCAAGAATATTACTTTCATGGCCATTTTGTTGGCTCAATTTTTTTGACTTACGAAACTTACGAACCTTACGTTACGACTGGACTGATTTGCGCTTTAAATAAAATAAAGAAGTCTATAAAGAAACTAAAAACAAAAAGAAATAAACAAGCATAACACAGGGTGTGCACCCTGTGAAAAAATATGCCAATAATGTAAAGCGCAAATCAGTCCAGTCGTAACGTTAGGTTCGTAAGTTTCGTAAGTCAAAAAAATTGAGCGAAAAAAAATATATATATATAATATTAAAAAAAAATTAAAAATGATCTATATATATATATATAAATATATATATATACACATTCAATTTGCTGACACCGTGATATATTTCCATGTATAAATCAACAAATAAGTAGCTGCAGGCTGGCAACGCCAATCACATAATGCGCTATGCCTATGCAATAATTAATTGACCTTTAACAGATATTAATTTTTTCTGTAACTCGCCAGCTAGTGGTTTGAGTAGATACAGTGAGAAGGGTTTAGGAAGGTTTTATATGGGTCGCTCTACTTCATTTCGGCCACGACTCACACCTAAAGTCTCTGAGTCTCATACTACATTTCAAAAATTAACAGTGTAAAGAAAAAAAATATATGTTTTGGTTGTTTGTCGATTGTATCAAATTTAAAAAAAATCACATATACGCATTGCGAAATTGTTTATCTAAAAAACATATTTAAAAGGATTTTACTTAAAAACTAATAAAAAAAAATTAAAAATGATCTATATATATATATATATATATATATATATATATTAGGGCGGGTCAATTTGTATGGACGAATTTTTTGGAGGTCTGGCTCTGCGAAATTCGTAAAATACATGTAATTTCAAGACTTTTTCTCCACTACAGCATATACAAATTCTGGAAAAAAGCTGTGCGGACTTTCGTAAATAGATTTTGTTCTCAATTATAAAATATGAATGTATGAATGTATGTGTATGAATCTATTTACGAAAGTCCGCACAGCTTTTTTTCAGAATTTGTATATGCTGTAGTGGAGAAAAAGTCTTGAAATTACATGTATTTTACGAATTTCGCTGAGCCAGAATTTGACCCGCCCTAATATATATATATTAAAAATGATCTATCTATATATATATATATATGGGTGGCCATTGCTTGTATGGGAAAATTTTATTCAAGTAGGATTGTTAATCGATCCCTCTAAATATATGCGAATCGATGAAATATGCCTAAATATGAAGTTTTAGATCAATCCGCAGTGATTTAGAGGTCGCTCAAGGTGTTCAAAGTTTCAAAATATTTAATTTTTTGCATTAATTTTTTTTTTACACAGCCCTAAAATATATTACGCCAACCCTGAACATAAAAAAATTATTAATACATATTCTGTAATCAATTATCTTTCCAAAAAGCTAAATGTCATAGAAATCTGTTAACTAATAGGGGAGTTGTGGCCATTTATAATAGTCACCCTACATCAGTAACATACAGGTGTAGTCCACCCTGTGGTACGTTTTCAAATTTTTTTGTAGCATTTGAGATATGAATTAAAATTTAAAAAAAGTTTATAAGTTATAAAAAGGTTTGAACTTATTTTGAATTTACTTATTATAATTATTTGTATTTCTATAGTAATATTGCGTACCTCATAATTTAATTTTATATAAAAACTAGCTAAGTTTTTTAAAAAATTTTATTAATGAAAAAAAAAGTAAAAATTGTACAAAACTAATTTTTACTTGAAGTACTTGTCAAGGCTCTTTTAGTATGCGATTTGAAGTTTTTTCTGTAGTCGGTAATCACTTGCAACAAATATTGCTTCTGGTCTTCTTTTTTGGTTAATACTTTATTGTATTCTTCAAATAGTTTTACTCCACGTTCTGCTGCATCATTCACTACTTTTAAATTATGTATTATATTTTTTCCTTTATTATAATCTTCATTGCCGTTCCATTTTGAAGGGTCTTCATTTAAAAAATTAGTAGAAATTCCAAAGCGATTGAAAAATTTATGTGTATTAACAGTAACAAAATCGTGAAGGCCTTTTTGTACAAAATTTTCAATTTCTTGGGGTTTAAGTGGTATACGCTTCATATTTTCTATTATATCAAAATCGTCATCGCTATCTTGCTAATCTGCATCATCAGTACTGTTTTTCAGAGTCTTTATCTTTTCACTTATTTCTCTTTTAATTTCATTCGAAATGTTTTTGTCATACAAAGTAAGCGCAACACATTCATCTGATAAGTACCACAAATGGTTCGAAAATTTTTTTATTACAGCTTCAGATATTTGTTTGTCAACATTTTTATAATTATATATTTCTCGTAGAAAACAGAAGTCTTGGAATGGCGCTAACGATGCCACAGGGCATTTAAACCAAGCTTTCACGTAAAAACGGATAATAAAAGCACATATATCTCTTAAATAGTTTTCTTCTAATGCTGTTAAAGAAAATTCAGTTCGAAATAGATATATTTTCAATGAATACAATGCTTTTGACATCCATCGGGCGTGGTGCATTGGCCCTGGATAGCGAAATCTTGTTTTAGAACTTGTGCCTAAAAAAATTAAAGTTAACTCCAATAGCTCTAGGTAATCGTCTCTTGCAATTTGTTTTTTCAATTGATGTTTACAAAAGTTTGATATTTCATCTTTTACATCGATTAAAATCGTTAAAAGCTTTTTGTCTTCAAGTGGTGGTTTGAAATTCAATTTATTAATATTTGGCCAATATGATTGAAATCTTTTGAATAAAGGAACATCACATCCAGATGTTGCTGATCCGAATTTTGATTCAAATACACCTCTCAGTAAAATTTCATACATGTGGTGACGGCATGGTAAATAAAGCAAATTTTTGTCCATTTTTTGTTCTAAAAGTGATGCCGCTCCATTGATTTTTCCTGTATTTGAAATGGTTGTATCACAGCAAAGTGCGACTATATTTTGGTCAACATTCCATTCGACTAAAAGATCATATATTGCATCACACATATCAATTCCTTTTCCAGAAGATAACTTAGGAACACCCAAAAGCTGTTCACCATCATTGTGACTAATTCTTACAGGTAGTCTCTCTATCTTAACATTTCCGGTTATTTCTGGTAAAAGTTTTCCATCCCAATGCAAGGTACCATGATCTATCTTTAATTTATTTTTAATATCTGTAGCTTGTTTTATTCTATTTAATTCTCTTTGATTTTGCAACGTTGAACGATTAATTACTAAGTCATTAATATCATGACCTAATGCCTCTGCAATAGCAATAATAATATGTAAAGCTGACCGGTCGCTTATTTTGTGTTTATCCAAAGCAGATAACACTCTGGAATTAATGAAGTTTTTTTTCCTCTTATTTTCGGTTGACTTGGTCCCGGTACATTTTCACTTTTAGAAACGTCTATGTCACTATCAGTTCCAGATACACTTTCATTTGTGGATACGTTTGTGTCACTATCAGTTCCACTAGCAATGCTAGTTAGTTTTGAATTTTTTTAGAAAGAAAAAAAAATCAACACCATTGATTAGCTTTTATGCTTTCACTCGTATACGATCTCACGCATTCAAAAAATCACCGGTTTGCTTTGATGCATGCAAAAAATTATTAAAATGTGAGGAGTTTTTGGACATAATTTAGTTTTAGTTTTTTTTATAGAGTCCAAGAAGATGCTATATCTTCCTTATTTGTCGACAGATTTTGTTGATATTAGACTTGTTGGAAAGGTAATTGATAAGTTAATATTAATAAATATAATGTTTATGTTCACGGTTGGTATAACATATTTTAGAGGTAAGTTAAAGGAAAAAATGGAAAATAATCATATTTTTCGAAACTTTGACCGCCTTGAGCGACCTCTAAATCATTTCAGATAGACCTAAAACTTCATATTTTATAGTTTTCCATCTACTTGCATATTTTAAAGGGGATCGATTTTAAAAAACACCACTTTTGAAAATAACGGCCACCCTAATATATATAGATCATTTTTAATTTTTTTTTATTAGTTTTTTAGTAAAATCCTTTTAAATATGTTTTATATATATAGATCATTTTTAATATATATATATGTATATATATATAGATCATTTTTAATTTTTTTTATTAGTTTTTTAGTAAAATCCTTTTAAATATGTTTTTAGATAAACAATTTCGCAATGCGTATATGTGATTTTTTTAAAATTTGATACAATCGACAAACAACCAAAACATATATATTTTTCTTTACACTGTTAATTTTTGAAATGTAGTATGAGACTCAGAGACTTTAGGTGTGAGTCGTGGCCGAAATGAAGTAGAGCGACCCATATAAAACCTTCCTAAACCCTTCTCACTGTATCTACTAAAACCACTAGCTGGCGAGTTACAGAAAAAATTAATATCTGTTAAAGGTCAATTAATTATTGCATAGGCATAGCGCATTATGTGATTGGCGTTGCCAGCCTGCAGCTACTTATTTGTTGATTTATACATGGAAATATATCACGGTGTCAGCAAATTGAATGTGCCAAGACACAGACAATTGGACATACAGAAAAGGCGTCAAAAGTGGGTGGGGCTGCTAGAAAGGTGGACACAAATTAAATCACTGCGCTTACGGTCACGTGAGTATTGCTCATGATTATTAAATTACATCCTGCTGCTTAAACAAAACTCACCGGACGACCTGTGACACGCCTCGCTCTATCAACAGAACAGCAGTAGCGGCAGATGGAGAAGAGGTAGAAGCAGCTGCTTAATAACACAGTGCTTCAGTGAAAATGTACTTTTTAAGTGACATAGCATAGGTTGTAGGTTTGTTCGAGTATAACACAATGCCATACTTGAAATTGTTCATACACCCCCAAAATTTAATTTTAACATTAAATAAACGATTTTTAGGTACTTGACGCATCAAACAACCAACAACTCAGAAATTTTTCAACTGATTTTCGCTTTTAAAACGGTTTTGAAAAGATAACAAATAAAACTTTCAAAATGTTTGCATATCTTTTGTATTGAAATAAGAATTTTTCGAGATATAATCGACCAAACCTATCACATTTATATTTTTTTCTAAATTTCTTTCTAAACTGCCAAAGTTTTTTTCAAAACTACTTTTGAACATAAATATTTTCTGAAAGTACAATTAAGAACAAATAAAATGAATGTTCACTAATGAAAATCGTATGACAACTGTCTGATTTATTAATATGTTGTGTATAAAAAAATTACACCTTAATTGGTCTATGGGTCTTTGGAGCGTCTTTGATGGTTCTATTTAATATATTTTTATGATTTCTTTTAAAATTGGTGTATTTTTAAACACAAATGAATGACCCTTTTTTATTTCTCTATTCGGATATAACCTTTTTAAAACTTCTAAGATTATTACTTTTACATTAAACTACTCTTTTTATAAATAAGGCAATATTTTAGAGTTTTTCGATCAACTTTTTTATCGTACAATGTTTTCCGACTTTGTTCGATATAATAGTAATTTCCAGAAGAAATAATTACTGTATTATTGGTCCTTGGCAGAAAATGTATTTCAATTTGAACAATATTTTCAGTTACCAGTTACTCACGCCAGTCGTGAAAAATATTTTGGATTTTCGCATCATATTGTGTTTTTTTTTTTTATAGTATATAGAAGCGTCCTCAAAACCACCTAGAGTAAGATTAAAAATTGTTTCCTTTAAAAGTGACATTTAAAGTGAATATTTTTTGACTATTTTTAATCATACACAGATGTATTCCCCTTTTTTAACTTGTTTCACATCCTGTTTTACAATAGTTGGTAATGAAAGCATTTGCTTTGATCTATCGTACAAAAGAATTGGAAGGATGCAAGCTATTTTTGCCATTTCTGACAGACTTTCCCGAAGTTACCCTCAAATTGTGAAGCCCGTTATAAACAAAATGGAAAAATTTCAATTACCCTTTAAAGGAATAATCTAATAACAATTTTTCCTGCAGACATTAAGAAGGTAAGTGCATGTGATAATTAAGTGGAATTTAAATGGAGCTGGCGTGACGTAGTTGGTATTTTTTTTATGTTGAACACAATATCACACCCGTTACCTGTTTGTTTTCTTGAGTTATATTTCTTTGCTGAAAAAAAATATTATTGCAAGTAATACAGCTTTTCTGCAGCAAAGATGGAAAAACCTTTCACAAAAAAAAAAAATATTCAGAAAATGCATTATTTCAAGTGGGTTGGTAATGATTATCTTCTTTTTGGGCTAAGTTTCTTCTCCAAGTTCAAGATTGAATCGCTAACAGCTCTCTAATAGCAAAATCTAATTCTTTTATAAAAATTGCGTGAAATGATTCGCATGAAATTGGTTTTTTTAACAAAATACTTTTTTTAGGTATATTTTAAGGAGTTATAACGTCTTATAAAAAAAATGTGTTCGTTATTCATATATACGCTACAATGTTATTTATATTGTAACACCAGTTACTTTTTGCTGTCACGCCCGTTACCTTTAAAAATTGATGTATAAATAAAACCAATACCGCTACATTGTACTCAAACAAAATTCTTATTCAAAGTACTGCTAAGAATCGCTGAAAAGCCCTCTATTTGCATGTTTCTTTAAAAATTTTACAGAATTTACTAGTGAATTCAAAAAATTTTAAAAATACCTTTTCTAGTGATACACCTGTTACCTCCTTCTTAAGTTATTCAATGTATTAAAGAACATTTGAGGGGTTTTTTATAGCAATATGTCAACACTCGAATTTTCAAAATTATGCAAAACTATTGCTGAAGGGTTTTCAATAAATGCAAACAATTCATCTAAATGTGTCACACCCGTTACTATGGAAACGCTCGTATATGTGTTTTTATTTACAATACAAATTTTTACAATTCTCAGAAACGCATACTAGGTCTTTTTCGTTTGTAAGGAACATCGTCAGTTCCGAGTTGAAGCGACCAGGAATAGTCAGCTAACAATTTAAACAATTTTTACCCTTGAAAGCGCTTTTCAATTGATAGCATCTTTTGATGAAATTATTCACCCTGTTAATCGCTCAATTAACCAAGATTTTCTGCGGAAAAAGTTCAAATGAGAATGCAGAAAATTTATTTTGATGAACATTCTACACTTCATTTATGCGTAGGGATTCAGGAATTCATTTCATCACGTCGACGTAATCAAAATTTTTTTTTATCAGAAAAATTTTCAAATGAAGAAATAATACTTTTCCCCAATCATAAACGATTTTCGCGGTGGAAACTCACTGCGTTTATAGTGATCTTTCGCAAGACTCACTCACACAAACGCAGGGATATATAGAATATCCTCCTTGCATTCCAAATAATATAGTGAGGACTTTCAGATCCGAGAATTTATGTCAAGCACGTAGGTATTCAGGGGGTAGGAAAGGGGGTCAACTGTCCCTCCCCCTAAATCTGAATTTTTTTATTTAATCAGTGGCTTCTTTAGTAGTTTCTATATGTGATCCTTTTTTAACAAAAGATTTACCACACCAGTCAAAATGACTGCTTTTAAAATTGCATTTTAAATTCTTACTTCACGTTAATTTTTTTTTAACTACTATCTTGACATTTGGGTGATAATTAAATAAATAATATTATAAGTCCTACCAACCATCTTTATAAGAGCAGTAATTTTGCCTGCCGTCGATTTATCTCACATTGTAAAAGTCTCGGTTATCTAGTGTGAATGTGTGGTTTTACCTTTTTTTTAAAACTAGAGCTGGAAAAGTCAAAAGCAAATCAGTGTTTTTACATGGAGCAGGTAATATGAAAAAAACCTTTTTTAATACCGTTTGATTGGAGGTTTGAGTATCGGTAGTAGCCGAATAAATGTGTGAATTGCCAATATCGAAATTCTTCAAAACAAAATAAAGTTAAAAATTTAAAATACCAAAACAAAACAGACAAAGTGTTAACCCGCTCGGCTATTGCCAGTAGTACGTGAACCGTAGCCAGCTTTTAATTTAAAACTGCAGCTAGAGTGGCATTTCAAATTTATGCATGTTGAGTGTTCATAGCAAATTTGTGGCAGAAAACCAGGAAAACATTCTAGTTACAACTATTGACCTTTTTGCAGAAAATCCTCGCTGACTGATATTCAAATAAGAAGAAACTTATTGTAATTTAGTTGGAATATCTTTTAAAACTAAGTTCAATTAAATGTTTCGCTATGTTTTGTTTTTTAATGCATTCTTATCTTTTCCTCATAATTTTTTCTAAATGATCAGAATGCTTGGTATTTCGAAGTTGTTTTTTTTTTTGCACCTCAATTTTAGTTTTATTACGTTAGTTAAATTTTTTGTTTAGTTTTCCTTAGTTTAAGTTTTTGTAAATTTTTGTTCATTTTTTAAGTAAATTTTTATCGATAAAATATTATTAAATTGATTTCAATTGAATTCAATATATGTAACTTTATTTGATCTCATGGCTTGTGCTTATGTGATAAACATTAGTTGAAAACCTTGTTCCCATTTAGCTCGATAATAAATATAAACATCAGGTAGTAAGACACCATACTTTAATTTTGAACTATTTTCATTGACTCGTAAGATGCATGAATAAAAGATATGGCAAAAAAATATGTTAAAAAGTCTTGCCCCCTAATTTTTATCCTGCCAACGTCCTTGAAATATACCATTGATGTTTTGCGTATTCAATTGACATAATTATGCCTTCATTTAATTCGTATTAAAAAAATACACTAATTTTAAAAATATATTATAATAATTTCTTATTTGTTAACAAATTATAGCTCGATCAATTTTCATTCTATTTTTTAAATTGAACAATTATTTTATTTGTAAATACTTTAAATTAAATGTACAGCAAATAATAACGTTTATAGTAGTTTTTAAAAAAACTTTGGCAATCATAGTTTGAAAATTTAGAAAAAAAGTAAAAAGTTAGGTTTGTTCGATTATAACCCAAAAAAATTTTTATTTTAGTACTTAAGATATGTACCATGGGTTATTTTAAGCTGCCGCTCTGGACGGTCTAGCCCGCTCTTAAACTAAAATGTTAACTCCAAAACATAGAATTGGTCACTCTAAAACATGATTTTACAATGAATTATTTTCGAAAACAGACTCAAATGAAAATAAACACAACTTTGGCTCTTGATTTTTTTGCATACTTATTGCAGTCTTTACCGATATTCTATATGTTTGATCAGCGCTATCAAAAACATCTTCAAAGCGAACACCTCACGATCGTTTTGCTGGATAAAAATATAAGAGGATTGAATGAAACACTAGACAATTTTGAAAACGTTGATATAATTAGCGGTTGTGTTGAATAATTAAAGAATAGTATGGTAAGAAAGAAGGTATTCATTCAGATCATAAGAGCACTCATAACAAAATATTTTGAACATGAATGTAAAAAATGGAACTTAAAATCAATATTATATAATCCTATAAAAAAGTCCACTCTTATTTTTCCTTAAATAGCCCATGATATGTACATTAGGGTGGTCCTTATATAACAAATTGTTAAGCACCCGTTTTTTTTGTTCCTTTGCGTCTAAAAATAGTTCCATTATTTTTCATTTTTGCAACAACAATAACACATGTTGCGAGGAACTTAAAGTTTACACAGAGGCAATGAAATTAAATGAGCCTTCTACAATAGTTTTCTAACCCTCAACCACCAAAATTACCCAAAACTATTTTTCAATTAAATTTAAATTAATTACCTTTCCAACGGTAGTTCACACTTGAGTTAAGTGTTTGAGATATGAACTTTAGTAAAAATCTATTTTCAACAATTTAACCGATTTTTGTCAACTTAGTCCACCCTGCAACTCCGTCAAAAATCACGTAAAACTTTTTTCCTCCAAATAAAGTTTTTAAGTTCTGTCAGTGATGCTCCATGCAAGATTTCACCCAAATCGGAGATGGTCATTTGGTACGTTCAAAATGGAATTGCTGTTTTATTTTTTTTTTCTAATAGATAATTTGTTTAATTTCTAGCTCAACGCGACACGTGTTGTTCAATTTTCTTGAAACTTTTTTTTATACATTTTTAATATATAAAAAAATGGTGCTCAAGAAAACAAACAATTTTTTTCTCTATGCAAATAACGACCAGTCTAATGTACATATTTTAAAAGTTTTATCTTTTATCTTACCACAACTATTTTTAAAATGGTTAAAAAATTGCTGAAATTTTGATTGTTTACCCCTTCAATGCTCACGCCCAAAACCAATTGAATTTGGTTTTTGAAATTTTTAGCATAAATTTTGTATTAATATTAGACTGAAAACTCTGAAGTTAAAAAAAAATTCAAAGGATTAGGGTGTGGCGAAGCATACGATCATAAACGTATAAAGGGTATGTATATCTATAGTAATGAAACTCATTTTCTGCTTGTTTGTTTGTTTGTTTGTTTGTTTGTTTGGCCTTTATACAAATCTAAACGGTTCAACGGATTTCGCTCAAACTAAGTACACATATTAAGTTTATCCCAACTTAAAATGTTACATACTTAGATTTTGCCACGCCCCCTCTGAAATTTTTCAACTAACGGCAATTTTGTTATTACAAAACTTTTTACCATCGGAGATGTTTGTGTATTTAATTTTAAAAATTTTTTGTTATTTTGACATCAAAAACATTGACATATCTTGAAAATTGGAGAAATTTTCAGTACAACGACTTTTTCATAAAACATCGTTGCCTAAGAATGAGAAAAAAACGACATGAAAATCAAAGATTGGTTTTTCGATGCAAATATCTCCGCTGTCCATTAATATATTTCATTCAAATTTTTTTTTGTTCAAAAGTTCAATAAAATCACTTCACAAAAATAGGTTGAACTGTACCGTTAAGTTAGTGTATATATGTTTTATGATTATGTCAAAAAAGGTCCAAAATATTGACTTTTTACTCAAAAAATGACTCAAAAATTGTTGTTGTTGTAAAAAGGAAATCAATTAAAAATTTCACATCTGGCTATCTTTCATATAACATAGCATTTATTTGCAAAAATTCTTCCAGCTAAGCGCAAAAATTATTTTACTGTTTTTGTCATAAAAACAATTTTTTTCGCGAAATTTATTTTTTCCAAAATGTTGTTTTATATTTTTTTACAAAAAAGTCAAGTCTCCAAAATAGTTTATGTTAAAAATTACCCCAATATCTCTTTCCAATCAAAAGTTGTGGCTAAAAATCTATTTTTTCATACCAGACTATTAATAAAATTGACATTGTTTTAAAATTCTCTATATAGTTTGAACGTCCTCCCCCATTTATCAAAGAATGCAGTTGTGTGTCTAGAGTAATTACGAACATTTTGAATTATATGAAATCTTCCTTATAAGTAATCTACTTAGTTTTTTTCCTCCCCACCCCCCGCTCCACTCCTGTTAAGTTTGTTTTGCTGTGATTTGCCATTTTTCTCACTATTGTTTCACCGTTATCACTCAGTTCTTTATCAATGGTACTTTAAATGTTCTATATATATCACTGTATCATCGAAAAGATGACTGTGAATAAGAATGCTGTAAAAGTTAATCTTTTCATGTTTAATGTGTTATTTGAACTATATTTTTGAAAGCCAAATTTCCACGCTAATTAAATGAACCGACGTATAAAAGACAGCGAAATTTTGACATTTAAACTCTCCAATCATGGTTGTAAGCTTGGCTGCATTCAACAAATTTTTCGGTTCAATTGCGTACTTACCGAAAGTATGCTGAAAAGTATGCTGGAAAATATTACAAATTGGAAATAAGAACTGCATTACCGACACTATTCCAATATATTAGAAAAGTCGGTAACTGTTATCCAATTAAGTTCTTTTCGCACACAGCGTAAACTTGCAGCAAATAACATAATGGCAATTCTTGCACTGTTCTTGCAGATTTTTCTGCTAGATTTATGTCGATCTGTTAACACCGATAATATTGCTACAGGTTGCTGTATATACTATAAAAAAAATTAAAAAGCGACTGCTTTTTTAACTTACACCTTTTTGCTAATTTACATTAAAAAACGACTGTACAATTTTTCGTATAAAATAGGAATTCAGAAGATTTAAGAAATTGCATCAACTATCAGACTCAATTTATATTAATTTTTTATTTAGAGACAATCCAATTGTTATTTTCCAACTGGAAAAACTACTAAAAAATTTTAGGAAGATTTTTATAAATTTGATTTTCATTAGCGAAGTGCAGTTTATAACTGAAAAACAGTTTTTGATTGTGAAAAAACAGTGATAAAATTATTTCTTCGTTAAAAAAGCTTGGTAAATTTTTTAAATAATATTTTTATAGTGGTCTCAAACTTAAATTTAACACATTTTAACAAAATTCTAAAATTTACAAAAACATTTAATCGAAAAGTGTATATTAAAATTCTTATATAAATGACTCTCGAGTAACACCGGGTATATCAGCTAGTAGAGAAATAAAATAAAAAACCTAAGCAAATTACAAAAATGATAACTGGAAAATTCTCATTTCGAAGCGTAGGAGTTCAACTTTAACCTAATGCACTTTTTTAATTATATTTTATTCTTTTTTAAATTTATAAAACAAAATAGCTCACCTGAGTGACATTTTTCACTTTTCTTTGAAATACTTCACAAACAGGCGTGAAAAAATAATCAAAAATGCTATAAATGTAAATTTTAGAAATTGTTTTTGAAAAAAACATACTCTTGGTTTTCTCACACTGTTAGAAGAAAAAGCTGTACAGTGGCTGTGGATTTTCGAAGAATTTTTGAAAAATTCTTTCATCGCGTATAAAAATACCTCATGCGTTGTCATTAATTGGACCAATGAAAGCGTAATTTCTTATTTGTTCACAAATTATAACTCGGTCAATTTTCATACGATTTTAAAAAATGAACATTAATGTTTTTCATAGTACTTTAATATTAAATAAAATGTAGAGAGAATAATAACGTTTTTAGTATTTTTAAAAAAATTGGCAGTAAATAATCGTCAAAGTCAAAAAACTTAGGAAAACAGGTCAGGTTTGTTCGATTATAATCCAAAAATTCTTATTTCAGTACTTAAGATATGTTCATTAGGGTGGTAATTATTTAAGAAATTGTTAAGCATCCGGTTTTTTGTTCCTTTGCGTCTAAAAATAATTCCATAATTTTTTTTTATTAATTAGAGGCAATCCAACTAGTTCGGCATTATACAATAGTTTTCTCACCTGCAACAACCAAAATTTCCAAAAATTATTTTTGAACTAAATTTTTGAACTAAAAATTACAAATTTCAATTACCTTTCCAAAATAAAGTACCTAAAAATAAGTTTTTTACGGTAAAATTAAATTTTTAAGGGAATTTGAACAATTAAGTATAGTTTCGTTTTATACTCGACCAGATCTACAACCTATTCTATCTCACTTCAAAAGTATATGCCATTTGTTTTTCTGTAGCACCGTGTAATGATTATTTAAAGGAGCGGCATAACGTGACCGTTGCGTGACAAAAGCGATAATCATTAGAAAAAAAGAAGCGGTGTGGGTCTTTAGATAATGTGCTTTTGCGGTGATGGTAAAGCAAATATATTAAAGGAGGATGCATAGAGTTTGTCTGATTAAATTGAGTTTGCTTGTGAATGTAAGTGTGAGTTTGTTTGTGCTAGTTCGAGCAAAATTGTTTTCACGTGGCGGCGTTGAATGCGGGGAATATTTAAAGTATGTGTGTGTGTGTGTGCGTGCCTTGTATGTGTGTGGGTGTTTAAATTATGTTTACTCGTAACAGCAACTAATTTAATAATTATTTTGCTTGTATCAAATTTGCACTGGATTTAATAATTAGTAATAGCGTAACAGTTTTTTTTTCGAAAAACAAAACAAAAAACAACCAAAAATAAAAAGCAAAAACATTGTTTCTGGCTTTGCAAGGCTTGCAATTCTACGCATACACACGTTCAAATATAAGTAATTATATACTAAGTTGTACAATAACATCAGTTTAAAAATGGCTCCCAGCGATTTTTGATTTAGCTAGGTAATTGAGTTGCTTATCGGTATTTTTTTACTGTCACTTTGACAGCTGCATTGTTTTTCCTAATCGTTGTTTTAGTTTTTAGTTCAAAATATTTAAGAGCCTGCAGCTAGGTTTAATATTTAACTTTGGTAAAGTCCAGTTATATTGAGTGTTAGGGTATTTGCAATACTAAATGTTTAACAACAAAAAATGGACATCTTTTCCTAGGTAACACTTAAAAGGTATTACGAGAGGAATTCAGGAACACCGGAAGATATTTTAACGTGGGCGTTATAAGTTATAGATAGTCAAACTTGTATTTTTGCTATATTTTACCTAAGAAACTTATCAACTTATATCTTATCAACTCTGGAATCGCATATTTTTCAGACGAAAATAAAAATATTATTAATGCCATTCTGAGTGAAAACTATATGTTTCTTCCTCAAATTTTTATGAACTTTTTTGTGTTCAATAGGCCTAAAAATTTTCTTGAAAGCCTATCTCCGATTCTCCAAAAAAAGTTCTTCCTTACGGATGTTTATAACTTTGGTGTCCAAATTTTTAATTTTTACTATTCCAAATTTCTTTCCCAATTGTTTCACTTTTTAAATGACTAGCAAAAACCAAACTTTTTCATAAAACATATCTAAATATTGATAAACTTATTAATAACTACCCACCGGGAAAATGAGAATTAATTCGTAAAAAATCAGGAATTGAATGGATTCTTGTGATGCATTTGAGAATGTATTCCAAAGAATATATAAATTTAAAGCAAAACCTATGAATTGGAATCAATAACCAAAAAATTTATTGATTCGTTTTTATTGCTGCAGGAATCCATTATGAAGTATATAACAATTTATAATAAAGTAAATGTTGTTAGATTCCTTGCTTGCTTTTATGGTAAGTGAAAAACGAATTGATTCTGAAAAAAATTCTGCTATAAGCGAAAAGAGAATCAATCTGTTATGATTTGTATTTTCTGTTTGTTGTTGATGTTTTTTTTTTGTCAGATATTTTTGAAAAACGATTGTTCTTTTGTTTTCCTTTCACGCGTTTCTTAAAAATTTTACTTTCTGTTTGATTTGTCAGCGTTGAAGGAACAAACTGCTTCAGAAGGCTGGAAAATTTTAATAATGTATTGTTTGGTAAGTTATAAAAAACCACTGCTCTTTACTTGTTTGATTCATTTCTTAATGTTTTTTTAAATGCAGAGTGCATTTGCAAGGAAGAATACGACCAGGAACAGTCCCAAAAAGATATAAAGGAAGCTATACGCAAGTCAAAATGTAAATACTATAAGGATACATTCAAAGCAAAACGGAAGGAACATCAATATTTTTGCAATAAATGTGGTATTATTATAATTTAAATCTCGTCTGTCTAAATATTGGTGGTTGGAATTAGTTTTAAAGGTTTTCTAAGAGATGGCGTAACTATCAATAGATCGCATCGGGCACACCTGTGACTATATTCATTTCAAAGCACATTGTCTAAGCTTCATTTTTCAGTATGTGTCATTCCACTGAAGTGTAAACAACATATATTTTTTTCTCTGTGAACATGTCGGCTTTCGTTCCAACAAAACGCAATTTGCGGGAAGGTTTACTTTTGTGCTTCCATTTGAAGAAAAAAGCGGTTGAAGCACAACGCACGCTTACTGAGGCTTACGGGGACTATGCTCCATCGATTTCTACTTGTGAGTACTGGTTCCGTCGGTTTAAAAGTGGTGATTTTGATACGGAAGACAAAGAGCGTCCGGGCCAGTCGAAAAAGTTTGAAGATGAGGATTTGGAGGCTTTGCTCGATGAAGACCCGTGTCAAACCTTTCAAGAATTGTCAGAATCATTGGGAGTCGACTTATCAACGGTCGGCAAACGCTTGAAGGCCATGGGAATGATTCAAAAGCAAGGAAATTGGGTGCCGTACCAGTTGAAGCCGAGAGACGTTGAGCGATTTTACATGTGCGAACAACTGCTTCAACGGCATAAAAGGAAGAGTTTTTTGCATCGTATTGTCACTGGCGATGAAAAGTGGATCCATTACGATAATCTTAAGCGAAAAAAATCGTGGGGACCACCCGGCCATGCATCAACATCGAGGGCCAAGCCGAATATTCATGGCGCCAAGCTTATGCTGTGTATTTGGTGGGATCAGAAGGGTGTCGTGTACTATGAGCTGCTAAAACCTAACGAAACCATCACTGGGAAACGCTACCAACAACAATTGATGCAATTGAGCCGAGCATTAAAGGTTAAACGGCCGGAATATGCCAAAAGACACGACAAAGTGGTTTTTCAACATGACAACGCACGGCCACATGTTGCAAGAACCGTCAAGGAAACGTTGGAGGCGCTGAATTGGAATGTGCTACCCCACCCACCTTATAGCCCAGACATAGCCCCTTCCGACTACCACCTATTCAGATCGATGACGCATGGCTTGGCTGAGCAGCGCTTCACTTCTTACGAGGATACCAAAAAATGGGTCGATTCGTGGATTGCCTCAAAAGACGAATCGTTCTTTCGGCGCGGAATCCATATGCTGCCAGAAAGATGGGAAAATGTTGTGGCTAACGATGGACAATACTTTGAATAATATACATTGTACCGTTGTTTCTAAATAAATGCTCAAAAACCGAAAAAAAAACCTTTAAAATTAATTCCAACCCCCATATTATTTATTCTTTCAAATTACCTAATAATTATCTCTATTAATTTGAACTATTATAATAACATTTTTTATTAATTGTTCAAAAAAGAATAAAAGATTTTCAATTCTGCCATACAAACCTATGCATTATGGAATTCATTCATGTATATCTATTCCAAAAGGGCTTCTTAGCGATTCATACTTTTCTCATATTCAAAAAATTCATACTTTTTTCATTTAAAAGTATCCATTTTATAAGCGAATAAAAGAATCGATTTCAGCAGAGATTCAAGTGGAACGCAGAAAAGAATGTACTACTTATTGTAGGACATCACAATGTTAAAAATAATCAATTCTAGAATCAATAATTGGAAAAGTGAATTGATTCTTTTTTCATACACAATTGATTCTTTTTTCCCGGTGGGTACCTAGTCTCATTTAAGTTTATTTCCATTATATTCAATTTTATTACACCACAATCAAAAACAAAAACTTAAACAACAAATTAACAAAGAACCATTTATTAAAATAAGAGATAAAAAACAGTTGGTAATAAAATGATGAATTTATAAATATATAATAAGCTTGTGGGTATGTATATACATATACTTTTCCATTCAAGACGTGAAAATAAATTATTAATAAGCGTGGTTTTACATTAGAAAACTACCACATTAGTTTTGTTTTTTACTTTTTAATTGGGTCAGCTTAAATCTTCCACTGTTTTGAGGGCAATTAGGCCCTAACATATTATTTATATTATTCATACTATAAATCCATGCGTTTTGAATAAATATCTAAAAAAAACACCAATAAGAAAGTCCAACAAATAAAATAATTACACATTGTACCAACGCACAATGTGTCTTTTTCAATTTTGGCGTGCCAAAATACGCAAAAATAAAATGTTGAATTTTTTTAAAAAAGACTTATTTCCCTAGATAAATATATTTATGTAATTACAAAAAATATCGAAAAGTCAAAATACGCTTGCATTTTTTTAAATTTCTGAAAGTAAGACCTTTAAATAAACGGAGATAAAATTATTGCAACGCTCTAGAAGTAGAAGTAAGAAGTAAGTCAAATTTAACTAACCATAACTTTTGATATAGATAATATTTTGCAAAATTTTTTTCTTTTTAAAGATTTGGTTAAATTATGATTAAATCTTATAAAAAAAAGTTTCAAAGTTTACGAAAATAATATAAAAAAAATTTAAAAAAGGCTTTTTTCACAAAATTTTATTTATGGTCATATTTAGTAAAATAAATCTGAAGTATTTATCGGGCATTGAAGGGTACTGAAGAATTTAACCTGGAGAATATAATGAAAATAACATTTAGTGTATTAGCTTTTAATTTAAAAAAAAACCATTGCGAAAAGTTGCGAAAGTAAAAGATATCATCATAATGCAACTGAAACTTTTCATTCCTGTGCTTAATTCACATAACACTTATTAAGATAATTTCTGTAATTGTAAACTCATGAAGTTAATTTTTGAAATTATTATTAACACAAAGAAATTGTGCAAATAAAATTAATTTCAACGTTGTTAAATTTAATGAACCAGATATATGCCGACTTTATGGTTTTTAACTTCTTAGGTCTCTTTATTGCAAGCTAAGTAGTCAAAATTAAAAAATTTATGGATAGGTAATAATGATAGTCAAATTTATAAATGTTCCAAATTTCGATCTTCTACGTTTTGCACTTTCCATGCAACGACTTATTTTATGTTTAACTTATTTCCTTGCTTTAAAAATTGTGGGCAACAACAAAGCATACACACGTTTTAAAAATGCATAGTAAGCAAACAAGCTAGCACAAATACGTACTGTTGTCTCTATTAAACATTCAAAAGCCAAACTTTAACAAAATAAAATATATATTGAAAGTACTTATAAATTTGTAGCAATAAGTTTTAAGTAAATCCTTTACTGTAACGCACATTTTCGATGCGAAGTTAACGCGAAGCTAAAGGCTTCATCAGAAATCTTTGTGATACGCCGCGCAAGCGCGCACTAGCACAAACAGAATCAAGCTGATAATATATCAGCAAAAATCTTAAAACAACTTCAGTAACCATGCTTTGTTAGTGGAAGACTTCCAACAGACTGTTGGACTCCATAATAATAACATAAGCATAAAGACTTAAGTAAAGCAAAAATACAACAACAAATGTGAAAATATGAAATGGAAGAAAAACTGAGAAATGGATACTTAAAATCTCTTCGCCTCTGTGGTGCAGTGCGCTAGTGCGCGCTTGCACGGGTATCACAAAGATTTCTGATAAAGCCTTTAGCAGGGCCGAAATTGCATTAAAATCAGCTAGTGATTTTTTCCTTTTCATATTGAAAAAAACGTTGTTGTTGTTTCTTTGGAAAAGATTCGTTAAAAGAATTAAATGCTCTAACTTTGATCTAAAGCTCAATAAACGATTTTAAACTATCAAACATTTAGAATTTGTATTGAAATCATATAAAATCAACATAATAAGTAATAATTATATTAAATAATTTTATCTTTTCTGAAGTTTATAGTGAAAACACCTTCAGAGAAAAATAAAGATCACTTACGTATCGCTACCATAACAGTTCACAACAGTTGACGCCACTAAATGCGGCCAATGTGTGTGGGACACGCTGTCTATATTGTTTTCTTTTGTTTGACATTCGATGGTCGCAACACAAATTGTCACTCCCACCTTTTAGTTTTTCGTATCACACTTTACTTATAAAATGAAACAGAAAACAAAAGCCCGAGGAATCAGCTGATTTAAGCGGAATTGTCTCAAAAGCATGACTGGAGTAAGAAGAGCTAATAAATCAAAACAAAGCAGTTATTTACATTTTTTGAGAGAAAACATAAGTTTATTTTTTTCCAAACAGCTGATATAACAAAAGTTTTGAATAACTTTGCACTTTTTAACAGATAATTTATACTTTGGAAAAAAATTAATTTTAAAAAAGAGTGCAAGCAATCTATTTTTAATTTTTTCGAATCGTCGAAAATTACTAAAAAACAACATACTTTAAATTTCAACCACTGACTGGTTGTAAAGAAAACATTATAACATTAATTAGAAATGAATTTCATGCAATTTACACAACAAACTTGAAGGTTTTTTCAGAAATAGAGAAATGAACCGAAAATGAAATCTCAGGAGAGATGTTTTTTATTTTATTTTTTAGATTCTACACCTTCAATAAATGAAACAGTAGTGAATTAAAAAACAGATTAAATTATTTCAAGGAGCGGATAAGCTAGGTAATTTCTTATTTTTTTCTTAAAATTAAATGTCTCATCAACAGGCGGGAGATGTTGGCGGAAGTTTATACATATATGGATTATAAGAAGATAATCTCGGGACTCGTGTCTCGTATATCTTTCATTGTTCCTTTTAGTTCCTTACTTTTTAGGTTTAACTGAAGTTAAAAATACTTGAAAATTAAGAGTTAATTCCTTGCAGTTGTTGTGAGCGAACGAACAACTATTTTATAATTTTCGCTCTTATGATCATTAGATAATATAGTCCATTCGTATTTACAAAAAAAAATGGAAACTAAAAATTTTTAACATGATCTAAACTTTAGATTCTATCCCCAGTGGGAAAATCCATTTTTACATAATGCATTATTCCACACTCATTTTTCATCCGCGGGGTATGAAAACTTCAATACCAAATGCCCATTAATTTTGCTCAGGCACGATCACCATTATAAGCTTTATTTTGTAATGTATGATATGCATCATACGTGCTAACGTGACCCTTTACTAAGAAATGTACGCTCGACGAAGCTTAGCCGACGCATTTTCTTTCTTTCTGAATAAATGACCATCTATATAAATAAAAATCAAATGTCGTTCGTTGGTAATTGCATCAGTTGAGAACGGCTGAACCGATTTGGATAATTTTTTTTTTAAATGTTCGTAATAGTCCAACTTAGGTTTTTACGGAAAGAAAAATTGACCACGCCCACTTTGCGCCCACTTTTTTTTATTTATCTAAAATCGGAAAACGGCTGGACCGATTTGGATAATTTTTTTTTTAATGTTCATAGTAATCCAATTTAAGTTTTGTCGGAAAAAAATTGACCACGCCCACTTTTGCGCCCACTTTTTTCAATTTATCTAAAATCGGAAAACGGCTGGACCGATTTGGATAATTTTTTTTCAAATGTTCGTAGTAATCCAATTTAAGTGTTTACTGAAAGAAAAATTGACCGCGCCCACTTTTGCGCCCACTGTTTTGATATCTATATATATAAAATTAAATGGCAAAACTTCCTGTTCGCATACTCCTCCTAGACGGCTTGCCCGATTTCAATGAAATTTTCAGGGGTGATTGGGGTCTGTGTGGAGGGTGCACATAAGAAATTGCATGTGTGTATCTTTGCAGGTTTTGTACCACACCCCCTTTTGTCGCCCACAAATCAATAAAAATGCTGTATTTAAGACGGTTTTGGTCGTATGAAATTAACATTTGGTAAATAAGTTCGTATGATAACTATAATTAACCTTGAAAAAATGGGCGTGGTCACAATTCATCTAAGCCTACTTTAAAGAAAATATCAAAATACTTCGAAACCATTGGTCCGATTGAGCTCAAATTTTGTAAGTACGCTTTGCTTTGAGTACGAGATGGTTTAAAGGGCAATGCCACACCCCCTTTTACCTCCCACATATAAATAAAAAATTGTTGTTATCGAATAGCTTTAGTTAGAGTTATGGGTCGCACAGCTTAGAAATTCGGTATTCGACCACAATTTAGACGTACCGTTTCTGTGATGAAATTTTATGGGAGAGGACAAGGGGGAGGGGCACCTCCGATACAACCCAAATTTGTGATATCGAAAAGCTTTGAAGTTATAGGAATTCATCTTTGGAATTCCGTTTTTGACCTCAATTTACACATGCAGTTTCAATGGTTTTATTTTATGGGCGTTGGACAGGGAGGCGTGACATCTCCCTTACAACCCAAATTTGCAATATCGTATTGCTTTGAAGTTATAGGTTGACAGCGTAAGAATTCGGTATTCGACCTAAATTTATACATGCATTTTCAATACTTACATTTTGTCGTCGTAGGGCAAAGGGGAGTGGCACTTCCCATACAACCCAACTTTGTGCTATCAAATAGTTTTAGAGTTATTAGTCGTACAACGCCGAAATTCAGTATTCGACCTCAATATACACATGCAGTTTCATTGATTCAATCTATGTTCATTAGTAAGAGGGGCGTGGCACCTCCCATTTAACGTAAATTTGCGATATTGAATATCAGCGTCAGAATTCAGTATTCGGCCCCAATTTATACATGCAGTTTCATTAATTACATTTTATGGGCGTACGAAAAGGGGGCGTGAAACCTCCTATTTAACCCAAATTTAACCCAAATTAGAGATATCAAATAGCATTGGGGTTATAGGTCTCACAGCTTTGGAATTCAGTATTGGACCTCAATGTACACATGCAGTTTCATTGATTACATTTTATGAGCGTTGATCAAGGGGGAGTGGCACCTCCCATACAACGAAAATTTGTGATATCGAATAGCTTTGTAGTTCAAGGTCGCACAGCGTCGGAACTCAGTATTCGACCAAAAATTTACGCTTGCAGATTTACTGATAAAATTTTTTAGAGTTTGTCGGGAGGGCGTGACACCTCCAATTTAACCCAAATTTGCGATATCGAATAGATTTGGAGTTATAGGTAACTCAGCCTCAAAATTCAGTATTCGACCTCAATGTACTCATGCAGTTTCATTGCTAAAATTTTATGGGCGTAGGGAAAAGTAGAGTGGCACCTCCCATACAATCAAAATTTGTGCTATCGAATAGTTTTGGAGTTATATGTCGCACAGTTTTGGAATTCGGTATTCGACCTCCATGTAGACATCCAGTTTAATTGATTACATTCTATTAGCGGTGATGAAGAGAGAGTGGCACTTCCTATACAACCCAAATTTGTTATATCGAATAGCTTTGTGGATATAGGTCGCACAGTCTCAGAATTCAGTATTTGACCTCAATTTAGACATGATGTTTAACTGATAACATTTTATGGGCGTTTGAATAGGGAGAGTGGCAGCAACGCGCCGGGTTTCAGCTAGTAGTAAATAAAACCAATAAATGAATTATTGAAAGAAATTTTTGTGTTTATTATTAGAAAAATTATAAAATTATTATTATAAAACTATAAAAAATTCACATTGACAAACAGAGATAACAGAGATAGAAAACAAATTACAAAATACAACCCAGTGGGAAAAATCGTAATCATGCTTACTAAATAATGCATGATTTCCTTTAGCTAATAAAGACAAGAATAGAATCATACGAAAGATTTTTGGTACATTTAGAAAACCTTAAAATAATGATTTAAAAACAAAAAGGAATCGTCTGCTGATCTCCGGTGCGGAAACATGAAATTTTGGGTAAATATGATATCCTCTTAGCTCATACTGTAATCAATGTCTTTAAATTTTATTTAAATTTTTTACATTATTAAATTTAAAAAAATGAAGTTAAGGACTAATGGATGCTCATTTATTTTTATTGAGAATATTTAGTAATAAATGTGTAAATAAATAAGTTAAAACTTATTTATTATCTTCTAATAAATCATGTATTTAGATCCGTCCCCTTACGCTTACCTTATTTTTCAAGCGAAAACGTGAGTAGTGCTTACATTTTTTATCATGGGTATGACTAGAATAGAGTATGTACATTCGGGATATAAATATCTTACCGATATCTTACATTTTCATGCATATATGCTACTTATAAAATAAAGTGCATAAGCATTGAAGCCCTAACGATTCCGATTTTCGGAAGAACATTCCCTGCACTTTATTTTAGTAAAGAAAAACGTAAGTACGTATGATGCTTTTTAAACTTAACAGAAGGAAGCTTTCTAGAGGCGGCCATGTCTTTGTAAAAGTAATGGGGATTCGGAAGGGACGTTTGCATGCCTCGCGAATGAAAAGAAAGTAGGCTATAAGGCATTCCAGAAGGATAGTTTTTGCCACTGGGAAAGTAAACAATAACAACCAATACAAACGCAGAGCAATGCAAAATTACACATTTTAAAATTTAGTAGTGTTATTTGTTTTTATATTTTGATATTTTGATATTTTTTGATTTCGTATTTGTATTATTTGATATTTTATTGTTCTACTATATTAACACACAATGTTTCCGAACAAGCAATCAGCAGACATTTGAGATTTTTTTCAATAACTTATGTCATTGTACTTTTTGCTAAGCTTGACCTCTTTTAAGCAGTAGGCCGTTAATCCCGTTACAGGAATGATAATAACTATTGTAAGAGTCTTTCAAGCTAGTTTCGGGTAATTGTAACTCCCTTTTTCTTCTTCTCTCTCGAGCTTGTAAAATGTGTAAAGAAACGCTTTCAAGCAACTTCAAGTTACTTGAATCGAGTACGGAAACAGACCTAATAAAAGTGAACGTAAATTGCTTCCGGAAAATATTTTATGTTTACCATGAAATAAAAACACATTTCTTATAAAAATTAACTTCTTTGCTATAAACAGGTTTGTTTGTTTGTGTCAAATAAAATTATGTTTGTGTCAAATATATTTTTTTTCTGCGTGTATAAAAAACTTGCACATAAAACAAAACAGTTCGGACTTTCGACTAGAGATGGGGACGAGCAAAATTTGGGGCAACATGGGGCAGGCACGAGCACGACGAACTTGCACGCATGAACATGAACACGAAATTGATTTTTCGTACTTGAACGAAAACGCACGAGCACGCAAGACAAAGCACGAAAATGCACGAACACGCACGAAAAAGCACGATTTAGAACTTTGCAAAGTAGCTATGAAAATAATACACTCTTTTTTTTAAAGTCATGTTTCAACTTAAAAATATTGCAATTATTACAGCATTAGAATGTTTTTTTATCATTTTTATTAGTTTTTTAAATAGTTGCTAAAGTGAAAGTAGTACAATTTTACTGCACGAACACGGAAAAGCACGCACGACTTTGCTTTTCTTAAGCACGAGCACGTATGAAGTTATTTTTTAGGCACTTGCACGGCGTGTCATGGAAAAATCACGAGACGCGCCCGTCTCTATTTTGACCCTTACATCTCGAAAAATATTAAAAATACGGAAAAAACGATAGCGAATTTGCAGAACTTTTACAATTTTTACTTAGAATACAAAAAAAAATTTTAAAAATTTGATACTTTGCATATTATTATTTCGAGCTCAAACGATCGTTCGTGCCACTGTTCGTGCCATATTTACATGTAAATATAATTTTTTTTTTCTTCCCTACCTGAATCCGTTAATCGAAATCTGTAATTTTTAAACAGGTGAAAATTTTGTCGAACAATGTAAAAATATTAAGCAATGAAACACAATATCATGTGACCTAATTTCAACAAATAGTGCTGTCAATTCTAAAGTGAAAATCTTTAAAAAATATTAATTTACTGAGAAGTTATTCAAAACTGTCATATTGGTGAAAATATAAAACTAGATCTAAGTATTAAAAAAAGTTAATTATTTGGACATAAATATTTATAGCTTTTTTGACTCGGTGTTTTGTCTATGAATTCGTTATAATTTATTTTTTTTAATCATTTTAATTTAAATAGATATCGTGGACTTGTTTATGTATTTTTTTTTTCCAATAGTTTTTTGATATGAATATTAAGCAAATTTCTTGACCAAATTTATTCATTTATTAAAAACTTTTGAGCATTTTCGATCCTTTTGATAGTTTCTGTATTTAAAAATGAGTGGCCACTTTCTTTTTAAAGATAACTTATTCATTTTTATAGCACATACTTTATCTTTTTAGAGATAAGAAACTTATTGCAGTTTCTTAACGAACATCATTACATACAAACTTTATTACAATTCAACACCTCGCCTGATGGATGTCTTGACTTGGCTCTAACATGATTTGGCAGCACTTCCACTAACTATCACTTTTATTTATATTGACAAGTATCAGTGCAATAGTGCTTCAACTTGTTGTTGCTATGTCTCGTTTTCATCCAACCAACAGACAGACAGACAGACGAACTATTGATCAATTGGAAAACCGCAGAAACATGTTGATCGCGTGCTGCTGCTGCACGTTTTCTAACATGAGTAAAATTGCACCAAACATGATATCGGCTGCATGGTATTTATTCATAGTATTTCACTTTTATGTACATTTGTTTGAGTTATTTCCTCGCTTGTCTACGGTACACAATATTTTTTTCACATATGTAATTGTATGCTGCTCACGTAATTTTTTGGATTCTTTTTTTGTATAAGTTTTATTGCCGTTTTGTTGTTTTATAGGAGTTTATAACAACTACATACGTGTGGAAGTGGGTGCTGGTGGAGAGGATGGGGGACAGAATACGAGGTAGGTCAAAAACCAGTTACATCTTCTTCTAACGTTGCTATACTTGTTGGAACATTCGGCATGACTGCTAGTTTTACGACTTTGATATTTTATAAGCACTCTACTTCGGTTAGATGGTAGATTTTGGCGGTGCCTGAGGCTTAAAGCATAATTTTTTTTTATGTATATACACACAATTTTTTTTTTCCTTTTTTTTCCTAAACTCTTGAAATTCTAGGTAAGGAGATGTTTTAAATTTGTGGTATCTACTTGCAGAAGATTATAATCAACCTACATATATATTCTGACTCAAGCTCAATTACCCTATATTTCGCATTATAAATTGGCATGCAGCTCTTTATGTATTGCTTACAGCAACTTATAGAAGCTTAACAATCCATCAACAGGCCTTTGAAACTTGTTCTTTACGACAGTTTAGAGTGAATTTGCATTTTTTATGTGAATGTTTTTGGTTTTGTCTTTTTGGGTGCAGTTTTATAACTGAGGGTGACAACAATAACAATAAAACAAAACCAAAAAAATACGACTACCTACAACAAATACTATACATACTATGGCATTTGTACAAAAATGTGTCTTTTGAGTGTTTACAAGCACGTATTTGGCATAAATGTTTGTTATACATGCGTTATTAACCTAAATTTACTTCACTTTCGGCCAAGTGAACCTTTGTTAGCTTTTAAATCCAACGGGTTTTTTTTTTGCCAAAAGAACGAACCTACGCCAAAGCTTATATTACTTCTGCTCTCTTAGTCACTTCGTGAATTTTGTTCGACTTTGGAATAAAAGAAACCTTATGGTTATTTTCTTTTCTGTTTAAAGTATCTCATTTTATGTAATAGTATTTGAATGTTTGTTTTAACTTCATATTCAGAGATTGATGCGAAGACTTACCACGTCTTGACATTTTAAAAATGTCCATTATGTTCCTTTAATAAGGTCAATCGTTTTGTTGGAATAATTGAGTCACTGGTTGTTACACATGACAGAAAAATCCGCAAATGCTAGTACGTATTAAGTCGTCTCTGGTTAAAAAAAGTTAGCAATCTATTTATGAACTGAATTGTTAAATAAAGTACTTACTTAGTTGGCGCTACAACCGCATGTCGGTCTTGGCCTCATCTGTCTGCAAGAATTTGAGCCAGCCATTTCTGTCGCTAGCTTGCTGGCTCCAGTTGGAAATTCCAAGCTTCCTCAGGTTGTCCTCTACTTGGTCTTTCCAACGAAGATACGGTCGTCCTCTTCTGCGTTGACCACCGCTGGGTACCAAATCGAATATTTTCTTCACTGGAGCATCATCTTTCATGCTCCGAACATGACCTAGCCAGCGAAGCCGCTCGATTTCAATACGCTTGACTATGTCGATGTCAGCGTACAGCTACAGTTCATCATTCCACCGTATTTGGTACTCGCCGTTGATGCAGATTTGTCTGTAGATCTTACGAAGAATCTTTCTCTCGAATGCTCCTAAAGTCTTTTCATCTGAACTGCTCAGCGTTCAGGTTTGTGATACATAAAGTAGGACGGGCATGATGAGCGATTTATAGAGCGTGCTTTTCGTTCATCTAGAGAGGGCTCTGCTTCTCAATTGCCTACTGAGCCCAAATTAACAGCTGTTGGCAAGCGTTATTATTCGTTTGATATCAATGCTGATGTCATTAGTGGAGTTTATGCTGGATCCTAGATAGACGAAGTCCTTCACAACCTCGAAGGAGGTATTGTCAACTGTAACGTGGGTTCCAAGACGCTGGGACTGTTTGTGTGTTGACACCAAGTATTTCGTCTTATCTGCATTCACTGCTAGACCCATTTAACTTGACTCTCTCTTTCTAATCTGGAGAATGCTGCACTGACTTCGCGCGTATTATAGACTATAGTACTTCAAAGGTTAAAATGCATTTCATTTTATGAATTCTCTAACAAAAAAACCAGAGCTATACAAAAGTATGTAGCTTTGAAAAGTTTGAGGGATTTTTTTGAACTTAGACTTACATCGAGTCATGTGATTGAAAAATTATAATAATAAGGTGCACTTGCGTCAAATTACTTTTTGAGACAGTTTTAATAAGTCCTTCCATCGTTTATAATTTATCTTTTATTTCCGACAATTTTTTATGCTAAATGATGCAGGCAAGTATATATAAAGAATGAACTGCAACACAGTGGGCTCAATTTCCACAGCTGCCAAAGAATGATAAGAATCTGATAAGACTGTTAGTTGTTAGCTACATGTGAATTATAAAAATTCATATACATAAAAATAAAAAATTGTAGAACCAACGTTGCGTTCGTCAAAATCCTTTTCTAAATCAACAAGGAGAACAGTTTATAATAACTTGAATTTAATCAAAATTTTGCTAAGTTATTATAAACTGCAAAAGCAAATTTCTACTTAATTCAAGCAAATATTTGCTAAGTTGTTATAAATTGGAATAGCAAATTTTATTAGTTTTTGCTGAAATCAAGCATATTTTTGAAGTGAAATAATTACTAAAATTAAATAAAATTGAAAAATTACCACTATCCGGAGACTTGAACCTCGGCCGCGAGAGTCTAAGTGCATGGGCTTATCCATACGGCCTTCGCAGTTGTTAACTAATTCTCACCTAATTTTCTTCATTAAGAGTAAACGTGTACTCGTGTGTTTAGAAGAAACTTGCTTGAATTAAGTAAAAATTTGTTGTTTGAGTTTATAATAACTTAGAAAATATTTGTTTGAATTAAGTAGAAATTCGCTTTTACAGTTTATAATAACTTAGCAAAATTTTGCTTACTTTTAATCTTTTTCCTAAAAACATGAGTATTGATTTCAATTTAGCAATCTTTTTCTAAAATCACACCGCAATTGAGCAAGGATTTGCTGATTTGCTTTTAAGCAAAAGATTTACTTTATTTAAGCAAAATTATTATCTTCGTGAATTTAGCGCTAAATTCGAAAGATAATAAAAACAAGCGTAAGAGTGAGTTACATACGAAACCAAATTAAGTACGTTGTGAAATTTAGATAGTAGACTAAAAATTTTCCCGAGAATTTATTTGTAGTAAGTTTGTAACCGACTCATTGTTGCGTAGGAATGAACAAAATTGTATCGTTGGAACGAATAGGGCGTTTCAGCTTTTAAAAGGACGTTGACAGAGCTTCCTTTGAAGAGTTGTGCTGTGCGTTTTAAAAAATATTAAAACCTAAATGATTGAGAGCTGGGCCTACGTGCTTGATGCCGACTTCGAACGGCTCAAGTTCCTAAGAAGCTTTACATGACAGTTTTTTCTCTGCGAAATATTAAACTCTATTGAAAAAAATATGGAGATTCACTCTCGTATGGTACAATATCGAAACTGATATTCTCGCAAGTAACATAGAAATCTCTTGGAAGCTTACTGGAATTTGAAATGGTCAATCCGCGGAAAAAATACCTATTTTCAAGTTGTATTGTATTGTTTTATAGCATTAATAAAAGTCATGTGTTTTTATTTATGTTATAAAAACTCAATTTTTTTTTTAAGAATAATAGAACAAAAAACTTTGCTGTATATTTTAATTACACTAGCGTACAGCTAGAACGTACAATGAATGCCACCAATTCCTAATGTAATATTGGTCGGTGCTTCCGAATATATCATTCTTTTTTTTTTGTCACTCCGTTTTCGAGATATATTATTCCACTGCAGTTTTTTTTTTTAAAAAATAGTTAATTTCACTTAACTCTAGGATGTGCAACTGGGCTTTTCGAGGCCCATTCTGACTTTGAAAAGTCGTCAATTTTTTTTCTTGGCTTTGAGAATAAAGAAGACTATCCTTTCGGAAAAACAAGCCTTATAAAATTTGTTGATTACAACGAAAATAAAGCATGTATCAGCACTATGGACCAGATGCTCAGTTGCTACTCTTTCAAGAGTGGCAAAAACCTGTAAACGGACAAGCATCGTAAATTTCTAAAAGTTTCGACATTAATGTTTATTACTTCTCACATGAAAAATAGGGCAATGAATAGCAATGTTCAAATACCAATTCAATGTTCTTGTCAATAATCATAAAAAAATTATTTATAAATTCATAATTCTAGCTTTATTACAACATACCCTGAATTATATGGAACGGAAAATCTGTAAGTCGTGAGTCTTGTCAATAATCATAAAAAAAATTATTTATAAATTCATAATTCTAGCTTTATTACAACATACCTTGAATTATGTGGAACGGAAAATCTGTGAGTCGTGCAATGCTCAGAAAGGCAAAAAGAGGCGCAAAACATTCTTGTCGTGTAAAAAAAATGCAAAAAGTTCATATGCCTTGAACACGAGACCACGCAGAAAATTTGTCAGTGCCTTGACTACGCTGCTGAATAGTCATCAATCTAGCACAAAAGTTCAACGATCGTTATCTCATTTTTAGTTTTTGTAAATTTGTGTTTAAAAAAATCAGTCAAAATATGAATCAGTCAAAAATTAACTTGTACCATAAAAAAATTTACTTTTTAAGGATTCCTAAATCCCCCCCCCCCTAAGAAACCACTAAAAATGACAGCCACACACACAGATGTAGTGTCTAACAGTACTTCTGCCAAATAGCAGCTTGCGATAGGACATCTAGATAGACGACAATCGTAAGGACAGCTGTCCATGATTTACGGGCCTCGCGAGGCCCAGTAGGGTCACTTACCGCCTCCAAGGGTAATCGCACATCCTAGGGTTAATAGCATATATCTTCAGAATCAACAATCAAACAAGTAATATATTAAATTAAAACAAATAAAATTTCCTACAAACAATGCCTGTTTTTTGAATAAACCGGATAAAGGATTTTTCGTGTCTTTCAGAAAAATTTCCAAAAAAAAAAAAAAACTACAATAATTGCAAATTTTATTTAGAAATCAAAATATATTGTTAGTTTTGATATTTTTCGATTAAAGCCTGTGTTCTTCCGAAAAAAAAGATATTGTTAAGGAAAATTTATTGAGAAAAGGAAAAGTTGTGTTTAATTAAACGAAAGCACACCCAAATTGAGTGATTGTCTATTTATGCATTTCGCACTATTTTATTATCATATAACTACATACGAAGTAAGAGTTGTAGGTAAAATAATTTTTTCCTAATTTTTAGTGTTCATAAGGCATTAGTGTCAAATAAGATGTTTTGAGAGAGAACATAAAAAATACAAATAAACATGCTACAATAAAACCAGGTAGGTTCACGACCGAGAGCGCGACCGCTGCACAGTGTCAAATTTTGCAGTCGTATCTGCACTAAACTTAATATCTTCAAAATTGCTGCAGATAAATCAATGAAATTTTGCACAAACATTTATATAGATGACATGCACCAAATACTTAAAAATCATACAAATCGACTTTTATAAGTTGCTGTATTCTTAAAATATACAAAAAATCAACATAATAAATAACAACGTCAATTAGAAAAAACTTTAATATAATATTATAAATTTCCAATATGTAATTGCAAACTCAAATAGCATTTATTTCGCTAAAATAAAAAGTAATAATAAAATTTTTAAGCTTAGAATAGTCCACTATATGAAAAATAATTGCAGAATTACAGAATATTAATTACACCGATTCAGAACCATTGACTGAACTGCTTAATTAAGTAAGTTTAAGATTATAATTTTGTGTAGCTTTAAGCAGGGAAATGACTTCTTGTGTATTTGGTTTGTGATTTTTCCTACGTGTCAACTTGATATGTAAGGGTCGGATGTAATAAACAGGCTGCTTATTAAGTACGTGTAGGAGTCAAGTCTTGATGTTTTGTGAGTATTATGTTCTCAATATCGCTGTACATCCTTATTACGTGCCTTTTGTGCTTCCTCCGATGCTTGGATACAGCTTATGATGACAATGCTTCCATGATAATTGTTGCATCAGACTTCTTGCATAAGCTATTAAGGAAGTATTCTAAAGTAGGAATTTGAAAAAAAAAAATTCAATTTTTTAATTTTTCGAAAATTTATATTCAAAAATATCTCCTTAAAAGGATTTTTTGATGTATGAATTATTTCAAAAAATATGGCCATTTTAATGTAATCAGTTACATTGCCTGAAATTTAACATAAAAACTTTACACTCGTTTTTTTACGCTACTTTTTCCATCACTGTTGGCATAATATCTCAAGTTCTAATGAGCTGATTACCTTACAATTTTGTGTGGGCCTTTTTATATTCTCACTTTAATCCTTATTTAATTCTATTAACTTTTTTTTTTGTATCATTGAAATATTAATAAACACATAATTTAAAAATGGATAGTTAATAGTCCTTTAATTACTTCAAACTCAATTGGCCCTCAGTGAAACTAAAGTTATAAATTATCAGATTTTTTAAATGTTGAATTTGACTCTTATATAATTCCACAAAATTAATTAAACACTGTTAATTGGTTCTTTTTTATCGACCGTCAAAAGAAGCCCAAAAAAATGCCTCCACACTAGAATACTGCCTTAATTTAGCAAAATCAATAGTTTTTCCAGATCCACCAGAGATATTGCCAGAAATAAGTTAGATAATTCGTTCCAATCGATTTTTCTTTGCGGTTCTATATCCTTATTTTATCCTTATTGCGTGCCTCCTGTGCTTCCTCCGACATTTGTCCAATAAGAATCACACAGCAGCTGATGACAGTGCTTTCATGATAAACCATGATAATTGTTGCATCAAACTTCTTACATAAGCTTTTAATTTAGCAAAATCAATATTTTTCTAGATCCACCGATAAAAAGTGCAATACTTCGCGGTTTTTAAATTCCGGATTCACAATTTTATGTCACATCTCAAAAATTTGCTACAGAGATGCTTGAGATGCCATATGAGAAAGCTTAAAATTTATCTATTAGGCAAAAATATGCAAAAAAATTTTAAGGGTTCTATTAGTATATGTATAACTGTTTATATCTTTCATAGCAAAACTTTCATATCTTACCATATAAAAGAGATTTCGTCTAAAGAAAAAGTTTTACTTTAAAAACACTAACATAAAAGATTAATTTCTTTAGTGCGATATATCAGCAGTTAAATTTCTGTTAATAAACTCTTTATTACTTATTCTATTTTTTAAATCATCAAAATATACCATTAAACAAAAAAGATATTTTACTTTAAAATTGCACACGTTTCTAGAGAGAAAATCGTACTTAACGCGCTTTCTTTTTTTTACATTTCGAGTACCGTGAAAAATTTGTTCTGTCACCTTTTTCAAAAATATTTACATTTTTAGAATATTTTGGGAGTTTTTTTGCATAGTTATTATAAAATTTAATAAAAAGTTATATAAAAAATGTGGGGTTTTGTACAGCTATTTTTTAAAAATCTGACACTGTGCGCTGAAACCGACAAAGCGAAACGCCCGATTATTACACCATTGGCTTTGAGGAGGAGAACACAGTTTGTCGTGAGCCTACCTGGTTTCATTGTACGCTGGCAAGTTATATAATTGTATAAAAGAAAGAGAAGCAAGAGCATTCTAGCATTCTAGCAAAAAACGTAGCAAACAAAAGAAGCGCACAATTTGTTCCTTAAAAAAGAAAATAATAAAAATTAAAATAAACTACAAAATACAACAACACTTCGAGAATTCCAGTGCAAGAACGACCCAAATATTTTTTACTACTTGTGCTATAAATTGAGAATATTGATGACCCGTGGGCGCTAAGTATTTTGTGTCAATCGTGCAAATTAATATTGTCTGAATGGAGCTCGGGCAAAAAACGATACATGAAATTTGATGTTCCGATGATAAGGAGACGACCGTTTTGTCACCTAAGCTATTACTATATTTGTCTGGCCAAAATGACTGGCGTTGGAAGACACTAACGAGTAATATACGCTACTGTCATGACCGTTTCATTAATGTTTCCTATCCTACTTGTCCCGATTCAACACGTGAAAACAATCGAAAATCCTTCGATTCAGTGGAGTCGAGAAAAATCACTGGAGGAAGTGTATTTACAACTGAAAGCAAAATTCACGTTTTGTCGCAAGCGCAACTGAATGATTGGATAAGAGATTTGGAACTGTCAACGGACAAATCGGAATTGCATGCTTCTCGTATGCAACAATACCACTTTTTGGGACCTGATGTTAAGGTGACCATTTTCCACACACTTTACTAAGAAAGACAATGTCTGCTATTGCGAAGATATTCCTGGTTTATTAAAAACCTTCGGTCTGCCGTACGATCCCAAATAGTGGCGCTTGTTTATCGATAACAGTAAACTGGGTGTGAAGGCTGTATTATTGCATATAGATAACCAAAAACCATCGATTCCGATCGCACATGCAGTAAATACAAAGGAAACGTACGAAACAATGGCGAAGTTATTGAAATGTATTAAATATAAAGAGCACGACTAAGAAATATGTTCTACTCTCAAAGTCGTTGGTATGCGATGTGCTTTACAGAGTGGCTACACAAATTAAATATAAATAAAAATACAATAAAAATATAAAGACTTAAGTTAAGCAAAAATACAACAACAAATGTGAAAAAATTAAATGGGAGAAAAACTGAGAAAATGACACTTAAAATCTCTTTGCCTCTGTGCATGGTAGAAGGATAGAGGTATATGCAGCGCTGACTGTGCTCTCTTTTCATACTGCCATGTCTGTCAAATTTAGCTGTGTGGCGAATGGAAACAAAAGAAAATAAAGAAAAACTTTTGCTTCGTTTTGACAATTCCGGCAGTATGCTCTCATCTGGTGCATATACCTGTATTCTTCTACCATGCCTCTGTGGTGCAGTGCGCTGGTGCGCGCTTGTACGGGTATCACAAAGATTTCTGATAAAGCCTTTAGCATGGCCGAAATTGCAATAATATCAGCTAGTGATTTTTTCCTTTTCATATTGAAAAAACGTTGTTGTTGTTGTTGTTGTTGTTGTTGTTGTTTCTTTGGAAAGATTCGTTAGAACAATTAATTGTTCTAATTTTGACCTTAAGCTCAGTAAACTATTTTAAACTATCAAACAACTAGAATTTGTATTTAAAATCAAGTATGATTTAAACTATAAAACATTTAGAATTTGCATTTAAATCATATAAAATCAATATAATTGAAATAGTTATTTATGCTTTGGTTGAAGTGTCCTTAACTCATGTGTCGTCAATAAAAGTATATTTTTGTCATACATTTAAACTAAAAATATTTTTGATTATAAAATTACAATATTTCAATTTGAACAATTTATTATCGGCGTTAGACAAAACTCAAAACATAAACTTCAATAGAATATAAGTATTTAGCTCGACTTAGCTCGGTTGGAACATTAGTACCAAAATCAATAACAGAATGTCTTCTTTGTACTGATGCAAATTGCTTTTGCCCATTCTATAATTATAACCATGCTGATAATAAATGCGTGCCTCAGACTATGCAATTCATTTTGTTTTTGCGCTAAATTGCAGTAACACTATGCTTACCTTAATGTGCGCTAAAAGTTTTGCTATTTTTATATTATTTATGCAAAGCTTTTCTAAGCAAAAAGCATATCTATACTCTTATATAAATAAAATTGAAGTGAAATTTTAATGTTACCATTACACTCTAAAAGTACTGGGCCAATTTAAAAAAAAAAAGTAAAATATATTTGAGCTGCAGAATTTTATAGGGGTTTTTTCTTTTCGAAATGTATTCCTTCAAAGTTTTGCAAGAAAAATACCTTAAAATTAAAAATATTAAATTTTAGCAATTTATTTTCTCATTAAAAATGTTAAAATTATCAATCTGAAATTATTGGGATTGAAATACAAGCTTCGTTTCTCTTCGATCTAATACGTTTTTGCTAGGCCTAATTTGTTGCATACTTTTTTAGTGCTCAATTCAGTGGCGTAGATAGATTTTTGCAATGGAGGAGCATAAAATTTATTTACGTAACAAATTACATACAAAAATGTTTGTGGTAATCATAATAAAAGAAGAATTAATATAAAGAAATGTTCGATTTTATTTGACTTTTATTTTTATATGTTATGTTAGATAATTATGTAAAGCAAAAAACTCCACCCTGCGTGGTTTGTTTGTTAGTTCATCAGTGACTTCTTCGCTAGCTGTAACTATGTCTCGATGGATAGCGAGTGCTGTCAGACCATTTAAACGGTACTACATTGAAAAAAATATAAGTCATTAAAAAATAAAATATATATTAAATATCACATATAAATGAAATAACTGCTAGCACAAGGTAGCAGTCACAATCTTATAAAGACATTTAACGGAAAATAGAATTACACACGCAGAGAAAAGACATGGTTGAGACATGATTACTGCAATAATAATTTGTTTACTAAAATTATTGTATTATTTCTGCAAACACAAATTTTTGCCTTAATAAAGTCATTATTTACTAATGGTGGCACCAAAAATAACATTATAGTTGAAATCATAACATCATTGAAATCGTCAACATACTATGATTGCCTCAACTATTAGTTGCAACAAAAATGTTGTAGTTCTGTCAATCATGATAAATGTGAATATTATTATAGAGACAAACATATTAGAATTTTTAATGTTTGTCTGAACTATTCTTTGCTTGTTGGCAAACGAAGCAGAACATAAACAAAAATCGAAAGAATTTATTGTGTCTGAACAGTTTGCAGGAAAAACTTTCACTTCATTCATACACAATGAGTTTTATCGATTTCTGGCTATGTGCTGTTTCGTTTGTCAACTGTTCAATTATTGTGTTTTCTTTTAAATCACCTTATCCTAAAAACTGCACGCAGAAAAGTGACAATTTCGCCTTTAACTGTAGCAATCATGTTTCTATTTACCGTAAACATATTTCGCAATTCTGACCATATTTTGTTTATCACAAATATGGCTATTTTTGTGACAATGCACTTAATGTATCATATTTATGAATTGTATTAGTCAGGCGAGCGGTAGTAGCGGCTGTGACTTACTGGTAGTGTGCGTTGCTCGTAAGCGAAAAAGCCGCAGTTCAAACCCCAGCTAGGACAGAAAATTTTATCAAAAAGATTTTTCAATTGTACAACTAACCTTTTTTTAAATATTTACATGCTCTATATGGTCATTTTTGATAAAAAGATCTACCTCGACTGTAAAATTAAATGTTACTTAAAATCCTTTTAAGCCTCCGTAATAGAGAAAATATGTTTATATTTATGTAGGGAGAGAACTGAGAGCTGATATCCATTTGAATTTAAGGAAATGGTAGCAAATATGATGAATGGCAACAAAAATTTAAAAATAGTGACAAAAATTGAAAAATTTTAACGAAAGTTGACATTTATAAGTATAATAAATACTTGTATAATGCATAGTTTAATTAATTTTTTTAATTTTTCGCTTTTTACAGTCCTGATTTACACTCTATATGTTTTTCTAGTTCAATTAAATAAATAAAACTATAAGATACTTGTTCTACATTTAAGGGAAAAATCTGTCACGTAACGTATATCACGTAAGGTATTATATTATGGCTTGTATAAAAATAATTTAAAAAAGATTTTTCAATGAAACAACTATCAATATGTTGCAACATCGTTCCAGATTATTTCATAAAGAAACTCGTGCACACTTCACAGACTAAAATCACTTTTTTTTGTCCTGAAACGTATCATTTTTGGTGATTTCTATCTAAGAGCCGTTCTTTTGACGACTTTTAGCATTTACACCTTGTATAGTGCGCTTAATAAACTAGTGAAAAATACAAAAACCAAAGCTGTTAGTTTATTTTTCTTTGTTTTTCACTTGCTAAAGTCGTACAACTATCACGTGCGTAGCCACATAAATACCCATATGTGTATATCACCGTAAATTAGTGCAAAAAATTTATCAAAGGGGAGATTTATCCTCCAAATTTCACCCCTTTCTACGACAATGGTTCAATTCATATCGGAAATAATTGGAAACCTCGTTTTGGTGCTTCGTACGTACCTGTAGGAAACACGCAATGCAAGCTCGCTCAGTAAAAATGAAAACTTTACCTCACAAGTATTCTTGAAGTTTAATAGAGGGAAAAAATTGTGAAACTTTATTCACAATTTTCTTATAAATTATATAGAGGTGGAAACCTCTAAAAATTTTAAAAATGGAATCTTATGAAAGTCGACAACTATGTATAACAGAGCTCCAAAGACTGACAACAGCTTTACTGAGCAACCCTTCAGCAATGACTTTAGCAACAACAACAACCGCAGTATACAAGTACGTTCGAAACTAAGCATTTTTCTGCATTATTTTATGCTTCAGAATAACTCACTCCGTACCGTATTTAAAACAACATTAACAAAAGCGACAAATACAACAATCACAGCGACAAGGACAATTACAACAACAACAACAACAGCAACCAAAAAGACAAATTATGCTCTGAACTTATGGTTGTTTGTAGCTTTGGTCAGCAGCCATATTCCTATGCGGTTGATTGGGTTGCCACACTGACCGAAAGTGTGAAAAATAAAAAGTGAGACCAAGTGAGACCGTGAGTGTGACAAGCAATTGTCTTTTTAAATTTTATATCAACACGATTGTCGATACAATGTGAAAATGAACAAAAATATGTATGGCGCCACCATACTCAGGACGATGATCAGGTTTCCGCAAAGGACCAAAGACAAAAAAAAACAACAACGGAAACAAACACAACACTAGGAAGTATGCGAAACGACACGAAAATCCATGGATGCCATGCATTGCAGCGTATTGAAGAATTGAAGTAACGAACCAACAAGCAAACGAGCGAACGAGCGTGCAGACCTTGGAGCTCATTAGATTAATGACATACATAATGAAGTGCTGGTCAAAAGGTTGTATATGATGTGATTGGAGGTTGATTACAGGTTGAGAGGAACAAACCAAGCAAGCACGAACTTGCACAAGGAAAAAGTCGATAGGAGACAGCTTGTAAAAAAGGCCATCGCAACCTGTAGCATATAACAATAAAGTGAACTTAATTTCTTTTAAATGAGCTGTTGATAAATTACAAATGATGGTAACAATGTTGTCAGGAAGCTGGAGAAATAACTTAAGTTTACCTTTGATAAAGCTAAATTAATCATAATTTAGTAAATCAGTGAAGCTAGTGAGGCTAAATTGTTGTAAAAAGTTTAAAGAAAACAAACCTTTTAAGAAATCTTTAGCGGATTTAATGCGCTCAATCTTATTTTGTTTTTCAATATTGCTGGTATGAAAAATTCGACAATTTTTCTATTTTGGGTAATGTGACCAACCGTACTCCTTTTGGGAGTTTTTTACCTTTTTTTTTGCTCGCTGTACTTCTTGTATCGAAGTAAGGTAAAAGTAATTCTTTTTACTTTTTGTACTTCTTTTTGACATCTTTTTGAAAATTTTTTTTAAAAATCAATTCAAAATACACATCTCTAACTACTTCAAAAAAATTATTTCTGGTCTGTTTCCGTACTCGATTCAAGTAACTTTAAGTTACTATGTGCTAAGATATATTTAATATTGTTTCTTTATTATATTTTTGAGTTTAAACAAAAAATTTGGGTTTTTCAAAAAATGTATTTATATTAAAGTAGTAGCTCAGTGTGACGCCCAAAATTTTGACTTTTTTCATAAATTTTTTTAATAAGAAAATATAATGCGAACGTTTTGAAGTATTAACATAATTTTATTCATATCTTAAAATGTGGAAAAGAATTTTCTTTGACTTGATTTTGCATTAATTTGCTTATAATCATTTATATCTAAGAGGAGTCCTTGAACAAAGGTGTGTTGTTTGGGAAAAGCACCCAGCCTTACGTATTCATCTGAAATAAAATAATCAAAGAGAATATCGTTTTGTTGGTTTTATTGTAGTGCACTAACCTATATTTAAAAAAAAAACAAATTAAAAATGCCGGACTTGTGAAAACAAAAATTTGTAAAATCGAACTCTTTTAAATTTGTTTTAAAAAATTAACTTATTGAAAAATTGATTGTTTAAAAGGTTCCGGATCTAGCTATGTATATCTTTTAGTCAGTGCTTCCCCCAAGTTTTGAGAACGTAGTTTTTTACAGCACTTTCATACACACTACGGCGCGCTTTCTTCTTTAGGCTGTAACTTTTAAAATATTATAAATTTCGGCCTTAAGCTTTTAGAGTATATTTTATAGATTTAATTTTAATATTTTATTGTGAAAAATTGATTTTTTTGAATCCTTTACATTGCACTACTACCTTAATAAGCAATGAAATGTAAGCTGGATCTAATTTTGAATCTTTTATAAATTTAACTTTTCGTTCAATGGATTTATTCACGCATTTTTTCAAATTTTCAAAAATTTTTGTGGGTGTTCTTCTATTTTGTACTTCTATATTTATTCGATGTAATTCTTTGTACTTCTTTTTAACGTCTGTGCGTGTATTTCTTTTTGCTTTATAATGTTGTCACATTAATTTTGGGGCCTCGGCAGTGTTGCCAAAAATCTCATATTTACCAGTATATCAACATTCAACAACAATAGCGTTAAGCTACTCGAATGTCATGTATTTTACGCATAATTTGAAATGACCCTTTGAACAACATTTGCCCCATATTTGTAATAACTTTGTTATGTGCGAGCCAAATTAGATTTAGGCATCCTTGGTCATTACTTCCACCAGCATGCATACCATTTTAGATGAACACATAGTTGTGAAAAAGATTTGTTCACGTTGGATTCCACATAGCTTCACAATCGCTTAAAAAAAGGTTAATGTCGATTAGTGCAAAGAAACGCTAAGAAATACAATCACGGTGCTTTAAAAGATGCTTATAAAGTCACGACAGTTGACGATTCGTAGATCTATGTATATGAACCTGAAAGTAAACAGCAGTAAACTTTTTGGGTCTTTCGATATTAACCAAAAAATGTTCGAGCTCGAAGCACTGCGAACAAAATGGTTGCTTTATTTTTCAAAAACAATCCAAAAAACTGGTCATGTGGCGACGATACAACTTAAAAACAAACATGCACCGAACAATCATTCTAGGACTAATTTCATTAAGGATTATGTTTTTTTTTTGTGACTTATTTCATTTAGAATGATTTGGTTTTTTTTAAGTACATATTTTATTGGAATTTTTTTATATTTTTCATTTCCAAAGAACTGCGATGTTTAACTTTTCCAATTTGTTGTAAATTTGTTGAAAACTCTTCCAACGAGTAAATAAATTTCTTAACGTTGGGATTTTTTGATTAAGAGGAGTAATTTTACGAAATATATTTCATTTGGGAGTTATTGCACTGCATCGTTTGATGAGGCTCCTTTTTTCCTTCTGCACCAGTGTGCGGTATGACGTATAGGATTCATCCAAGAATCTTTCCGATTGTTTCTCAAAGATACGTCTGGCGATCTTTCGATGACTCTTGACTCAGATGGTTTTTTTCCTTTTGGTAGCAGTAGTAGGTTAACGGTTCTGAAACGCAGTAAGCTTTGGAATTTTTTCTTTTGAGCATTGCCTCCAATGTTTTGTTTTTTTTTTACTTTATCTGAACCAACGCTTAGAGGATGAACCCTATAAATGTGAAAACATTGTGTTGATTCGGAAGATGAGTGATAGTACACCCAAAAAAAAGCTTCGTACTATGTACAAAACAATTATTATATTCTACAAAGCTTTTGTAGTAATACAAATGAAACGACTTTGTGAGTAATACAAATGACCGTTTGTACATTGTACAAAGAAATATTTGTATATTTTACAAACGCATTCGTTTCATCTACAAAGATACGAACAAATATACGAACGCTGCTGCCACCGCTTTGTATATTATCAAACAATGTTCGTTCAGTTCACAAATTTATACATTATAGATTTTTACAAACTAGCGTTTGTAGAATGTACAAAGTTACGAATTCAAAAATTTTTTTTCATGCGGCCAACACTACAAACGTTTGTACTATGTACAAAACATTTGTACATTCTACGAATAGCCTCTGTTTGTATTTCTACAAAGATTTTATTCGTAATTTTATCCTAAATATTTTTTGGGTGTAAGCTTAAGGGTGGATAGATGGAGTAGTGCCGGTACAAATTTGATTCAAATTTGCTCAGCTCAAAACTTCCGGGAAACACGCTCGCAGGTAGACTATAACACAACTTTACCGTGGGACTAAAAAACGAATTATCTCGGTAATGCTAGGTTCTGTTGGACATCGAGGCAATGGTAAAGGCGTGGACTTGAACAGCAGCCCGAGTGGACCTGGGAAACACACGAGCTGGTGGTGTCAGGCAATGTATCGCTCATGAAAACTTCTCATGCTAGTACCTATCAGAGACCTGAAAGTAGTTATAAACGGAGTTGAGTCGAGTATATACGTATTAATTTGCCTTCTACTTCATATTCGGACTCATTCCGACATGTTGTTTTATAACACGCAGCTTAATTGTAATGCTTCATAAGCAATACTCTAACGCCCAGTCGTACGTAGTCGATAACAAGCTGCATACAACATGTCAATGGCCTTCAAACGAATTATCGTGACTTTTGTAGAGTTGCCAGGTTTGGCGTAAGTTAAGAATTTTAGTTTGAATCTTATTATTGAATTATTCTGATGTTATTGATTGTGTCGTAACACTCTGCATAACAGTACGATATGAAGAGCAACGGGTTTGTTTTATATAATTTTTTGGAGTTTAATGCGCCATTATTCTTTCGATTGCTGACTGCATTAAAGCGTATTAAGTAAGTTTAAAATATGTTGTATTCGATATATGTTAAATATGTTTTCAAGGGATTTTTTGGTCCAAAAAATCGGCTTACTTCGAAAAAACGCCGCCATTTTGTCAATTATGCCAAAAAAATTATTTAAGTTCAATATATAGCGGCTTTCATGCTAATTAAAACCCTGTTCTTATTTTTTTTCAGACGTTTTTGATGTTATTTTCAGAAACCTGCAGCAGCCAAAAAACACGCTGGAAAAATCCGAAAAATTTCTTTGTATACTATTTTTACATAAAAATAAATATGCAAAGTTTCAAAAAGGTATCTTCTTATTTCTTAAAAAAATTTTAAAAAAATTTGCATTTTAAAAATTTCATTTTTGAAAAATCCAGGTGTACCAAGGGAACAGTACCCCTTTAATAAAGGCAAGCGAATTATATTTATTTCATTAAAAAAAATTCGGTGGTAACTCTTCTACTCTTCTAACAGCGGCAGAAACAGAGCGTTAGTTCGAAACAGCCACAGCGTTTTCATACAAAAATACGCTAGCAATGAGCTATGGGACTGCTACTTGAGCTATGGGACTTCTGTTTGAGCTATGAGTATTTGGTATGATTTATAACAAGGTTTGATGTTGAAGTCAGTATTAGGTTGAACTATGACGTTCGATTGATGAATCAAACAATGAACGATGTGTTACTCTCTGAAGCAAGAGTGCTTCGAGTAGTAGTGTTGGTTATTGTTTGATGTGTACGTATAACTATTCGATTTTGCATGAATCACTCACTATAAGTCGCAAAAACATGACTCGTTGCAGGTCTCTGGTACCTATACAGAAGGCTGAGACAATCATCATTATGTCGATGCCCAAGAGAGTTGAGAGTGGATGAAATACTTTTACCCCCTATCAAATATATCGGACGACGTAAAATTTGGTCCAGATGCTCCATTAAGATCTTGAAACCCCTGCCCAAATGTGCGAATTGTGCTCCATTTTCAGTCTAATATGTGAGGTGTAGATCATGCGAAGATCAGCTGAAGTGAAATATTCTTTGCACTTAGTCACTTGCCTGCTTCTTTCGACATATCGAAAATATGATCATTCCAACGAAGAACGTCAAGAGCGGCTGATTCCACAAGAGTCACACCATTCATGGTGAGGGGAGCTTAGGAGCACTTCCTCCGCTTGTGGGTTAACAGACAGCACTGGGTCCTGCTTGTATTGAACTCTACTCTATTAGCAAGTTCCCACTAGGAGATTTTTTTTGTAGATCATTAAGGAGTGTGTCATTAGTATTTTGCCTCTTCTCAATCTCAATAGAGCTTGGGCGTTTCTTGAATGAGTATAAATGACAATTGCTGCTGTCGTACAAAAATTGTTATGCGTCAAAGACAGAAGGTCTTTGATAAAAACCAGAAACGTTGGTGTAGAACTGAACGTTGCGGTACTCTTGCGTTGTTAGCGTGCAGCTCACACAAAATACCGTCAACTACGACACTAATCGTTCTGTTCTTGAGGACATACGTGATCCATCGAGCAAAGTTACCACCAACTCTTTATGCAATTAGTCTTGACACGAGTGCTTTATGCCACACTCGGTCAAATGCCTTTAAAATATCCAGAGCAGCAAACTTGCTCTCTCCGAAAAACAGGGCCCTTTTAACTGCTCTCGTTTAAAGCAGCAGATCTTACCTCAACAATGGGCAGTGGCGGATTGCTATCTGGGAGAGTGAAATTGTGTGCAAACCATCCTGCCAATAGGCTTGCTTTATAAACCGAGCTAGTAAAGATTTGGTCATCTTTTAAAAGAGTTAGAATCGATGACGATGTCTGATTCTTCGCTCTTTTGACAAATGACCAAACATTTTTGCTCCTTTTGGGGCAGAGAAAAACCTTTTATTGAATGCGAGTTTTGAGCATAAACTTTTCGCGTCCTAAAATTGTATTACAGCGATTCCTTGCCTCGATGCGAAGTCATTAAGTATCAGTACTCTTATTATAACGCCAATTCTGAATTGCTTCATCTTTGGATCTGACTGCAATCTTGCAAGTCTCATTAAACCACGACAGATCTTTTGCTTTAATGCTTGTTATGTTTCTTGTATAATGATAGTCGCGGCATTTTTTCTTTCTATCAGCGAAAAATGACTTTTAATTAAATCTGCGATAAGAATTATTTAACGCAGTCTATATTTCTGCGGGGGTTAGAATATGGGAAAAACAGCGGAGATGATACAATGGTCCAAGCTACCAAGAGGTGCGTTGACACTCACAATATATTTTTCATCATGTGAAGTAAAATAAGGTCAAGGATATTATGACTATGCAAATTACTATTAAAGAAAAAGGCGAGTTCATTTACTAGTTGAATCAATTGGTTCGATTTAAATCAGATAGCTGTACATATTGACCAACAGATGTCAATGGGTTTGAATGACGTAACTAAGCCGGGTTTCAAACATTGAAATTGTGTCATTATCAGAAAAAACCCCAAAATAAGCGTTATCGAATCAGAGAGAGAGTCCAGTTTGTTAAAGAAGACTTTTTGGGAATAGGCGCTTCACAATAGTTCTCAATCGGGTTGATATCAGCTTCGTCATTCATATACCCATAATTGCATGAAAACATGTTTTTGGATGTGTATATGCGTGTGAAAATGGTTGCGTCAAGAGAACTGCAAATAAATTTTCCAAATCCATATATTTATGTCTTTCATATGGATAGCTTCCAAATGTTATTGACATGCCATAAACGTAGCAGATTGCACTTGAAAATGCGCAATATGGCAAGAACATAAACGACTACAACAGAACAGTAGAACACGACAAAGGTTTAATGCTTATATTTATCACAAACACATCAAAAAGTGACAGTCGTGGCAGCCACAAGAGGCAGCCTTCAGCGAAAAACTCAGCATGGAGTCAGCACACAAATTAGGTTAGCTCAACACTTTATTTTGGCCAGGTTCGGTGTTGATGTTAATATTCTTTTTTTATTGGACAACTGTTGAGTATAATTTTAACGTCAACTCTGAAGAAATCCGGAATAAAGTTAAGTCTTTTACATTTATTTTAATTGTAGTATTTTGGTATTTTTAGCTCATATGAGAACCTGCATATCTTTTGTATACGCAACATATACCTCTATACAGTGGCGGCCCATTAAACAAGTCATGGGGAAAACAAAATTATCAGAACTGAAGTCATTACTTTTAAACATGGACATTAAAATATTTGAAAAATATAAGTTAATAAATTCTAGATGGAAACTGGTTCGCAGATTTTTAAAATGTATGCACCGCCAGCTCGGGCTTAGAAATTAAAGGAAAAAATTTGAGAAAAACGGATCCCTTTCTTAAAATTTAACTAAATATTTTATTTATATATTTTATTGTGTGAAAACGTCATTTTGTTCAACCTTTTTTAAAATTAAATATACGTTTAATAGATGTATGCTGAAGTTTTATATCTTAAGTCAATTTATCAGTTTTGATTTATAAATGCTGTTTTATTTTAAATGAATTATTTTTAAATATAAGACTATTTAAGGAATTTATGAAGGTTTTTCTATTATAATGATGGCTTCTTGTATATGGGATAGACGTGGCTTGTATCCGATGTAATTCATTTATAAACTTAAATTTTTCTCAGATTGATGTTTTATATTTTGACTTTCTTATTTTTAAAATGAGGGCTGAAAGTGTCAATGGAGAAACAGACTTTCATCAGATAGACAGACATTAAAAAACAGACGTTTATGCACGGTCAAAAATCTTGGAGTAAATTATAATACATTAAGTATTATGTATATGACCACACCGAGAAGGATGAATTAAAACTTAACCGACGTGTAATATTAAAATTGAGTTTTATTCTCTCATGGCACTAGATCCTAATGCATGCTTATTTCGAAAAAAATAAAAACATGTGGGCTTCGAGTCCAATACGTTTAGGTTATAAGGTTAGGTTATTTAGGTTATTAGTTAATGGCTCTAACAACTGCTCTATGAAGCCACTACTCTATGAAGCCCTGCTCTACGTTTCACCATATATTAAATCTTTTTTTTTTCTTCGCTTAACTCTACTTAATCATTCTAGTATAGGTTGTTGCGACAATACCCTTATTTATATCGTTGGTTCCATGTCAGAGCGAATACATTTCTGACAGCACTATTTTTGAAATTTTGAAACTCTCTGTGTGCATAGTTCTCCTGAAAAAAATTACGTATGCGTTCTTTGTTTTGATTTTTAAATTTTTTTTTTTAACCATATACAATTTTAAAAACATAAAAATATTTTAAAATATATGTACCTTTTAGACATGCATTTAAACCAGCGACCGCAAATAATAATTATTTCTCATCGTTGATTTAAAAAAAGCAGGCTCTGCCTTTTAAATTTTGATTATTAGAATAAGAGGAAAAATTTAACTATTACTTTTTGCCGTTTATTTTAGCTGACATGAAATAATTATTATTTGCTGCTGTTTTTTTTCGAAAACTATGAATGCTAGGATAATGAAATCCGATAAATGAAGCCATGGCATGAGAGAAATTACAATATCTCATGAGCCAGACACGCAGTGGTAATGAAATTCGGAATATGGTGTCGTTGCATAGAAATCTAACTGTTCGGAAAAAGTGGGTGGGCCACGCCCCTATTTAAGGAAAATGACAATATCTCATTAACCAAACACGCAGTGCTAATGAAATTTGGTATATAGTGTCATTGCATAGAAATCGAAATGTTAGGAGGAATCAGGGAGCCACGCCCCTTTTGAAGAAATTTAATTTCTCATGAACCAGACACGCAATGATGATGAACTTTAGCTTATTGTGTCATTGCATAGAAATCGAAATGTAAGGAGGAATCGGGCAGACACGCCCCCTTTTGAGGAAAACTACAATTTATCATGAACACGACACGCAATGATGATGAACTTAAGCTTATGGTGTCATTGCATAGAAATCTAAATATAAAGAGGAATCGAGCAGCCACGCCCCTTTTTGAGGAAAACTACAATTTCTCATGAAGCAGACACGCAATGATGATGAACTTTATTATATGGTGTCATTGCATAGAAACCGAAACGTTAGGAGGAATCAGGGAGCCACGCCCCTTTTTTAAAAAAGCCCCTTTTTAAAGAAACTTACAATTTCTCATAAACCAGACACGCAATGATGATGAACTTTAGCGTATGGTATCATTGCATAGAAATCGAAATGTTAAGAGGAGTTGAGGAGCCACGCTGCTTTTTTAGGAAAATTACAATTTCTTATGAACCAGACACATGATTTATAAAACTTACTTCAAATTGGCGCTTACTCTTGAAATCGTTGCCAAAGACCTTGGATTCATTTTTTTTTATTCTCATTAAAACCTAAATTCTACAGCAGTGTTCGGACTGTACTGCAATTGCATTAGATCTACTGCTTTTTTAGCAAATTTTAATGTTCTACTGCGTCACAGCGGTTTTTGCGAATCTACTGCGATTTATTAGCAACCAAAACTTTTAAGTTACTTTTGCGATATTTTTGAAATATGAAAGCATTGTATTGATTATAAAAATGTAGCTTCAGGGTTCTGTTACATCTGTACACTGTCTTAGCGTTGAAACAGAAGAAATTAATCTGTCAGATGAAGCTGTCATTGCAATAAAAAAAATTATTTTAAAGTTCTACCAAATTAAGAATTGATTTGATTGAGAGAGACCGTAAATGAATTTGTCTACGGCAAATATATTTTTAATCAGTAAAAAATACGTTTTTACAACATGGAAATATTTAGTATTTATATAGTTGTGTATACATTTGTCTGCATATTATGTTATTAGTATACAATGTACATACATTAGTAGTAAATGTACGTACATAACTGTTAATGAAAAAATCAAAAAAGTTCTGTGAAAAAATTCGTTTTACAGCGATTAATCATTGCGATTAACGACTTTTCAAGTCCGAACCCTGTTCTACATTCAAACCTCCTTCTCCATGGAGGTAGATACCATATGAAAAAAATTGCTGTTAGAAATGCTCTCAAAATATCAGATATAAAAAAATTGATCATGAAAGTTCTCTTAAAAACTAGTTTGATTACCAACACCAAAATGCAAAAAAAAATGTATGCGTGTTTCAGAACTAATTCAGAGGCAAAGTAACGCTCTCGGGTACAGCAATTTATTCCTAAATAAATAGAGTGAAATGAAAATAATTATAACATTATTTTACGAATAGAAACTAATCGAGAGAAACAAATAACAGCTTTAATGCAGTTTTAATATTGCATAAAAATGCTTTTATATTTTATATTTATTTAAAAAAATGTTTCTAATTTTGATAATTCCGTTGCGTTGTTAGGAACATAAAAAGTAATAAATAACTTCTTTCTTATTTGTAAAGAGGTGACATGCATCTAATTTTTGTATCAAATCATATTCTTATTATTAATTTTGTAAGAGTTTTGTAGTTGCTATAAGCTACACAGAATGTATTTACATTTTTTTTAATGTTGTGATGTTCTTGCTCAGTTGTTAAAAACAACTCACTTTTTAAGTTTATACATTTAATGCAACACTTACGTTAGACTGGTTCTTATTTCTATGAAAAAGAGTTTTTTGTTTGCTTTACTTGAGCACCATTTTATTTTGTTCCTATAGTATAGTAAAAATGCATTTAAAAAAATTCAACAAAATAGGAATTATGACGTGTCGCGTTGAGCTAGAAATTCAAAAAATTATCAATAGAAAAAACAACAGCAATCCCATTTTGAACGTACCGGCCTAACGGAACGGAACGTACCGGCATGGAGCATCACTGACGGATATGAAAAAACCTTATTTGGAAAAAAAAGTTTGACTTGAGTTCTGGCAGTGTTACAGAGTGCACAAAATATAAAAATTGGAAAAAATCTCAAACACTTAACATAATCTTAAATTTGAACTACCGTTAAAAAAGTAATTAATCGAACTTCAATCCAAAAATAATTTTGGAAAATTTTGCTGGTTTGGGGTGGTTTTGGGAGAAAACTGTTGTATAATGCTCATTCAGTTTATTGCCTTTGTGTCAACATCAAGCTCCAAGAGACATGTATTATAGTTGTTGTTAAAAAAATTATTTAAGACGCAAAGAAACAAAAAAACCGAAAACTCAACAATTTCTAAAGTAAGGATTTCCCTAATTTACCTATACAGACTTGATTTGTGCTAAGAGATATTAGAATTTCCCCAAAATTGGAATCACCTACTTATTTAAGAACAAAACGTTTTAATACCACAACAACGCTTTCCAAGTTTCATAATTATTGCGTGTCTGGTTCATGTGAAATTATAATTTTTCTCAAAAAGGGGCGTGGCTCCTCAATTCCTCCTAACATTTAGATTGCTATGATACGACATTATATACTAAAGTTCCTCATCATTGCGTGTCTGGTGCATGAGAAATTGTAATTTTTTTAAAAAAGGGGCGTGGCTCCCTGATTCCTCCTAACATTTCGATTTCTATGCAATGACACCATATACTAAATTTTATCATCATTGCGTGTCTGGTTCATGAGAAATTGTAGTTTTCCTTAAAAAGGGGCGTGGCTGCTCAATTCTTCCTTATATTTCGATTTCTATGCAATGACACAATAAGCTAAAGTTCATCATCATTGCATGTCTGGTTCATGAGAAATTGAATGCCTTAAAAAGGGGCGTGGCTCCCTGATTCCTCCTAAAATTTTGATTTCTGTGCAATGACACCATATATCGAATTTCATTAACACTGCGTGTTTGGTTAATGAGATATTTTCATTTTCCTTAAATAGAGGCGTGGCCCCACTTTTTCGAACAGTTAGATTTCTATGCAACGACACCATGAACCGAATTTCATTACTACCGTGTCTGGTTCATGAGATATTGACATTTTTCAAATAGGGGCGTAGCCCGCCCACTTTTTTTGAACAGTTAAATTTCTATGCAACGACACCATATACCGAATTTCATTAGCACGGCGTGTCTGATTCATTAGATATTGTAATTTCTTTCAAAAAGGGGCGTGGCCCGCCCAAATTATCATAATATGTAGATTATCATGCCATGGAATCATATATCGGATTTCATTATCCTAGCATTCATATTTTTCGATGTAGAGCAGCAAATTTGTTACTGCGAAATCATAAGTCGTACAGAAAAACCCTTTTTTGTTGGTTTTTTTAGTAATTTTATGAAAAATTGTGTTTTTTTAACCTGAAATTTTCAGTCACATTTTTCATTTCGCTATTATTTTGAACTAGTAAGCCCATATGGCGTTAAACCGCTAAAATTAAACATACCTAGATTTTATTTTAAGCTATTGAATAAATTTTCAACTGATCAAATTTGAAATAAAATTAATTTGGTCTTTTTATTGCACGCGCAACGACGATATAATGTTAGCATATATAATTTCATACCCAAATTTATTTTCAATATGCAGGAGTAGATGATTTTTTGATTTCCAGTTGCAAAATGCTGGAAAGAAAATGTTTCATTACCAGTTTCCAATTTCTTATTAAATTTTTGTGTAAATTTTCATTTTTGTGTAAATTAATAAATTTTCCGACAAACAGTTTAGAAATTGTTGGCTTTTGTTCTCAGTGTGGTTTGGTTTACGAAAAGGATTGCATATTAATATATGATTTTTTTTTGTTTCCGATAAATTAGGCTCAACAAGTTTTGACCCCGGCTGAAAACAACAAACTTTTTTGAAATTTGGTATTATTTACGTAAGAAAAACTTCAAGTCTATGTATTAAGGTCTGTATAATATAGCCCGATTCTGAATGATTATTCCCGGGGAATCGGAAAAGGAAGTTTTTATTTTTTAAAAGAATGTTCAAGAACATTTTACACATTTTTAATGTCATCAACCGTCAATATTCATGAGAAACATGTTTATTCATGTAAGCAAAAAAAAATGTGATTTTTATCTGCTATCTTAAAAATTAAAAATCCTTTTTCCGATTCAACGGAGAAAAATTAGTCAGAATCGGGCTGATAGTCTTTTCGCAACGTGCAATATCACTTTAATGCGTGCAATATCACTTTAAAATAATCTAGAACGATCAAGGCATTAAAAATATAAATTGTAATTACCTTAAATTTCAAAACTTGAGCTGTCAGCAAAAAAAAAATAGCGTTTTCTAGAAAATGCTATTCAAATTTGCTATTCAGATTAAAGTAGAAAGTTTGAAAAGCATTTATATCAAACATATTCCAGATCTCTTTTTGTTACAACATAATTTTGAGTGTCTTAAGGAACTAAACTCCCTAATCCCCCCCTGAATGCCCGCCTGTATTTGTATTGTCTCATGGATACGAGTTCTGGATACCAAGACGTAAGAACTTCTTGTATTTTTTTTAATTTCAAAATTTGCACGTCTAGCGTCCAAAGCAGCATTGTCACATTTTTTACTGGGCGTGAATTTGTTTTTTCTGTTCAAGCTGCACAAGCTGACATCAACTCTGCAGAATTCGCATGTTGAAAATTTGTCATTATATTCAAATATTCACATAATGCGATTTTGTGCGTAAGCTTCATTTTGTCGTCGTCATTTGTTGATAATTTTTGTGTGGCAATTGTTGCAGGTCTCATGGGTAATAGTCGTCGACAGGAGTCAGTTTTTGTTCTTCGTTTTTTAATTTTATTACGTTTTTTTTTAACTTTTCTTGCATTTAGGTTAGTAGAACGTACGCATTGTTTGGCAAAAAATGGCAAACGAAAAATTTTAATAAATAAATTATTTTTTGTGTGTGCTTAAACATGTTCATGAAAAGAGAAAGTCGCCGGGGTGTGCCTGACTGAGGGCCTGTATTTTGCTGTGGCAAAGAATATAAGCTCAAAATTATGCGTTGTGCTTACAATTTTAAGCTTGCCGATAAAAAACATTTTATTTTATTTATTATTCTTGAAAGTGAAATATAGGATATCGCAATAGCCTTTTAAATTGAAGCGCAGCAACGAGATAAATCTTAACTCCATCTGTAAACAAAGAAATTACAAATAAATTAAGTTTTTAGATTTAACAAAATATCCGCCGTTTTCTTATTTCAAGTGCATATTAAGCCATCATCATAGTTAGCCCGGGTTAAAATTTACACGCATACAGTAATTTATGTTCTTAGCATTTCTCTTGTGTTATATAATTACTCTGTTTAATTATGAAAAAGCGCTTGCATGCAGGTCTTCTTGTGTTCAGAACACTGTACATACTTTTTATTGTTACATTGAAAAAATTTTAAAAACACGAGCCAAACCATCTTTTGAGCTTATCACAGATTTCAATAAAATATAAATACTAAATTCAAGGCAGTGATTTTTAAACGTAAACTTTTTAACAATGATGATATCTTAAATCCTTAATTTACTAACTTCTTTAATATTTACATTGTTAAATATAATTGATATCTTGCTGCATTTCATTATTTTACATATTTATTTTCGTACTGCATTAAAATTTTAAAAAAACTGCGTAAAAAAACTGCATTAAAATTTTTGAAAAAATTAATTTTAATAAAGCCGTAGGAGAACTTTTCTGGCAGTTTATCAGATTCAAAGTTATTTTTATTAGAAATATAAGCTTACTTTTATTTGGCTCAACATTGATTTAAATGTACAACAATTTGGTCCATTTAAAAAAAAACCCCGCCCACTTTCTCAATTTTTGATTTCTCATATTTTTGTGTACGAGTGATTCCATTGTTTTTCGGCAAAAAAAAATTAAATTCTCAACCTGACCAATTACGATTTGTTTTAAACTTTGTATACACGTAGTTTTGGCTATAATTTAGAAAATAAATTTGTAATTTTTATTCTTTTCGAGTGGTTACTGAGTTACGGGTACTCAAAAATTGAAAAAATTCGGTTTTTTTTCTTGAGGACTGATTTACATTTGATCATAACTTCGGTTAAGTTTGAGATAGAGCAACGATTTTAGATTCATATAAAAGATATTTTCAAAAAGCTTATTCTGTATAATAAAACCTTAAAATTCTTCAAATATTTACGTTATTTTTTTTTGCATAAAAGTTTAAAAAAATATTTTTGTGAAAGTGATTTTTAAAAATTTTTAAAAAAATATATTAATTACTGATAATTTATCTAATTTCTCCCAAAATTTCAGCCTGGGACGACAACGGGAACACTACTAAAATAATTTTCGAAGTAAACTTACTTTAAAATGTATGCTCAACACAGTAGCTTGCGCGAAAGCAACAAGAACTGAACACAGTTAAGAATACCATATGTGTATTTATGTGCACAGTGCATCATCGGTGCTTCGGTATAAGCTAAGCAGAGTTGATAACATTCTCCAAAATTTTTAAAAATGACTTTCACAAAAATGTTTTTTTTTTTTAAACTTTTATGCAAAAAAAAATAACGTAAATATTTGAGAAATTTTAAAGTTTTATTATGCTACTATACTATTATTATTATAGCCTTTTGAAAATATCTTTAATATGAATCTAAAATTATTGCTCTTTCTCAAACTGAACTGAAGTTCAAACGAAGATCAAATGAAAATCAGTCCTCAAGAAAAAAAAAACCGAATTTTTTTAATTTTTTAGTACCCGTAACTCAGTAACCACTAGAAAATAATAAAAATTACAAATCGATTTTCTAAATTGTAGCCAACACTACATGTATACAAAGTTTAAGCCAAATCGGAGACGGTCAGGTTGAGAGTGTTGTTGAAAAGCACTGTAATCAAGCGTACGCAGATCACGAATTTGTAATTATTTTTTCGGTACAGCGGAGACCAGTTTGGTCTCCATAGGAATTTGAAATTTTAAGGAGTGCCTTTGAAAAATTGTTTTATATAGTAAATTAAAATTTTTTTCACCAAATTTTTTACCGAAGTACTTTGTCTCAAAGATAAAAAAGCAAGAAACTAAAAAAAATATATAAATTTAAACAATTTATGGAAAAAGGATATGAGAAAACTTATTTTTATTTGAAAATTCTTTATAACCTTGAATTTTTTATAACCTACTAGATGAAATACCCAGTATTACTTGAAAATTTATATATATACTAGCAAATACCCGCTGCTTCGCCTGCGATTAAAATATGAAATACCATGTAAAAATTTTAAATCTTAAAATTTAAGTATTTAATTATATTGAATCAAATAATAAATATAAAAATTATTGTGTTTGTTTTGTTTGATTATGAAAAAATGGTATAAATATTAAAAAATTACTTTATTTAATTTGAATATTTTATTTAAACTGCAATTGTTATGATGACATAAATTTACCTGGCTTTCTTTTTTTTGTAATTTTTTACATATATTCTTTACATATTTACACAAATTTAAAAAAAAGACCGTTATAATGACATCCAAATATGGCGATCTCTCAAAAACTATAGACTTTCTCAATGCATAAGAATGCATTTTTGTATGGACAGTCGTTCATTAATAAAATGAACGGTAAAAATTAAAATCTTTTCTTTTCGGAAATATTTTGTACGGATATAAGGTATGTTTTAAAAAAACCTGTTATTATGACATTAAAATCATTGCGATTTCTCAAAACTATAGATTTTCTCAGTATAACTCATTTTCTTAAGCCTCAGAATGAGAAAAAACGATTGAAATTTCATGTTTTGACTTAGGAAGCAAACATTTCCGCCATTTTCAAATCGATTTTCATCAAATTTTCTTTGTTTCAAAGTTCAATTAAGTAAATTGGGAAAATGAGAAAAGGTTTACTGTTACCTCACAAATACTATGTTTTATGTTGTTTTCAAAGAACCTCTAAATATCCAACTTGTACTCAAAAATAGGCCAAGAGTTACTATTGTTGTACATATTTTTTAATTTTTTTTTGTTTTAATTTTCATTTTTCTTATTCTTTCATATGACATAATTTATCTGCAAAAATTAATCTTTTTTGACACAAACAGTGTCTATCATTCAAAATCAGTGGCCACCTATCCCCTCTATGATTTTTTTGATGAAAAATAATTTGCCAAAAATGCTTTTATTAAAAGCCTAACATGCTTAAAAAATAATTCTGTGAAAAGAATTTCAAATATTTCAAACTATTCTAAAGCTATATACATAAATCTATGTTTTAATCTATTTCCTTCCCTATATATTCACAGTTAACGTTATAGTTATAGTAGACTTTGTCCTGACCCAATTCAATGAAATTTTTATGATCGTTTTGTGAATTTATAAAAGTGTAAATTGACCATCGAACAATACACATGCTAGACATTTCTGTTTGAAATGTCAATGCATGACGATCAGAATTTTCTGATATATACAGCATTCTTATTGATGTATAGTATTGCCCGGCAGACGTTGTCCTGCCGCAGACCACCTTACTGCAATATACGAATTTTCATGCTGTTCGGAAAAAAATTTATATATTCGCCATTTTTAGTACAGTTGCCGAAAGTAGCCGTATGAAGTAAATTATCAAATTATAGTCTAATACGACCAAAACCGTTCGAAATATATCATTTTCGTTTAATTCTGGGCGGTAATGGGTGTGCGGCTAAATTTTTTCTTTTAAACCATCTCATACTCGAAACAATAGAATTCCAGAATTTCAGCCCAATTGAGCTTAAGCCTAGTGCGCTTTGCTTATCTCCAAGCTTATCCCCCGAAAAGTGGACTTAACTAAAGTGGGTCATGCCCATTTTTAGTAAAGATAGCAAACGTAACCATACAACGTAGATTATCAAATTCTAGTCTCATACGACCAAAATTGTCCGAAATATAACATTTTTTGCAAAAAGTGGGCATGAAAAGTAGACGTGGCAAATCTACCATAGCATATTACGACTAAGTTGAAATAACAAATCGTTTGATACCTATATCGTGTTAATCGGTTGAGTGGTTCTTGCGTGATTGTCAAACATCTGTGCAGTGTCACAACACTTTTATATATTTGTATAGATAGACTAACACAATCTTAAGTGGGGAAAAGCTGGCTGGCAAGGCTGCAAAACATAATTAATGCTTATAACTAAATTCTGGCAACTCCCTTCAAAACATTTGCAAAGAAAATTAATCAACACTGTATGAAAGCAAGAATCTCCCTGAAAGTAAAGCTGGATTCACTGATCACCTTCAGCATGTTTTGCAATTTTTTTTTATATGAAGTTTTCGCTCAAAGAGAAAAATTTCTGCACGATCTCAACTTGATTAACATTATTTTAAATCACACAAAAACATTCTGAAGGTTATCAGAGAATCCATCTTAACTACATAACATGGCTGCCGTGTTATATTGAGAAAAGCTCTCGCGACAAAGAGAGAAAAGCTTTGTTTGCTGTTATATTGTGCTGCTGATTGAATGAAGGCATCAAATAAAATACGTGATTTTGTAATAATTAAAGAATAAATTGTTCGAAAACCTTGGTAAGCTATAACAATCTATATTATCATAGGAATCGAATAAAAAAAATTATCAAAATCGGTTCAGCTGTTACCGAGCTTATTCTGGATCAATTTCAAGAGCCTCCTTTAATATAATAGTATAGATAATAGGCTGGGTCGATTTTCAAACCTATTTTGCCTGGGCGATTTTCGGAGAGGGCATGAAAAGTTATTAACCCTATCATATCCTCAATTTTCTGAATTTTCTCTTTAGGAATTTTTGTATATAAACGTGCACAGCTAGAGCAAAACTAGTGTCAGAAATAAAATCCTTGTATCCAATTCAACCTTAAACAAGTCTCAAATTTATAAATTTTATACAAAAATTTATCGTAAAAATTTCCTTAAAAAAAATTTACAAAATTCAAGGTATAATATTTTTTAGAATTCGTGTCATTCATTAATTTTTTTGATACTGATAATCCGACCTTAATTGAATTCTTTTTGCAAATTCATTATGCAAGGTGGGTAGCTTCAGTGGTTCAGCCATGATGGTCAAAAATACACACGCACCAACGTTAAGATCATACCTTGAATTTTGTGAATTTATTTATTTAGGAATTTTTTACGATAAATTTTTGTACAAAACATATAAATGTGAGACTGATTTTAAATTGAATTGGGTAGGAGGATTTCATTTCTATGATCAGTTTTGTTCCAGCTGTGCACGTTTATATACAACAATTTTTTGAAAAAAATTCCTAAAGATAAAATTCACAAAATTGAAGATGTGCAGCCCTATCGCCCCCTTTATTTTTTGTTTAATAACTTTTCTTGCCGGATCCGAAAATCACCCAGGCAACATCAGTTTTTGTACCTCCATACAAACCGACCCAGCCTTATATATATAAAACCCTCTAAATGATAAGAAAATGCTCTTTATTTGTCTATATATACTATATATACAAAAAAATCTAAAACAATTTGGCCATTTCAGCCCTTAAAAGGACATAAACAGAGCATCTCATAAGCTATTCTGCTGTGCATTTTATTAAATTTTGTACACAGTAGTTAAAAAACTGGACCTACTTGTTTTATACCAACTGCACCAAAGTCACGCACTTACACTTTGTGCCTTGGCCGCCAAGTTTTTTAATTTTACCACTTATACCCAAATTTTTGACCTTTTTTGTCATCGCCAAATATAATAAGGTCCTCAGATTCATCAAACACCTTAAATGTTTAAGGTGAATAATAATTTGCATGCATAATTTGCATGCAATTTTCAAAGTTGTATTATTGCAATTTAGTAATTGCATATCTTTTGTGGTAAGTAACATTCTTGGTTTAAATGTCTTTTATTAGAAAAATTTCGTTTTCTAGAAGAACATGCAAGTTGCTTATAATTTCCAAGAATTTGATATCACAAAAACTTTCGTACCTGAAACACACAAAAAGTTTTTAGTACTAATTTTATTTTTGGTGTCATAAAAAAATCAATAAAAAATTAAAATACTGGCCTTAATGTGAATTACTCGGTCATGTTGCACAGAATTGCATTAATTTTTTTTAAATATTGATTAATTGTCCGTCCAATCGTGCTACAATCTTCTTCATTTTTGTTTCAATTCTAATTTTTATAATTTTCCAAAAAAAAACCTTAACGAATTTCTTTATATTGCAAGAAACTTTAGTTAAAATAATTGTTGTTAATGTTCCTTCATATGGTATGCATAAAATGTAGGGTTGATTTAAAGTTTCTATCGTAAAAATTTAAAATACGATCGAAAACTCATCTAGAAACATCTAGAAACAATCATAAAAACGTAAAATTTTTTGTTCTTTATTTTTATTTATTCTATATTTTTGTAATTTTGTTTTCATAAAAGGTAATGGTGTACTGAAAGAATTATGACAATTTCTCAATTCCTTTCTGAGTTATACTCTCAAATACCCCTTTAAGCACTGCCACAGCAACAACAGCGCCACCTACCGAGTCAAACTTTAAACCTAAACCATTTGCAGACCCAGCCGCACACACACACCGAATTTCAATAAAATCGGTATAACCGTTTAGAAGGATTTCAGTGACAAAGCCATGTACAGAAGAATTTTACATATAAAGGTTTAAACAATATTTGGGACAAACTTACCTTTTTTGCTATTTGTCTTAAAATTTCACTGAAATTGCATCATTGGTTTGCTTTTTAAAAGTTTTTAAAGTGTTTAATCAATATTTGTCGTTAAAATTTCTACCTTGTTGATTCATATATTTTAGCTCGAAATTTCTTTCCATTCAAAGTTGTTTGCCTTTATGTTCAGTATTTTGTTCACCGTTAAAAAGTTACTTTTATCCAACCCTACCTAACATCCAATTTTTTCCTAAGAGAAATTGAAATGAAATCTTGTGGCACTGTTGCCAACTTGGTGCTTTTTCCACCACATTTGGTGCATTTTGAAAATTTTGGCGTAAGAAAAATGAGGTTTGGTGTCTGGTGCATTTTTTTGGGCCTTTGTTTGATTTCGGAACCACCAAATGTGCCTTCGTTTATGCCTTCATATTTATAATAATGGAAATGGATCAAAACTTTAGTAATTTTTTGTGTAAGATTAGTTAAATTAGCTTAGTTTTAGTATTTTTAAACGGCCGTATTCATTACATTTGTTATGCACTCGTTAAAAACTGTTTTAGTTAGAACACAAACTATCCCTTAAAATGCTGTTTATGCATAAACGTATTTTAAGAGCATTTAAGGCAATATGGGAATTTTTTAAAAACAGTAAGCAACACTTCATCAGCTGACAGCTTAACGAAAGAACTTGACGAAAAACAGACTTTTTGTCGCCAAAAAGTGCCCTGTTACGGTGGCGGTCATAGGCTCATCATGGTCATGCATTGTTGTTGTTTCAATGTATATTAACAATTTGAGAGCGAGAGCAAGAGAGTAAATTTTCACCACCACGGTCACGAAATGATTTGACAAAAATATGAAATCATGGTATCAAACCAGTGTTGCGTTGTGAACTTATTCACAATACTTGTGTTTATGCACGAAAATAGTACACTTTTAGTATAAAATGTATGAAAGCAGTAATGAAACCTGCTTATTAGCAACACGTCGGTTGTAAAAATACTAAAAGTAGCAAAAAGTGTACTGGTGCTTAGGCATCATATGACCACCAGCATAGCATACTTTCGTCACACAGCTCATCAAACGAAAAAAGAGAGTAAAAAGTGTCATGACCAGGGATCATATGACGACCACCGTAACAACACCCATAGCTGATTTTGACAAGTTATGTTAGGCATTAAAAAAGCAAAAAAAGTGAAGTGAAAAGTAAACAAAAATATAAAAGCAATGGACATGTTCAATATTTTGATTATCTGCACTTTAGTGGAAGAAGAGGATCCTTTTCCAAAGCGCCGAGAAATGTATAGAGCAAGGATCAACCCCTTTGAACAAAACAACGACGAGGAACGAGTAGGAACGATGTTCAGAATGATTTTAACGATCGTTAAAATACTCTTAGAACGTTGATGATAATATACGTTTATGCATAACAAAATGTTTTTCACTGTATAACTATCGCTAAAACAGGTTTATGAATACGGGGGAAAGTGTGTAACCTGTGAAGTAAATTATTTTTAAAAAATGAAATAACTGGTAGTTCAGAATATACTTTAATTTTTGAATTAAGTTTTGTGTTTTATAAAACCTAATAAATTTGGTGCATTTTTGAGGAAAAAGCCCATTTTTTCGCCCTTTTGGTGGATTTTAGAATTGAAAAGTTGGCAGCACTGTCTTGTGGGTCGACAACTGTTTCCATTTTTTAAAAATATGTTTACGATAAAATTCCAAAAATTGTCAATTTTCAATTGTAACTGTTGGGTTTTGTCAAAAACCGTAGGAAACTTTTTTTGGTTTTTTGTACGCACGTTGCTTATTTTATTAATATGTTATTTAAATTGTTTGTTTTTGTTTATAACCAATACTTACTATATATAAAAGTTTGTTCGATAATATTTAAACTATTTTGCTTTATATTTTATTACAACACATTTATTATATAATTTTATATAACATTATCATATTTCATAATTAAATAATCGTTATATTTCAATTATTTAATTTGTTTTTTAAGACATTACACATATTTATATTATACATATATATTTTTTTATGACGGCTGTAGGTATTTTACAAGTCATCCTGTTTGCTATTTTACAAAAATCTTCATTTATAGCAATCAAACTTTTGACTTTGTAACGATTGTCCATCGTGGAGGTAAATCGAGGTGGTTATGACACACATGAATTTTTAAAAACATAATTATTAAATGTGGCTATGAGAATCAAAAGTGATCAATTCCACTTTTGGAAAAAATTGAGTTGACGATTGATTCTGATTACCATTGTTAAATGCTACAAATGACTGTATTCAAAGTTTTCTAATGTCTAGTATTTCCAGAGTTATTTGGTACTAAAAATCGATTTGAGAATCAAAGATGATCTATTCCACCTGGTTGTTGGCATCAAAACGACACAATTCCACCTTTACTTTTTGTTCTCCAGAAAGGAGTACAACTCTTGTAATATTAGGCCTAATCACTACAGTTTATAGTTTACGTTCTCGCAAATTAGACACTTTGTCGTGACAAACTAGACACGCTTTGTCGTGACAAACTAGACACGCTTTGTCGTGACAAAATAGACACGCCTTGTCGTGACAGCACTGTGTAGATATACTGACAATATTCTTTGATTGTCAAAAGAATATATCGCTTCCAAAAGTAGCTGACGAAGCAGCTTACTTCAGCCGTCAATTATTCTTATATCTTTTTGAAGTAGATGCAGGAACTGCCCTTTCATTTCTCACAAAAAATGAACGTTTTCTTATATTACTGGATGGAATTCTGGGTTTTGTCAAAAACCGTAGGAAACTTTTTTTGGTTTTTTGTACGCACGTTGCTTATTTTATTAATATGTTACTTAAATAGTTTGTGTTTGTTTATAATCAATACTTACTATATATAAAAGTTTGTTCGATAATAGTTAAACTATTTTGCTTTATATTTTATTACAATACATTTATTATATAATATTATATAACATTATCATATTTCATAATTAAATAATCGTAATATTTCAATTATTTCATTTGTTTTTTAAGACATTACACATATTTATAATATATATATATTTTCTTAATGACGGCTGTAGGTATTTTACAAGTCATCCTGTTTGCTATTTTACAAAATTCTTCATTCATAGCAATCAAACTTTTGACTTTGTAACGATTTTACTCGACCTAAAGGTTCTAATGAAATCGCATCCTCAGTTTTTTATCATCTATGCAACATGGATCATGAAGGTATAGGAACAGTTCCATTAATGGCTGATGACTGCGGAGGCCAAAACAAAAACTCAATTATGAAAGATATGTACCAATACTGGCTGGCAAATCAAGCTCCAAAACACATTACAACGGTCGAGATAATATTTCCCGTTACTGGTCATTCTTATATTCCACCAGACAGAGTATTTGCACAGATTGAGAAGCAAGTTAAAGTCAGAGAGACTATAATATCAGTAGAAGATTATTTAAAAATATATAAAGATTCTGGAACAACAATAAATTTGGGAAGTGATGAATTTCCCATTCTTGATTTTAAAATAATTAAAAAGTGTAAAAATGACCTTGTAAGAGTTCAAGGTGAACAATTTTATAGTTCTTCTATTGGTGAGTCAAAATCCGTTGTAAATCTCGGAAAACATGTGTTTTCCATGTCTCCTCCAATTTTGCCATTGAGAGTAAAAATCAATGAACGTAAAATAGACAACTTAATCAAACTTCAATTGGAAATGCATGGAGAATGCTTGAAGACTTGAAATTTTATAAAAATCTTATGAACAGTAATAATTCTCAAGAAGAAATAGTGGACATTAATGATCCTGTTTTCGAATTTAATGTCAAGGTCGTCTAATAAGAATTTAACAAATTTTTAATAATTTTTTTAATCTGATTAAACTATTTCAATTAAAATTTTATGTTTTTTATATAACTTTCAAAATTAGATTCATAAGTAAATAACAAAGAAATGAATTAAATCTAATCACTAATGATTTTTTTTTCTGGGTTATATATAACTTTTTTAAGAATCAAAACAACACAGTTCCATTTTTTGAGGATCAAAATAACACTTTTCCAGTTTGTTTGTATCAAAACAACTCTATTCCACAAAGTGAGTTTCAAAACAACACTATTCCAAAATAAACTGCTTAATACAAACCAATGCAATTAAATTTCAATTATAGTCGTTACACAGTTAGGTTTTAAAAATTCCACTTTATAAGCAACAAAAATAAGAATTTTCAATAGTTACCTCCAGAAGTCTTAACAAGTTTTTTTAATTTACTCCAAACAATTAAAAGTGGAATTGATCACTTTTGATTCTCATTGAAACAAATAATCTAATAATTGATCGATTTCGGTCAAAGTCATGTGTAATTGAACATGTAGCGATTTCCGAAACAGACTGTCTAGTCAGTTAGTGATTGACTCTACACAGAGTTGTTGTTGTCTTCTTAAAAACTTTCTTGATCTAAAGCTCGCAATTTAATTCATCTTATTATTCAATAGATCATTAAACTAATTACATAAGGACTTTCTTTAAACGCATTGCACAAAGTAAGTGGGAAGCAAGAGATAAGAAAATGGGGTTTTTTACTATTTACTATCTATCTAGGCCAAAATCTGTAAGTTTCTCGTATCTATTTTCGATAATTTTTGCACATAGTAATTTTTAAAATTTTGAAGCTAAAGCTGTCACGAACAAAATGTTCGCATTGTCGTGATCTGCGTACACAAATATATGAGAAATGATTGAGAAACTGGGCGGCGTTTTTTTGTGTTATACCATGTTTTCAGCAAATCTCAAATAAAAGTGCTGTTTTCACTTGTAAAACAAGTAAAGCAAAAGCAAGAACACTTAATTGTGTCGTATTAAGGTTCTTTAGTTGCTTAATTTTTATACTCTGGTTATATGGATGAGTTAAATTATTGCATCATTAGGTAGAGAAAAACAAATAATTTATCACAGTTATCAGTACAAAGTGCTTTTATCTTTATTTTCCTTTCCTCCAAACGGGATGGAGACAAAAACAACTTAAGGTACCAATCAATTTTTTTGTCATTTCCATAAAATATCAGAAGATAAGCAAAAACAAGTAGGATGCCACAAACGACTTCACTTGAGGGCATCCTTTTTGATGTGCGCTGTTTCCTCTTATTTTATACATACATATACATACTGTCAGTTCTTTATGAAATATTCACCTCATTTACTCTGTGCCATTGTTGTGTGCTGCTATTTTTGTTTTCCTTCTGCTGTCATTTCTATAAATACACAATACCTTTTTTTCTTTTTCGTCTTGCGCCAAGTTTTGGTAATTTTCTTACCGCCCCTGCGTGTTAATCATTTAAATGAGCGCAAATTAATGACCAAAAATGTCAAAGGTTTTTATTGTACCTTTTTTAGTGTAGTTTTTGTTCTTTTTGTTTTTGTGGTTTTTATTATGCTTCCCGTGGACGTTTAAAGCTTTACTCAGTCTGCCATGTCATGGTGTCGAAGCGCCGCAGGATAAGCAAATCCTGTCTATCGTGCTTTTGTTTAAACTAAAAACCGTTGTGATGCTAATTCTTGTCATGTTATTTATTAAGGGTATAAACAACAACAACAACAATATACTATAAAAAATTCAGGGCAAGCAAGCACAAAACCCAATGTCATTCATCAACTCCTTACTGGGTTGGTCCTGTTGGCGGCAGCAGGAGCCGCACGAAACATCATTGTTGTTATGCTTTAGACTTTCTTAATGAGTCGACGACCGAAGAACTCGAACTTGCAAGAGAAAATTAGCACAGAAATTTAAAAAAAAACAACCAATACAAATATATTAACTTACATATATGTATTTAAATGTGAGTAGTATGTGTGGGTATATTACGATCATTCTTATCATTGTTGTTTCTGCTGTTGTTTATTTTGTTGTGATTAATGCTTGCACAGTGACACCTCAGCATTTTCTTGTTGTTGATGTTGTTGTTATTGCTATTGTTCCTGTATTGTAGTTTGTAAAATAAAATGTTGAAATTGTTAATTGAAACAGTAGCGAAATTTATGCAAATCCCTAACAATCGAAACATTGTCAGCAACCTTGAGTAGGTGGTTGAATGGGTGGTTAAGTGGGTGATTAAGTGGGCGGTTGAGTGAGTTGCGAACGGCAGCAGGATTTGATACACATGCGACACAAACAACGTAGAGCACACAACATTGTGTGACATTAATTCTTATTGTTCGTGCGTTCTTACCGCTCTACCGCTTTGAAGCATTGTCAAATGTCACAGTCATTATTTATGTATACGCGTTCATATATCAACCAAGACAAGAAATGATGATAATTTATGATGTTGCAAGTGCTACAAGTTTTATAATTACCCTAATAACAGCATGTTCGACTGACAGATATTAATAAACAAAGTCCAAAATTAATTTTTTTGTATTCTTTTCTTGTTAGGCTTCTTCCGTGAAGACAATGACATGCTTTTTTCCAACTTGAGCTCGACACTTGAAGTTACTTATTCCCTTTTTGTAGCTGAAAAAGAATGCACCACTGCTTATTTTTAAAAATTTAAAGTCTCTCGTGAACAGGGACAAGCCAGCCGCCATTGCAGCCCTGGAAGACAAAATACAGCTGCCATTGATGAGATACCGACCTAAGATATGCTGGAAATAGTACGCCAAAATTGGAGCTTATGGATAAAACACCTCAGGCGTAGCCGCGAGCAATATTTACAGGAAATAATCTTTTAAAAGTAAATGACAGGCATTGATAATCTCTATAAAAAAATATTTCATTCACTATTGAATATTTTCTGTTTTTTTTTTGTCAATTTTTACCAAACGCTTAAAAAATGAGTTCGGTGAAGATGCATTTTAGTTGGATTGCTCGCTCAAATAAACTTTTCTCAAAACTGTAAGAGTGAAAATATTACTTTGTGTTGTTTTAAAAAAATGTATATATTACGCTTTTTCACTATAAGGAGATGTGTGTAGTGATTAAACTTACCCGAACTCATAAACATTACATTTTAGGCGCGTACGCAAGAGGGATTTTTGGGGTTAAACCCCCTCCCCACAAAATGAACAAAATTGAAAGAGCACCAAGCTCAACTCTCAACACAACATGGCAGCCGTTGTGTGTTTATTATAAAGTTCTTTAGGTGACATTGCCATGAAAACAATAAAAAGATTCAATTTAAATTTGAACTTTTTAAAAAACACTATCATTTTCAACCCTTTTGATCCCCTTAGCGGAGGAAAATTGTAACCAAACTTTATAATTATAGTTAAGGTTAAGGCGACAAGTAGCCTTATTAATATGCACTTTAATTTTTTTTGTTTTCAATAAATTGGGACCAAAATATCCTGACACTGGCTGAAAAGGATCACTTTTTTATTCCACCTAGCGAAAATAAATGCATTTAAAAACAAACAATAATTGTACTTTGATCTTTTTATTTTAAATTCACCGGCGTAAATTAATTTTTAAAAACAGAAAATCTCGAAAGTGAGTGGATTTATTTAATTTATAGCGGTGTTAATTTATACAACCCATTCGGTGTGAAATGGCAAACTTATCCAATCGGCGTGAAATAAGAAAGGCAAAGAAAAAGAGCAATATTGAAATCACATTCTTGATTTACAAATTAAAAATTGAAATTTCTCAATACTGCAAGTCAAAATTTTGATCAGATATAGATATTCTTGTTGACAGATTTAAAAGTAATTTTTTTACATATGTTTGAGGTCCAGACAGAAAAATTTAAATGATCGTTTTCGGTAACGTACTTACCAAAAACCCGCATCAGTGCTGGAGCAATGTGAGCTGGGGCACAGTGAACTATCCAGTGGAAAAAAAACAAAAAATGTTGTGTCTCGAAATCCTTCAAATTTGGTATCAATCGACAGGTAATTGTTTCATTATGAATTATCCAAAAAATTAGAACAATAATACATGTTTTTATTGCGCTGGAGCGCTTTAGAGTTAAGTAATTTTTTTTACAAAACTCAGATTTTGAGCATAGCTTTTTGAGCTGCTTTATATAAATGATTGCCAAAAATCGATTTTTTAACCAAAGTAAGCCTAGCAAAGCTTATTGATTTAAAAATTTTTATAATTATTTACAAAAATTTATAATATTATCGAAAATTTAAAAAAATGTTTAAAATTTAAGTGGCTGCAAAATTTCATAAAAAAAACACAAATCCTATAAAAGTAAGTGCTGTTTTTTTCGAATTATCAAAATAAATATATTATACAACCATTATTTTAAAATAATTTTTCCTACTTCAAATAAATTATTTTTTTTTAAATGCATAAAATTAAAACTTAGCATACAAAATAAAGTAAAAATTAATATAGGTCCTAAGGAGGTTCCTCTAGGGTCTAAGCGAATTCAACCATTTTCAGTACACACCTGTAAATTTATTTCACTATCATTTTGGCGAAAATTTTTAAGTTCGGTCAACGTTCCATACCTCCCATACAAAATCAAGTAAAATATTAATAAATTAATTAAAAATTATAAATTATTATAATATTAATTATAAATTATAAATTATAAATTATAAATTATAAATTATAAATTATAAATTATAAATTATAAATTATAAATTATAAATTATAAATTATAAATTATAAATTATAAATTATAAATTATAAATTATAAATTATAAATTATAAATTATAAATTATAAATTATAAATTATAAATTATAAATTATAAATTATAAATTATAAATTATAAATTATAAATTATAAATTATAAATTATAAATTATAAATTATAAATTATAAATTATAAATTATAAATTATAAATTATAAATTATAAATTATAAATTATAAATTATAAATTATAAATTATAAATTATAAATTATAAATTATAAATTATAAATTATAAATTATAAATTATAAATTATAAATTATAAATTATAAATTATAAATTATAAATTATAAATTATAAATTATAAATTATAAATTATAAATTATAAATTATAAATTATAAATTATAAATTATAAATTATAAATTATAAATTATAAATTATAAATTATAAATTATAAATTATAAATTATAAATTATAAATTATAAATTATAAATTATAAATTATAAATTATAAATTATAAATTATAAATTATAAATTATAAATTATAAATTATAAATTATAAATTATAAATTATAAATTATAAATTATAAATTATAAATTATAAATTATAAATTATAAATTATAAATTATAAATTATAAATTATAAATTATAAATTATAAATTATAAATTATAAATTATAAATTATAAATTATAAATTATAAATTATAAATTATAAATTATAAATTATAAATTATAAATTATAAATTATAAATTATAAATTATAAATTATAAATTATAAATTATAAATTATAAATTATAAATTATAAATTATAAATTATAAATTATAAATTATAAATTATAAATTATAAATTATAAATTATAAATTATAAATTATAAATTATAAATTATAAATTATAAATTATAAATTATAAATTATAAATTATAAATTATAAATTATAAATTATAAATTATAAATTATAAATTATAAATTATAAATTATAAATTATAAATTATAAATTATAAATTATAAATTATAAATTATAAATTATAAATTATAAATTATAAATTATAAATTATAAATTATAAATTATAAATTATAAATTATAAATTATAAATTATAAATTATAAATTATAAATTATAAATTATAAATTATAAATTATAAATTATAAATTATAAATTATAAATTATAAATTATAAATTATAAATTATAAATTATAAATTATAAATTATAAATTATAAATTATAAATTATAAATTATAAATTATAAATTATAAATTATAAATTATAAATTATAAATTATAAATTATAAATTATAAATTATAAATTATAAATTATAAATTATAAATTATAAATTATAAATTATAAATTATAAATTATAAATTATAAATTATAAATTATAAATTATAAATTATAAATTATAAATTATAAATTATAAATTATAAATTATAAATTATAAATTATAAATTATAAATTATAAATTATAAATTATAAATTATAAATTATAAATTATAAATTATAAATTATAAATTATAAATTATAAATTATAAATTATAAATTATAAATTATAAATTATAAATTATAAATTATAAATTATAAATTATAAATTATAAATTATAAATTATAAATTATAAATTATAAATTATAAATTATAAATTATAAATTATAAATTATAAATTATAAATTATAAATTATAAATTATAAATTATAAATTATAAATTATAAATTATAAATTATAAATTATAAATTATAAATTATAAATTATAAATTATAAATTATAAATTATAAATTATAAATTATAAATTATAAATTATAAATTATAAATTATAAATTATAAATTATAAATTATAAATTATAAATTATAAATTATAAATTATAAATTATAAATTATAAATTATAAATTATAAATTATAAATTATAAATTATAAATTATAAATTATAAATTATAAATTATAAATTATAAATTATAAATTATAAATTATAAATTATAAATTATAAATTATAAATTATAAATTATAAATTATAAATTATAAATTATAAATTATAAATTATAAATTATAAATTAAAAATTATAAATTATAAATTATAAATTATAAATTATAAATTATAAATTATAAATTATAAATTATAAATTATAAATTATAAATTATAAATTAAAAATTATAAATTATAAATTAAAAATTATAAATTATAAATTATAAATTATAAATTATAAATTATAAATTATAAATTATAAATTATAAATTATAAATTATAAATTATAAATTATAAATTATAAATTATAAATTATAAATTATAAATTATAAATTATAAATTATAAATTATAAATTATAAATTATAAATTATAAATTATAAATTATAAATTATAAATTATAAATTATAAATTATAAATTATAAATTATAAATTATAAATTATAAATTATAAATTATAAATTATAAATTATAAATTATAAATTATAAATTATAAATTATAAATTACAAATTATAAATTATAAATTATAAATTATAAATTATAAATTATAAATTATAAATTATAAATTATAAATTATAAATTATAAATTATAAATTATAAATTATAAATTATAAATTATAAATTATAAATTATAAATTATAAATTATAAATTATAAATTATAAATTATAAATTATAAATTATAAATTATAAATTATAAATTATAAATTATAAATTATAAATTTTAAATTATAAATTATAAATTATAAATTATAAATTATAAATTATAAATTATAAATTATAAATTATAAATTATAAATTATAAATTATAAATTATAAATTATAAATTATAAATTATAAATTATAAATTATAAATTATAAATTATAAATTATAAATTATAAATTATAAATTATAAATTATAAATTATAAATTATAAATTATAAATTATAAATTATAAATTATAAATTATAAATTATAAATTATAAATTATAAATTATAAATTATAAATTTTAACTTTCCGGCAACAGATTTCCTGCATTTAATATAGTTTTATTTCATAGAGACAAATTAAAATATTTCAGTCTAGACATTATACAGTCAGTAGAAGGTAGGAGTGACATTTTGTATTGTGACCATCGAATGTAAAAAAAAAACAAAATAGTGGACGTGTGTCGCTTACATTGGCTGCATTCAGAGGAGTCAACTGTTATGGTAGCGATACTTTAGTGAAAGATGTTTTTCTCTTAATTTGTCTTTACTTTAAACATCAGAAAATTTGTTAATTATTTAATTTAAATAGTATAATTATGTAATTACATGAATAATTTAATTGCAAAGGTTTCTCACTCAAATTTTAACACAAAAGTTGCCAATTATTAACTTCGCTGAATGCGGAAAATGTGTGTGATACACGCTCTTTATTTATTTTTATTTTGTGTGGCATTCGATGGTCGCAGCTCGTGAGAAAATAGGTAGCTGTCAAGGATTTCTATAATTATTTTACCATGCGTAAAAACTTTATCATACAATTATTGCTTTCGCACTCTCTTTAAACAACTCTCTCCTAAAATTTTCTCTTTCAATCTTGTCACAAAAAAACGCTAGAAATGCGCGAAGCCTCTCAAGTAAGCTTTGAAGAAGGCAACAACCACTCTGTATAGATTCAATCACACATCAGAATAGAAAGACAGTTTTGGAAGACGCTCACTTTTCCATCTTCATAAGCATTGAGTAATTAACTGTTTAAGTTTTATACAAATTGAGACTTTTTCGAATAAGCTCTTTGAAATCATATGACGTTGCAGCATAAGTTTTTATTTTAGGTCAAGCGTAACAGCCGCTCCAATTGCGTAAAATATCGCTGCTGGAGCGTTTTTAGGACTCTCTAAAGCCCGTATGATACCTCATTGCTTTGTTCAATTTTCATTCATTGACAATAAAACGAGAGCAGTTGAAATAATGCTAAAGCCCGTATGATACTTCATTGTTTTGTCCAATTTCAAAATCTGAAAAGAAGTGGCGCGTGAGCTAGACAGATATATATTGTTAGAAAAGGATGAAAATATGCATCGTGCCACTTTTTTACATCTCCGCAACGTGACTATTTTATCTCTCTGTTCTTCTTGGCTGAGGAAGAAAGAGCTCAAGCATGTTTTTGACACTTAATATTTGATCGAAATGAATTGAGAGAAACGTCAAAAACAATTCATTGAAAATGCGGTCCGTCGCACATTTTTTTGTCCAAATCGTACTAAATTCGTATACACTCACACTTTTTGAATTTTAGCTTTAGCTCTATTTCAACTGCTCTAGTTTCATTTTCAATGAATAAAAATTGGACAACACAATGAAGTATCATACGGGCTTTAACGACAACACGCTGGAATAAAGTAAAAACTAGAGAAAGGAAACGCTGACTATTTTGAAAAAAACGCTGAATTTTAAACAGAATTGAAAAAACCCGCTGCGTGGCGTTATCTTTTCACAAAATCGCCAATAAATATTGTAGTGATTTTTCATTCAGATTTAAGAGTGTAAGATGCACACAATGGTTGACTTCTGAACAAACTGAAAGAGAGTTTTTTTAATTAAGATTTAAAAATTTAGATATAAAGATGAAGAAACAGATGAAAAAAATCATCGAAATTTTTTTAAAGGTAAAATCTGGCTTATGATAACAAAGTGACTTTTCTAAAATATGAGCAAAGCAAATGTTTAGTAAAAGTTGGCAGCCCTGGTTAAAAAAACCCAAAAATATTATAAATTTTTCAAAAAATACCTTTTCAACGGCAAATGCTCCATAAAATCAGATAATAAACAACAAAGATACGTTTTATCGAAAATTATCCCATTTTCACGATTTTTGCTTTTGGACAAAATTGGCATTCCATAACTTCGCGACAAATGGCTTTAAAAAAATTAAGCAACTTCAGTTCTTATAAATTAAATACGAACTTATAGCCAAAATTTCAGACACATCAAAAGGCATGAGGTCTATTTTTCGAAAAAAAACTTGCTTAGGCCTGAAATTGCCGTTTTTTTATATATTATTTTTTTTTTTTCATTTTATCAATTTGTCACATTTGGATTGATTTTTTCTATACTTTCAGACTGATCCTACTAGAATGTTTGAGCATCGAAACCGTCTTGGATACGAACCTGCTTCTTCTACTGTAGTATTTTCACTAAATTAAACGAAAAATAAATTTATTTACCAAAATCAAGGAAACAATAGTCTGAACTAAAGATAGACGCATGAGTGATTTGTGCTCATGATACAAAGAGCTACAGGTAAAGTATTCCCGGCGCAACAAACAAAATTTACTGCGCACCTCGTCATCGGTGCTCGTCAAATGTGACACTTGATGAAAACATTCAAAAGAAAATTTAGAAAAGTGACGAAGATAGCAAAATGAAAACGAAAAAACAGTCAAAATTCTGTCAAGCACATCAAGCAACGTAGCCGCTTTTTGTGTAAATCGGTAAAAAGGGGAAAAAGCACCCCTACAAAATATGCAAATTTTTCTTCACAAACAGTACTTAAAAATATATTTACTTTATTTTGGACATGTGCTTTATATAACAATATTTATTTCATATCAGTAAAACAAGTTTTCATAAGAAAATGTAGGCATTTTAAAATCTTTATACCCTATGAATAAATTGTGACTACGTTTTAACCAAGGAGCACCTTGCATGTCACAGCAAAGATGGCGGACATGCGCAATACTTTATCTGTAGTTCTTTGTATCATGATTTGTACTCACGATTTTTTTTCTTCTTATCATGCACTCTCACGATTAAAATAATTTTTGCCTCATGATCACGTACGATTACGATGGACTTTTTTCACTCACAAGTGCTTACGAATAGAATTGTTAACATCAGGACACGCTTTCTAAATTCTTAAAGAGGTTTTTACGTTTTATAAGAAGAAAAAATACACATAAGTTTTTAATAGAAGTTTATTTAGTGTTTTTAATGTAAGAAACTTAGATTCAATTCATATTTTTTCATGAATTCGTAATTACATTATGGAATTAGTTTGCTGCAAGATGATAAAACTTTATATGGCAACCGCAGACCATCATTTGAGTTGTTACCACTTCATTAGTGGTCTGTGTTGCATTTTGAATGCAATTGGTAGAAAAAGCGAAAATCAAAAGCATCACTAAATTTTGCACAGGTTTGAAAAATTAAGATAAACCACTCGTGACAAGAAGAAATTTAAGTCACGCACGAAAAAGTTTCAATCATGCATGCTCACAAATATTTTTTTATTTTTTGATGGATTCGCTCATCAAAATCTTGATGGATTCGCCCATCTCAAGTCTTAACTGAAAGAATTTCACAAAAGATTGTTGGAGTAATGTAAAATTGTTTATAAAACTAGTTTCTTCTATCCCAGAAACTATCAACAAAAAGTGACATTATTTGAAATTTAGCAGCTTAGGACATGAATTGTATTTTTAATTTAAAAAACCTATGTGCACATCAGAGAACTGCAATGAGTATCCGACAGAATTCGGATACTCAAATCATACCCGAGTGTCATGCTGTTCTGAACTCTAGCCATACTTAATAATATGTGTAAAATACTTATAGGCATTCGGCTCATTAGCATTTTTTCGGTTATAAGTACATTCTCATATCCGAGAGCGGCGTGATCCGATCCACTTCGAGCCGTTTTCAATGAGTGCGTTGAGTCAGTTTATTACAAAGGCGCTCGATCCGAATGTATTTTGAGTGTACTCTGAGTACTGCTCCTTCTCTGCCAACGTCTCTTAGCGTTAGTTAGTTTTTTTTTTGCGTATGCACTTTTCGTAAGTATTTGTCTGCAGGCCATGTGACCTCTCATTTTTTGTTTGTTTTTTCTCGAAAACGAGTTTTTGGTATTTTATTGTTGCACTCTATGGAGAAAGAAACAATAACAACGTTTGTGATTTTGGTTTGTTAGACATAAACAAAAATACAACAAAACTAAAAGGCCGGCGCACAGTGGTTAAAAGTTGGAAACAAATACCAAAACTGATGATCTCTTTTTGTGATTTTTTTTTCTTTGCGTTGTTTAAGAATATTCAAACTCGCATGATTTCAAAATATTTATCAGAAATATATATATATATAGGTTTTCTGTGTAGACGCCTTAAAATACGATTGATGTAAAAATGTTGAAACAATTTCGAAAGAGTTATTACAGACAATTGAGAAAACGTATTGCACTCTGGTTTTTTTAAGTACAAAAAGCATTATTGAAAAAGTTTTTTGCATTCTTGAAATATTTTTTTTTATTTTTGCAATAAATTTCTTATGCAAAGTTGATATGACAAAAAAAAACGTAAATTTATTTATTTGCAGAATAAAACATAACTATCTATGGATGTCGACGATATTTTAAATAAAGAAATGCTTTTATTGGACTTTAAGTTGAGCGATTAAAAAAACTGACAGAATTTTTTGCGTCCTTGAACAACATTTGGTAAATACGTTTAGAAGAAAATATAGATATGTTTAGTCTCAAGGTTTATTACTATAGTCATTTTCTTTAGTATGATTTTAGGCATTTTTTGTTTAACGATCACTTCTTACGAGTTAAAGTCGTTAAATTTTTAATGTAAATAGTGAAAGCATTTACTTACTAAACACGATAAATGCTTTAAAATGTTATTATTCTTCTTTTGCAACTCTATATTTTTGCAGAGTACTTAAGTATTCTATAGTGTGTTTCTCAGTCTATTAATTTGCTATGTTAATATATATTAAATATTTTTTTAAATAATTACAACTAAATTGAATTAGTAAAGCAGTAATGTGATATGTATAAAGTTAAATTAATTCACATTATCTTATAGCTTAATATGAAACATTTTAATGAATTTCGCAATAAAATGCTTTCAAAACTATTCAAACATTCAAATTCCCTTGCCAAGAAAAGCTCTTCAAACATCTTCAATTAGCTGAAAGTGAAATATATATTCTTTGATTTTAAACAACAAAATTAGAATACGTACACGGAGAAAATTAATTTGCTTGAATCAAGCAAATGTTTTGCTTAAAAGCAAATCAGCAAAACTTTGCTCAATCACAATGTGATTTATGAAAAAGATTGCTAAATTGCAATCACTCCTCGTTTATTTAGGAAAAAGCAAAATTTTGATTAATTTCAAATTTTTACTTAATTTCGGCAAAAATTTGCTAATTTATTATAAATGGGAATAGCAAATGTTTACTTAATTCAAGCAAATATTTGCTTAGTTATTATATATTGGAATAGCACATTTTGATTAGTTTTTGCTAAAATTTTGCATAATTTTGAAGTGGCTTAGAATCAAGCGCAAGTTTTGCTTAACCACAATACTAATTTTGCAAACAGTTTTCTCCGTGTATGCAAGCCTTTTTTTTTTGCTACACGACCTGTGCTCACTTTATCACAATGCTAAAAAGTATGCTATTATCTTTTTTAACTGTTGATAGTATCACATTTACAACCAGTGCCAATTTGTGGCAAAAAGCATGAGGTTCACTCCTTTTTTTGGAATACAAACGAAACGACAAGCTTTTTTTTGATGAATTTTTTTTTGTTTTTATAAAAAGCAAACAAATAATATTTTTGAATACTATAAACCTTTAACTTAAACAGTTTAGATGCTGCGCTTCATATAACTTGGAATACGGAAAAACACGTGAAGTGGAAAATTTCGTATGGGAGGTGGGCGTGGCAAAAAATAATTTTTTTATTATAGACATTATATTGAAGATTTCTGACAAAAAGGTTCTTGTATTGGTTTAAGACAAAAAAAAAGACGGCGTTTTAAATATTTGTGTTGTATGGGAGGTAGGCGTGATTGAGGGCGGATTTAAAAATATTTTTGTGTGTATTCTAATAAGGCAAAATCCAAATAATACACAAAATTTAATTGGTTTACGATGAGTGCTTCTATTTATTGAAAACTTTTTTATGGGGCTTAACCACTGTGCGGCGCACGTGTCTGTTTGCTTCTTGTGCGTAAACACGTGAAATAGAGGTTTAATTTAAATTATGCGCATGTGATTTGGTAACTTAAGGTTACAGAAAAATAAAAAAATACTTTACAAATTTAATAATAATTGCTGATTGCAGAAAATGAATGACACTTACGATACTATCGAAACTGCGTATTATTTTTAAGCCTTAACAACGTTACCTCATGCGCAGCTTTCACTGTGTAAGATAAAAACAAAAAGCAACACAAGAATAACACATCTGTTATTCAGCATTTAGATATGCGTAGGAAAAAATAGCACAAAACAAATACAAAAAACTCGCTCACTATTTACTGCTGCGCTCTACTGCGCTCTCTTTCATATCCGTGGCAGATGAGCCGAGTGATTCGGCTACTTGTGTCGATTATGAGTATTTCGGCAAGTAGGATAAGTATCAGCAAGACGACAACAACCATAAGTATTTATGAACCGAAAAAACCCGATCTTTCCCGATCCGACTCATGACTTAGGATACTCATATTTATTTGAGCCGCCGCATTCTAGCTTCCGAGAAGAGAATATGAGTCGAGTTGCGTGCGCTTAGGATGAGTAGGTTTTTGTACTTATTTTTTTCGGATATACTTAGAGTCGCAAAAAAGCTATCCGTTGCAGATCTCTGGTGCACATCATCAGACTAATTTATAACATATGAAGGCATATCACTTCAGAGTCTACCCCAAAATCTAAGTTAAACTTGAAAATGCTTGCAGCAATAATGACACGTTTACACTCTTTGTACTCCAGCAATAATTTATATTCTAGCAAGACCTTATCATCTTTTGTAGTTTCCTTTTTGTTTTTGTAGTTAAATTTAATTACTAAAAGACTAACCCATTGGGAAGTTTGCAATTAACAAAAAGACACGCACTCAAAGCAAAGTCATTGAGGGAAAATGTGGGACTTTTCTTGGATTGGACTGATTTCTGGTCTCGTGTTTCAACATACTAGTATTCAAAAAATTTATACCTATTAGCACACCCATACACAAGCACTTCGATGTGTTGAGGTACATTTTGTATACCCAGAAATTACAAAAAAAAAATAGAGAACAACAATAAAATGTAGTTAATTTTTTCAGGTACAGCAGGAAGTCATACAGACAAAAGCATTTTATATACATACATGTAAAAGTAATATACGAGAAAACTTTTTAATTAATTAAATACCAGCAACAACACAAGGAATCACAACAACAAATTTTACTATGTAGTTTAAATGACAAGGATGGAGACCAGCGTGTCATTGACTGACACGCAAGGTAGACGCAAGACAGGACACGTAGCACCGTAGGATATTTGGCCAAATGACTCTGTTGCTGAAGACAGTCAAAAGGGAGAAACTACTTTGAGCTTGTGACATTGTGTCAGCGCTATTACTCATCAGTTGAATATACTTGGTGTGCAAATGGGCACTTTTTCTTTTTTTCTTTGCTAAAATATTTACTGTCATGGCATCCATCCGCTTAATTTACGCACAGTTATTTATTATATCTGCAAATGGAAATTATTTTAATAACAAGTATATTCACAAATATATAAAACCGAGTATGATTACATATCGTCGGCTTACAAAGAAAACTGGCCAACTGAAAAAGCATAGTTCATGAGGAAAAGCAAAACAAGTTTTTATTGCTATGAAGTCCTTGTGTTTTCCTTTAAATTGGGTCTTTATATAGTCAGCAGCGATATAAGATATTCAGTATTGTATTTACCAACGATAAAACAATTGTAGTACATAACCCTAATTTTGTTTATGGCTACACAAAAAAGAAGTTTTCAACAGACATCACCTGATATCTCTGTCAATAACACGCCAAAAAAATTTTTCAGCAAACAATATAATGTCGATCAGCAATCAGCTCTGTTTCTGGCCCTGCCGGTACTTCTGCTGCTATGGCCACCGCTGCTACTGCAATTGCAACTGCTGACTGCTTTTCCTGGACCCACCTAAGCAATGTACTAGACACAGAACTACACACAGAAAAATTTTGGATAGTAAAATCATTGTAATGAATAGTTGATTTCATTTTACATGATTTCATATTTCGTGGTGACAGCAACATTAAAATCATTGTGATTTCATGTAAAATCATTGTGATTTCATGTAAAATCATTGTAAAATCATGTAAAAAAAACACGCACGCACACGTCCATGGTGTGTATGTGTTGGTATTAATTTTGCAGAGTAAAATCATTATGATTTCATGTAAAATCATTATAAAATCCATTAAAATCATTTAAAAGTTAATCAACATGATTTCATGTAGAATCATTATGATTTCATGTAGAATCATTATGATTTCATGTAGAATCATTATGATTTCATGTAGAATCATTATTATTTCATGTAGAATCATTATGACATCATGTAGAATCATTATGGAATCTAGTAAAATCATTATTGCATCATGTAAAAAAATTGTTAGCGTGCTTAAGAAGTTCCGTTAAGTTCTGGTGAATTTTTGCATATCATAAGTTTAATCGCGAGTTGCAGGTAGCGTCGTGCAAAAATTAAAAGTGTTTAATGGAAAATACAAGTGGAGAAGTGCTAGTGGAGGTAGATGAAGCAGAAGGTAATGTGGTGTTCTTCGAAAATCTTATTATCCATGACAGGCCCGTAGAGAGCCCAGTTCGGGCCCGGGGGGTTACAGCATACGGGCCCCTCTGAAAATGTTTTTAACACAAAAAAAAAATTAATAAGAAAATAAAACATGGCGAAAATTATTATTTAGTTCTAAGCTATTATTTATTTACCATAGTTATCTTTAAGCCATGCACCATGACAAGTGAAATAATTCTATTGTCGTTGTTGTTGTATTAATTGTCTCTATCTAACGGCAACTTTTCTATGTGACACTCCAAATAATTTAAATCTACTGATGATTTGTGTTATTATAACAATATTTTTATTCTGCGTTTTTATTCTTTTTATTTATTCAAATTTATTTTTCTTGCTTTGGCAGAGGCAAAACAATCAATAGGGCTATTCCCAGTTACGGGCAAATAGCTTTGCAAATGTATGCCCTACCAAATATTTGCCATCAACTGTGAGCACACTTTTTAGAACACTGTTGCAAACAAAACTCACAGCTGTTTTGGAGGAAAAAAAAAAACAACACGAACAGTATTTGTGGTGTTTTTCATTACTATTTATCAAAGTGCATTATTTATCAGTCAGTTCTATATCAGAGTCTGTTAATTTTGTTTTATTAGCGGCGTTTGGTTAAAATGTGACAGCTGATTGATTGGCAAACAAGTTTTGCCCATGCTCGACTGTTTGCAATGCGATTTTAGTGTTGCAAATTTGACACAGTCGGGCAAATGCAAATCTGTACATTTTGTTGTTGTGTTGAAAATATTTGCCATCATATTTTGCAAATGCCACGATGCCACGCTATTTGCCCGTAATCGGGAATAGCCCTAATAATTACATTAAAATTTAATTTTTTTGCTAACTCGGACTCTATACATAAAATTTTCTGTAACTTTTATAAAATTTTTAAAATTAGTTGATCGAATAATTTTACCTTCAAACGATTTAAATTTTTTGTAACTTAAAAGATATTTGGTATGCTTATAACCAGAAATTTCTGTTATATGTTCAAAGAAACTGTTTTTTAATAAAATAAAAAATATATATAATTTTATATATATAATTTGAATTATTTAAATATACTCGTATTGCGGATTTTAAGAAACTGCTCTTCTACAGTAATGAAATTACCAAAAAAATCAAACACTTTAAAATGCTACACCTATTTGTCAAAAAATTTAAGAAATTTTAAAAATATGAAAAAATGTAAATTTGGGTAATTATATAGAAACTTGTCACTTAAACAAATGGATTTATTTATTGGAATTTTATTTTTCAAAAAAATTTACATTTGGTTTCTACGCTATAGAGAATTTAACCATAAAAAATTTATTTTTACAATAGTGTCATTTTTATCATTAACAAATTTTTATGATTATATGCATAAATATCTTCATTACTTTCAAACTTAGTAAAATTTTTACGATCAGAAATATTCAAGGAATTTTCTAAAAATTTTATACCATATAGAATACTATGTACTAGACATCTTCAACGTTTAGAAAAAAACGTAGCTTATTTTATTATTTCAAAATTAAACTAATGCCAATATTTTTGTCGTATAAATAAAGAAAAAACTTACCTCTAAATAAACGGAAGTTGGTTTTGTATTGCACTTATTTTTTCGATAAATATTCTTGTCAGCACAGCACGAATAGTAAACTTCTACTAGATTTTCGAGTCGAATAACTCAATTTTTTAAGCCACTCAAAATTACAATTAACTGCAGTCCTTTTCTCGAACATATTTGATTTTTGGGATCTGTTTTTTCTTGCATATTGTAATATTCACTCGCAATATTACATACCCGGCAGAAATTAAGGCCTTGATGAAACTTAAAGCTGACAACAATAATGAAACATGCAAGACTTGTGTTTTTAGCCAAAAACAAAAACGTTTATGAATTAAGATTGTGAGCTTTAGATCAAGTGAGTTTTCAAGAAGGCAACAACAACAACAACAACTCTGTATAGAGTCAATCACTTAGCTGACTAGACAGTCTGTTTCGGAAATCGCTACATATTCCTCATCAGTAGTCTTTGAGTGATTAAGCTGTGATCAACTCACTGTTTAAACTAGCATATGAATGTGCAGATCCTCTAATTCATTCTTATGAATTGTATGGCTGCTAATCATATGGCACTTCAAAGCAGGAGGCCATTTTAGATCACTGCCATCAACTCTATCAAGGGTTGCCATCTGTTCTAGTTGCTTCTTCATTTATTTCAATATTCATTGGTGTTCGATTGTTTGTCGAAATGCACCATAGAAATGAAACGAGTTTTTGCTTCGCCAGAAGCTAGTGTTCTAAAACTCGTTTCATTTCTACGCATTTATTTAAATGTACGCATTTTATTTGTCAAATATTCCACTGTGATCAGCTTTGAGCTTTAAGTGTATTAAGTTCTTATAAATGTTTTCATTACTTTTAACGTTGTGCCCCAATAGGAAATGAAAACATATTTCTAAAATGAAATGAAGCATGCAATTTTGAAATTCGAGCAAAGGAAGGTGTTCAAGATTAAACAAAAATAAATAGAAAAGTATATATGTTGCCAACTCGCTCGGTAAAAGTAAAACCTTCAAAGAAATTTAGCAATTCAACGACGATATATATTTTTTATATATTTTTCAAAAAAATTCAAAACTATTGAACTTTTTTAAAAACATAACTAAATTTTGATTTTGTGGTAAAAATAAAAACAAGTAAAAATTGCATTTCTCACTACCATAAATAATTTCCCTAACCTCCTTTGCAAAATTTCTTCCATTTGATTTGCATAAATTGTTAAACTGCTTTTGTCATCCAAATATCAAGATGTCTCGGCCAAATATATTTATTCCAAAATCTTGTTTATATATTTTTATAAAATAGCCAAGTCTCAAAAATAATATATGTGAAAAAATTACCCCAATACCCAGCAAAAAAAGTGCTTCCAAACGAAGCTAAAGAGGAAAGCAAAGTCTTGAATTCCATCCCTTCCACTTTCATACCCAGAAGGCATTCTTTTAACATATGCATGTCATTGGAAGGAATGCTTTCCTTAGTCTTCTGTATAAGTGCTTCTAGGACTTTTTCAATGGAAGCTTTCTTTGAGCCCTTCTATCAAAGGATTCTAGTAAGTGTTTTTCAGGAGAACTTTAAGAAGGCATTCGACAAGAAGGCTTTTTGTGGTTTGAGGGTTAAAAAATCCCTTGGAAAATATCCCTTTTCCCTACATTCTAGCGATTTTGGTGCTGGAAATGAATAGTGTTTGGGTTTTGTTGGGGGATTTAAAAAAATTCCAAGGTAAAATATCCTTTTTTCTGAACTTGAAATAATTGAATGTCTTTCAGAAGTAGTTTATAAAAATGCCTCTTGAAAGAACTGCTTTATAAGGCTAAGAAAAAGCAGAGTTTGATCAATAGAATGTCTTCTGGAAGCAGTGCCGCTAAGAATGCATGTCACATTTGTATCAAAAATTTTGCTGGGTATCTCTCTCTAATAAAAATGTGTGACTAACATTTATTCTTTCATACCATCGATTATATCTAGATAGATAGCTGTCTTTATTATATGAATTAAACTCTTTTTTTTTTGTTTGCTTTGTTTTAATAATGTTTCTAAGAAATTTTCGTTATGATACATACAAAGGAAAGTAAGAAATATGAAGAATAAGAAACAAAATCACTTCTCTCTTTCAACAACAAATCAGCTTTTTAGTATGTTGTCATCTATGTGGGCTATTTTGGTCAAACAGTTTTTTGAAAAAAATATTGTGTAATAATCAAAAAATCAGCTTTTTGTTTCTTTACTAATCCACCAATCTGGGCCCCCTTAAATCGCTCTTCTTTAACAACCAACCAGCTTTTCAGGATGTTGTCATCTATGTGGGCTATTTCGATCAAGCCATTTTTTGAAAAAAAATTTTTAATAATCAAAAATCAGCTTTTTGTTACTTTACTAATCCACCAATCCGGGCCCCCTTAAAACTTTCTTCTATAACAACCAATAAGCTTTTCAGTATGTTGTCATCTATGTGGGCTATTTTGGTCAAACAGTTTTTTGAAAAAAATATTGTGTAATAATCAAAAATCAGCTTTTTGTTACTTGACTAGTCCACCAATCCGGGCCCTCTTAAAACTCTCTTCTTTAACAACCAATCAAGCTTTTCAGTATGTAGTCATCTAAGTAAGCTATTTTTGTCAAACAATTTTTCAAAAAACATTTTTTAATAATCAAAAATCAGCTTTTTGTTGCTTTACTTACCCGCCAATCCGGGCCCCCTCAAAACTCCGGGCCAGGGGGGAAACACCCCGTTCACCCCCCCCCCTCTCGGCGGGCCTGATCCATGAAGATAACTATGAGGCTGAGCTCGACGAACAATTAAAACAATTTAATTTGTCGGAAGTGAAACATTACTTGAAAAGTAAGTATCTTCAAAATATGATTAAGGATGAGTTCCTAAATGCATTTATGCAATGCATCAGTGTGTTTAATTTTGAATTTCAAAATGTTATTTTTTAGAATCTTCAATTGACTACGAAAGCTCAAGGTATTTATCTAAGGAAGATATTCAGGAAGCCATACCACCCATTGGACTTCGTGCACGTTTCAGAGAAAAGTTATTTAGTTGGAGAAAAAATGAGGTATGTTTATATTAGACTCTGAGGTATGTTTATATTAGAAGAAATAAAGTTTTATAATTATACGTCGTAAATTTCTTTTATATTTTTCAATAAAAAAAATAAAATCACCTTTAAGTTCTTTTTATTTCCAAAATGAGGTTAGGATTCAGCTGGATTTCATGATTTTATAATGATTCAACAAGACCATCATAATGATTTTACATGATGTCATAATGAATCAACATGATCATCATAATGATTTTACATGACTTCATAATGATTCAACATGACCATCATAATGATTTTACATGGTTTCATAATGAATCAACATGATCGTCATAATGATTTCGCATGATTTCATAATGATTCAACATGATCATGATAATGATTTTACATGATTTCATAAGGAATCAACATGACCATCATAATGATTTTACATGATTTCGTAATAAAAATTTGTTGCGATTCTTACATGAAAATCACAATGATTTTACTATAAATCTCTATGAAGCAAAATCATTCGGGAAACATGTAAAATCACTATGTTTCTAGTTGATTTTACAATGTTTTTTTTCTGTGTGTTGCAAATGTTGTGAAAAAAGGCATGTATTTCAAACGAGATTCACGATCTGCGATGCCAAAATAATTGAGTCCAGCAGGAATTGCAAACAATGAAAAGTCGTCTTAAACAAGTTGATAAGGCAAGCAGACGTAATAACATCATTTTTACTGGTCTTAAAAGCAAATTTGTGCTTTTCCAGCAATTCAAAGGATGTCAATATTGTTGAGGTCCGAAAAATTGCATCTGGGAAATCGTTCATCTTCTCGCTCAACACCGCTCAAACAATGGATGAACGTAGCAAGATGTATTTCTTGAGACAAGTTGGCAAGAAGGAAAAAGAGCTAACAAAATTATGAAAGTCCGCTGTGGTGATTGTCGAGTTTTTATTGAAGACAAACCATTTTCCTGTGCCGATGTAAACATTTATAGCTGCGAATAAAACTGATGCTGAGTTTCTGCGAATATCTCCGCTGTCCATTAATATACATATTTCATTCAAATTTTTTTTGTTTAAAAGCTCAATAAAATCACTGCACAAAAATAGGTCGAACTGTACCGTTAAGTCAGTGTATATATGTTTTATGATGATTATGTCAAAAAAGGTCCAAAATATTGACATTTTACTCAAAAAATGGCTCAAAAATTGTTGTTGTTGTAAAAAGGAAATCAATTAAAAATTTCACATCTGCTACCTTTTATATGACATAGCATTTATTTGCAAAAATTCTTCCAGCTAAGCGCAAAAATTATTTTACTGTCTTTGTCATCAAAAAGCGCAAAAATTATTTTACTGTTTTTGTCATCAAAACAATTTTTTCGCGAAATTTATTTTTTTCAAAATGTTGTTTTTATATTTTTTTTACAAAAAGTCAAGTCTCAAAAATAGTTTATGTTAAAAAATTACCCCAATATCTCGTTCCAATCAAAAGTTTTGGCTAAAAATCTATTTTTTCATACCAGACTATTAATAAAACTGAGTTTTGTTTTAAAATTCTCTATATAGTTTGAAGGTCCCCATTTATCTCTAAGAATGCAGTTGTGTGTCTAGAGTAGTTACGAACATTTTGGATTATATAAAATTTTCCTTATAGTAGTATTATACTTAGTTTTTTCCTCCCCCCCCCCCCCCGCTCCACTCCTGTTAAATTTGTTTTGTTGTGATGGCTCTATTTTTTCTCACTATTGTGTCACCGTTGTCACTCAGTTCTTTATCAATGGTACTTTAAATGTTGTATATATATCACCATTTCATCGAAAAGATGACTGTGAATAAGAATGCTGTAAAAGGTAATATTTTCATGTAATAAGTTTCAGCTTTATGGCGATATAATAAAACATATGCGCATCTAATCAGCACAATTATTTCATTAGTTTTGATCTGTGCGTTAAATTCACTGATAGATGGCGCCGCATTTGTAAGTACTGTGGGTACAAACTATACACCTTGCGATGAATAGCAGAATGATGTGTACCAAAAGTTGCTTCAAATTTAACCCCACACGTTTGGTATTACAGACAGGTGGCGCTATTTTCTGCTTACAGAAGAATATCTGATGTTCTTATGTAGCTAGCAGATAAGTTTTGCGAAATATTTTGCGAAAATGCTATTGCTACCAAACTTTTAAAATGTCAAATAATGCAGTACTGCCAGTTTTCTTAAGTCGCATTATCATCTATGTTAATACCGGGTATATCAGCTAGTTGAAAATAAAGTTAATCATCAACACAACACCGTTCCTGCTGCTGCCATCGCCACTACACCAAGCTCCAATAAGCATCCTGAAGTGTGTCGATGCTAAATTCATAAAAAAGTTTTGTTTACGCACGCAAAAGCCTACTTATCAATAATATATGTATAAAAAAAATATATTAAGAAAAAATCTATTTTGAAAAAATGTAAGTTCAATGCCCCCTATAAAGTTTTATTTTTATTTTAATTTTATTGTTTTCTAATTTCGAATAAATTTAGCTCTGCGAGCAATATTTCGATGGCGACGGCCCTAGATATATTTCAACTACATTCCAATAGAATTAAAATAATTTGCTAACATTATCATTTCTTTTTTGACATATTATTGATATGCAACAATAAGACAATTTACGATTTAAAAATATTAATTTCTGAGTGTCGAAAAAGTGATTTTCTATGGTTCGTTTCTTAACTCGTTTTCGAAAAAAAATGTTCGGTTTTGAGAGTTAATTCAGTCTGGCGAATGAGTTCAAAATAATTCATTTCTGAGTGCCGAAAAAGAACTTTTCAATAGTTATTTTTTCAACTCGTTTCCGAACAAAAAAAAGTGCAATTTATGATTATTTTTTTAACTCATTTCTGCAGAAAAAAAGGTTTGCTTTTGAGAGGCATTTAAGTCCGACGAATGCGTGCCGAAAATGATCTTTTCCACCCGAAAAGGTTCATAAATGAATTCAAAATAGATAGTTATTGTTCATCGGGTTTCGTTATGCTTCAGTATTTATAGTTTGATCTCAAAGTATGATGCATATGTTGATGATTGCGTCATTGGCATCAAGTACCCCGTTCTAGTACTCACCTAAGATATCTAAACTTATAAAACATGAACTTAAAAAAAACGTAAATCAAATAAAAAGTTTTGAAACCGTTGCCCAGCAATTTATAGGCCCTGCTGTCTCTAGCCCTTTAAAATAAGCTTTACTCAATTTAAATTTATAAAGTGTTTTTAAAATTATATTTACAATGCCCTCCGCAGTAGAATCTTCTATGTAATTCTACCAATTTCGAAAAATTTTATACAATATGCTGTCGGCTTTTACTATAGTATCGTTTTTTAGAGAAATGTCAGTAGAATCGTCTATTAGTATTCTACAAATACTATTTCCAATATCGTAAATCAATTTCGTAGTAAAATAAGGCTACAGAATATTTTTATAAGTACCCTGCAGTTTGGCTGGTTGCAGCATGTCCCTTTGTACATCCCATTTATCGGTATGGCCATTGGGGACAGGAGAATTGCAAAGCTCATGACAATGCACGTAGGGTCCGTTCACCCCTGTCAATGACATCAATGTGTGAAAAGGACGTACAAAATATGAGGCTATGGGCATGGCCCTACCACTGAGGGTATGTGAATACTCATACAAGTAGAATCAAGAATGATAGAAACAAGATTACGACATCGACGTCACTGGAGCCAATTGAATGTTGCCTTCTCTATGCTTTTCCTTATTATCCATCTCTTTTTAGCTCATAGCTACAGTTGGCTCCAATTCCGTCTTCTAGCAGTAAAACATGCGGATGTCGTAATCTTGTTTCTATCATTCTTGTGTAGAATGGTCGATCGAACTACAAAGTACAGCTACGTTTTTGACAGTTCACCAAAAGAGACAAAAAAGCTGTTTTCAAAGGGCAAAAAGCCTAAAAAAAAACCCATGAAGCTAAATCGTAAATTGACAGGCTAATTCGCTAAAAAACATTCTAAATCTAGCCAGAAAAAGGCTAAAATGTTCATATTGATAGTAAGCTCAATTTTGGCAATTTCTTCTCAATTATAAATAACTTTTACGTATTCTTTCTTCTTAAAATACTGCAATAAAAAATCATACATCTGGTCGCGCTATTTTGGTTGTTTGTTTGGTTTAAGAAAATCAATCCAAAAAAATACGCATTAAAATTTTGCAAATTCTCAAACATAGTGACGCTTTCAGCTAAGTTTGGTTACGTTTTTTTTCACTTCATTCCATGTTACTTAAACTGCACCAATTTTTCTCATGACTTCGAACTACTTGAACATTTCATGTAAAGCATGAAATTACTGTCACCTCTCTGCAGACAATGGCAAAACTCAAAGAGTAAAAATGCCATGTAAAGCTTCTTGAGAACCTAAGCCGTTCGGAAACGGCATAAAACACGTAGGTTCAGTTCTCGGTCATTTGTGATCAAACGTTTAATAACACACACAACACAATTGATCAATAGAAGCTAAGTCAAAGTCCTTCCAAGGGCTGAAATGGCCAGTTTATTTTTTTTTTTTATATATTGGTGGTCTTAGTGATTTTGACAAAAAATAGTATCGTTAGTTTTTGTTCAACAGCTCCGTCAGATTTGAAGATACCAGTTTACTGCCTTCAGCAAAGTTGTAGCTAATGAACAAAGCTAAAAACAAAATAAATTCATAAAATTATTATTTACATTTTTTTTTTAATTTTTACATTTTTTCGCTTTTTTTGGTCATAACTTGAAAGTAGTCCTAATTTTTCCTATACAATCTTTAACAAAATTGAAGCCGAATAGAAATTGAACAACTCTTGTGAACATATTTTTGATATCTGAACGTGTCTACACTACTTAAAAAGTTAAAAAAGATGATTGAGTCTATGATTTATTTTAAGTACATATATATATATGGGTCAAAGTACAAACTTAACAAAAAGTCTTCTGTTTAATGTGTAGAGTATGTTCTCATAAGCCTTAGAGTTTTCTAGAGTTTAATTAGAGTTTTCTAATGGTTTTATTTTATATTCTTTAAGCCGCGTTTTTACTGAACGCTTTTTGCTAGCATACAAACCAATACCTAAAAATGAATCGCCTGAAAATGAATCACATGGACATTTATTTGTACGTCAATAACTATCGTTCAACTGCTTAAACGTTTTAGCAATAACAGAAGCAAATCTGAATATTAGTTTAACTGATGCCCGATTTGCATGTTCGGTCCACGATTCTGCTCAGAACCTAAGACGGTATCACCAGTCAGGCGATTTTTAAAAAATATATTCACAGCTGTAGAAAACCAAAACTTCCACATTCTTTGGGAAGCTTATTGGTTACTAATTTTAATTAAATAATATATTTTTATAGTTTTTAATTGAATTGAATATCAATTTTTCAGATTTAAAATTTTTTCGTGTATAATAATCTTATAAGATTCTAGAGAAAATTATAATCATGGTCTGAAAATTGCAGGCAAAAATAAAAAAACTTGGATCTATTTCTCAACATTTATTCGATCAAAAAATATAATTACCATCTATGGTGAACACTGATTTCAATATTGAAAAATGTAAACGCGTCATTCATAACTTAGTTTAAATGTGTCAACTGTGCACACAAAAAAACAGTGTATCTTTCTACTGAATATCATATTGGTACCAACAAATTCCTGTAAAAAACCCACATGAAAGATCATGACTACGAGCTTGACACAAGCAAAACAAAAATTCAATCTGCATCAATTCACAATTCAGAACAATACTAGCGTGACGTGAAGGAATTTGTTGTTATATTATGGCACTATAGTATATTTATATCAAGTGCCTTGATCCCAAAATCAATAACTTCTGAACACTTTTCCTTGACTTCTTTGTCTTAATGACTCATTTCGTACTTAGCATGGCGAGTTTAGAAATTACTTCTTAATAAATAAAATTCCCATTTGCGAAGATAACAAGCAGTGTCAGTTAAATGTTCGTGGAAAAGGGGTTCACCTAAGGTCACCGTTACTTTGGGGTTCCTATGTGACTTTGAGTTTACATTTCTTTAATTTTATAGTAATTGGTGTGTAGCACTTTTAGAATTGGTGTAGAAATAAAATTTATAAAAAATTTGTGAAATTGCTACTATCTTTTTCTTCAGAGCGAAAAAGTTTCACTGGACGCCATTCTTGCTCATTTAAGTTTGTTCCTACTGATTTCTATTTATGATTTCAACACTTCAACGAACGTTGATGAAGTTTATTCTTATTAATCCATTTTATTGCGCGTATTCTTAATGTTTGAACACAAATACAAGTATCAATTCATACAAAATTTTTTCTGAGATGGAATTTCAACCCGGGCTACCGCAGTTCTTTAACATATGGGCCACGCACTCATATCAGCATGCCACGGCTGATTTCCAAAGTCAAAATATAATTTTTAGCTATTTTATTATTGTATTCTTTCCAGTTTTACATAGAAGAAAGATTATCTAATTTTCATTCAAAAAAACATGTAGGTTACGAAGACATTCCTTACTGTTCTAGCCAATTGTGGAAAAAATTCATTCAAGATTTTTTTTCAATCATAATATTACCTCCTTGAGTTTTTGTTTTGCAACTACAATTTTTTTGACAGCAAAAAATTCTAATATGAAATCCTATTGAAACGCAACACCTCCAAAACTATAACAATGCGGTATTAAATAACATATCGTCATAAGAAAACAAAAACCCGTAAGTTACATTAAAAAATTTAACAGGAAAAGCAAAATACTTTCAAAATTTCTCACAAAACATGTATTTTGATAAGGTGCATCATAATCAATCAAAAAGTCGATTTTGAATTGATTTTCGATTTTATATACGATGATATATGATGAATGATACGATATACTCTATATTGTATTGCCTATAGTATGAATAAAGTGCTGTTTTCTCATTTGGGCTTCCCTAATTTATAACAACAAATTTTAAATAATAGATTAGAATGTGATGAATAAAAGACAAAAATCGGAAACACGAAAATAAGTTATTAAATGGTTTGCATTGCTTTTCCAATTTAACCTCAGTACGCGATCATGCGACAACGCGACTTCAAAAACAGAACATTTAAAACTATTTTTATTAATTACTTCCGAGGATTTGTTAATGTTTAAGTAAATAAAATGTCAAAGTACAAAAGTAAGAAAATTTAATTAATTTTTGGACATAAAAAATTAAATATTTTGAGAAATAGATTTTTTGTTTTTTTTTTAAATATTTAAAAAATTAAAGTTTTTTCCTAAATGACCTCTATATTTATTATGTTGACTTTATATGATTTAAATACAAAATCTAAATGTTTGATAGTTTAAATCATACTTGATTTTAAATACAAATTCTAGTTGTTTGATAGTTTAAAATCGTTTATTGAGCTTAAGGTCAAAGTTAGAACAATTAATTGTTCTAAAGAATCTTTCCAAAGAAACAACAACAACAACAAAGTTTTTCAATATGAAAAGGAAAAAATCACTATCTGATCTTATTGCAATTTCGGCCTGGCTAAGGGCTTCATCAGAAATCTTTGTGATACCCGTGCAAGCGCGCATTGTGAAATTGAAGTGTCAATTTCTCAGTTTTTCTCGATTTCATAATTTCGCATTTGTTGTTGTATTTTTGCTTTACTTTAGTCTCTATGCTTATGTTATTATATGGAGTCCAACAGCCTGCTGGAAGTCTCCACTATCAAAGCATGTTTACTGAAGTTCTTTTTTTTTAGATTTTTGCTGATTTTGTTTTCAGCTGTTTCCGTTTGGTCGAGCTCTACCATTTGATTAAAGTTTTTTCCTAAATGACCTCTATATTTATTATGTTGACTTCATATGATTTAAATACAAATTCTAGATGTTTGAAAGCTTAAATCATACTTGATTTTAAATACAAATTCTAGTTGTTTGATAGTTGTAAGTTGTTGTAAGTGAGCTAAAAGAGCTATGGGACTTACAACTCTGATCTAAATGACGCTTTTTCTTACGCACTTTCTCATTCTCTTGGCAAAGATCCCTCGTTCCTTATACTCCCGAATTCATCCCGCATATTCTGTCACCCATGAAGCCAACTGCGGGCAAGCAGAAAACACATACGAAATACTCCAACGGTCGACTTTGCCCACCCCCACTGTAAAGGATGTAGCATATCAGCCTAACATAACTTATTTAGCCTACATATTTAAATTCTGAAAAAAGCGCAATAATTTTGATGTCAGAAGTATGCTGTTTTTTATATCTCCCTTATAAGCAATACACATATGCAAAAAAGTACTCGTATGACTCAATTCCGATTCTATCATCTAAAACATACAACTTAAATCCCCCAGGTTTAATTAAAAAAATTCAATCGATTTTTACAAAAGCTGGAATGTTGTAAACAAACAAATTAATTTAGAACCATGTTCCATATTTTATTATTTGTTTTTTTTTTTTTTTTGCACTTTATAGCACGGATTGTTCTGTCTAAAGAGTTATTTTTAAAATAACTAAAGTTCAGATTGAGAAAAAATGCAAAATATATCTCGGAGAGAAAATACACTTATTTATATATACTGAGTCTGTAGATAATAAAGAGTTGCACAACTGCAGTTAATAGCCGTTTCAAAGCATTCTCATAATAACGAAATGAATGCTAGCAACTACATTAATGGAACGAATAGAGTGAGAACGCAAACAAAGCGCTTAGAATGGAATGGAATGTGGCACTTGTGAATATTGAATACTCTCTAAGGAATACTCTCAATTTGAGAGTATTCGTTTGAGAGTACTTCCAAATGACTGACTAAGCTTGGGTAGGAAAAGCTTAAGCTTATTAGAACTTTTAAGAACCAGATATCTGCAATCAGGTCGCTGATTTCGAATCTGAAATTAGAATTTTAAAATTCAAGATGGTGGATAGGGTTGCCACCTTTTTTATTTTTACGAATTCGGGGCTGGCAAAAAAATGGCATGCTAAAAATGGGTCGCTGAGTCCGAATCTGTGGTCCGAATTTCAAAATCATGTAATTTAGAGAAATGAGGGTTGCCACCTAATATTAATTATTTTAAACATCATTTATCAGTGCTAGGGGTCGCTGATTTTGAATCTAAAGTCAGAATTTTAAAATGCAAGATGGTGGATAGGGTTGCCACCTCATTTTTTATTTTTACGAATTCGGGGCTGGCAAAAAAAGGTACACTAAAAATTGGTCGCTTAGTCCGAATCCCTGATCAGAATTTCAAAATTATGTAATTTTGAAATAGCAGGGTTGCCACCTAATAGTAATTATTTTAAAGATTTTTAAACATAATTTGTCAGTGTTAGGAGGTCACTGATTTCGAATCTGAAGTCAGAATTTTTGAAATCACCGTGACCGTGGATCATATGACCGCCACGATAATATAGCCATATGTGTGTATTCCATATTCTCAAATCATTTACAAAGCGGAACGACTGAGAGCGAAATATCAATTTTGACAAACGATTCGATGAGCGATTTGAAGTGTGAGCTCAGCAAATAAATGTGCCATTCTTTTTGAGAGAGTTTCCACGAATACTTTCAAATGGTTTTCGGGAATTATGGATTTTGCTCTAGTTTTGCTTTAGTGTTGTTTGCTTCTGATTATGCCCAGTGCTTCAGTTTTTGTGCAAAATGAATTTAAATATATTTAAAGTTACAAATTAATACTCAAATAGAAGTAATATTAACATGTTCTCTCTAAAATAGCCAATTTCTGTTGCCGGTGTTAATATGCAAGAAATAAAAGAAAATATTATAACCGGAACAAATAAAATCTAGGGCATCTATGAATGGAGAGAAATGCACACGTAAGGAATTTCCATTTTATATTTGACTAGTTTTTGAAAGTGTTTTCTTACAGATATCAATATTAAAGCGAAAGTAGAGAAACTTATGTTTTCTTTTGGACTTCGACTTTTGAACAATTGCATTATAGTGACGGATAGAGGCTCAAACATGATCGCTGCTTTTCGATCGTATGAACATATTAATTGCATAAACTACTTGCTTAATAACGTTCTTCAAAAATCAATTGAAAACACTGCTGAAGTCTCCAAATTATGTCGGCTGTGCTCTAAGTTTGTAAAGTATGTAAAAAAATCTGGGGAAAATTGTTTATTTCAGACAACCTTATTAAAAGGACAAATTTATTAATCAGTCACTTGGAAACAAAGAATGAAGAAACCCGGGTCTTATGCGTAGTGGTAATGTTTCTAGTATATTTATGTTTAAATTCCCACAAACACATGAAGAATTCCCTTTTTTCCCTTTTAAACTTTTTAAAAATATCTAAAATATCTTCCAAATATAATTTTTTTTTCGTATAAAATTTTAGGAACAAAAGTTTATGAGAGTATTAAAAAAACATTCAAAACCAGCGACCCCCTTATAATGGTATATGATGTTTAAAACTCTTAAAAATACATATTATTAGGTGGCAACCCTGATATTTCAAAATTACATTATTTTGAAATTCTGACCACGGATTTGGATTCAGCGACCAATTTTTAGTGAACCTTTTTTTTGGCAGCCCCAAATTCGTAAAAATAAAAAAAAACTTATCCACCATCTTGCATTTTAAAACTCTGACTTAAAATTCCAAATCAGCGACCCCTTAGCACTGATAAATTATGTTTAAAACTCTTTAAAATAGTTAATATTAGGTGGCAACCCTGCTTTTAGAAATTACATCATTTTGAAATTCTTACCACGGATTCAGATTCAGCGACCCATTTTTATTAGTATGCCATTTTTTTGCCAGAACCGAATTCGTAAAAATAAAAAAAATGAGGTGGCAACCCTATCCACCATCTTTCATTTTAAAATTCTGACTTTAGATTTGAAATCAGCGACCCCCTAATACTGATAAATGATGTTTACAACTCTTAAAAATACATATTATTAGGTGGCAACCCTATTAAAAAAAGTCACATAATTTTTAAAATCACAATATAAGGTATATTTGTGTATTCATTTGTAAATCGCATTATTTAAATTCATCTTGCCCAAAAACTAAAATACTTGACATGATCAGAAGCAGACAAAACTAAAGTAAACGCCAAAATTCATGAAAACCATTTGAGAGTATTCGCAATTCTTCGAATGCGTTCCATAAAAAACAGCTACAAACGACTAGATGATCAATATTCATTAAAACTCTCTCAAAGAGAATTGCACATTTATTCGCTTTGCAAAATTAATGTTTCGCACTCATTCGTTCCGCTTTGTAAATAGTTTGAGAACATGGAATACTCTCATAGAATGTTTCGAATGGTAAACGCAACGAATACATTCCTGCAGCTCTTTAGTAGATACTAAGATATCAGTAGGTACTAAGTACAACTTTAAATGAATGAAACTCCTTCGTTAACGACTTTTATTTTAAATATTTATGGCGTTAAGATTGTAGCAAATATTTTTAAATCACGAACCATAATATTAACTGGTTATTGAGTGGGGTCATAAAAATAAAAATATGTCAATCGTTCCGTTACAATTTGTAAAAAATTTAATGAGCCTTGAACTTATCAAAGTGTAATAACAATAAAGTCGTCATCATGCTATGCGACGGACGATATTTCGGCTAAAGCCAATAAAGAGGCCAATGAAAAGGATATGTGTAGCAAATTTTTATTGAATGAAAAATTTAGTAAAAAACATTAAATGATACAAAAGATTCGCGAAAAAACCAATAAAATGGGTTAATTATCGTAAAATTTTATCTATTAAAAGATAAACCAAAAAAATCATCACATAAAAATTGAATATTCCATTGATTTCAAGACTTACAGGCGAAATTATTAAAGCAACTAGAATGAAACTGACCTAAGTCAAATCAGATCAAATAAGTGGCACATTGTGGATAGCTGTTTGCCAAAGAAAATAGGGCAGAAATATTTACAACTCTTTAAAGTTTATATATTTATCTGTCAGATAAATATATAATCTCAAATCTAAAAGTGTGTTTTATAGCATGCAATATTTTAATAATCAGTGTTTACCGTTATTTTTAATCAGGCTAAAATAAACCTAAAAGATACAATATTCATAACATTTTATTATCATAGTAATGATAGTGAATGTCTTAAACGAGCTTAAGCCAAGTTATAGTTTGGTTTTGGCTTCTTTTAAAAACCCAACAGAAAACAACAAAGTGACACATCCAATAACCGTTAAGTAATTAAAATAAACCAACAATGACTAAGACAAATTCACGCAATAAGAAGCAACAACATTTGCATAACTGTATGAATATCGTCGTATTCAGATAGGTATACGAACATACATCACTACACCGATAACAAAAAAAATTAAGATTATTTAATCAGTAAATAAAGAGAAGTACACGAAAAGAACATTTTACTGGCACGCGATTTACAACAACAAAGAATGAAAGGCAAGCGATCCGTCAGACAAGTGAAAAATATGGTCAAGAAAGCATCTGATGCCGGTGTGGACGGAATTGTTGTATTTGCTACAACAAAAATATTACGTAAAGGGCTAACAAGCATAACGCTCAAAACATGCTCGTAGATATAACATGAATAAACAAAACAAAAAAGACATCCGGCAAAACTGAAAACAACAAAAAATGTCATTCAACCTAACAAAAACTTCAACATCAAACAACAAGTTGCAGAAAGCTGCCGAGTTTCAGGCAAAAAGATGTTGATCCATCTCTATCTATACTCCACTTTGCACTCCCTTTTTAAGCGACAGTTACAATTTCATTAAAGACATTAAACGACTAAATGCAAATATTGACAAAATAAATTCTACAGATACAGATGTTGCGCTTGCAGCAACCGTATCGAATTGCATCTTGCGGATGAAGCCAGAACCGTTGCGTTGACGTCGCTAACAGTTTGCTGCTGCTGCTACGTATAAAGATTGAATACGCAGTTTATGCAACTTTAAGAGATGATAACGGTCCACAACAAGAACAACAACAACAAAAGCTTGGAACTACATGGACGCAAAAAAAAACTTCCACTGAGTACAATGAATTGCATAAATAGCTGGCAGGATTTGCCGAGGGACACGCATTGTCCAGCAAGTCTGCTTGCATTCGCTCTGTTGTCTGCCCTGTTTGTTGTTTGTTTTTCCATCTATTTATCTACTATGTTGTTAGCACATTGATCGCAAATTAATTTCATGTAATCCTGCATAAGGACTCGACGTAACACTTGCCTGCTCTGTTGTTATTGTTGTTGTTGCTGTTGTTATGTAAACCAAGTGCACCACTTAAGCGGCATTGAGCTTATTTAGCTTTTTAGCAAGTTATCGCACAATTAGATGATGATCATCATTTTGTAGGAGAACCAAGTAATGTTGTCAGCTGTCACCTCCAACCAACCCTCCAACAACGTATCCAATTAGTTTGGCTGTGTATAGAATTATGCGGGTGTGATGTGTGGAGTATTATTTATTTGTCTAAGGGCGCCTGCGTCCTGAACTTAAAATACAAGTTTAGTCTAGAACTTTAATATAAAAAGAGGATTGTTTTCCCCCTTGTTTTCTTAAGTTTTAAATTTTTTGTTTTTATGTTTTTTGAATTGTCCATAAACTTTATCAATGAATTTTTCCACAATCATAACTGATTCCGAAGTGCTACTAGAATAAGCATGAATTGGAAAAGGTTAAATGTTAAATTTCAATACTAAAAAAATGTTTAAAATAAGCCCAGCGAACCAAAACTATCTTTTTTGAATTCATTTATGAACCTTTTCGGGTAGAAAAGTTTATTTTCAACACTCATAAATGAACCCTTTTGGACTCATTCGTCGGACTGAAATGCGTCTCAAAAGCGAACCTTCTTTTCTTTAGAAATGAGTTAAAGAAAGAATCATCAATTATTCTTTTTTTTTTGTTCTGAAACGAGTTGAAAAAAACTATTAAAAAGTTATTTTCCGGCACTCATAAAAGAACCTTTTGAACTCATTCGCCGGACTGGATTGCCTTTCAAAATGAAACTTTAATGAAACTTTTTTTGTACGAAAAGTTCAAAAATGAACCATAGAAATGCACTTTTTCGGCACTCAGAAATTAATAAGGGTTCTCATCTAAGCATGTAACTGACCCGTAAACATTGTAAACCTTGTGAACTTACATGCGCGTAAACTATCTGTCAAAATTTGTATGGGCGTGAGTTTATATCATTTCCGAACCTATTTTGTAGTGTAAACTAGCATGTAAATCTACGTGTGTGAATGATGGTTGCCTTCGGCGCTAATCAATACATATTTAAAGTAGTTGAAGTAAATATGAACACGTTTTATTTATTTTCCTATGTTAATGAAGGTTTTTAAAGGGTTTAAAATTTAAAAAAGGCATAATGTTGTCGCAGCCGCAGCCGCCATTTTGTCGACATTTACGCTATTTACACTTTATCGCTCGTCAAAAAATTAAATGCTTTACATGTTTACATGCTTAGATGATAACCCTTAATCTTTTTCATTCATAAATTGTTTTATTATTGCATATCTATCGATAATATGATTAAAAAGAAATTAGAAGTAAAGTTAAAACATTATTTGAATTTTGTTTGGACAAAGTATTAATATATTAAAGGACGTCGCTAGCGAAATATTACTCGCAGATTATTAAAGAATGAAAACGAAAATGTAATGTGGCATTGAACCATTTTTTATGATTTTTATTTATCAATTTAATAAATTCAGTCCAATCAATGATGCAGTCTAGATCTGCTAATTCAAATACATAAACTAAAAAATCTACCCACCCATTATTTAATATGTAGATAATGTGGAAAAAATTTCCCACATGCTTGTTTAACAAATTTGTTCATTTTGATGAGTAGTTTTTTAATTAAAAAAAAAAATAAAATAAACTGGCCATTTCAGCCCTTGGAAGTACTTTGACCTAGCTTCTATTGATCAATTGTGTTGTGCGTGTTATTAAATGTTTGATCACAAATGACCGAGATCTGGACCTACATGCTTTATGCCGAATTATGTTCTCGGCTTATGTTCTCAAGAAGCTTTACATGGCAATTTTTACTCTATGAGGTTTGCCATTGTCTGCAGAGAGGTGACGAACGAACAGAAAAATTAATTCAATTGAAAAAACTTTCTGTCTGAGCTGGAATTGAACCTGGACTACTGCGGTTCTATAGCTTAGGGGCCACGCACTCTACCCACTTGGCTACGGCCGCCAGTTTTTTAATTTATAATAATTAATTAATTAATTCAATTATTTTTTCACTTAAATATGCAAGTAAAAATTGTCTTCAAAAATTCATAAAAAATTTACAACTGCAAAAAGTTGAAAATTATTTCTTTTGATTTTAAAAATACATTTATATTACACAAAATAAGCTATCGCTGAAAGAAATTCGTACAAAAATAAGGGCAGGAGGTACTAAAATTTTATATTTTACTGTTTTTACTTTTTTGGTCATATCATACTTAGAAAGTTTGATCCAAAAATATCTCTGGTTTAAGACAGGTGGCATCTCGTAATGGCCAATTTTTCAGTGCGATCTTAAACTCCAATAAAACTAAACCGAGCTTAACTCACCAAAATTGGACGTTTAAACTCGGTGTATGCAAAAGAGAAATACATTTGATGATAATGCAAGTCAATTAAACTTTAACGAGTGCTAAAATATCTAGCTAAACCGAGTTTAAACGTCCAATTTTGGTGAGTTAAGCTCTGTTTAGTTTGACTAGAGTTTAAACTCGCACTGAAAAATTGGCCCTGAGAGATGGCCTCTTTTTTAGTTTGAATTGAGTTTTGTGCAATATGAAGGAAACTTATGAGACAATTTCCAAATTGATTAAAAACATTAGGGCAATTCACAATTTTGTGTATTTGAGATTGTAAATTTGTGCAGTTGTAAAAATTTCCTATCAATTGTGATCAGTCTATTTCAGTTTACGTGGATACACTTGTTGCAAAACATGAAATCACAGCTTATTGATGAAAATCAAAATTATTTTTTATTAAAAATTTTTATTTAATCTAGTGACACTACGTTTTTTTCTGTTTTTTAATGTATTTTATGATTTTTTTCGAGCAAAAAACAGGTCATATTAGATATCCGAAGTGGTGTAAAAGAGAAAGCTATTTGCTAAAAAACAAATTAAAAACAAACGAAAAACAATCTAGCCTGTTAAAAACATAATAGCCAACTCGTATTTCGTTCGGTTTTTTGACAGTTGTAACTTATTTCGTTAATTTTTTTTTTTATATTGTATTTCAGCTTATACAATTTCAGCGTGTGGTTCCATATAAAGTCCACACTGTGAACTCTATTAATTACAAATAAAACGTATTCGTCTGTCCACTTAAGTTTCATATTTTAAATTTTTTAAAATGAAATTTTTAACTAAACGAATTTTAACAGAATTTTTCAGCCGGAAACGAAATGTCAAAAAACGGTTTTTTACACAAACCATTTGTTTCCCTCTAACATATTGCCGAATTGTTATTGTAATTATGTTTTCAGCGGTTTTTCGTTAGTATTTAAAATGAAAAATACACTAAAAAAAAAACAGAAAAAAAAGTAGTGTCACACGGGCATTATGTCGAAAAAAAGCTTTAAGGCTCAATTAATTCATTTTTTATTTGCTTAACTTCCATATCAGTTTTTTCGCCTTTACTTATTTTCTTTATCAGCTGTCAGTTTGCTATTTAGTATTGCATATGTAAAGTAAATATAAACTATGGGTTTTAAGAATATACATTACCATTTTGCAAATGATGTCAGACCATTATCACCGGATTGTGAACAGCCCTATTAAGTAAGAACAGCATGAGTGGAAAGTTTGTTCGGATTTGGAAGGGTTTGCCATATTGAGTGGATTGCAAGGTGGCTACTCAAAATATTGTTGTTTTCTCTGCCTTTAGGAAAGGCGAGCTCGTGCCGAGCATTTTGTGAGGAAGGACTGTCCGAAAAGAGAGGAACTGAAAGTTGGAAGACACAACGTCAAATATGTTGCTCTAGTTTATAGATAACATAATTAATAAAACTTTATCAAAACTTAAGAGATTGAAGGCGGTTATTTTCTTAAAACACTTTTTCCAAAACTGTCATTGGGAAAAATTACGGGAAATTTGCGAAGAATTCCAAGCGTACTTATCTTCTGAAGAAAAAACTACCTGGAATTTCTTTCTGCTGGTTGTTTCTGGATTTTGGGAAACAATTTTCCGGAGTACTCAGAAAGTATTCGTGACATGCTTATAAGTAATGCAAAATTTGGAACAAAAGACTCTTATTGCATTATATTTTAGCCCTTCATTAAAAAATTATTTTTTTTACATCAGGTGTAAGCATATCAATAAAAACGCATTTCTTGCAGTCACATTTGGATTTCTTTCCACCAAAACTTGGTGATGTAAGGAATGAGCACGGGGAACGTTTTCATCAACAAATCAAAAACATGGAGCAACGCTATCAAGGAACTTGGAATGAGAACACGATGGGGATTATATTTGGTTTCTCTTAAGAGAAATAAATCCGGAAAACTATAGTAGGCAAAAGAGAACCAAGAACTATTTTTAAAACTATTGGACTATTGGAAAACCAAGAACTCTTCTTAACATAGTAATATGACATAATAAAATTAAAATGCATCTCCTGCCCTTATTTTTGCACGAATTTCATAAAGCGATAGCTTCTTTTCTCTGTTTTTAAGATAAAAATAAATAATTTTGCACTTTTTGCAGTTTTCGATTTTTTACTAATTTTATAAGTCATTTCTGACTTGTGAAAAAATAATTTTTTCAAAATATTTCTTTTGATAGTGCAAAAACTTTTCATCGAAATGAAAAAATTTGTTGAAAAAACACGTAGGAAATTTTATTAGGCTAAAATTTATAGGTTTAATAATAAAAAATGGATGAAAGGTATGCAAGATATGTTCAAATATATGCAACTATATTGCAAGAAACGTCAAAAATGTAAAAATTTTTGTTTTTCAAAACATATCCAGAGAATTTTTGTTTTTTTGCTATTTTCGTCTTTAGAGACCCCAAATATATAAGAAAAGTATGGTGGGATGCCGTTTACAAAACTTTTTCTGATTTTGGCGCATAGTGGTATTAAGGTAATGGCCTTATTTTGTAAAATATACGCAGTCACCTCACCTGGGGTTTTTGTCTGGCAAATCCATTTCCATAAGAATTAGAAAACACCATCTCTCTCTCACTGAAATTTTCCTTTAAAATATCAATGCAGAAAATTAGACCAACTTATATATAGTTCTGAACTAGTTCCAAAAAGAAAGAGTACTGGTCCCTCTACAATACCCTTTTACATTGACCGAACTGACGATTTTTACGTGATGATGTCTAACGAAAAGACAATTTTACCAAAAACATTACTTTTTCTTTATATTTGAAGTAGTTATAATATGAACATTTCTAAACTGGTACTTTTTGCTAAAGTATTAAAACAGATCTTAAAGTGGATTGAAAGTATTCAAACGTAAAAGACATTTATTTCTTATCTCTTGCATGTATTACGAAAAGAAGTGTATCACGTAAAAAATTATGCATTTTTTTATTTTATGTTGGTACATTTTGTAAATATAATGCAAAAACTTTAAATTAATTCTTTAAATTAATTTTCCCCAAACAGTTTGAAAATGAAAAAAATGGCAACACAAGACTGCGTTCGTTTTACAAAAAAAGGCCATAAGTCTTTTTCATATGAAAACGCTTTGGCAGTAGGAAAGTAGAAACAAACGTAAAATTGTCCAAAAAAAGTACAATTGTACCGAAAAAATCAGCATAGGTGTGGCACACTCTTCCACTTAAGAGCAAAGAGCTTTCTCTGCTGAAAAGTCCCTGCATGCGCTGAGGGAAATGCCCATCACTTCATTTGATATTAATGGAAAAAAACTCACGTTTACAAAGTATTACAAGTTTTTTATTTAAAGCTTTCGAGATCCATTTTCTATAGTTTAAAAATGGTAAAATCAAACGATAAGTTTTTTATTATGTAATATTAATTATATAAAGTTTAATAATAATTAATCGAAGCAGAGTTGTTTGTCTCTAACGCCTGGTTTTCACTAGGTCAGTTTTAAGTGACAAATGTTGTCAATCTAATGGATACGTATTACCATTTACGTTTGTTGTTATATATGACCACTGATTATTATATAAAATCACAAACAAGTGAGAACTGATAATTTTTTGCTTGTCAATCAAAATATCCTTATATGACAAGAAAAATCGAAATGCCAACACTTTGACAGAATCAAGTCAAATACTATCAGTAATCAAATATTTTCAAATAACGTGTGACCCTTCTTTTGCTATTACGAACAGATTTTGATGCCCAACTTGTTCATAAAAAGAACTCATTCAAATTAAAAATTCATTGAAAAGATTTGCGTGTTAAATATATCATTATTTTCACTTTGCACAAGTTCACGTTTTTTCTAGTTTTATTTTAAATAATAAATATAACCTACACTTAATAGCTTCCATTCAAATAACTTTGCAAAAGACTTTTATGCCAGAATCTCATTTCTTAGTTATTTCACTGAAGACTTTAGCTGCTAAAGAGTCCCATTTGACTCACGAAAAACTTATACATATCTTTTTTAATGTTGACGCAACAATTCTGTCGCATAATTTGAAATTTTATTATTATAGCAAAAAGTTTTAATTAATTTCAGTTCATGCGAGTACATTATTAAATCGTTATTTTTGCAATATATGCATTATTAGAGTCTTCTTCCTGTGTGCAGCAAGGAAACCAACTTTATGGAATTGTTTTGAACTCTCTGATATTCTCGTAATTTTATTAATTTAAACTTAGGCATTACTTGGATTTTATTTAGTTTGAGCACGGAGGAGCAGACATAATTTTTCTTTAATATTTGCTAGTATTTAAAATGTTTTAAATTTGCTACTTAAATTCCGCACATAACACAGTGCTGCAAAACGCAAAACACTAGTTAATATGAATTAAAAGAATTTTTATACGATCTAAGTATAGTTTGTTATGCTTAATTATCTGCTATTAAATACTTTCTTGTATTTATAGTCTTGTATTTATAGCTACTTTTAGCGACAAAACACATACCATCCTCCCTGATCCAGCAAGCCCTTTGATAAGGCCTTCTTTTTTTTATACCCAAGGCAATACAACATCATATTTTTGCCTACAAAAACTTATTCTGCTTATATGGCGGTGAAACTTTTTCGTTAAGAGCTAAAATATATATCATTTTAAAAACACGCAATGATACGCAAATAATTTTTTAATTTTTCGATAGCTTATGATGTGCAAAATATGTTCCCAAAGCGGTTTGGCCCATAACGACTGCATACAAAAGTTATCGCTTACGAAAGGAACCCATATTTTTATAAACACACTCGAAAAAATCGTTAACCAAATCTTTAAATTCTTTTTCTGAAAAATTATGTTTTTTTAACTTGCCTCCACGATATCTCAAGAACTACTCTATAAATTGACTTGAATTTTTTTATTTTAAAGTAGATATTAGAATTCTTGGATCCTAAACCTAAATTTAGATAATATTGGCCGGTTGTTTTTTTAAAGAACTTAAACAGCGAAAAATGCGAAAAAAACGCTATTAAAAATTCACATGTCCACCACTTTTGTAATTTTCAACTATTTACTGCTATTATAGGTTCAAGCTTCAATAAATGTAATATTATTAAAAAAAATGTGTTTTTTTTATACCAGATGATATGAATGTGCTGTGCGATAGAGAAAGTTTGGGTACCTTTGTTTCATCGTGACTTTTGATGGCATATTGGCATTTCACATTACACTTTTATGCACCAAAAAAATATTATCCTACACTTAAAAAATTAATAATAACTGCCAAAATCCTCAAAGTGTTTATTTACTTCCTTCTATGAACTAAAAAAAAAAATCAAGAACATCACCGGGTTTTTGGGCCTTTAGATTAGAACCTGCCCTTAAAGAGAATATATTGAAAATTATGATAATAATTATTGGAAGTGAACGTAAGCATAAGCTTAAAAAAAAATAAAAAAAAAATATAAAATAAAGAAATATAAAAAAGAGATAAGAAAATACTTCATTCAATAATTTCGCTGTCTTCAAAATAGTGTAAATTGAAATGAATCTTTATTAAGCATGAGAATGGTTGGGATATTATAAAGATAACCCTTTTAAGGAAGAATTTTCAGAGACAGCCTAAGGAAAACATGATTGTCACCTGATCAGATTTGATAAGTCTTCCTTAAAAAGGCCATCCCTATCATACCAGACCACGTTTGTACTTTTATTGTAAGCAAATAGCTTACTTGTTGGACTGTGTAATCGAACTTTTGCTTTTCGCCAAATAGTAGAGGAAACATTGCTTTGAAAGCCAAAACACACAAATAATTCTGTTTTGATTAAACAAAAGTTATCAAAGTGGATGGACGGCAGAAGCAACAGAAGTCTACTGAAGAGTTGAAGTAGCGATCACAGTAAAAGCTGTCCAGTCCTCTTGGTGGTTTGTTCTACAAAAAATTTGTTGTTGCAATCCTGTTCCTTCATGCATCTTTTTGGAAGTAAGCTTAATTATAATTCTAAAAAAAATAATATTTTTCCTTCCTTATTCCCAATATTGCTATAACAAAAATCTTATTGAAGCCGTTATCTTCTCTTGAGTAAGTTTCATCATTGAATTGTTGAAAAACTTTAATATTTGACTGATTCAGCAGGATTTCAGTGCTCAAAGTTGTGAGCCATCATACAACATAAATAAAATTTTTATATCATACAATGATATCAACAAAGTTTTATCACATTTTTAATGACTTTCTTAACGCTCATAAGACCCAAATAAAAAAACAAACAGATAAAATTTAAAATAAATTATTTTAAAACATAAAAAAGCTATTCCCATGCAATGAAGCATGTCATGGCAAATAAACAAAAAAAAATACGAAGACTCTACAACAGCACAAAATAAAGTTAATGCTCACATAACGAAATAAGTGTTGTTCTTCTATAAATTGAAATTAATATTAAATGAAAACAAAACAAAACAGCAATGATTCATTACATTGGTTCGGTTAAAGTCACTAGTAGTTAACTAAGAAAAAACTCAAATAGCGAATTTTTACTAAATTCAAGCCAATTTCTTTCAAACAATGTTAATTTAATGTTAGTAATTATTTCACTTCAAAAATATGCTAGATTTCAGCAAAAACTAATCAAAATTTGCTATTCTTATTTACAATAACTTGGCAAATATTTGCTTGAATTAAGTAGAAATGTGCTTTTGCAGTTTATAATAACTAAGCGAAATTTTGCTTGAATTTAATCAAAATTTAGCTAAGTTATTATGAACTGGAAAAGCATATTTTGATTAGTTTTTGCTGAAATCTAGCATAATTTTGAAGTGACAGAATCAAGCGCAAGTTTTTCTTAACCACAATGCAAATTAAGCAAACAGTCTTCTCCGTGTACAATTGTCGAATGTATAAGCTCATGAACACTCACGCGGTCGAGGTTCAGGTCTCCAAATAATGGTAATTTTTCAATTTAATTAATTGTTAATAATTATTTCACTTCAAATATATGCTATTTTTCAGCGAAAACTAATCAATTTGCTATTCCAATTTATAATAACTTAACAAATATTTGCTTGAATTATGTAGAAATTTGCTTTTGCAGTATATAATAACTTAGCGAAATTTGTCTTGAATTTATTTAACTTATAGCGAATTTTGATTAGTTTTTTCTGAAATCTAGCATAATTTTGAAGTGACTGAGATTCAAGCGCAAGTTTTGCTTAAGCACAATACAAACAATGCAAAAAGTTTTCTCCGTGTACGCTTCCATTGTTTGATGTAAAATTCTAAATTGATCTTCGCAAAAAATGGAGATTCTTAAGGCTCAAACATAATAGGCTCGAGCTGGCTGCAGCTACTGTCAAAAATCGACGTAAAGCTAATTCAAGTTCTGACAAATACTTAATTTGACTCAAATGTCTTGAGTGAGCTCGTCATTGAAAAAATTTGCATATTTGTATATCAATTCGTTTTTTTGGTTTGTTCAGTAAAAATTGTAATAACAGGAATGATTCGCGAAAATAAGTTAATATTAATTTAATTTAAATTTGTTTGATAGAAAAAACAGCTGATTTCTTTCGATTTGAATCGCTTTGGCTGCAGCCAAATCAAGTAAACGAAACTCGACGAAAAAGCTGACTTGAGCAATTATGGTTTGTACGCATCACTTCTATGCATTCGCATAAAATTTGGGATTAGCTGCAACCAGCTTGAACGTATTATTTTTGGGCCTTTAGGTTGTTTGAACGAGGCATTATCCGGAGTGCTGCCAATTTTTAAAGAAAAACGAGTTCATTCAGATATGAAAGCAATTGTTTACTTTATATTGTAAAACTGCGAAATGTCTAAGAATTAACAGTTTTATTGTAAACTTGCCAAACGTTGCCAAACTTCCATAAAATGTTGTCAGTGAACCTGCATGTGTAAATTGAGTTCGAATACTGAATTCCGAGGCTGTGCGGACAAGACCTATAACTCTAAAACAATTCGATATCGCAAATGTGGGCTGTATGGAAGGTATCACTTTACAACGCCCATAAAATTTGATCAGTGAAACGGCATCTGTAAATTGTGGTCGAATACCGCATTCCGAGGCTGTGCGGTCTATAAATCCAAAGCTATTCGATATCGCAAATTGGGTTATATGGGAGGTGCCACGCCCCCTTTTTAACGCTGTCCGTACTACGACTAAAGCCTGCGCATAAATGTGAAAAACCAATTTGGAAAGTTTCATCGCGATCGGATGAACGGTGTAGAAATGTAGTCAGGACACACAAACAAACAAACGTACATTCATTATTATGTATGGTGAGTTCCACGCTAGATCGGCCTCGACTGGCGGGACATGTCTCCGATTTGATTCAAACTTTGTCAGACGATAGACTAACATGAGAAATGAGCGAACGCGAAATTTGAATTTTTTTTAGCCACAGCTTTAGATTTTACAGTACGTCCAAGAATTTTGTAACACTTTTTATGTTTAAAAATGTTTAAAATACTGGTTGGACTTAAAAATTTTAAAAAATGTGTATGTATTGCAAATTTTATAAAGTTTTCAAATATTAAAAAATAAATTTTTTTAAAAATATATATTAAAGCTGTGTGTCTTACGCAAATTTTAAGATATCATTTTAGAAAATACCATTACTTGTGTAGGATTTATGGACGTTTTACTAATATCGTAAATTTAATTTAAGTTTGATTTCCTTTTTTTTACTAAATTATTTTTTTTTTTGAGTGGTAGATATACAAGAGTTAGTGGAGTTTTATTTTAATTTAAAAATTTTATGTAGCAAGCTATTGGATGTAGTTTTTAATTGGATGCTGCTTTGAGTTTCTAACGTGCCTTTTACAGTTTTGCAGCTTTCATGTCTTGCCTTTAGGTATTCTGCTGCTCCAATATAATCTTCTTTAGAACCAAAACACTGATTATAATTAAATAAGTTTCTTTGAGCCCATACGTAAAGTTGTTCAGCTGACAAAATTTCTTTGCGTGTGCCTTTCTGCAGACAAAACCGTCTTGCCAATCGTTTTAATGTACCACCAACACCGTCACAGGCTCCTTTTTCATGAGCTGTAGCGAAAAAGCTCCACTCAGCTTTTACCCCATAGTCCTGATAGTGATGAGCCAAGTTTATAAAATTTTTTCTATATTTATATTGTTGTGGTGCTTATATTTATATAGGACGTGAGGTCAATTTTTTTTTTATTCTTTGTTTAAGAAATAGATGACGGATGGATGCACCGTTGCTTGGTTATTATTTCAATGAAAGCCTTGAACAGCTTCCTGTACAACGAAATCCTGATCCTGAATCAAGTACTACAACAAATTCACCTTCTTTTATGTTATCCTTCACACTTTTGATATAGTTTACTTGTTGTGTAGCAATAAAATCATGTTTTATAAGTTTTACTGAAAATGTTGAAATAAATTCATCTTTGCTTTTAGTTATAGTTTTTAAAGAAAATCTGTTTTTTAAAAAAAAGGTTAAAAATGACAAACACACTTCAAAAAAATACCTGTCTGTCGCTATCCATTGCTTGTAATTGATGGATTCTACAGACTCTTGTATGTATGTTGTGTGGTGGAGATGCGTACTGCGACCTAAATGAGATCTATTGTACCTCCTTCTCAAAGCTCCGCTGGATTTGCGGATTACAGAATTTCATTCAGCCCTATTTCTCTAATGAATTTGAGAATATTCTTAGGTTCAAGGGATGAAACCTGCTCTAGACTCGGCTCATTATTCCCCAGTGCTAGTTTACGTCTGCGAGCCACGGCGTCGCAGTTTTTAAGTAGGTGTATTGGAGTCTCCTCTGCTTCTTCACAGAAACGGCAGTTACTATCGGTCTCTATGCCCAATTTCATCAGGTGGTATTTGAGTTTACAGTGTCCTGTAAGGAACCCCGTTAGAATCCTAAGATTCGGTTTGCCTAAGCTTATGCACAATTTTGCTCTCCGAGTGTTAAAATCTCTGAGGAGCAATTTGGATTGTCTTAGCTTAGGGAGGCTTTTCCAAAGGTTTGAACGTTTGTGCCTCTCCTCCCTTCTTAGTTCTTCTTTTATAGAGTGTGTGCCCAATCCGCAGAATGGTTCTGGTCCTATAAATTTTGTGGCTGCACCCTGTCGCGCTAGACCATCGGCTTCTTCGTTACCCTGTATTCCTTTGTGTCCTGGGACCCAAAGTATAGTAACAGTGTTATTCTTGCCTAGTTCGTTGAGTTTTGTTAGGCATTCCCATGTTATTCTCGATGATATCTCGCAGGAAACTAATGCTTTGATTGCTGCTTGGCTGTCTGACATCACAACTATATCCTGACCTTTGTATTTACGGTCCAGATTGAATTGTGCACACAGCTGTATTGCTTGGATTTCCGCTTGGAAGATACTGGGTGTTGTCCCCATAGGTTCAAAGTGCTTGGTTCTTGGCCCGTACACCCCTGCGCCTATACTTTCCAATGTCTTGGACCCATCTGTATACCATGCTATACTGTGTGGTTTCTTGACTTGCGATATCATCTCGCTGTCCCACTCTTTCTTGGTACTAAGCTTAATTCCGAAGTGTTTTTCGAAGTTATACCTTTTTACTATATCGTCTCTTGGTAGATCGATGTAGGGAGTGTGCTTTGCAATATCCTCCTTCTCTCTACTGCTGATAGTTTTATCTAAACCTGTCCCCTCTTTTGCAATGCACAACAGGGTTCGCTTGGCTACTCCCTCTATGACAAGGTGTAAGGGCGTTAGGTCTAGAATTACTTCTAGTGCTGCTGTAGGGCATGTCCTCATGGCCCCTGTGATGCATACACAGGCCAGTCTCTGCACCTTTGTTAGCATATTCCTCGTTGTGGTTAGCTTGGTTCTCTCAGCCCATGCTATTGCACCATAGGTGAGGATGGGTCTCACCATCATGGTATACATCCAGCGGAGAATTGTTGGGTTACAACCCCAGCTTTTCCCCGCCAGGCTCCTACATACCGTGAGTGCGCGCGTTGCTTTGTTTATAGTTACCTCTGCATGTCTTCTCCAGAGAAGCTTTGAATCTAGTGTAAGTCCCAGATACTTTACTTCTCCCTTGAAGGGAATTTCAGTGCCATCCATTCTCATTGTTCGGAGGTTTGGCAGGCTTCTTTTGTTAGTAAAAGGTACTATGGTGGTTTTCGCTGGGTTGATACTTAATCCCACTGTCTTGCACCACTCCTTTGTTACTGACAGTCCTCTCTGTATCAGGTTACAGAGTGTATCCTCGAACTTTCCTCTCGCTATTAAGGCGATGTCGTCTGCGTAACCTTGACATTTTATGCCATTCTCGGTTAGTATCGTTAATAATTCGTTCTACAGACTCTTTGTCAAAGGTATCATATAGAAGGTTTTCAAAATGCGTTGTACGTGGACATGAGTTACAGCGACCTTCATAACAAGTATCAGTTGGAGTCTTACAAAGAAGATGTTGTAGTAATATTTTGTATGCACTTTTCCATTGATCGGCATTTCCCAAGACTTACTTATTTCTTTCAAGTTTGAACCTGTGTACAAGAAACGTTGTTATAAGCTTTATAAAATGAAAACGAATAACGAACCCTCAGCAATAAGTTTTACATTTTGATGGAAAATGCATACCCAAACTGTGTGAGTGCCGCTAGATCCTGCTAATATGCACTCTTTTGGACGAAAATCCAAATCCAAAACTTGAAAATCCAATTAGAAAGTCAGAATGATCTTCTTTAAATAACTGGTGCAGTTCATTTAAATTACAATAGAGAAGCCTTTTCTGAATTTTTTCTTTAGAGTTGTTACTCTTGACTATGACGAAATCCTTCATTCTCGGTAGTTGCCTGGAGTTTCTTTCATCCAAATAAAATCCCCTTACTAAGGTAACAATTTCGAGAGTGAGTTGCCTTCCAACTTCTTTATTTGGAATTGAAATAATTCCCTTCTCAGTTCTGAGTTTAAATGCATGTGTTGCCATGTGTTTGGAACAATCAAAATTGCTAATAACCCGAAGGCTCTCATGCAAGTTGGTAAACTTGTAACGATTTTAAACTTATCGTCCCTATATTGTTATGATTATACATCAATTCTATAAGCAAATTTAAAATTTAGCAAAAAAAAAAAAAGACAACTACAGAGAAGTATATTCCGCTTTAAACTTATTCACATATGTGGACATAAGTTCATTGTAAGCTTCTACTTTTTGTATATCAGCCGTTATAATTTTAGTTCCAGCGATGTCTTCAAACATGTTTTTGATATTTTTAATTGTGATTTGCAATTTTGTGATCACATAACCTTTAACTTTTAGTCTGTAATTTTTATGAAGTTGATGAATGTAGTTAATTATTATTAATAAATAATTGTTTTTATTACTTTTTTAAATTAATTGGTTTATCTCCTAAAATACTGAGGATAATATTTAAATTTTTAATTGTTTCACTTTTTCCTGTGAAGTTTGTATCACTTTCGTCTTCATCGGATGAACTTTTTCAATCAGAAGCACAATTTGTAAGCTCTATTCTACACTTCGTGCAAACTAGTGCACCTTTAGAAGCTGACGGCAATTTCTTTTTTTGCACCCATGATAGCTCGCGTAAACTTTTTGCATTACAATCTTAATAGTTGCAACTAATTTAATAAATTCAAATTAAAATATAAATTCAAAATAACTCACTGTAAAAGCATGTACCAAATGGATTAAAGCAATGTTTTTTCCGTGGTGCAGCCATATCAATTTTTAAGAGATATTATTATCAGTACTTTTTATTTTTAAATTCAAATGCACTTTACTTTTATTCACTTTTGATTATTTATTTATTTTCCAAGAGATCTAAGTTCCAAAATAATAAAATACGACATTATATAATGAAACTTATTTTTCAAGTAAATAAAAGTAACGCGATGACGTTACACCGAAAATATAAATTTTTTTTCTTTCTTTTGGTCGGTCGGCACTTCAATATTGAAATTTAAGACTAACACTAATAAAACGTCCATAACTCCTACATAAGTAGTTAATGGTATTTTCCAAAATGATAACTTAAAATTTGCATAAGACACACAGCTTTAACATACATATATTTTTTTTTCAAATGTTTTGAAAGATGGGCCTTTTTCAGAAATTAAATTTACACAAAAAAATTTTTTCAGTGTAAAATCAAATATATAAAATTTTTTTCAATATTTGAAAACTATATAAAATTTGAAATACATACATATTTTTCTTAAATTTTTAAGTCCAACCAGTTTCGTGAAATTTTTAAACATAAAAATTGTTACAAAATACTTGGACGTACTGTAAAATCTAAAGCTGTGGCTCAACAAAATTTAAATTTCGCGTTCGTTCATTTCTCATGTTAGTCTATCGTCCCTCAAAGTTTGAACCAAATCGGAGACATGTCCCGCCAGTCGAGGCCGATCTGGCATGGAACTTTTTTTGAAAAATGCTCAAGTAATATTAATAATGCCAAGTTTAATTCATTACTCGCTTATGAACTATTTTGGAAGACACTCTTGTCTTTCTGAAATATATCGTTCTTTTCCAAATGGGAAACTTTTTACGGACCACAAACTGCTTTTATTTCACAAAGCTTATTCTAATGACAATAATATATTGTGTAATACTGTAACGAACCCTTTTGCTCGTTACTGATTTTTGCTGAGGTAGGCTCAGTGAGTAAACCAGGGGTTCTTACAAAATAATTTATTTACCAATGATCCCGTTGTTTTAAATAAGAAAGCCAGCGTTTTAATTTTAAACTGTAGTGTAATTCTTTATTATTTTCATTTGTTATTATTAATTATTAAGCATTATATAAATTAAAGTGATTTAATTAATCCTTGCTTATTCATATTTATTCCGTTATTTGCTATGATCCCTCTCGCTGTGAGTGACTATGATAGAACTCAGATTAAAACTATGTTCGAAGGGTGAAGGTACCTTCGCTTAAGATAACTACGTTTTGAACTTAGAGTAAGCAACGTTCGAAGGGTGAGTACACCTTCGCTTAAGATAACTACGATTGAACTAACTACTCAGTCTCAAAGCATGTGCATGCTACTGCGCCTGCGACAAGACTGCCTGTCCTAAGCAAACGCGATAGCTTTATATTCTCCAGTTGCCTTTCTGTTCCATGTTCACTTGTTTTGTTTTCCCTGCCTGTGTATATGTGGCTGTGTACATACATATTTGTATGTGTGTATATGTTATTTATTCATTTATTATTTATTCAATGCAATTAACTATAAACTATTATACTTTTAAATATAGTTTCCAAAAATAAATAATAAATTCTTTAAACATAATTAATTTAATTTAATTATTAAGTCATATTTACATTTCATTAAAATAAATCATCAATATACTTTGTGAGGCACAAATTGGGTAACAATTTGAGTCCTCACCAGTGTTCGGACTTTACTGCAATTGCAGTAGATCTACTGCGCTTTTTAGCAAAATTTATGGTTTTACTGCGTGACTGCGGTTTTTCTAAATCTACTGCGACTTATTAGCCACAAACCTTTTTATGGTTATTTTTGTGATATTTTAGAAATATTTAGGGAGAGTTGTCTAAAGTGTGACTCGAACTTCTCTCCGATATTTTCCACAGGCATCACCAATGTTTTGACATTGACAGTATAGCTTTGAAGCGCCATAACTTTTCATATGGACTTGGAGAAACAAAATTTCAGAAAAAATTTTTTGGCAGTGAATTTTGTCATTATTTTTTTGGTTTAGCACGATTTCAAAGTGATTTCTGTTCAAATGCAGAAAAAAAAATTTCTTTGAATAAAAAAATATTCATTATTTGGAGTTTTCATTTCAATTACTTTACGCTTTCTGTGATTTTATTGAATGTGTGATAGAGTCCCACGTTAGAAGACAACAATTTCTGGAGCCGATTTTAAGCCAATTTAGATTTTTGGAAAAATATAATGAAACTTTCCAACAAAACTAAACACTGTATTTAGCAAAAAGATAGTCATTTTATTAGCCAATTCATTGATATATTTGGCTCTCGAAAATAATTTCATTGTGAAAAATTATGATGAAAAAACAAAACCGGTCCCACTTTAGACAACTCTTCCTTAAGCATTGATGTTAATTATGAAAATGCAGTTTCAAGGGCCCATCTGTACATTACATCTATATACTGTGGTCTAAGCTTTAAAACAGAAGAAAGTAATTTGTCAGATGCAGCTGTCATTGCAATAACAACAATTGTTTTAAAGTTCTACATAAGTTTTTGCCAATTTTTAAAGACCGTAATTGAATTTGTCTACGGCAAATATATTTTGAATCAGTAAGAAATATGTTTCTGCAACATGCAAATATAAAGTATATAGTTAAGTGTACATTATGTTATTAGTATAAAATGTTCATACATTAGTAGTAAATTTACGTACATGGTTGTAAATAAAAAAAAACAAAAAAACTACTGCGAAAAAGTTCGTTTTACTGCGTTTTTTTTCAAAATTTACTGCGATTTACGAATTTCCAAGTCCGAACCCTGGTCCTCACAATACTCAAAAACATTAATTGAGTAAATAATGAATTATTCTCCCTTCGTTGTATTTTAGTTTAATTTTAGCTATCAGTTTAGGTTTTTGCTATTTTTCCTCCAATGGTTGTGGTTACATTATAACCAATAACTTGCATGAATTTAATTGCGAGCTTTAGATCAAGTAAGTTTTTTAAGAAGGCAACAACAACAACAACAACAACAATAACTCTGTATAGAGTCAATCACTTAGCTGACTAGACAATCTGTTTCGGAAATCGCTACATATTCCTCTTCAGTAGTCTTTGAGTGATTAAGCTGTGATCAACTCACTGTTTAAATTAGCATATGACTTGACCTAAGAATGAGAAAAAAACAACATTAAAATTAAAGTTTTGTCTTTCGATGCAAATATCTCCGCAGCCCATTAATATATTTCACTAAAAAATTTTTTGTTCAAAAGTTTAATAAAATCACTTCTCAAAAATAGGTCGAACTGTACCGTTAAGTTAGTTTATATATGTTTTATGATTATGTCAAAACAGGTCCAAAATATTGACTTTTTACTCAAAAAATTACTACAAACTTTTTTTGTTTTAAAAATTAAATCAATTGAAAATTGCGCATCTACCTACCTTTCATGTGACATAGCATTTGTGTGCAAAAATTCTTCCAGCTAAGCGCAAAAATTATTTTACAGTTTTTGCCATCAAAACGCTTTGATTTTTTTGGCGAAATTAATTTTTTCCAAAATGTTGTTTTTATGTTTAAAAATAAAAATCAAGTCTAAAAATAATTTATGTGAAAAAATTACCCCAATATCTCTTTCCAATCAAAAGTTATGGCTAAAAATCTATTTTTCCGTACCAGACTAATAATAAATTTGAGTTTTATTTTAAAATCCTCTAAATAATTTTAACATCCCTATTTATCTCTTAGAATGCAGTTGTGTGTCTAGAGTGATTACAAATATTTTGGTTTATTTAGAATCTTCCTTATAGTAATCTACTTAGTTTTTGCCTCTCCACCCCCGCGCCTTCTGACAAATTTGTTTTGTTGTGATGGCTCCATTTCTTCTCACTATTGTGTCACCGTTGTCACTCAGTTCTTTATCAATGGTACTTTAAATGTTGTATTTATATCAGAATTTCTTCGAAAAGATGACCGTTGTAAGAGATGCTGTAAGAGTTAATCAGCCCTATCATGAATTATTTTTCACGCGGAATCAAAATAGGGAGTTTTCATTTTTAATATAAAGCGCAAGAATATTTTGGAAATTTTTGATGCACGTTTGTTGATAAACCGTTGATGAACAAATTTGTATTAAAAATTTTCAAAATATTCTGTTTTGCACAATTATTTCATTGGTTTTGATCTGTGTTTTATGATGCATTTGTCAGTACTGTGGATACAAACTATACACCCTGCGGTGAATAGCCGAATGATGTCCACCACAAGTTTCTTTAAATTTGATCTCACACGTTTGGCTGGCTCAATAACTGCATTTTTTTCTGAGAGATCAGATGGCGCTATTTTCTGCTTGCAGGTGAACATCTGATGTTGTTATGTAGCTGGCAGATAAGTTTTGCGAAATTAGTTGCGAAAATGCTATTGCTACCAAACTTTAAAAATGTCATATAATGCAGTATTGCCAGTTTTTTCAGTCGCAGCATCATCTAGCCGTCAAAGACGGCTAAGTGTTGTCTACTTTTACAGTTGCGCCCTCAACACTTAAAAACATAGAATTGGGTGAATTTAAATGTCCAGTTCACTTGCTGGATCATCTGTGATTTTTGCTTTGCTTGCAAATGCGATGATATGATCCTGATCTCAAATGAAAAAAACGCAACTAATATATATTTTAGTACAATCATTTCTAGTATAACGAATTTTTCATAAAACATTGATAGCTAAGAATGAGAAAAAATATATATGAAAAGCAAAGTGTTTACTTTTAATGCTAATACCTCCGCTGTTTTTAATATATTTCATTAAAAATTTTTTGTTAAAAAGTTCAATATGTTTTAAATATAAATTTTTTTAGATGTTAAAATGTCCATATCTCAAGGCCCCATTGAGTCTCACCATAATTTTTATATTGTTGAAAAGGTAATTTAGCTAGCTTTAAGATTAAGCAAATATTTAAATTATTTTAAATTTGTAAAATATGTTTATCGTACCCCTTTCTTGAATTCAATGCATGGAACCCCCAACAACCAAAATTTTCCAAAACTTTTTTGGATTAAAGTTCAATCAATTACCTCAAATCAATTAGCTCAAACTTAAAATATAACTTGTTTTTTATTATTCCAGAATTTAAAAAACATTTAATCGAGAAGTGTATATTAAAATGTTTATATAAACTACTCTCGAGAAACACCGGGTATATCAGCAAGTGTAATTAAAATAAAAACAAAAAAAAATATACCTGATTTCACTGAACAAAATAATTGGAACACTTTTAATATTCTTAAAATTTTATCCTCAACACAGATCGCTGCTGAGCTTGAACAAGAGTTTGGATAGAATGTTCATGCCATTACGGTCCAGAGAGCACTGCATGAGGAGAACTACAATTGTCGTGTTGCTAATTCATCTTTAAAAAATACCAATTACTCTAAAAAGTAAGCCCAGCATTATGGATAACCTTTACTGCAACAACATTTGGGAAGACTGATATGCACAATGAAGTCATTTAATCTAGAAACATCATAGGTAGTGCTTTCAATAATTGGAATAGAAAACCAGTTTAGTCATTATCAGGGATCGCATTTTGATGGCCTAAGAAACTTCAATACTGACAGAAATGGACTAAAAACCGCAAATAATTACATAAAAAATGAACAAAAAAAAGCTTTAAAAATAAAACATTACTAAACTTAAAATTTATTTTATGCTTATATAATTTTTATACAGAGCGTTACAGTATGACGAGAGAAACATATTTAAAAGACGATATGTCATCGGATGTAAGATCCTCTTCTAATTTCATATTATTAAAGCTTTTACCCAAAAATATTTCAGCAATAGAACATAAAAACAATACTTGTTTTATCTAACGCGTTGTTATAACGCGTAGAGCTTTTTTTCATCGAGGTCTATAAACAAAGCTACTCCTTTTTCGAGAGGTAATGTTTTTGATTAAACGGAATACGTTTAAAAATTTGCATTTTAACATTTCTTAGTACGAAAAAATTCTTTTAAGATTACACAAAAATTACCTAAAAACCCGAAAAATACTCTAAAAATTAAAAATGTCGAAAAATGACTATAAAATAAGTTAAAAATCGCTAAAAATGACCAAAAAATGCTCTAAATCTAATGAAACGATGAAAAACTACGTATAAATTACCTAAAAACTTTTCGTATTTGGAATTTAGAATGAAAACATAAATGGACGTTCTAAATAACCAGAAAATTTCTGAGAAGCAACAGAAAACGATGACATGTCATCGAAATCCTAGCCCTGGTTATTATGATCATCTAAAATTTCATCTAATCATTTCAATTTCATCTAAAAAATTATCATCTAAACACCATTAAATTCTCCGGACCTTATAAATAGGCACACTAAAAAATCGCTTAATTTGTTTGCTAAAACTTCAAGTGCGATTTTTGAGGTAGGTTTTTACTTTGTTTGGCTTAAAAATTGATAATATACAAATAAGATATTTATTATAAATATAGTATTTTGTGTATATAGGTTAGGGCGGGTCAATTTGTATGGACGAATTTTTTGGAGGTCTGGCTCAGCGAAATTCGTAAAATACATGTAATTTCAAGACTTTTTCTCCACTACAGCATATACAAATTCTGAAAAAAAGCTGTGCGGACTTTCGTAAATAGATTTTGTTCTCAATTATAAAATATGAATGTATGAATGTATGTGTATGAATCTATTTACGAAAGTCCGCACAGCTTTTTTTCAGAATTTGTATATGCTGTAGTGGAGAAAAAGTCTTGAAATTACATGTATTTTACGAATTTCGCTGAGCCAGAATTTGACCCGCCCTAATATAGGTATAAGTTCCAAAAAATTGTGTCTACTTTAAAAAAAAAAGTTGAATTTATTATATGGAACTGCTTTTAATTCATATTTTCCGCAGTTTCGAATTAAAACGTATTCTGCTAAAAGTTTTCGAATTATTTAGTATGTAGACATAAGTTCTGTGTGCAAAACCCATGGGCTGTAAAAAATCTTCCATTGGTCGTATCTAAAAACCCTTTCGCATTAATATTCTTAACACTTTCAGCTTTCAGAAAATGAAAGTACCTTTTTAAAAGTACATTTATATAAATAATTTTTTTTTTTTTGTAAGTAACGCTTGTGATTCTACACCGAACTGTAAAATTGTTTATGAATTTTGACTTAATGTTGTATAGTTTATGTATTGTTTTAATTATTTCATTCATTGTTGATAAAACATTGATTGTTTTCTTCTTTTTTTATGTCTTTATGCTCTTATTTCTCTACTTATTGGCCAAATTAAAAATATGTGCTCGCGCAACTCTCAGAAATCATAGCCATATGAGTAAAGAGCATAAAAGAGACTAAAAGCATTTTACTTTTGCATCAATTAAAGCAAGATTTCTCGGACGGACATAATAGGTTCGTAAATTGTTGACGCATTATCACAGACCGCTTTAAGCTGTCGTCAAAGCATTGTTTCCGATCGCAGTCGCTGCCCAACTTCCAGCACGAAACAGGTCCTGTTTTATAAGCATTCATTATCTTAATTTTTTTCACCTTTTTGCCTACCTTGTTTAAACTTATCGTCATTCTAGGGGATCACTAATAGCAAGTTTGTAGTTTGATGAACCTTAATAGTTTCTTTTTCTTAAGTTGTTGTTAGTTGTTTTTATTTCTTTATAAGCTGCACTTTAACTAAATTTCTTGGAAATTTATTTTGCTTCACTCGAGTAAATAATGCATTTTAAGGATTTTCTTGTAATATCTTGTTATTTTAGTTCAATTAGCTTTGAAGCAGAATAAATTGCTGTTGTTATTCTGAGTGATTGTGTTAAAGACCACTTTTCAAGTTGCTAAGGAATTTTTATGTTGTGTGTAGTTGTATTGTATTGCAGCAATGTAAAAATAGTGTCTGCTTTCTTGTACTGATTTTATTTCTAAGACTTGAAGACGAGTATCAATTTTTATTGATTTTGATTATTTTTGATGTAGATTACAAAGAATTATGGTACTAATGAATGTAGAACAGCAAGAAAAGTAAGGGGTATTGAAAACGTTATTGCATGCTATATTACAAGTAGGGGAGAACAGGATAATTCAGTGTACTTTTTTGTTTGTTGGTGTTTATTTCGCTATAACCGCTGCGTTCAGAACGGGGAAAGGGTGGACAAATATAATTAGACAAATGAGCAAAAAATATTTCGTAGTTAACAAGCGAAAATCTTTAGTATAATTTTGAAACCAGTTGGAAAAGAAACTTATGTATAAACCATTACAGAATATCTTATTGGATAGTATGTTTCTTATTGGATAATATGTTTCTTATACATCTTATTTTATTTCTGTATAAAATATTTCTTATATTTTTTTGAGAGTAATCAGGTTAAAAAATTAACAATAGTATCATTAAGATTTTTCAGAGAACACTTAATTGAAGAAAATATTTCTTATAAGTTTGAGAATACGAAAATATAACCGAAATAACGAAAATATAATAAATAGTATAAATAAGACGGACTTAGAGTAAGGGAAGTACAGCCATAGCTTAAGGCCATGTTCAGTCTAAACTTCCAACATAACTTCGAAAATTCTATACAAGCTTATGGTATGATACAAAAGGTAAGGTTGGATAACAAATAAATACCTAAGGTAATTCATTTCATTTGGTAAGTTTACGTAAATTTTAGTAAATGAGAAAATGTAAATCCGCAAGAACTGAGTACGAACATTCGTGACGTCGACAGTTGGTCTTATATCATAACTAACCATATATCGCATCGTATTGCCATACAAATCAAAGCTAATCTGATAACACAACTTCGATCAAAGATAATTTGAGGTAATGCACGTTCAATAAGACCAGTGAAATATTCCAGATAATATGTATCAACAGTAATCGTTTATGTTATATTCGTGTTTTTATTTAAAGTTTGCATTATTCGAACATTTGCCTTTCTAGCTTCAGTGGCAGATTTTTGAAGTGAAACGATTTCTTTGTGTTCGTCACGGTTTTGTGAACCCGAGCACTGATATTGAGAGTTTTTTGTATGGAGACCCACAGAAGGGTGACAGATAGAGTTTAGGTGTGTTCAGAAGACACTTTGCAGTGGAAAAATGAATGGACCAGCTCACTCATTTGACTTATTGATTTTTTGATATGAACTATATCTATTCATAAATTTGATATGAATAGAGAGGTTTTTCTATATTTTTTGTTTTTTTGTATAAAGACCCCCAGAAGGGTGACTAATAGAGTGTAGAAGTATTGAGAAAAAATGTTGGGAAAAATTAATAGGACCATCTTATACATTTAAACATCCTAGGGATCATAGATTTTTTTGGTATAATTCAAGAATAGCGACAACTCTCTTCTAAAATATTTTTTGTTGGATTAAACGGATTTAATCCAAATCTCCAAAAATTTAAGGCCGCTCGCAATTGGCTTAGAAATTAAAGGACTCCAAAGTTGCAAAAATGGCCTACAAATCTTGCTGTTTTTGTAGGGTTCCGCTTTATGGGTATCAAAAGAAAGGTTATGCAAGTACCTTTTCAACGTGACATCAAACATGAAAATCGATTAATAACTTTTTAAGATATACCTATCCTTATATTTACAATTTGTCTGAAATACTAGTGGTTTCCCTTTTACGAAAGCACTACACTACTAATGATTATATCTTTAAAAGTTATACATGGATTTTCATGTTTGATACCTCGTTGAATAGGTATTTTAATTATCTTACTTAAAAAGTTCATTTGTTAAAATTTATTTTTTGTAAAAATTTAAAAAATAACAAGATTTGTAAGTCATTTTTTCCAACTTTGGAGGCTTATAACTTCTACATCAATTGCGAACGACCTTTTCGCAGAGATTTGGAATTTCAGATTTGGAGTAAGGCCAAAATCCATATTATCTGCAAAAAATAAATAAAAATTAGAGTTGTCGCTATTCTTGAAATGTTCCGATTTTTTATAAACTGTCACCACAACGAACTGCGATAACATTTTTTATAGTGAAATTTTATGCAGAATCCAAACATCGTAATGGTTTTTTTCGATTAACCCCAATTTTAAATATAAATAGCAAAACTTAAAAAAGTCCACGTTCAGTCCAAAATCCAGTCAGACGAAATTTTAAGTTATAAAGCCTGCCAATAGTATCAATCGAATAGTTAAAAAAAAAAATTTTTCGTTTTTTGTAAGCAAATTTAAATTTTCTAGCCTCAAATCTTGTCAAAATATAATTATTAATCTCAAAATAATTATAGATGGCAAAAAATTAGCCCTCCTACCTGATAGAAGATTTCATAACAAATATTTTAAGCATATAACGTTTTTAGAAAATTTATTAAATTATAGCTTAACATCAATGCAAAAACCAGTTTTTAAAAAAAAAATCATTTTTATGTATGTTATACAATAAAAAAATGCATGCATTTATTAATTATCAACAATAAATAATGTTGTTGTGGATGAAATTTTTTTTTTACTTAGTATTAAGAAAGATATTGCATCTAATACATATAAATTTTTTTTTAATTACAAGATGATATGACACTGCTTCTGTTGCGTATTTAATTTAATAAAGTAGTAAAAACACTAAAGAAGGATGATGCTAATTACATTTTTTCCAAACTATATTTTTGCAAAACTGATCAACTGAAAAACTATCAAAGGACCAACAATTTATAAAAACCATGTCAAATCTTCATGCCAATGCAAGGAACAGTTTTATAGAAGTGGTAAGTGAATTGTTATAAACTTCTAGACACTACAACCATATGGAAATAGTTGCTGAAATGTTAAGATATTGTATGGAAATAAGTGACAATATGTATCTTAAAATATCTTATGAGCAAACCCACAGAATAGTCAACCGTGACCAAAAAATTAAAACTTATTAAAGACATATTATTTTATGACATTCTCTAAGAGAAACATTTTAATTTTATTAATTTAAACAATTTATACATTAACTCATTTACCATGATGATCAAATCGCCTGCACTGTTTTTACAAATGCCGTTTTTCTTTTTCGTAAGTGTTTAGTAAATGTATCATAAGCTTTTTTGTTTTAGTAAAACCGGAAGGCATTGGCTTAAGATAATGTAAAAATGGTTGATGCAAGGAAAGAAAAATATAAAATTTTTTTTAATTACTGAATTACATAATTACTTAACTACTTAAATACATAATTACCCAATTGAACTACAATGGAAAAATGTGTTACGATATTTGAGATGATGTTTGCCTTTTTTTTTAAACTTGTTTAATTTGCAAATTTTTGTTCCTTTAGATTTTCGAGGTGCGATCGACCATTTCGCAGAAATATTCTAAGTTCGAGTAATAGTCTCACAAGAAAAAATGCACGAAAAAATAACAAATGTTAAGTTAACTGCGGTAAGATGCAGGATGTTATAATAATTATAAATTATACTCATGAGAAGCTAGGATTTACCCATATGTTGCATTCGCATTTTAAAAAAAGTCCAAGTTTATTGAGGTGCAGTGAGCCATGACCAAGAATAACATTAATAAATTCCGCATTAATTTATTTATTTATTTTTTAATTTGACAAGTATTTCTTAATTTAACATAATATAAATAATATATCAATTTAGCAATCTATCAAAGTATTTTAGATTACTATAATAAATAAAAGTTTCATGTACTGAATTATTATTTTTTTAAAGAACTTCTCATTTAAATTGAGGCAGTACAAACATTTTTTTCCATGTGTTGACGGAAAATCGATGCCAAAAATAATCTGAAATTAAACATTAAAATAGATGATTTGGATTTTTGAAAATATTCAAGTGATTTTTTAGCTAAAATTGCTTATTACTTTGCTTAAAAGTGAAAATATTTATAATTCCGTTTCGGATTATAACTATACATATGAGAAAAAAGCTCTTAACATTTCAAAGATATCAGATCAGTGGTTTTCAAGAAGTCGTTATTTCAAGGTCAAAAATCTGTTGCGAAAAATTGCGTCTCAAGTTTGGTTTTATTCTTTCAAGGGCGTTTGAACCGCCCTCCTTTGCTCTTTACAGCATGTTATTGACCTTGTAAGCCTTTAAAACAAGTTTTGTTTATTTCCCCGAACTACCCCATTAAGTTTTTAAGCGTACAGCACTGACGACCAGCTGTTCATAAATAGAAAATTTTTTTGAGTACAAATTATGCACGCAGTTATTCTCTTGAGACATAAGAATTGGATTAATTTTGCATAAGCTCACAATCCGGTTAGTTTAACCTTTTTTCGGTCGAACCAGTTTCAGGTGAGTTAGAAGCGTTAAGTTTAAAATTTCCGATCTAATTAGAGAATATACAAAATAAAATATTAAAAAAAAGTTTTTAGTTTTAAGAACAGTCCAGAAATTTTGACTTTTAAATATCTGGATCTTGCCTGATTTTAGACTTTATTGAGCCAAATCTTGCAAACGAAAGCTTATTCAAACAACTAATTTCCCTATATGGAGGCAAGCAAAAACATTTTGAACTCTTAGTAGAGTTTAATTAAAAACTTTACTCAAATTAACCAAAACAGAATAAAAAATAAAACTAGTAATAAGTAAGAGAGAAAAGCTTAGTGAGAAAGAGAGAAATAGTATTGGTTAAATCTCTCGTCAATTTGTCTTTTGAGCTATTAAAATTCTCAAGAATTCATTCCCAAAGTTCATTAATCCACAATTCATTGCCAATGTTTGTTTAAAAACAAATCTTCTGCTCTTGCTACCGTTTTATAAACCAACTTTTATAAATGACAACTGACAAATTAAAAAGTAATGATGTTTGCAAAGAACTTTTCACTGTTTATTTAAATGCAAACTCAAAACATTTCAACTTGAAAAACAAAAAACCCACAATTCAAATTAAGCATTAAAAAAATATACGTCCTTAGCATTTCGCAAGAAATGAATGCAACACAAATGTCAAGAACTGGCACTAAGAACAGGCTATAAATAAGTAATGAAAACACCCTCAAGAACTTTCACCAAAACACTTAAGATGCAGATTTTATTAGCTTTCAACAAAAGAAGAAATAATAAAGGAATGAATGAAAGAAAGTTTTTGTGTAATTCGATATATTGGCACAGAAATAACAACATGATCGTTAGTCAAAATTCGTTAAGAACAAATATACTGTATCTATATCAAAAACAACCTTACTGATAGTAGTAATAAATTTAATTAATAGCACTCATTTCAGGTAGAGCATGAATTTTTTTAAAGCTTTTGTCAAATAATTTTTGTGTGTGTGTGTTGCGAACTGTTGCTCTTTGTACAAAAAAAAAAAACAAGCTTCCAAACATAATGAATATTTCCAATTTTTAACGCGAACTTGAATCCGCACCCGCAAACTATTGAAATTGAAAACAAGAAGTAGCCAGAATAACAAAAACAATAAGTAGCAAAAATAAAAAATAAAAGCACCGAATTCACTGTGCCAGTGACCGCGTCTTTTTGTTTACCTGTCAAACAGTTTGACTGACGATTCAATGGCTCATTAGAAATTCTGCACAAGTAGTAAATAATTCTATAAAAAATGGTCTCAACAACTTGTTGTTTACGATCAAACCGGTTTTTATGAATATTTCAAACATCTCTTCCAACTGCAAAATTTTTCGAAGTTTCAAAATTTTTTTATGATTACGAACTTATTCACAATTGCGTTCAAAACAACAAAATTCTATAGTAAAACATGCTCACCATGGTTTTTTTTGCTCTAGCTTGCTTTCTGGATTTTTTGACAGATTCTTGCATTAACGGCTTACTTTTTACTACCGTCTACGATAAATTTGCGTTCGTTTATCTTTTAAGCTGACTCTAAAACTAGAAAACACTTTAGCTGATAGCTGTCTGTATGATCATAACTTATATTATTCGATTTTCTTTTGGGTCCAATTCGTTTTTGAACGTTCCCTTTGATATTAATTTCGTATTGATTGCAATTTTCATAAATTTGTTTTTATCTGCCAAGAAAATCTTATTTTTTGTGTTTTTATTTAAGACACTATTGTGTGGTTTCCTGAAATACGGATAGCTTTAAAAGAAGCAGGTTGGTGAATTTATAAGTAAAAACTCAAATCTCAGAGAACAATTAATGATTAATATACAAAAATAATAAATAAATAAACTGGCCATTTCAGTCCTTGGAAGGACTTTGACCTAGCTTCTATTGATCAATTGTGCTGTGCGTGTTATTAAATGTTTGATCACAGATTACCGAGAACTGGACCTACTGGACCGAACGGCTTATGTTCTCAAGAAGCTTTACATGGCAATTTTTACTCCCTGAGGTTTGCCATTGTCTGCAGAGAGATGACGACCGAACGGAAAAATTAATTCATTTAAAAAATTTTCTGTCTGAGCTGGAATTGAACCCGGGCAACCGAGGTACTTTAGCTTAGGGGCCACGCACGCTACCCACTAGGCAACGGCCGCCAATGATTAATATAATCATTTTAAATTCTGACATAGTTTTAAGAATCGAATACATTTATGTTTGATAAAGTTCAATTATTACACTGGCCAACAATTTCGCAACTTTTTCGCGCCACACGAACTTTTATAGCTGACTCAGATTTCGGTTTTTGTGTTTTTACGACTTTGGCTCTGTTTTTATGCTCTGTAGTGGAATTCCTAAACGCGTTAACGACGATTTTCTATATCGTTTGTAAGCGAAAACTGTCCTTTACTATGAACGTGGCACGCACAATGACCGATAACGACAACGATTATTATCGTTAAGTTTTCGGGAATTCCACAACTGGAATCCAAACCACTCAACGCAGAGCAAAAAGAAAAAAAACATCTTATAAAAAATTAAGCAGGCTTTTTAGTGGGTAAGATATTCAGGTTAAAATAAAATTTTTGATTTTTTTGTTAAAAATTTTGACTTTTACAAGTATTTCTTTTTATAATTTAAACCATATTTAATATAAAATATTTACCCCTATTCTTGAATACGCGTCGAGTAAATATCGTCGTCGAGAGCTCGCTTTCAAAAATGAATTGTCGTCGAAGATCATTGCGACGATCAAAACTTTAAATATTTATTTGACGACATTTGCTCAACAACTGACATGAACAATCACTGCAGATCTCAACGTCGAAATTGAAAGTTTCCAGAATACAACAATTTTGTTTCGACGTCGTTTTGAGAGCGAGCGCGGGTTCAAGAATTAGGGCGATTATTTTATCGTATTTTGTATTGAATTCCCTTTATTTTTATACCAAAAACATAAATAGTCTTTGAGAGGAACAATAAAAATAAGCGAACAAGCTATATAGTTATATGAAGAATTTAGCACTCTTAGTATTCCAATTGCACATGACATTCAATGCCAAAATTTTAAGAAACGTTACTATAAACTTACCATCTAGCATTTTCTACCACATTAACCTCCAGGTTGATCCCTTTTGATTGTCCAGCAGTAATCTGCCAACATACATGAGCTCCATTTGCCCTGGTAACGCTTTTCCATCTTGGAAATATCTTGCTGAGACCTTTCTCCGTGTTCATCGCTAAATGCTTATTCATATAGCTTGTTCGTTTATTTTTAAAATAAACCACTGAACTTCAGAAAAGGGGGAAAAACTCGTAAAACTTATTGAAATGAAGAAGAAAAAGGGAATGATCTCTCCCAATATCTGGCAACACTGAGCGTAACACCCGCTCCAATACCATAAAATATCGCTGCTGGAGCGTTTTTAGGATTCTCTGAGCGACAACACGCTGAAATAGCGTGAAAAATAGAGAAAAATGTACTTATTTTACGGCTCTCTGAGCGACAAAACGCTGAAATAGCGTGAAAAACAAAGAAAATATACGTATTTAAAAAAAACGCTGAATTAACAGAATTGAAAACCCCGCTGCTCAAAGTGATATTTTTACAAAATAGCCAATAAATGTCGTGCAATTTGACAACATTCATTGTAGTGATTTTTTATTCAGTTCTTAGAGTGTATGCTTTTCGGTGTCAAAAAGCTTGTGATATTGAAATAATGTAACTAGTGCTCGACCGATTAATCGGCATCGGCTGGCATCGGTTCAAAATTATATGATCGAAATTCAAGAATCGGCACAAGTTTTGTTGAAAAAAGAATCGGCATCGGTTGAGGTTAAAATGCCAACTTTTTTGCCAAAACAATTGAGGTTTTTTGCACGTTACATGAAAAAAAATACCTAAAAAATTACATATGAATCTTCCTTTTCCCAACTTCAAAATTTTTACGGTTGTGATTAAATATTTTTGAGTTTCTCCATCTAGTTTTGCAAGTGAGCAACTTTTTAATGCTGCAGGACAATTGATGCAGGACAATTGAATTTTTAATGATGCAGGAGATGTAGTTTAAAAGGTTTAAATGCTAAAAAATTGTTTTTTTACACTATACTATTCAATTGATAAATTTTGGTTACTTAAATATGTTCCCGTTTTTAAAAGTTCTTTATACCATTCTAGAACTAAGACACATACTGGATATATGATTATTTTACTTTTTATGTTGAATTGGTATCCGTTTTTAAAACCCCGGCTATTTTCACAGATAAAAAAGTGTCTATATTGAAAAACAAAATAAAATGTTTTTATATTTGGCATTTCAATAATTTAAATAAGTGATTAAAATAAAAAAACTCAGAATATCCTTATAAAATAACATCTTATATAATTTTACTGTTGCGCCAAATTTTTTGATAAGGTATTTTTTCCTTTTGTCACTTTAATTATTTTTTTTATATCTAAACATTTGTTTCCATTTACTGTAAAATCTACTTTATTTTACATAAATAATGTAGCTTAATTTAAATTGTTTGCAATGTGAATTTTTGCACTTGTTTTTGTTTCTTGAATAATACTTAATATACGTTTATATTAAAAGCAATTATCAATAATAAAAAAAACATTGTTGCTTCAATGAATTTTTCTTATAAAAATTGTGGGTGACGACCCTTAAAAAATATTGAAAAGAAAAAGTTTTCACAAGCCGACATACGTGATTGATTAATTAGTTATTACAGTTTCTAGGAAATACTTCGCTACATTTTTTTCTTACACAATTCAAGACACTATAATAAGGTACCCAAAATATTAAAAAAATTTTATTTTAAAGTACTCACGTGTTCAAAATAAGCAGTGACAGAGAACAGAAAACAGAACAAAACAGAAAATCGTTTTCCTGAACAATTCTAAAAATGTAGATTACGACAGTTTGTCACGCGAGCGACGATATGGGCAAAAAGGAAACGTACCATAACAAGTCGCAAGTAATGCAGGATTTTGCTCTCTTTCATCGGTTACCAAATATCAGTGTGTAACTGAAAAACTAAATCCTAAAACCTCAAATGAAGTTAAAACTATTTGTTAATTAAAAATCGTTTTAATAAAGCCATTATATCAATCATGAAGTTGAAAGTGCTTACTGTACCAATAATTTAGATTGGCACTGTAAAAAAATTTTGGTAAACGTGCACTTAAAAAAGACACAGTTTCGATAGTATCGTAAGTATAGACGTAGAATTCCTTTTTATACAGTATTAGAAAAAAATTCTGGTTTTTTACTTATATTTTTCAAAACTATTTTAAACCATTTCATCATTTAAATAAAAATTATTCAAAACCAAATTTGTTGTTATTATCCTTCTTCAAACTTACCTGATCTAAAAAGCTCACAATTAAATTCATGTAAAAATTTGTTTTGTTTTATAATTGATATTTTTATTGTTTATATTTATATATTTATTTATTTATATTTTATTATATATATTATATTTATTTATATTTATATTTTTGGTGATGAATTTGTTGCTCTTGTTCATTTGTTTTGTTGGTTAAAACGAAATGTAATTCAAAGTTATGTTTAATTAATGGAAATAAATACGGGTAAATTTGAATTATTTATTTTTCCTGTAGTATAGAGCATATACATATGTGTATATTTTAAAAGTAGTTTAAAATTAAAATTTTAGTTAGCAAAATAAATTTTAAATATGGAATAAATATAATGTATAGTATAAATAATCCGAATATATTATGGTATTTAAAAAAAATGGAGATTTTAAAGCACAACGCATGCTTAGTAACGCATGCGCAAATTTTCGTAGTAGTATACATACATACTGCCTCTGTACCCTCAAGGAAAAATCGGAAGGCTTCCATCTTAAAGTGATAAAAAAACATTCCCCACCGTATCTTTTGAAAGCTTAAGGGTAGTTTTGTATTTATATTGTTTCCCCACCGCATCTTTTGGAAGCTTAAGGGTAGTATTGTAGTTATATTGTTTCCAAACCGCTTCTTTAAGAATGCATGTGGAAACTTTTATTGATTGTCAAACAATAACAATAGAAAATATTAATATCATTGTTTTCTAGCCACTTATTGTAGAATTCGATAGTCTAGTGGTAGCGCGCTCGACTCTCGCTCAGAGGTCCCGGGTTCGAATCCTGGCCGAATCCATTTTCATAACAAGGGAGAGGAATGTTTCCACATTAATTCTTAAAACAGGGGAAAGAACTGCTTCTAATTCACTTTTGAGGACAGCGGAGAGAAATGTTTCCACATGACTTTGCAATACAGCGGGGAGGAATGTTTCTCTCTAATGACATGCTATGTTAAAAAAGCAATGGAGTGTGCAACAAAGGGGAATGCTTCCTACATTCCACGGAATGTTTCCTGGTAACATCCGGGAACGCTCACATTTCCTGGTGGGTAGCTACACACATCTGTATTCTCTATTGTATTTATCTTGCTGAAAATAAACATTCGTTTTATTCGTTCTCCAACTCATGGCAGAATAACCAGGTAGGGTCGACTTGGAGAGAAATGAAGTAGAAAGCAGAGAAAAGCGAGCTAGTTGTCAAAATCAGCTGTTCATGTCGACTAAAAATTAAGAACATCTAAAAAAATTTCAGCTAACTGAACCAACAACAATTACCAAGCAAATTTAAAACAACGACGCACAGAGAAGAGCAAGATCACAGCGGTTGAGCAGCGTTAAAGGAGATGAACGAAAATTTTCGAGCTTGTGGCGAAAGCAATTATTGCTCCGAGAGCAGCAATATCTCTTTGTTCCGCTTTTCACTCGGCTATAATTGCCTTTGCCGCAAGCAGTTTGTCGATTATTCGCCCGCATGAGGGTATTTACGAAAGTCCCCTTTAAGCCCGAGTAGTCAACAAACTACTTGTGGCGAAAGCAATTATTGCTCATAGAATTGCCGAGTGAAGAACGGTCCTTTGCAGGTCCATTCCTATTAAATTTTTTAAATCAGCGTGGTGTTTTTTAATTAGTGTGAGAATTCAGTGGAGTATTTTTTGAATTTCCATGGGAGTTTGGTTATATTATTCTTAACTTTTGTTTTTTTCTTTTTTAGCAAGGAAAATTTCTTTGTGGTTTTTCTAAATGTTTTTTAAATTGTTTGTACATATGGGACTTATTGTGGTATTTTTTAATGCGAATGAGATTTTTGTGGCAATTTTAAATGCATATGGAATTTGTGGTGGTATTTTTAAAACGCGTGGTAATTTTTAATGATTGTGGGATTTTTATGGATACTGTTTTATTGTGGTAGAAACTTTTTGTTTTGTCTTTACCATGGTAATTTTTGTTGTGTTTAATTTATTTTACTATCGAAAAAGGAACTTTTTAATTTTTTTAATTTGTTTTAATTTTTAACTGGCAACCTTGGCTAGTAGTAGTACATTTTATTGTAGCCGCATACTAGCTCTCTAGCTACATGCAGCTACTGTATTCTCTATTGCATTACACCCAACAAGCCATGATTGTCACTGTTTCAGCTAAACGGTACTTAAAACGGCAGCGTCTGATTTGCTAGTATGAAAACGACCTGTTTTTGTACCTTTAAACCGTTCTCTATATAATTGTAAAGTCCTTTTTTGTATTTATCAAGAATTGAATTGAAATTTATGTCATATTCGCTTGATGCGTCATTTGTTCTTGTCATTTTTCCCTCTTTTTTTCACCCGTTCGCCAAAAAACTCTAAAATATGCATTGAATCTTGTATTGAAATCAAGGTAGTGCAGTTGAGTTGCCGTTTATTGTTTAGTTTATTATTGCAGCTTAATAAAAACTATTTTCAGAAAAGGTTACAATTGCTTAACAACAAATAAAAATAATATACAACTTAAAGTTTTCTATGTGGCCTTGTTATTTATTGTGTTGATTTTCTATGATTTAAATACAAATTCTAATTGTTTGATAGTTTAAATCATTCTTGATTTTAAATACAAATTCTAGTTGTTTGATAGTTTAAAATCGTTTAAAATCGTAGAACAATTAATTGCTCTAAATTATTAACCAATCAGCTAACTAATTAATCAGCTAGTGATGTTGTTTTTTTTTCTTTTCATACTGAAAAAGTTGTTGCTGTTATTTCTTTGAAAAAAATTCGTTAGAGCAATTAATTGTTCTAACCTGACCTAAAGCTCAATAAACGATTTTAAAGTATCAAACAACTAGAATTTCTATCTAAAATCAAGAATGATTTAAACTATTAAACATTTAGTATTTGCATTTAAATCATAGAAAATCAACATTAATATACAACTTAATAAAACACACAATGAATAGTTTGCTGACAACGAAACCGTCCGCTTCAGTGCTTTTAAAAGTGAACACCGCTTTCAACCAAGCCGATTGGCTATCTGGGAAACGAAAAAAATTAAAATAACTGATGTGTATTTATTAATATATGTTTTACATACATATTAATAAAAACAACAACAACAATAAAAGCAGCACAACAACCAACGACGTGATTTCGAACCAAACAAGCAAACACAACAACAACCTTAAAACAGCATAAGCAGCTACTGCAGCTAAGCAGCTAAGCAGTTTGTGCATTTCACATACGAATATATGAATTTTTCATCTTATTAGATTTTGCTATTTTATTAGATATTCGTTTTATTAACAATAAAACTGATATTTTGGCATTTTTTTTTTTCTTTGTACGATGAATATTAAAAGCTGTAGGTATACCCCAAAGTGTCAAATATCACTATGCAAAAATTTTTGAAAATGACCCCCATACAAACCGCGCTGTAAGACGTAATTCTACGTCAAAACTGAAAATCAGTGCATTATAATGTATTTTAGATATTTCACTTCAAAGTCTTCCCAATAAAATTATAAATTAAATAGTTGTTTCAGCACAACAAAACTCAATAATTTTCAGAAATAATTTTCATTAAAATCACGTAACTTATGTATTTCAAAACAAATCTTAAAAACACTTAATACAGTCTGAAGTAATATTAAGAACATTCCATAAAAGCTAATCTAAATTTTAAACATAAAATTATAGCTATTTATAGCACTTTTAGAATATTCTGCCATCAAGCTGTTAGCTGCTTTCTACGCCACGGATGAGTAACTTGCTGACTACAGCAACAAGGAGTAGGTACGTTGTAATGTCTCTTGTTTTGTCCTCAGCCAGCTTATCGTAAGTATTCATCTGTGCCAATATATTTTCTGTCGTTCAATTTATTATTTCAACATTTGTGAATTCATTTTATTTTTCACATTTCTTGTTGTTGGTTTTTTTGGTGGTGCTGATGCTTTCAGCGTCATTTGGACAGTACGCTGTGTTCTTTAGCGCTTTTGCCCAATTTTCATGCACAGCACGTACACGCGTAAACAACAGCACTTACAACAACAATAATAATACCAACAACCGCTATCACTCCGCACTCCACACTACGTTATATAGAATTTCATCCAAGGCAACACCTGCTCTGGCAGTCAAAGGCAGCAAGTAATTCAACATTTCAACAAGATTCCGGTAGCTGAGCGCTACTTTGATACACCTGCTAGCAACGGCCTTAGGAGAGGGTTTGGTGATGGGGATGGGAATGGCGCTGGGGCTGGTCCTGGAATGATATTCAGCATATTGTTGGGTGTGTTGGCCTGAAACTTTTTTGCAATTGTTTGCTATAAAATAATAAATACAACCGAAATTTCAACAGACACTTGGAAGATCTGTTAAATTTTATGCCAAAATTTAAATGTTCATTTTGGCACCTAAAAAACTTTGGCAATGTAACCAAATTTCCATAAATTATTCTGTGGCACATTTTCTCTGTTCGAAACAAAATTGGTTGGAAAGAAGTACTATTTTATTAAATTAATTTAATATCACTTAAGTGTCAAATTGTTATGTCTTGGCTTGACGGCTTTTTTTTAACTTACCCTTCGGCCGAACCAGAAGCCATAAGTGAACAAGTACGGAGTTTTTAATTTTTTTTTCTTTATTTGGATACTTAAGCATTTTGTTGTTTTTGGTCAATCGATGCACGTTCATCGGAGATATCGTAATTCGCTGTGATTATTTTTATTGTTATTGTATTGAGTGTATTTTGACGGTGCCTTGGTTGCGATTAAATTTGAGCGATTAAGCTAGAGATCTGTTGATATGTTACTTGAGGTGGTAACGATGCGGCTAGATGGTATCGCTCACATGTTGATTGATTTTTTTATGTCTTCGCAGAAACCATTTCGGAGAAGAAGAATTATATTGAAAGCAACAAACTTGTGATAAGATCTCTTATATTCTCTTATTGATGCTCGCTTCATATGAAACTATAAAAATTTGACCCATTATAGTACAATAGAAAAACACCTAATACTTAAGAAAATGGCTTTGATAAAAGTAAGCAGATTCTTTCATGAATAACCTGTAAAAAGCAAGGAATAAATCACTGCAAAACAAATCCAGATTCTAAAGCTCATTTAAGCTCATTTCGTAAGAGTCTCTGTGAGGAACGCAAATATAAAAAGAATTTAATGAATTAAATGTGAAAACCTATCAAGAGCTTCAGAGAGAACTTTAGCTGCAAAGAGAGCAGCCCAGTGAGAACGCGCCAAAAAAGAAACCAATTGGGGAACCCCGAAACGATGTTGCCAAACACCGTAAAATTGTGCAAAAAATAAATAGAAATTCAAAAGCTTGCAGAGAGCATAACATGAAGATTTACCACTTCACTAAAAAGAATTCTAAAGAAAGACACGTTAAGGTAAAAAAATTGGGCTCAGCCAATCGAAACAAGACCAAAGCATTTCTGGCAAAAAGAAGCAATCGCACCGCACTTCATATGATAGGCTGTGAGCTGTGGACAGCTTAAGGGAATGAGAGCCGTTCCAAGCAGTATCACAGCAATCAAAAAAAGTTGGCCAAAATGAGGCAAAAGAACAAGCCAAAAAGCAGCGAAGAATGCTCAAGAATTTTAATTTTTTTTTCACCGCTGCTTGTAACAAAACAAAACAAAACAAACAGAAGCGCAAATAAGATCCACAATTTATGGTCAGAACACAAACGGATGACGATGGTAGCAGTGCTGTAAGGAGAGTGGCATCTGGTGAGAAAGTGTGCTACAGCGAACTTTGCCAATGTTCAAGATTGGTTGGTTGGTTGTTGTAAAAGTCCGCGGCAATGTAGCGAACGAAGTCAGAATCGGAATCAGAGTCAAACTCAGCTCGATCAGAACGAAAAGAATCAGAATCGAACCCAATTGTTTGTCGTTGAAGAGTCGACGCAACAGCTGTTGGGGGGCGGATAACCAACAAAGAAGAGCAGCGAGAATATTGCAAAGCGCAGATTCAGTAGATTCTAAAGCTTTACCATCAGAAGAATCAACGCGAAAGTATAAAAGAAACTGGCGCATCACCCGATTGAGCAATACAAGTGCCGGGATCGAAGTCGACGGTGGTGTTACACATACATTGTTCTAGTTCTGGTCAACGAGAACTTATACATTAAATACGAAAGGTGCAGAGTGAAATATGCACTATGAAAACTCTTTCGCTGAAACCTATTAACTTTACTTAAGACAAGTGTAACAAAATCGAAAAATCTTTTTTTTTAAATCCTTTTATGACCAAAAGTGCTTGAATTCTGTTCAAATCAAACATTCGACAAAAAAAAAATTATTTCTTTTGCAAAACTGGGAGTTTTAGTGAAGTTTTGTGCATTTAAAAAAAAACATAAGTATTTTTCTCAAAAAAATAAAAACAAAATCTAGTGAAATCGAAAAACTAATCGTACGTAAAAACAACTATACGAATTTTAAGGATAAGCAGCAAATTAGCCAGCAGGTAGGTTTAAATTGGAAATGTCGCTTTAGTGGGTTGGAGATAGCAAAAAATATTAAAATTAATAACTTTGACTTGAGATAAGCTCTTGAGTTACCATTACAAGCCAATTCTTCAAGGGACAATTTTCTGACCCTTAACCCTTTCAGCACCTACTAACACATTTGTGCGGGTAAGTTTCTGCTCTTTTCACGCGTTTGGCTTTCACATTTATGATCTTTTGTTTCCTACACTTCAGTTATTTTACCGTTATTCGAACTATTCTCTATTGTTGTGTGCACTTTTTTTTTATTCCTTTTTCATTGTCGCGTTTATATTTGTTTCAGAAAGACGTCATACAGTGCTGCGTTTCATACAACCCAGCCGGAAAAATTTTTTTTATGATTTTTAGCAATTGGGGGTGCAAAAACAAGTAAAAAAATTTTATGTTAGGGAGTCTATTTTTACCCCCTAGGGAGTTATGGGTTAATTTGTGTTTATAAGAAGTTGTTACACTAAAAATGATGTTGCATCAAAACTAATTGATGTAGACCTATTACTATTAGAGTTTTAAAAGGGTATTTTAATGGCTTTTCTACCAATATATAACACCAAGGAAAATTTTGGAATAAAATGCATATTTTCAAAGCCCAAATTCCAAAATTTAAAAACAAACTGATTTTTTAAGTTAAAAGTAAATTTTCTCCAAAAAATTGTGTCATCCTATTTTTTATCGTCCTATTTAATATTTAATCAATATTATGATTTCTTGTTAAATTTAAGTACAAATTGTTTTTTTTTTATATAATTTTTTTCAATTGCCCACTAACTTAAACGCAATTTTAACATTACACTTTTTTATGATTTTGGCAATTTTATTGATTATAAGTTTTTTTTTCTACCAAGTATTATAAAATGTATACACAATATGCATAAAACAATTTTAATATATAAAAAAATATCACCCGGAGCTATAATATTCGTAATAATCATTATCGTCTTCATAAATCGGATCACCATAAACGAATTTTTCCATATCAGGTGATAAAGACTTGTGCTTTGTCAAGGGGATTTTACGGTATGAATTTATCAAAGGATCGGATGAGATCAATAGCATATTAAGAAGATCCCTGTTATTTTCAACTGTGGATGATTTCCTTGTATTGCTTAAACGAAAACGTCTACAGTCTTTGTTTCGAGCTTCTTGGGCTTCCTCTGACAAATCACCAAATGGTTCTTTTTTGGAACCAAATGGAACAATGCAACTTTTTATAACTTCAGAAGCGTGGAAAAGAATTTTGTGTACGCTGACCGGCATGCAATACCAGCCATATAAGCTAAAATATCTGTTCCGAATTTTTTCAAGGAAACTTTCAAATAATGATAATTTAATTTCCTTTCCCGATAATAAACAGCTCAGGATGATTTTAAAGTTTTTTATTAATGCTTCATCTATCCCAGTTTTACTAGCTGATTTTTTGTGATCATTAAAAATCTTCTAGATGTATTTCCGTCATGAGTAGTCCCGTATCTTGGTTTGCTATATCTTGTTTAAATCGCATTTGAATGAGCTTTTTCTTTTTTTCCATAACAATTTTATCAGCTGGTTATTTGATGGCCCACTTTCTAATGTCCAAGCGATACGCTATATGTAAAAGACACTCAAAAGTTTTTATCCATGCATGCAAAGTGGATAACCCGTAACTATAAAATGCTTCATTCGGTTTTTTTGTCAAGTGAAGTTTTGTTCATCTCACTTTGTTTGTTTTGCGCCACAAATATAACAAGACTGCGTTGACTTGTTTGATGTTAAGTAATTTATTATTTTACCATCAACCATTATTAAGAGAAATTGAAATTTTATTTTTTGAGATTTTTGGACCCAACTACAGTAGTCTTTGGCTTTAAATTGGTAATCTGACTTTGAACTTCATTGAATTCTGTTACCGATAGCTCCTCAGATTCCTTATCATAAATAAATTTGATGGGCCGGCAAAGTTGTGTTGATGATGGCGTACTATTTTTCATACAATTTGTTGTGATTCTGTTCCCATGAATAACTGTATTGGAACAAAACTTAAAACGAAAAGATCAGTGCAGTCAGCATTTTCTAAATTGCTGCTTGTAGTTGCTATAACCTGAGCTACCATCACCACCTCACTTGCAAAAAAATGTCAAATTGTCCCATTTGGAACAAGATTTTCAATTTCGGATTCTAGAGAGTGGCTTGTACATTCACTGAGGAGCTATTTTCATCAACTTCTATAGTATTCTCATCAAGGAAGGAAAGTAGTTTTGCCTTTGTCAGTTTATGGAGAGATGGGTACAAGAAATGACCAACTTAAATTGCATCTGTTCGTAAATTCAAATAAGTTTTCTGGGTAATTTTATTATCTATAAAAGACGAAAGCGCTTCTTCAGCGGTAAGCATTCGTTGCACTTCTTTTTCTGTACACATGCCACCATTTTTTTAGCAACTTCAGAGGACTCTGACACCGTTTTTTATTAAATTTTCCTTTACCCTATTACCATCTGCCCGTTGAGACAATTGATCAGCAAAACTTAGAAGATCAGACGAATATGAATCAAGTAACTCTTGCACCTTCAAACGTTTTGATCGCTCAGTACAGCTCTCAAATGGTTTTTTGGATCTTCCTCTTTTAGAACATGATGGAAGAGGCTCCTCTGGAGTAACTTCTTGATCATCCTCTTCATCAACAATATTATCACCATTAAAATCAATAACAAAATCATTAACACATTTTTCTAAGTCTTGAAAAACAAACATTAATTTTGACTTAAGTTAAGGGTCATCTTTATTTACCTATCCCTGCGTTTACCGACTTTATAAAAGTTATCATTGTAATATGATAGACGGTTGAAAAAATAGTTTTTTTTATAATGTTGGATTTTACTACAACACCTTCACAAATTCCAGCTTTATTCAAACAATGCTTATTTAAATTGTTCATTCGTTCGCCTTTTGGAACAGCGCAACACATTTCAAAAAACTCTTCACGAAATAAAATCACTTTACTTTTCATTTTACTCAAAAATTAAAAAAACAACTTAACTCTTTGACTCCAAAAAATTAATAAGAAATATTAAATTGTGTAAAAAAAAACAACAAGAACAACAATAAAGCCAACAGTTAATATGCGAAAATAGTAAACAAGCTCATTCTTCTCAATGCATTTATATTAAAAAAAGCAACATATATATATTGAGGATATGTTCCTCAATAGCTTGTATTCCAAATTTCATCTAATTCCGTCTTTCCAAACGCGAGTTTTTTCCGACTATCGTAAGGTGATTTTAAGTGAATAAAACAAATAAGGAAAATGATTAAATGAAAGAATTAAGAAAGGAATAAGAAGAAGAACAGAGAACTCGCACATATGTGTAGGTCCTGTTCTAAGTGTTCTTTGCGTGATATCTCAAAACATTGATAAAGATTTATTTCCATATCATAATTAACCAGTGATGAAAAATTTAGTTAATTGTAAAAACTTTGAAGAATGCCGGTATTGAAAGGGTTAAGGGCTATTTCTCATGAAGCTTTACCAAAAAACTAAATTTTTTTTCATTTTTCGATGGCTTATGATGTGTAGCATATGTTCCCATAGCGGTTTGGCCGATAGCAATTGCATAAAAAAGTTATCGCATGCGAAAGGAACCCATGTTTGCAAAAACGCACTCAAAAAATCGTTAACCAAATCATAAAGCGTGTGTTTTAAAAAATCTTGTTTTACAAACTGGCCTCCACGATATCTCAAGAACTATTCAATAGATTTATTTAAATTTTTTTTTTTATTTTAAAGTATATACAATTTTATGGATCCTAAATCTAAACTCAGATAATATTGGCCGGTTTTTTTTTTAAAGCATTTGAAAGAGCGAAAAATGTGAAAAAAAACTCTACTAAAAATGCCCATAATAAAATTTTTTTGTTGTTTCCAAAAAAATCTTAAGGTATCTACAAATAATTTTACATTCTATAATTAATCTAAATATATAAAAGTTAAGCAAAATGCTCTGCGCACAGTCTTGATCAAACTATAACTATTTTGAACAGTGCTTTTACAACATATACTATCCTTAAAAATGTTCATCCTGGAAGTATGCACAGAAAACTAATTTGATACTTATCAGTGATAAGAAAGGGTTTTTACAATAGTACGTTTTTGATCTAACTATTGCTTTTTTCATCCTTGTATTTATAAGTTACGACGAATTTAATGAAATTCTTTTGATGGATTGTACCAAAAAAAACATAATTGTATCAGCCTTTTTAAACTTTTTTAACTTTTACACTTGAACTCATTTTTCAACACTACTCTAATACTTGAAGTGGTATATTTGTATTTTTCAAAATTCAAGTGAATAAAAAATTAAGCTTTCAAAAGAGAAAAGTGCTTTCGGCAAATTTCGGATCCAAACAGGGAGTATGTAGAGCTGCTTTTATACTTGTAGATGGTATTTGAGCAATTTAAGTACAAATGCTTCGTATTTAAATACATTACTTGTTTTGTAAATACATGGTATTTGGAATTGTATTTGTACTTACACTTCATATTAACAGCTCTGGTAGATACTTAATCCATAGAAAATTTAAAAAATTATCAATTAGCTTTAAAAAGTTTTTCATTTGTCTCAAATCTGGTTTAAGCTAGACAATTTTTTTTGAGTGGATATAAAATATTTATTAACTGCAACAATATCAGCACTATACACATATCAGGATATCAAAATGATATTACATGAAAATTTTTTCCTCAAAACTTCAACGGTTTAAATAGTAAATTGTTCTAAATCACCTTTTTATAATGTTGAATGACAGAAACTTTTATTATAATTGTTATTATAGTAATTTGTAGACCCCTGCGTGTTATGCATAAGGGGTATGTTAACTTTGTCACTCTGTTTTTAAAGCTAAAAAGGAGGCATGGCAGGTAGAGAAAAGTATATTAGTATTCTTGACAAGCATCATCTCTAAAAATTCCACAAAACTAAATACAGTGACTTTGAATCTTGCATATAAGCTTTGAAGTTAAATATCCGCCATAAATTTGAAAATTGTTTAACCCATACCACATGCATGGCATCATCAAAACGGTCAAATTTCTGAAAATGCCACAAATATTAATTTAATGACTTGAGTTTTCCCATTAGCTTTGATCGCAAAAATTCACCATATATGTATTTAAAATTTGTCAAAATCAAATTAAAACCACGCCTACCTCCCATACAAAGTAATCACATGAAAACGGTAAGTCTCTAAAATTTCAACAAAAAATGTATTTAATTAATTAGAATTAGGCTCGTATGCTAGGAATATTTGATTTTACTTTGAGTTTCAAATTTAGGAAAATTGTATAAAAACTCGTCCAATCTCCCATACAACATCAAAGTAGCATAACTTTTATAAGTTCCAAAAAATGTGGGTATTAACAGAATATTTAACACATAATCTTCCATATCTTAAACGCGTTCTTCATTTGAGTTTTTAAAAAATTATATAAATACCTCGCCAATACTCTATAAAAAGTGAAGTCATCAAACTTCACCACTAAAAAAAAAAAAAAAAAAAAAAAAACTTCCAAAGCAGGCATAACTTAGAATGTACTGTGGATTTGTTTTAACTACGACTCCGTCGAACATATTTCCTTACTAGTCTTATTTAATTATTTTAAAATATAAAAATATCTTCCCACTGAACCATATGCGAAGGGTTTTGCGTTAAGTGATAGTTTTGAATACGTTTTTGGGTAGAAATTGGTTTTTTAATTTTTTGTTATTTTTTTATTTTTATAATCAATTTCTAGAAATGATAAAATTCGTGAACATTTATTACATAAAAAAAATTTAATTTTTGTGAAAAACTATTAAGAAACTTATTTTGGCCCAAAAAAGAAGAATTTTTTATCATTTTAGTAGGAAACAATTACTTATAAATGAAAAATTTGTTATTCATAAACAATTACTTATAAATGAAAAAATTTTTATTCATAGACAATTACTTATAAATGAACAACTTTTTATTCATAAATAAGTTCAGAATAGTAAATGTTACTTTTTCACATTCTGAAATGATTTAAAAAAAGAATCATGAAATTTTCAACTAATTTTTTGAGTACGTTTTCTGGTTGAAAATTTTTTAATTTATGTTTTGAATTAGCAGATCTAAACTACATCACTGATAGGACTGAATTCATTAAATTCATAAATAAAAATTATAAAAAATGGTTCAATGCCCCCATAAATTTTTCGTTTTAATTCTAATTGTATTGTTTTCTAATTTCGAATAACTTTTGTTTTGTAAGCAATATTTCGCTGGCGACGGCTTTGAATATATAAATACTTTGGCCAAACAAATTTCAAATAATATTTTAACATTAATTTTAATTTCTATTTAAACAAATTATCGATATGGAGTAATAAAACAATTTATGATTTAAAAGATTAACTTCTGAGTACCGAAAAAGTGAATTTGTATGGTTCGTTTTTAGACTCGTTTTCGAACAAAATAATAGGTTCGTTTTTGAGAGGCTAAAAGTCGGGCAAACAAGTTCAAAATGGTTTTTTTATTAGTGCCGAAAAATAACTTTTCAATAGTTTTTTTAATCTCGTTTTTGGACAAAAAAAGGACAATTGATGATTCGTTTCTGAAGAAAATAAAGTTCGCTTTTTAGAGGCATTTTGGTCCGACGAATGAGTCCAAAAGGGTTCATTTATGAGTGCCGAAAATTAAATTTTCTAGCCAAAAAAGTTCGTTAATGAATTAAAAAAAGATAGTTTTGGTTCAGTGGGTTAGATTGAATATATTGTAGCATTAAAAAAAAAACGTAAAATACAAGGTGGCGCAAAAGTAATCCTCCTATCAGAAAATGCTATAAATTTTGCGATTGGCCCCTAATGTCAGTTCTGTTTTGACATTTGTGTAGTAAACACATGCGAAATACACGTTAATAAACAATGTTACGCTACACTGCTCCAGAACGCGGAATATTGGTGACTATTTATTTGACTAATAATCGGTCGGTGACTTTGGCACAACGTGAATTTTGTCGCAGATTTCCTGGCCGTCCAACGCCTACTGGTGAAACACTGCGACGTTTAGCCGCTCGCCTCGAAGAGACTGGCACAACACGAGATGCTGCCAGGCGTGGCAGACCCCGGAGTAACCGTTCTGCAGAGAATATTGCTGCTGTAGCCGAGGATGTCATAGAAGCGCCGTCGACATCGACCAGACGACGTGCCTCGCAAATGGGTATCGGTCGACGGTCTTTACAGCAAATTTTGGTACAAGATTTGAAGATGTTTCCGTACAAAGTCCAGACGGTGCATCTGCTGCTAGCTGCTGACCGCCAATCGCGTCTAACATACGCTCAAGCCATCCTTAATCACCACCAAGAGGAAGATGATTTTTCATTAAAATTATTTCCATCTTAGTGGGTACGTAAATAAGCAAAATTTACGCTTCTGGGGCACTGAAAATCCGCGTGTAACCCACGAAGAGCCATTACACCCGCTCAAAGTCACTGTATGGTGTGCTGTTTTCGCTGGAGGAGTCATCGGACCTTTTTTCTTCAAAGACGTCGCGGGCCACACGGTTACTGTGAATGGTGAGCGCTACAGAGCAATGATCAACGAGTTATTTTTGCCGCAACTTGATGAATTGGGATTGGAAAACATGTGGTTCCAACAGGACGGTGCAACGGCACACACTGCACGTGCCACAACCGATATGCTGAAGGATGCATTTCCCGGGCGCCTAATCTCCCGTTTTGGCGATTTGCACTGGCCAGCAAGATCGCCTGATTTGACCGCTCCAGACTTCTTTTTGTGGGGCTTTTTGAAGTCGCGGGTTTATGTCAACAAGCCTCAGACTCTTGCAGCTCTTAAAGACAATATCCGTCAAGAATGTGAGGACCTATCGCCGGAAGTTTTGGCCGAAGTAATGAAAAATGCCATAAAAAGGGCTCAAATGACAACCAACTGTGGTGGCGGCCATTTACATGACATCATATTCTCGACTTGATGTAAAAAAATTAAAAGACCAAATAAAAATAATCCACAAGAAGAATCAAAGTTTTTAATTTTTTTTTAAATTACAGCCAAAAAACATCGCAAGGTTACTTTTGCGCCACCTTGTATAACAAAACCAGATTAATATCTAAAATAAAGTAAAAAAAAAATATATTGGTTTTTATTTTTCTACTAAGCATACCAACATTTTTCCCAACTAAAAGTTTCACTTTTATAATTTGTTTTCAATAACCACATATTTATTTTGTCATAAGCAAGTATACCGTTTTCAAACTACAACCAAATCGTATTTGATAGAAACAAACTATTTTCTCATGACAGTGTACAGGCCAGTGTGTAAAAACAATTTTAGAAATGTGATTATATATATTAATATCCAAAGAAGGAAGCAAAACAATGTGTAATTTTTGGAACAATAAAAAATTCCTACATGAACATGCGTGAAATTCTTTGTGTAAGAATAATTGCGGGATCAATAGCCGCTACACAAACAGTATTGGTGTCATACACTTCAGTTAATGAATGGATACTTATGAGAATGATGCTGCTTATCGGCATCTGATTGACACAAAATTAAAAAAATAAAATATCTGCTACATACATATGTACTCACATACACAACAAGACAACAAATATTTTGGCAATTCCAACGAAATATGTACCTTTACGTATACGATATTCGTAGACTTTTTTATTCATATGCAAATCAAAAAATATCAATTATTAAACTGACATTATTATGTTCCTTCTGGCTTACTTTCAAAACTATTTTTGGTAAAGAAGTGTTTTGGGTGTCGTCTTGTCGTAACAAATGGCCTTTATATGGATTTCAATTTATGTAAATTAGTTGTTCGGTGTCTGGAATTTTAAGCTTATTTTTTTTCCTTTCTAGTTTTTTTTTCGCTTGTATGATGATTTCTTCAATTTTTCCAAAACTGGTTTCACATTAATGTTGTCAAAACATATACATATTAGTTTTAAAAGAAATGTTTTTTATGTTTTAGACTCGTTTTGTTTATTTTTTTTTTTTTTTTATTGATACCAATATTTTGCAAACTAATATCAAAATTTGTGAGTAAAAAAAAATAATGTGAAACTTATGGTTATTCTTCGTAAACTCTTATGCATAAATTTATTAATTAGCTATCGGTGTCTTCCAGAATTGGGTCAATTTGTGGCCATGCTTCAACTTGTTGACAAAGTTTCTTTTTATTTTGGCAATTAGTTTTGCGGCTTTTGAAAGCCCACTTGGCGTGGGATAAGAATATATTTTGATCAACGTGAAATATATAAGAAAAATAAAAAAAAATATACCAGTCGGGTATAAAAATATGTGGAGGTTTTAAAACCAGGTCATGTCAAAGCACAAATCGGAGCTCAGCAGAATTTTAACATTTTATGAATTAGAATTTCTAAATTGCGGAAAGTTACCAAAGAGGCACACAAAATATCTCCAAGCTGTTTAGGCGGCCTTAACATATGAGCGAAATGATAATTTATGAACAGTTTCACAATTATTTATAGACCTTGCATCTACGCCTGTTTTCATTAGAATTCATAACAAACGTCAGTCTTTTTTAAAATTATGTTTTTTATTTTTGTGCCAGTGCGGTTCGCAAAACTTTCTTTATTGGCTCCGACCTACTAGGCTAATGTGAAAGCGACTTAAAAATTAAGTTTTAGCAAAAAGTAAATGAAGCCAAAAAGTAACAGTTGAATGCTTATTTTTTCAATAACATCATTTAAGTTGTCAACATTGCGGAAAATCCCCTTAAGATACCAATAAAAATTAAATAAAAGCAAAGGGAAAACAAAACAGAATTGCTTTACAACATGAAGCCAATTTCGCTACTCTACATCAATATTGAACTATCATCATCATTGCAATCAGCATCATCATGACTATCCTTTGGCTACGCTTCAGTCTACATGGTAAGCTTAATTGACACCATTGTTCAGTTTGCTTTTGCGTCATTAATCCGATATTCAACTCGCAACGATAACATTTTGACAGCAGCAGCGATAACGACACTTCCTTTCATTTAAACTTTTTTTTTCCAAGGACGTTCTTTCGTATTCAGCCATTTTTATTTGTTGCTAGGTACTTGTAACATAGTATGTTCCACTTAACATTGATGATGACCGCCAACACCACCATCACAACCATCGCCACCTTCAACCAAGTCAACTATCCTCAGTGCCATTCAATGGCATCATCAACCGCTCAACCGAACGGCATCAATTCCGAGCACGTCTGCCAAATTATTATTATGCGAAAATCGCGCATTTCTAGAGATCCGTTGTCGTTGTCGTCGTCGCCGTCATCCTCATCATTTTGAGTGCAAACAAAAGACATAAGAAGCATCCAATCCGCAATCGCGTCATTGCACCATCAGCAACGTGCTTAGTGGCCATGGTCAGCCCCCATTCAGTCAGTTAGCCGCCCATTCCATCACCATTAACATCAAAATCATTATCATCATCATCATCATCATCGTAGACCGATTGAAGCCGAATCAATTCTCGATTTCAATGCCTCGTCGCTTTTAGATTTATAGAGCTTGGTCTAGAAATCAAGAAATTTAAATTTAAATTTGATTCTTTGAGCAAACTTTGAGCGTTGAGCGTTGAGCGTTGTTTGGAATTTCGGCAGCGTTACGATTGAACTGTAGAGGTTTTCATAAATTAAATTGTTGTTTGTCGTTTGAGGATGACAGAGAGAATTCGCAGTGGGAGAAGCTGTCTCAACGAGCACAGGCAGGTGGAAGTGTGAAAGAAGAAGTTCGCAGGAGTAAAGAATAAAAACATTTCATCAGTGATGGTGATGTTTAAAAGTTTGGAATTAATAGAAAGCCCAAAGGGACAGACAGATAGATATACGCTGTTGGCATTTGACGCACGCTTCATTTTGTCGCCTCATTCACCCAATTGTTTTGAGCGAATACACAAATGGGTCTTCGGTGGTGCTGACTTCACGGACAAACTGTCATCGCCTGTCTGACGTTTGAGCCAATTTATATTGTGTGTGTGTGCCTGTCGCAGGAGCTGGATCATAAATCAACGTCACGTCAGTCTTGCTGCCTAACTGTCTTATCGTCTGGCTGACTAACTGACCAGACACACCCACCGTTATTGGCTGCCTCTGTAGTCTACACACCAACCACTTTCAACGTCGTCAAACACCAAATTTAATTTTGAACTTGTTTATTCCTTCATGACCAAATTAAATAGTTTTTGGTCATTTGTGTATGCTTCATTGGAGGAACATACTACATCGATGACAAAGTGTTGTAAATTGATTTATTAACTTAGTTTTTCAATGAAGTTTGTTTTTGGATTTTGGTTTTTTCTTTTTGTGTTTTGAAAAAGTTTCAAAGAACCAATGTTCAATGTTGTGTCTGCAGCTTAAAAGCTTATTGGGAAAAAGTTATGTTGTTTTCGTCTTGATTAATTTAAAATTTTATTTTTTTATAATATTTAAGACAAGTTAAAATGTATGTATGTCTTGAGATTTCCTTAGACGGCTGTCTTGTGATAGGTGAACAAACCATTTTGAAAGAAATTTTGCGAATGTTATATGATTATCTTGATATTTGACAAGCAAGAACTTTAGCTCTCAATAGATATTTCCTTCTAACATGGTTTCAACCAAGTTAATTTTGGCATTTTTTAAAACTTTCAACAGTTATGAACGACAAATTATAACGTGTAACATATTCTTTGAAATTAAATTATTTTGGTTTAATTGGAGAGATATTGAGCTTGCTATTAATGCATTTGTTCACTTAAAAACGGAGTGTGAAAATATTTCCTGTCTCCGTCCAAAATCTCGCAAAAATCTAAAGATTTGTGCTCTACCATTATCTTGAAAAGAGTCACGTACTTTAGTCAACGGAATCAAAATATTATATCTAAACAATTTATTTGGAACTAGGCAAATTATTTACATAGAGATCTATTCAGGTAAAACAAACGAAATCAGCTTTTTTGAATCCATGTACGAACACAGCTGACTCAGTAACGAACAAAGACGTAACCTCAGTGTTAAGTTGGGTCTTTGTAAGCAACCAAATCCGAACGAAACGTACAAATTTGACGAGAGCAAACAACATTCCATATTTGTTTTATCAATTTTAATCTTTTCAGTACAAAGAAAAAACTACAGAGCAATTTTTAGTCCTGTTCCTTGAAATGGAAATCCAGAGCTGGTAAAAGACACTTCAGTTTTTGGACCTACTAGAGCAAAAGCAGATGAAAAATGGAACGCCATTTCTGAAACTCCTACGGTCCGCCACAAAGAAGTGCACACAATCTATTTAAAAACAGAAACTATTACAATTTAAAACAGTTTCATTTCTACCGAAAGTCAACAATTCAATAACCAAAACAGTTCATGCAAAAAGTATTGCCACCTTTTAAAAAATGCTAGTAATAAGTATACAATTTTCAAGATTTTTGTCAGTTTTACGCTAAATGCTAAACTTTTACAATATGTTAATAATGTTTTTGACAAGTACTCACGCTGAGAGTATTTCAGAAACGTAAGCAACGTAATGTTGGACGATGACGCAAGAAAAAGTCACAAAGACCCAATTTTGGACGATTTCGTCGGAAAACGAAAGAAGCTTGTCACGAAGGCTTCGTTTTCCCTTAACAGGAAATAATGAAACATTTATTTATTCGTTTGACATAGTTGTTGTATTCACATACCTATAGAAAAATTATATGACAAATATTTTTGTACACAATTTAAACACTTAAAATTAGAAATAGAGGCTCAAAATATTCTATATGCATGCTTCTTAAAAAATTTCAGGAGAGGTTGTTCTAAATATTTTTCTATTTCTATGTATAAGAATTTGAGAAAACAAGGCGGTTTTTTAAAACAGAATTATCAACAAAATTATCAGAAAAACGTGAACAAAATAGTTTGAGTTAAACTACATGACTCTTAGAACATATTAATTTTTTTTAAGAGATAAAATACAATACAATGTGTATAAGACGAGTTCACTTTACAAAAATCAGAGTTGAGCGTAGTGCACTAAATGCTGAGTGCACTAAGCCTTTCACTAGCACTAAAATATATTGAAAGAAATTATATTTTTAACTATTTTTTTACCAGCTTAGTGATAGTGAAAGCATCTTTTCACTATCACTAGGGATTTTAGGGATATTGCTGCACTATAACTAAATTGAGTGGTAGTTACTAAATCTCCACTTCACTCAAATAATGCAAAATTTGAGCTGTCACTACATGAAAGCTGCAATTGAAAGTGTTTCAACTCAACTTCCAAATATGACTGATTTTGAAACTATTTCAGTCAGACTCGAATTAAAAAAATCTATAATTAAAAAGAACTATTTTTCGAGCTTTAGGTCAGATATGTTTATGAAGAAAACAACAACAGCTCTGAATGAGCAATACTAAAAATAAACTGTTCCCATTATCTTTCAATAAGTGAAAGCTTTCTGTGTTTTACTATTTTTAGTGCAGGTATTTTTTTTGCACTTTTAATTTAGTGGAAAGAAAAAAAAGTTACACTAAGCTGTAGAAATTTTTTTCCACTATTCTGATATGAATTTTAGTGAAAAAAATGTTCACTATCACTATCACGCACGTATAGTGAGGCTTAAATTATTCAATTCAACAGTAAAAACTAATAGAAGATACAGAATAATTTTACACTATCAGTACATGTAAGCTAAAACCGCAAATTTAGTGCACTACGCTCATCTCTGACAAAAATGTTAAAATACTTCAGTGCGCGTCCATTTTCTAAAAGTTACAATTCTAATGAAAACAAAAATACCTTAAGACCCAAAAAAATTTGACCTTTAGATATTGCGCAAATCGTTTTAAGGTCATCTTTGAGTTATTTACGACTAAAACCATTTTGAATAATGTGTTGCCCAAACAAAACACATATGGAATATATTTTGACGAAGAATCATTTATAATACTCTAAGCTTTTACACGTTTTTGTATTTTTTAAAATATGCATCTGATATTTTTTGGCTGAGCTGTAAAAATGCAACTTAACTCGTAAACAAAAATTATCTTTTTTTCACATAACATTTTTTTCTTATTTTGTCCCAGTGACATTATGCTTGCTATTTTGTATTTTTGGACAAAGCTTCAGCTTTCTTACGATATATCATACTGCACATTTTTGACCATAACATGTAAAAAAAAAAATAAAAACACTACTAACATTTATTTTTCTTTATATATATTTTTTAATAATATGATTTTTTGGAATGTTTTTAAAATTTTTTCTATCGTAAGAAAGCTTAAGCTTTGTCTAAAAATAATCAATTACAAACATAATGTCGCTGGAACAAAATAAGAAAAAATTGTGTGTGGTAAAACGATATCCGCCCAAAAAATCAAATGCCAATTTTAAAAAATAAAAAATAACGTATAAAAGCTTAGATTATTATAAATAATTTTTTGTCAAAATATATTCCATATGTGTTTTTGTTTGGGCAACACATTATTCAATAAAGGATTTCTCCTCTAAATAAATCCCACACCTTCGTACAAATAAGATGTCTTTTACTTAATAGGTCAAATTTAATAGGATTGCTTCTTATCTACTAAATTACCAAACTTTTACGAATAGGGAAAATAATAAAGATTCGGTTCTTGTTCATTAAATATATTTATAAGCTTATAGAGAATTTTTTAAAGTACCCAGAAATAAAGAATATACTAGCATTTAAGAATTGATTTATTTATAATAGAAATAAATCAATATAATAGAAATAAAGTCGTAAATAATTCCAAAATTACCTTATAACTATTAGCGCAATATCTAAGGATCAAATTTGTTTGGGTCTTGCGGTATTTTTGTTCTCATTAGGAATGGAACTTTAACATTTTGGACACGCACCGACGAAAAAGAGACCTATAGTTTTCCTCATGTAGTGTTGAACTGGTCTAATGTGAATAGATAAACATTAATGAAATTTCACAGGAAAAGTATCTCGTATTTAAATTAAAGCCTTATTCTATGCAAAATTCTAGCGAAAAGAAGTGCATTTTGTTTTTTATTTCCAATTTAATGAATGTCAGCACAACAAAATTCGAAAACTGCAGCTTTAAAAATAAATTCACAAAAACTTGTGACGACATTGAGAGGTCGCGCGAGTGTTCATATTTTTAAGTCCTTATATACAGAAAAGTAAAGCTTTTGCATTGCCAGCTCTAAAAAACCAAAATCAAAATACATTCTGCACCGCTGCAGTCCAACACATGAATAATTCAATCAATGCTAAAATGTACAAGATAAGATATAAAGCTATGTCTGTATGTCTAGACAAAGTATAGTAATTTATAGTTGTTCTTCTTTTGAATAAGGAATTTTAGCCAGTTGAATTAACTTGCTCTTCTGCACGACGCAGAATTTAGTTTTGAATAATTTTATTCTAAAAAGAAGAAACGATTTTTTTACTTAAAAATATTTAAAAATCTTTCAATTAAAGGAAAAAGAAAACTAAAGATACTGTACTTGGCAATCTGTGTACAAATATTAATTAAAACACACAAATAATAAGTCTGGATTTTCTTTAATTTTTTTTTACACTAACCGCGCACTTTAAAGAAGATCTGCTTCAGCGTGAAAAGCGCAAAAGTTTACGAAATAGAATGGACGAAATTTTCTGAACAAACTTCACTATCTTATGTCAAAACTTAATCCTGCTCCAAACATATTAGCATATTAATATATGCATTTGAGTTATTAAAACGATTACTAATAATTAATGTACTGCTACATCTCTCGGTATTCCTTGGACTGCAATTGTAGTTTTTAACACAATTAAACTAAATTTATTTACTTTCTTAAGCCAAACCTTATGCATCCACCTATCATAAAATTGTTCACTCATTCAGAGAAAATACAACATTTTTATTTCATATCTGTATTGCTGCTAACTGAACAAAACAGCTAGCTTTCAATTCCTACCCTTTTGATACATGTATATACCTACCATAAAACTTAAAGTACATTTTCACAAAATCACCTTAGGATAGAATTCTGTGTACATATATCACTGATAGGTTGGTTAAACATAGCAAAAGCTGCTTCTGAATGCAATATTGGCTGCAAGAAATACCAATTGCTGCATCATAGCCAATAAATTGCATGTACACGAGAGACAATTTTGGAAAAACAATCGTAACAAAGTGACACTGCTGCCAAGCAGTTTAACAATTTAACAGGTAATCCAATACACCAAGAGAAATGTGAGAGAAAAAGATACTGGCAGCAAGTTGAATAACGAACGAGCCTTATGTTGCTTGCCTCATTGTATACGAGTATAAAGAGTTTTTCGACAGTAGCATCAGCTACCAATGAGTTTAGAAATGACAAGAATTTTCAAAACTGTCGCACTTGGTAATCGTACCAATTTTCCTTTGCTGCTTTTGAGACTGTTGGGATTTCTCTTTACTTTTTGGCAAGTTACATGAAACGAATAATATCTGGCGCATTTCGATTGAAGGAAAATATTTTCTATAATGTGCTAAGAAGGGACAGGATGTTGATTGAAATAATTATTTACCTTAAATATTTGCTAATGGAAACTAAAATCCATCAAATTAATTCTCTATTAAAACTATATATCAATGGCTTAATATAGAAAAGGCGTAACTCAATTTTTTATTTACATACAGGGGAGGGAAAAAGCTGAAGTAAATCTGAAAAACCGGCTACAAATTTGCAATCAAAGCTCACTATATTTTTAGGTTTATTTCAGAGTGATCTACTAGAATATATTAAAAACGCGATTTTGAAACAAAAACGAGCTAGGCCTTTTCTATATTACGCCACCGATGTGTTGGGAAAGTACAAGCTATTAATTTGTTTTAAGAAAAAATGAATATATAAGATACAACTTATGTTTATACTATCTCTGTCACTCCGTTTGTAATGCTGATAAGTAGGCGTGACAGGTATAGAAAAGTATAAATTTTCTTGATCACCATCACCTCCTGAGTCAATTAAGTCATGTCCGTCTGTCCGTCTGTGATCACGATAACAGCCTTAGTTTAAGAGCTATCGTAACGAAATTCAATAATTAAGGGAGGTAGACAACAACGATTGAAATTAGGGCATATTTAAGAAGCTGTTTTCTAAAGAAGTATATTATATAGAAAAAAAAATTTAATTTCCATGTTAATTTTACATCACCAGTTTAAATAAAGAAAACACTTTTTGTAACATATAGCTTTTATATATAAAGATGGCGCTGAAGTTGGTGTGCCTAAAAAAAGTGAAAATCGGGCCACATCATAGTTCGGCTCCAGATCGTACAAAATAAACTTATTCGAAAGAAGACTCTTGAATATACTTCATTTACCAAAATAGAATGGAAATATAAAAAATTAAGTAAATTATGAAGTGTGAAAGATAAAATCAAAAATATGACCATATTGTTGCGTGTAAATACTAAACAAATGGTTATACAAAACGTTATAAATAATTTAAAAACAAAAAATAAAATCGGTCGATTAGTTTGTTTGCAGGAGTGTGGCTCGATTTGAAAAAATATGTTTCGAGAAAAACGCGTTTAAAGTTACTCTGGCTCACCGGGCTTAAAGAATCTGCATTATAAACGGGATTGATTTGAAATTTTTTTGCATATAGTAGTTGTACAACAATAATTATTTAAAAAAAAAAATAAATTTACAAATCTATGCCTTAAACCTCCCTTAAGCTTTTTATTCAACAATAGAGACCAAGTTCGAAAATGAGCCAAATTGGATGAAGAAGACGCTTTCCTTATATGCAAAGTGACTTTATGAAAACGGTAAAATCTCCTTAAATGCCACAAAAATAAGTACAATGGCATCAAACTTTGTAAATAAGTTTTAATCTTAACAATGCACCCGATGTTTGGATTGTGGTTAAAAAAAAACTGATAACTGCTCCTACCTCATATACAAAGTACATTATCATAATAGGAAAACCATCATAAATTTCAAAAAAATTATGGTTTAACCCTTTCTGTGTCCACTATATTTTTGCATACGTTATGTGTCTACTATGACGATTTCGTCCATTCTATTTTGTCACCCCTTTAGGCCTTTTACACATAGATCAATTGAAAAGTAATGCAACTTCAACGCAGTAACTTAAAATATTGCAAGCCACTCCAGTCTTAAACTTAATTGCAACCTATGCTTTCAGATGAACAAGTCACGTCGCAAAGCAACATTGAAAAATTCATAACAACACAAATACTTTTTAGTTGAAGCTATGTTTAAAAAAACAGAAAATTAAAGAAGTTAAAGCGATTCGAGTGATGAAGATGTTATTTCATATTTTATACATGAAGAACTCAACATCAAAATAGAATTTGGTTGCATCCATACATAAGGAACAATATTAACTACAGATTATTCGTCGCAGCAAAAGAACGGCAGCAAACTATTCTCAAACAAAACACAATATGCAACAAAATCGCCGATTAAAATTGCAGCAAGCTGTGTTGCATTGAAGTGGTCGCAAACGTGTTGCCAACTTGCTTCATATGAAGGCTTTTGTATAAAAACATTGGTTAACACCTTTAGTTGCAGTTGCATTACTTTTCAATTGCTTCATGTATAAAAGGCCTTAGAGACATATTGTAACCCTACATTTGTTTTAGAGACTTACAGCTCTATTTTAGCAAATTTTTAATTGTTAACCAGTATGTTGAATATTTTTATGTGTACGTTGTAATTTTTTGATTTCAAAACAAAATTTGAAGCTCAAAAATAATAAATTTTGATAAAAATTGTCAACAGCTTTTCAGCTATTGCCAATTTCATTCAAAAATTTTGATTTTTGAGCTTCAATTTTGGTTTCATATTAGGACATATTTGGAAATATATTTGGATATATTTGGACATTCTGTTGGACATATGAATTTTCGTTAAAATCGATCTTTGACGTTTTTGTCAATTTTTGTCAATTTTGTACAACCTGTAATTCCGCTAAAAATCACGCCGAAATTTCTTCCCTAAAATGAAGAATTTTATTTCCGTCAGTAATCCTCCGAGCAAATTTTGACCAAAATCGGATATGGTCATTCCGTAAGACCTGAACGATTAAAATGGAATTGCTGCTTTATAGTTTTTAAAAATATGTTATGCATGAAATGGTTTTTTAAAAATGTTGTTGTTAATTTTGACTGTTTTTTGGGCATCTTTTGTTACCCTGACGTAGTTGCATGACAAATATATGGTGTGATTTTTCAATATTGCCTCTACCTTTGCATGAGCACACTCATATGAAAATATGATGTAGATAGACATTTTTTCATTCATAAATATATATCTTTGTAGATAGATATATGATACATTATATATAAAGGGTGGTTAAATTTTAAGGGCCGATGTTGATTTTGAATAAAACACAAATTATTTAGGAAATTACTGTCGTTTCTTTTAATAATAATAATATTGGTATGGTTCCATTATGTATGGACCAAAGTATTGGCCAAATGGCTGCCGCGACCTAGGCGGCACACCTCCATCCGATGGTCCAAATTTTCGATGACGCTGAGGCATAAGGTTCTATGCCGTTAATGTGCCGAATTATCTTTTCCTTTAGCTCTTGAACTGTTGCTTGCTTATCGACGTACACCTTTTCAAATAACCCCAAAGAAAGAAGTCAAACGGTGTCAAATCACATGATCTTGGCGACCAAGTAGTATCGCCACCACGTGAGATAACACGGCCATTGAATTTGTCGCGCAAAAGAGCCATTGTTTCGTTAGCTGTGTGGCAAGTGGCACCGTCCTGTTGAAACCACATATTGTCCACATCCATATCTTCCAATTCGGGCCATAAAAAGTTCGTTATCATCTCACGATAGCGAACACCATTCACAGTAACTGCCTGACCGACCACATTTTGGAAAAAATACGGCCCGATGATGCCGCCAGCTCATAAATCGCACCAAACATTCCCTCTTTGTGGGTGCATTTGTTTTTCGACAATCACTCTTGGATTATCATTGGCCCAAATACGGCAATTCTGCTTATTGCCGAATCCACGGAGGTGAAAATGTACCATTCTAACCGTTGACGACGCTTGAAATGGTCAAGAGGCTTTAGTTCTTGAGTCAATTGCACCTTGTAAGCGTGTAAATGCAAGTTTTTATACATAATGTTCATCAACGACGAGCGTGAGAGGTGCAATTGTTGGGCACGACGACGAGTTGAGGTGGACGGCTCTTCAGCCACACTATCGCGAACAGCAGCAATATTTTCTGCAGTACGAGCTGTACGAACTGTTGTTTTCACATCTCCTACAGACCCGGTTTGCTCAAATTTTTGCTCGATTTTTCCGATTGATTGTGCGCACATTTGGACGATTAAATTGACCGAAAAAATCACGAAGTACACGATATGCATTTTGATTTGAATGCCCATTTTCATAATAAGCCTGAATAACTTTTACGCTTTGCTCAATTGTGTATCTTTCCATGGTTCAAATTGAATTAGTCTGAAATTGAGAAATGTCAAATGAAATGCCAAAAAAACTTGACGTTTAGGTGTGGTTCACATTCAACATCGGCCCTTAAAATTTAACCACCCTTTAGTACTAAAATTGGGGTTTTTCAACTTAAATTTTTACAATAGATGCAGCTATGGTCAGTGATGAGTTTGGCATCAAAAAACATGTTCCTCAAAATGTAGATACACATTATTGAATGCAAGCCCTCTATATGATTTTGAAACATTTCTAAACTTAATTTTCAAAAAAGATATCAAAAGTATAACAAACAAATTATTTCATTCCACTTTGAAGACACTGTGCGTCATTTAAGAAAACGAGCGATATATTCCTTCAATATAACGTATTTTTTACAGTTTTAGATAGGTTAATATTTTAGTAAATAACGCCTGTTTTTTAAATTTGTGGGGTCTGTTTAAATAAAGTTGTGGGGTCTGAAACTTCCAATAGATCCTAGTTTTTGACAGCCTATTAAAAAAAAACGATTGATAAACGCATTTGGTATTAACGATAATTTCCAACAATGTGTCTTCTCTTAAAATCGGTAGTTTTGACAATTTTTGTGTGGCTATATAAAAACTTTCATTTTATTATATGTCACAATTAATTAAAGTTTTTTCCTAAATGACCTTGTTATTTATTATGTTGGCTTTATATGATTTAAATACAAATTCTAAATGTTTGATAGTTTAAATCATACTTGATTTTAAATACAAATTCTAGTTGTTTGATAGTTTAAAATCGTTTCTTGAGCTTAAGGTCAAAGTTAGAACAATTAATTGTTCTAACGAATCTTTCCAAAGAAACAACAACAACAACAAAGTTTTTTCAATACGAAAAGGAAAAAATCACTAGCTGATTTTATTGCAATTTTGGCCATGCTAAAGGCTTCATCAGAAATCTTTGTGATACCCGTGCAAGCACGCACTAACGCACTGCCCCACAGAGGCGATGAGATTTGAAGTGTCAATTTCTCAGTTTTTCTCAAATTTCATTTATTCACATTTTTGTTGTTGTATTTTTGCTTTACTTTAGTCTCTATGCTTATGTTATTATTTATGGAGTCCAACAGCCTTCTGGAAGTCTTCCACTAACAAAGCATGTTTGGTGATTTAAACTATCAAACATTTAGAATGTTTATTTAAATCATATAAAGTCAACATATTTAATTTAATTTAAAATTTATTTCATATCATTTAACTTTAGGAACCACTCCTTTGACGGTTTTGAGTTATGTGGGCACGTATTATATTTTACCGAAACAAACATTTCTTCTGAAACCTATTTTAAAAGCTTTCAGCTTTCTTTTTTTAAAAAAAAGTGGTTTCATAAGAACAAACCAGTTGGAAAAATAAAACTGTCAAAAAACCTTTTATAAGCTGAGGTAATATTCAACTCTGTAAACAAATAATAGTATTGGATTTATTTTCTTTTCTAAAATAACTTAGCGGAAATTGCAAAGTTGTCTAAAGATTTAAAAAGGATGGTCATTCTATTAGGATTTCATTTCTGAAGATTATTTTTTTTATCTGATTTTATGATGCAAGATTTGGCAGTTTTACTTGGCAGTTCGGCAGCTTATGTGCTTCTAGGGTTGATGTTGAGGCCGACTAAAATGTCAATTGAATTCCCAAACATTTGCAACCCATGTTGCATTAAGTGTCCACTTCAAAAAACCATAACCATAGATTTCCCCAATCGAACACCATCATCGTTGAAGCAAGTTGCAGGAACAGCGGACGAACGACAAGCAAGCTGCTCCATGACACGAAAAACGTTTGCCCCGACATCACGTGTTCAGAGTAAAAATCTTCGAAGAATCCTTGGCAGCGGCCAGTTCAATGCGCACAGTGTCCAAAGATAAATCGAAAGCTAGCATGTTCTACAACTACTGGACGTAATGTTGGGACACGATTTGGACACACACAGACGCCAAAACATTTCGGGACCATAGTAGATAGAACAGGCAGCGTACGGAAGCAAACAGCAGCAGCAGCAGCAGCTCTTAAATGCTAACAGTTTGGGGTAACGAGTGAGACACGGACAGACAGATAGAAAGATTGACAGGCAGGGTGACACGTGCAACATGAATGAGAAAGAATGATTTAAAAGCCTGTGACAGCAAATTGTTTGTTCCGAAGCAGCGACGAAGCCCCATTCAATGGGGATATCTACGTAAAATCTTGCTTTCACTCTTGAACGCGTGTGAGTGACTTGAATGAAATGAGGAAGTGAACAGCATTTGGGAATCGTAGCAAAACGTGGAAAAGTTCAGTCACATGGCCACAGCCACAGTTTATGACAACAATGGCGGCAGGCTACTTAAGTTTAAGCTTTCGTGTTGTATCTGGCTGCATCTAGATAGCAATTCACACGATAGAACAGAAGTCAAGCAAAGTAGTTGAAGATGTTGTTGGTGGTGTTACACGGGAAGGTGTATATCTTGTGCTTTGTGTTACACCTAAGAAGAGGAGAACGAAGAACTATAGTGTGCTGTCAGGTTGGCAAATTTTAGATATATTGTATAATTTATTTTTGTACATCATTGTTGTTCTTGTTGTTGTTGTTTATGAAATAGAGTGGCTATTTTGTTTTTCGGGATATTTTTTGTTTCAATGTGTCTGAATAAAAAAAGAAGTAGAGGCAAGAGCTGTACAGTTCAATTTTTTAAATTTAAGAAGGACAAAAATCAAATTGCAAAAATTATTCCAGCTAGAAGCATGAAATTTTTAACACAAAGATTTTGATGTTCCAAATTAAAAAAACTAAACTAAAAAAATCTTGTTTCTCAACATGGGCTTGATCGGCCAACTACTACGCTATTCATCCCATATCATCCCATTTAATTAAACGTTATTTAATTAACAATAAGTAGATTAAAACAATCTTTTTATCTCCATAGATAAAAGTTGTGGACAAGGCTTGTCTCAATTAACTTCTAGTAAAGTTTTCCAAATAACAATTTTATTCTATGACTACTTTTAATAATATTTTTTACACCTTTTTTCAAAGAACCAAAAAAATCGCATAAAAAGGTACAAGAAGGATAAAATATTTTACAAATACTTTTTTCGTAACATTTACTTTAGATATGTCTGCAATCAACTGGCATATATTCAGAAGTTTTTTACTGTTAATTTAAGTTAATTCCTAATTTCACTGAAAGCTAAAAACTATTTTAAAAAAGATGCAGACATAAGCTTGCAATACGCTTATACACGCGTAATGTGTTTTTGTCCTAGAATCCATTGAATGCAGTAAGTAATTTTGAAAATAATTGGAAATTTTAATTCCAAACTAGAAAGTCTTTCTAATAAGTGATAAGTGTTTGTAACATTGTATTAAGAGGTGCAGCTCCTATGAGATACATTTTTTCCGGAGGAGTAACGGGCGAAAAACCATTTTGCTCTGTATCGCCTATATTCTGTTCGTTTATATACCTACCATGCCTGTTTCTTTCGCGCTTTACTGCATACGTTATTTTCACCTGTATCGCTCACCTGATCGAAATGGCGAAAAAATCAGATGGGAACAAAAAAAGAACAAAGTGTAACATAAGAGGCCACAGAATTTGTCTTCTAGAAGTGATAGACAACATTTTGTTTTTATTATTTCGCTTTAGGTCGTTTATTTGATCCCTCCCTCTTCTCGATACAAATCTTTAATTTAGTTTTTTTCATTTCCAACTTCGGTAATTTTTTAATAAAACTGACTTACCTCGAAAGTCACGTTAAAAATCACGTAGAACTGGTTATATTTTCAAAACAGCAAAAGTTAGAAAAAAGTTTGTTAACCTAAAATGCAAGTCTTGAAAGCTACTTTCATGTACACATTAGGGCTTTCAATGCTGGGATCCTGAACCACATTTTAGTGCCGGAATTTCGGGATTCAATATCTTAAATTCCGGGATTTTATTCACAAGAAAATATATAAATTTTCAGCAACTATAAATACAACTGAAATGTAAACGATGACTTTTTTTCATAATCGAAATCACGCTGTTCTCTTTTATCTCTCTATATTGAAAGTTTTTTTTTAGTTAGTTTTTAATGTGATCGTAAAAGACTCATTTTTTACTATGTTGTTCAATTTTCATGCATTTTTGAAAGTAGCAATACTTTTTTTACTATGCTATAGTTTTTTACTTTAAAAGGAATTTTTATTTTTTTTACTAACTTATTTATCTGAATAAGAAGTTTTATTTTCTTATAAAATTTTTCTAAAGAAACATTTATTTTGTTTGTTTTGTTTAACTTATTAACATTTATATTTAAATGATTAGGATAAAGTGAAATCATATTTGATATTTTTAAATATTTTTAGTTTTCGTTGTTGAACTTTTCTGATATATAAGAAATCGAAACTTTTTTATTAAATAAACTTATTATAATTATAATTGAAATACTTTAAAATTTGATTTATTAAAAAAATTATCATATCGTAATCGTTATTTTCTCATTTATTTTTTTTTCGATCTGGTTTAGTCAGATATTTTTTCAATCATAAATTTACAAGTCCCTTAACCCATTGAAGACTGCTCATAGATTCCGCCCTACGATTTTTTTCAAAATTTATCAGGAAGCTTATAAAGGCCATAGAAGTTGCTTTGCGAAATTTCGGGTTTGTAACTGTCACCGTATTTGAGATCTGCATTGGGTATTTAAATACCCAATCGGCTAATCCGGGTTTTTGGTGTTAATAAAAATTTGCATATATGGCAACATTCTTTTGTCATAGTGAACACCTGATAAATAGAGGATACTAGAGTCAAACTGACCACGAATTTTTCCCTCGATCTTTCCATTTTTTAATTTTCTACATAGCTTTATATATGGATTTTGTAATTTTTGAAAATCACACATCTTCGATCTCGAAAAGGAACATTTAATTGTATGAATTTCGTTTCACATTGTAAGACAATAAATAGTTTCATTTTTCTGTAATGTTTTAAAAAAGAAATTATTTTTATATCTCCTACCACTTTTGAGATACGGCCTTTTTCATAAACACTGTTTTATGGGTATTTAAATACCCATTAGTCATTAATGGGTTAAAATACAAAATGCGATTTCAGAATAAAACGTTATCTTCCAATTATAGTTGAACTGTTTTCCATATTTTTTACACTACAACTGTTTCATTGTAACCCTTGTCTGCTTGAGAAATTATGATCACGTCTTTTAAACGTCTTATAAACTTTTGAGTGTTTTTGAATATTTTAAGTATGAATAACGATTGCGTTTGGATTTATATATTAAAAATTAAAAAAATAACAAAACAATATGGTATTCCTTTTGCCAAAACGCAGAAATTAATAGAAAGTGTTATTGACTGTCCCTGCTTTCAAAATTGTGTACCGAATCGGTATACCGAAAAATTCCAGGATCACGAATTTATAATCCTGAAATCACGGGATTCACCAAAACTCTTCGGAATTGAAAGCCCTAGTACACATATCATCCTGAAATCACGGGATTCACCAAAACTCTTCGGAATTGAAAGCCCTAGTACACATACAAAATTGATTGGTTTAATGGAACATTTTTGATATATTTGCAGAAATATGCGTTCGAGTGTAACGTTAAAGAGAAACCATATGAGAATTTGTTTTATTCAATAAACTTAGAGGAACTGTCTTTTTTTAATTGAAAGTAGGAATACAAAGCATTTTACAAGTAATATTCCCAGAATAATAGAGAAACTTACGCCAAAAAAATGAGGTTCCTGGCACTGTTTATTGCAGATACATTTTTTTTTTATTTCTCATATTTATATTTAATAATCACCCAAAAATGACTTCATCCTATAACATAAACACTATAAGTAAAAAAATGTCTAAAATATTGGGATTGGGAAATTAATACTTTATTTATAAATATATTTTTGCAAAAAATCTTTTTGTGCAGATATAAAGATTTACATATTTCAGGGAATACAGCATGCTTTTTAAAATAATAATTCATGTTTCATGTAATTTAATAACTTACCAAAAAGTTTTTAACCTGTTTTTTAATTATTATAACTTTTTATTACAATTTTAGGCATTTTAAAATATATTCAAAATATAGCAAACCACAAACTGCTGCCAAATGCAAAACCACGTTGTTGCAACTAAAAATAAAAAATAACTGTTGATTAATTTACTCTCTAATTTGAAAGTTGGAATTAGTTGGAATATTGATGAGTCATTTATAAGAATTCCGACTTAAACTGTGCTCTTTGAATTATTTTTCTAGAGCAATTTCCAAATGTTGCAGATCTGCAACACGCCGCGATATAGGGTTAAATTGATACTTAGAGTGATATTCTTTATTACTTAATAAATTTTTTTCTATGAATTAAGTTAATTTAATTTTTATATAAGAAAATATTATCAACATTTAACCATGTTTAATTACAGAACATTTTAGCAATAAAAAGAAACTACAAATTTTTAAAAAAACTATAAAAAAATGTGCTTCACGACAGAAGTTTTGTTTGTTGAAGGTTGGTATACAATTTAAGCATTACATTCAATAACTTTTTGGTTTATTCAAGTTCCTACTTTGACCAATTTTAAAAAATTCTCTAATATTAGTTTAACTTCAAAGCATTGCTTTTCAACGTTCAAAATACCTTGCGAGATTTTTGTATTTCTAAAATTGAAAAAATCGTACAGTGATTTTGCGACGCAAAGGCAAACCCTGATGCCAACCTACACCTGTTGCCAATTGTTTGTATGTAGTATTTATTTGCTATGATTGTCATGTAATGTGTTGTTGTTGTTGTTGGCTTAGTTACAAGCTGCTATACCATGGATGGTGCTTCTGCTATTGTTTTTGTTACAGTTTTTGCCTCCGTGGTAGCTAGTTTATGTTTATAGTTTTACATGACAAGCTTGTGGCTTCCGGTTGGTATTTGAAAAAGGATTTTCTGTTTTTATTTAAGCACCAACCCAGTCATAGTCATACTTGTTCTCCTAACTCACTCTTATTTGTAGTCGTTGTCATAAGATTTTATGCAAATTTTATGAGTCAATCTTATGTGTCAAGGAATGTCATGTACGAGTTGTTTTTTAATTTTTTTTTTTTTATCCTGTACGTACTCACTAACGTTAGTGATTTCCGTAATTGTTCTGCCTTACAAGCAAGGATAAATAAACAGAAAAAGGTTTTCAGTTGAGAAAGCTAGAAAAAGTAGGTGCATGTGTATATTGTGTTTATCATAAATAAATTGTAAATATTTCTATAGTTCGGACATGGTTTTGAGTCTCTTAGAAAATATTCGATGTAGCAAGTAGGGATACGTAATTCAACCCAGGATTTCGAATAAATGTTGACAGATTACTCGAAGCTTTTATTTATCCTTTGAACCCGGTACCATTAAATGTCTGTAATTTCTTTTTTGGCGAGGAAAGATTATTTTTTTAATCCAAAATCTACTTTTTATATATCTTTTGAATGACAGATATAGAAAACAAAATTTTTTTGTAACAAAGTTTTTTTTTTAACCAGTATCCTTAATTTTATTGTTACATCTGACAAGCCACAAACCAAATCAATTTATTAGTGCTGCGAAGAAGAGATTTTTTATAAAACAAAAAAGATATATATATAGTCGCCAAATAATAAATACAATACATCTTTCCAATAAAATATCAAAAACTCTTTAACAACAAAGTTAAAATTCTGAAAAGAAACCTTTTTGCAAATAAATCCATGCCCTACTTTTTGGACTCCTAATTAGTTAAAAATTAGCCACTTGTTTTAAAAGACCAGCATTCAATGCAAAAACAATATTAAAGGCGATGTAAAGTTAGCTTGGTTAAAAGGCATCGTATTTTTAAGATTTTTTTTTTTTCAAGAATATGGTTAATATAGAGATATTTATTAATAGAGGATATACTTATAATTAAGCCACTTTTTAAGAGTATTCTTTGAAATTTTTATTTAAAAATATGAAGAAAAGATTTGGTGACTGCACTAATAAGTGAGCGCCTAAAAAAGGGGTGGACAGGATAACTCATTCAGGATCATCGGATAAGAAAAAATCAAAAAATTTCATTAGTTCCTAATTTTTTTAAGGTAATGCTGTTGAGTTTTTATTTTTTTTTTTAATATGTTTGATTTTAAGTAGTGCTTAGAAGTCAAAATACCAATTTTTGAGTAATAAGTCAACAATTCAGCTATCTTATATATATTACGCAAACGCAAATTTTGTACGGCGTAAGGCTTTTTAAGTACAAGTCCAAACTTAATAAATGTTGTATTGTTTGATAGGTTTAGACCTGTAGATATGCAAACTGGACTCTTTATTTCTTAAAAATTTGTATTTTTTAAAGTTATAGCGAGTCAAAGTTTGTACGTAATTGTTGTTATGCTACTTTTCTCTTCTAAATTTCAGCCACTTGTTAGCGCCATCTATCGGCTTATAGCTATCAAACTGTTATACTGACGAATAATCTTTGTTAATTACTGACGATTAATTATTTTTTGCAGTTAAAATTCTGATTTCAGCGTTTTCACATGGCTTTGTTCCATGTTGCTCGACGGTAACAAACCTTGCTTGCTTTTCGGAATATTGCATTTCAGCTTTTGTCTCAGGCTGTCAAGTCGATACAGCTTACACAGATTTCTCTAAAGCGTCCGAGAAAGTTTCCCATTTCTTATTGATTAATAAATTGGCTAAATTCGGTCTCCATTCTAAAGTTCTAAAATGGTTAGGCTCTTATCTGATTAACAGAAAAATTTTGTAAAAATAGAAAATTTCAGCTTCCTTGCGCTTATAGCGACATCAGGAGTGCCGCAAGGAAGTGTTTTGGGGCCGCTATTACTTATATTATTCATCAATGATACAAGAAATTTTGTCTTGCACTCTAAATATTTACTTTTTGCAGATGATCTCAAAATTTTTCTAAAAATTAATAATATGTCGAATTCATTTCTACTGCAGTCTGTACTGTTGTAAAAATAGAAAATTTCAGCTTCCTTGCGCTTATAGCGACATCAGGAGTGCCGCAAGGAAGTGTTTTGGGGCCGCTATTACTTATATTATTCATCAATGATACAAGAAATTTTGTCTTGCACTCTAAATATTTACTTTTTGCAGATGATCTCAAAATTTTTCTAAAAATTAATAATATGTCGAATTCATTTCTACTGCAGTCTGTCATTAATGCTGTTTATAATTGGTGCGTAAAAACCGACTTTGCCTTAATTTTGATAAATGTGTTTATGCCACATACTCTAATTCAAATAGCCCCAGACTGTGGTAAGAAAGTTAAGGACCTAGGCGTAATGTTTGATGCTAAATTTTCTTTTGTAGGCCACTTGGATTACATTATTCCCAAAGCATATGCTTTATTAGCCTTTCTTCGGCGAAATACAATAGCTCAAATTTTTTAGATGCCTACACTTTAAAAGCAATCTACACTTCATTAGTTCGGTCAAAGCTAGAATACGCTGCTCTCATTTGGAGTCCTTTTTACGATACTCATATCATACGTCTTGAACGCGTGCAAAAGAAATTCATTCGTTTTGCCCTTAGAGCTCTTAATTTTGAGGATCCTATTCCTCCTTATAATGCGCGATGTTTACTGAAATATTTAAAATCTCTTCAAAATCGACGAAAAACCCTCGTTGCTTGAACTAATTAGTTTTAACGTTCCATCAAGAAGTTTAAGAAATTCGGATGTATTCTATTTAGATACACGCAGAACAAATTATGCTATGAATTCTCCGCTGTACAGAGCATTATCTAATTTTAAAATATTAGCATCTAAATGTAATGTTGATTTCTCTGTGCCTAAATGTGCAATGAAGCAATTATTGAATTGTAATTTTTAATGTATTACTTTATACAAAATTGTTAGTTTTCATTTATTATTGTATATTATATTTTGCTCCTCTCTCAATAATCACATAATATTTATTGCCAGTCTGTAAGAACTTTGTTCATTGACTGAATTGAAATAAATAAACAATTTCACAGCTAAAACTATGAATTGATTTATTCAATATCAAAGTCATACTGAAATAATTGTTTACAGTTGAAAAAAGATGTCTAAGCTGTTGGTCGGAAATTTTTTTAATTTTTAAAAATTTATACAAAAATTGAATAAGAAATGTTGCGTATATTGCAAACAGGCCAAAATTTCATTTCAATTTTGATGAAAAAATTTTAATTTCAGTTGAAAATCTATTCGATAGGTTAAAATAAAATCTAGGTATGTTTGATTTTGGCGTTTTAACGCAACACGAGCTTACTAATTATAAAAATTAAGTAATTTAAAAAAAAAACTCGACAGCGTTACGTCGCAGGTAATGTAAGACGTTCAGAGTTTGAAAAATATCAGTACAATGATTTCGAGTAAAAGTGTCCACACCTTAAAAAAGAAGGTTGTTTGAAAATTGAGTTAAAGCCTTACTTACATATTTTTCCCACCGTATGGAAGGGACGGAGATTCAAAACGATTTACCTCCGTACGTTTTTCTCTAATTGTCTTGAAATTTGAACACAATAATCTTGAAATGTTGCAACTACATCTAATAAAAATGTGAACAAATCGACAAAAAATACTTCACCCCCCCCCCCCTTCCCCTTCCTGAAGTGTTTTCATGTCAATGTTTCGAGAAATCTTGTTGTACAGTTTTAATTCGCTATAATTACAAGTTCTTTAAAAGGTTATTTTGTTTTTGTATCATAAATGTGTTTAAGACAGTGCTGAGCTTTTGCAACTTTCCTATTCACAAGTGAATATGTAAAATTCGCTGCCAACGAAATGCTATCACACGTACACTATAAGATTCTTCGTGAAGCGTACGAACAATGGTGTTCGGCCGTACTGTGAGATAAATTTTGTATGTAAATGTATTAGTTTGCCCGAGACTGGTCTAAGATCATACTATAAGCTCCAGATATTGCTTCATTAATAACTCAGTTCCGTCGCCAGCCAACTTAAGCTGTTATTTCTCCTGAGCTCAGAAACAAATGCATCTCAAAACTTACAATTTTTCCTATAGTTTTGAATTTATCTGAGTATAAAAAAGTTATCACACAGTGCAACAGCCAAAATGTATCGGAGTAACCGCTGCTTGTTTCTAGTAGAGTAGCACTCCTAATAACACCTTCGTTTTGTCGAAGAGGCTCTCAATTTTTTTTTAATTGGTCAATTAAGGTGAGACGTCAAATTATTATTTTAATTTAAAATGAGAAAGAAAAAATTAAAGAAACGTGTAATGGATTAATTTGCCAGTAAAAATGTATGAAGGCATTCCCAATTCCTCACACTCAATTTTCTCACATTTTTTTGTTTTTTTCTTTTGTTTTCTGAATATTAAAAATTTTTTTTTACTTTTTTGTTCTATTTGTTTATTTTAAATAAATTTCTATAGTCATGGTCTCTCCTGCATGAGTATAGTAGAACACGTTATGCTTACGCGTGCGTCTTAAGCCAATCAACCACTTTCAGGACCCTCGCTACTAAAAAATCTGGCGAAAATCAGGATCAGGAGGAATTCAAATTACCTCCATGTTATTATCCGTAGATTTTTATTAGGCAAATTCCAATTTAAAGCTTCTTTATGCTTTTCTTTCTCATATTAAATTAAGTAAAACAAAAATTTTAAATGACCCAACCTGCAAAATGAATTGACCAATTTAAAAAATTTGAGACCGTCTACGACAAAATGGAGTGTAGGGTCGTTTTCTGGGAGTGCTCCTCTACTAGAAACAAGCAGCAGTAAATTATATCTCCGATACAAAAAAAAATTCTAAATTGTCGCATAGTGTTATTATTAAAAATAATGGCCCTTATTCTTGAACCCCCGCTCGCTCTCAAAACGACGTCGAAACAAAATTGTTATATTCTTGAAACTTTCAATTTCGACATTAAGACCTGCAGTGATTGTTCATGTCAATTATTGAGCAAATGTCTTCAAATATATGTTTAAATTTTTGATCGTCGAAATGATCTTCGACTACAATTTATTGGGGAAAGTGAGCTCTCGACGACGACATTTACTCGACGAGGATTCAAGAATAAGGGTGATTGATTTTTTCTTTGACAAAACTTTCGCGTGAATAAGTAAAAATTATAAAATAAGTCAATTATAAACTCACCTTGAACAGTTTATCCTTTTGTATGTAAATATTGATTTAAGGTTTATTTTAGGCGGATTTTAGGTTAAGCCACGTCACTAGATGTAGCATAACAAGGCAGCTGTGAATTACTTTAATGAAAAGCGTACCAAGAAGCTTAAGCATATAGCGAGTAAAAATCTCTTTATCAAATTTGGGGCATTAACACGATATTATCTCATATGTAGGCATGCCGTATGAATGACATTTAGGTAGCCCCTTTTTCGAAAATCTTAGTGATCTTGAGGTAGCAGCATTAGCTGATTTAGATGTAGTCCTTAAGAGGTATGGAGTAGATTCTTGTGGTATTACAATGAACAATCATCTTGTCTTATTATTAAGAGGGTCGGTTTTGCTGTTGGTCGTCACCTTAACCTAACCTTATTAAACCTAACCGAATCTAACCTAACCTAGCCTAATCATTCATACACTTTTTAAAAGAAAAAAATACAGAAAAAGTTTTGGAACGAGATTTGGCGACTGTGCCTTACTTACGAGAATTTAAAATTTTGGCAGATTTCAGTAAGGAAAATAAAAGAAAAACTTGTATTGGCGTTTAAAAAATCTAGATCTAAGTTTTATTTTATATTGGATTCAGATTTTCACTTAATTAAGCAATTTATACCCAAGAAACAATTTGTGTCCGCACCAAACTACTCAGACACAAAAGTGCCAAGTATAAGACTAAATTTTATTTTTAAAAGCTACGAGTAGTAACGAAAAACTGAAGTTTTTGCGAACAGGACGCGAGAATATAATTCATATATCGTGTCAAAGTAGCTGATATGTATCGAAACTGGCCCGAGTCGTAACTATAATGTACCCGAAACATACCCAACAAGTACCTCGAAAGTCATCTGAAATAGTATCGTAGCAGAGAGTATAAATTATATAGAGATGTCAGTTGGAAGTTCATTCAAGTTTCGTTGTACAAGCGTCCGGAAAATAGAAAAACAAAACAAAAGTAATTGTGTTTTTATTTTGTCTCAGCAGTTGTTTCATGCGCACCTATAAAAAAGTATAGGCATCGTCAAAACGAACGCTGAGGCAAAGCATAATTATTTTTGTTTTGTTTTTCTATTCTCCGGACGCTTGTAAAATGAAACTTGAGTGAAATAGCATTCGAAGTCGAACTGGGACCTCTATATAATTTATACTCTCTGACCGTAGTAAGTCTGCATTATGTCAATAAATTGCTCAAAACCGTACGACTGTATGATATATGAGATATGCTATTATAAAAAACTGCATTGGCAATTTCAGCCCTTGAAAAAACTTTGGCCGAGCTTCTTATGATCAAGTATATTGCAAGTGTTATTAAATATTTGAAAACGAATGATAGAGAGCTGGACCTACGAGTTTTATGGCGACTCCGAACATGTTGAGATAATGTTTTTAAGAAGCTTTGTATGGCACTTTCTACTCTCTGAACCATTGTTTACATTGTAGACTCTACTGGGAGGTGACAAAAACATTAATTCAATTGAAGAAACATTATGTCCCAGATAAGATTTGATTTAGCAAATGGGTCACAACCTATACCAAGAATGCTATTACCGCCACTTAAGGCAGTATTCTAGTTTAGAGGCCAAAATTTCGGGCCTCTTTTGACGGTCCATAAAAAGAACCAATTAATATTTTTAGTATCCATTTTTTAGTATCCAATTTTTTTATCACTTATTAATTCATATTTAAAGAATTTACTAAAACAATTAACAAAATGTATTATTTACGAAAGTATACGCTGTTGAAGTATAGGGGGAAGGGGGGAAATACCGTGTCGATCTTGTCACGATTCCCACCCTTCCGGTCATCTAAAAATTAAAAAATGGTTGATTCTTCATCAATACAAATGTCATTATGGAAGGATTCAGGAAAAATTAAAAAAAAGGTTTTCGCAAAATGGCGGCTACTCAAAAAAGTGGTAGATTTTTTCAGTTATTTTTCAACTTTTCCTAATTTTAAAGAAAAATAAAATTTAAAATTTAGATTTTTTTTTTTTTTTTGTTTATTTAAGCCACAAAAGGGATATATAAAAAATATTCATGCCAAATTTCAAGAAAATCGGTTTATTAGTACTCGAGATTTTATCCGTTTCGAAAAATAAGTTTCGAGAAAAACGCGTTTAGAGTTTTTAAGTTAAGTTTTAGGCAGTCTAACTGACGACACTAAAATGGCTATAACTTTTAAAATAACTCGAATTTCGAAAAATCCTTTTAAGGAGATGACTATTAATATTTTGTTTATTTTTCCAATTTTCTAGACTAGAATAGTGCCGTAAGAGGTATAAACAATAAAAAAATTTCAAAAGAAAAAAATTTGTTTTTTTATAAAATAAAATTAGTTTCCACTCCAAAGAATATGTATCTCAAGTATCAAGAGTAAATTCTTACGTTACTCGGCCCATACACACTGTAACCAACACATTAGTGAAACTGCAACCAGATTACGACTTTTTTAATACATTTGACACACACGCTGCGATGGTTGCAGCAATTAATTTTGCCATACACGCTGCAACGCAGTAACCACGCAGCAGCGCTGGAGCAAAGCAGCAAAAACCCGCAACTGCGACCAAAATATTAAACGATTTTAATTTTGCTGAGCAGCAACTGTCAATGAGTTGCGTAACTTCGACACACACGCTGCGACTTCATCGTGATAACTGTCAAAAACTTCAAAGTTACACTTCCAGCTTTGCTTTGGTTGCAGCGTGTATGGGGCCCATTATAGTTAGTTTTCTAAAAGATCGCCAAAAGCTGTCATGTTACCGGAGTGATCTCAGGGCTTCAAAAACTTTATTAAAAATTTGTGAGCACAATCACTTTAACAAAGGCATATACATTTTTAGAAGTTTTTGTACTCCTTATATTTATAAATTCATTGCTATATTTAATGTTTAAATATAGCAAAGTTTACAAAACATTTACTAAATATTTACGAAAAATAAAAATCACATTGAAACAAGAAACAGTGCGGACGATTTGATCTTCAAGGTAACTGAATTTATGTTGACTTCATTTTCCCTGAAAATTTCATAATGATCGGTTTAGCGGTTTTGGAGTGATTTAATCATTGCTATATTTAATGTTTAAATATTTAATGTTTAAATATAGCAATGATTAAATTAAAAACTTATAAGTAATCTTTTAAAACAGCGTCCTATATATTTAGCATCTTTGTCTATTTTACCAGAATCTGTTAATAGGGCTTCACGAAATCTATACTGTATAGTATATATCAAAATGGATGTATGTATGTTTGTTTGTATGTAGATCACATAAAGACTCCAAAACCGCTAAACCGATCATTATGAAATTTTCAGGGAAAAGGAAATCAACATAAATTCATTTACCTTGAAGATGAAATCGTCCGCACTGTTTCTTGTTTCAATGTGGTTTTTAATTTTCGTAAATATTTAGTAAATGTTTTGTAAACTTTTTGTTTTATTAAGAATGGAAGACACTAGCTAGAGATAATGAAAAAATGGTTGAGGAAAGGAAAGGACAATAAATTAAATTTGTTTTTTAATTACTAATTTACGTAATTACTTAACTTCCTAATTACCTAATTACCCAATTGAACTACAGAAGAAACGTAAGTAACGTAACGCCAAGTCCAAAGCCTAATGAAAAAAAAAACCAGAGAAGATTTTTAAATTTGTTCACTTGGAAAATGAACTTAGGATATTTCAAACCATTCTTAAAAAAGTTGTATACAAAAAGTCTTGCCCAATTCAGAGAGTTGTGCAAATTGTGTACTCCAAGTCGAAAATCACTTCTGTTTTTTGTAACGTAACGCCAGCACATATTTTTGCTTATATCTTTAAATGCTTTGGGTCAGTTGTTGTCATTGTTTTTACTTAATATAATGCTACTTTATTATTGTGCAAATATAAAAAAGAGCTTTTTATAAAATATACTTTTTAAATCTCTTTTTTTTTAATATTTGTTCATACAAATCGTTCGTAACGCCACTGTCAAAATCCCCACATGCAGTTTTACTGATAACATTGTATTGGTGTTGTAAAAGGCGGCGTGGCACCTCCCAAATTTGAGATTTTGAATAGCTTTTGCGTTATAATTCGCACAGCCTCGGATTTCAGTATTCGACGACAATTTACAAGTACTGTTTCACTGAAAATATGTTATGGGCGTTAGACAAAGGGGCGTGGCACCTTCAATACAACCCCAATTTGAGAAATTGAAAAGCTTTTGAGTTGTAGGTCGCACAGCCACGGAATTCGTAATCGACAGCAATTTACACTTCCAGTTTCAGTGATAATATTTTTATGGGCGATTGGCAACGAGGGCGTGGCAGCAACGCGCTAAGTTTCAGCTAGTAACTACTAAATAAAATATCTCCTAATTTAAAAATGAAATAACTCAAAATCTAATTAAGTCTTAGTGGAATAACTCTTAATCCAAAAATGAAATTACTCCTAACAAAAAATTAGCTCTTAACTGTCAACATATAAGGAGGTATTTTGCTGTCACTCCTAATCGAAAATTAAATTACCTCTAACTTTTTTTGTTTAGACATTTTTAGGAGCTTCTTTTTAAAATAGGAGTTATATCATTAAGGAGTTATTTTGTGTAGCCTGTTAATAGAAGTATGTATGTAAAGTATCTTTTGTATGTAGCATATGTAATGTCTGCAAAAATCCAAGAACTGAGAACTTTATTTTATTTTTTATATTATAATATTAAATCGGAGTATGTCAAAAATAAATAATTTTTAGAATTTTAAGAGTGAACAACTAGAAACCAAGAGAACGACAGAGGCAATTAGGCAATAAGACCAGACGCCCAAAAAGTAGCGTTTATTTTAGCGCTACTTTTGGAGTCAAAATACATAACCTCCTCATTTTTTCGGTGAGCTCTTCTATAAAGCCCTTTTTCTCTTAGAACAAAAAGTTGTTCTGCTTATAATTCGGGGAAACTTTTTTAGTTAAAAGTTTTCATATAAATAACCTAAAAAACACGGTGTTACTACCTGCTGCAGTGTATCAAAGAATATTGAAGAACTAAAATAAAATAAACTTAAAGATGTTAAAAAAAATTTTTTTAATATTTTTGGTCCTTTTATCTTTTGCCATTCTAAAAAAGTGCTTACAGCAGCGAATGGAGTTAAAATATTAACCATTATTTATGTTTTTTTGTTATTTATGCTATAAAGAAAATGATGTTTGTGAATGATAATGAAAGGGCTAAGAAATCCATATGAATTCAAAATCACAATTATGCTAGAAGCGCAGACGCTATTAGTTTCAACTGGGCATCTTAAGCTTTGTGCAACAAAGTTAGCGCCATTCTGTCTTGCTTATGCAATATCCAAAGCAAGCTAATTCAAAATTTAAAACAAAAATAAAAACACCAAAAAACAAAAAAAAAACATGCTATGAACTGACTGACTTTCTTGTTTTGAAGCATAAAAATGCAAATCTAGAACAACAAAAACAACAACGTGAACGAAAACAACAATCAACACAAAAGCAACAATTATCCAAAAGTTATTTAGCGGAAGTGCAAAGAAAAGCCATTCAAGTCGTACACTTGCGAGCACGAACAACCAAACACTAAGCGTAACTTGGCAAAAGATGAGCAAAGAAGAAGTAGTAGCTAGAGGAAATGACAGCAAAAAATTACAAAAAATATACAAAAAAATGCTGCTCAGAGATTTTTATTAGGGGTTGGAATTAGTTTTAAAGGTTTTCTAAGAGATGGCGTAACTATCAATAGATCGCATCGGGCACACCTGTGACTATATTAATTTCAAAGCACATTGTCTAAGCTTCATTTTTCAGTATGTGTCATTCTACTGAAGTGTAAACAACATATATTTTTTTCTCTGTGAACATGTCGACTTTCGTTCCAACAAAACGCAATTTGCGGGAAGGTTTACTTTTGTGCTTCCATTTGAAGAAAAAAGCGGTTGAAGCACAACGCACGCTTACTGAGGCTTACGGGGACTATGTTCCATCGATTTCTACTTGTGAGTACTGGTTCCGTCGGTTTAAAAGTGGTGATTTTGATACGGAAGACAAAGAGCGTCCGGGCCAGCCGAAAAAGTTTGAAGATGAGGAATTGGAGGCTTTGCTCGATGAAGACCCGTGTCAAACCCTTCAAGAATTGTCAGAATCATTGGAAGTCGACTTATCAACGGTCGGCAAATGCTTGAAGGCCATGGGAATGATTCAAAAGCAAGGAAATTGGGTGCCGTACCAGTTGAAGCCGAGAGACGTTGAACGGCGATTTTGCATGTGCGAACAACTGCTTCAACGGCATAAAAGGAAGAGTTTTTTGCATCGTATTGTCACTGGCGATGAAAAGTGGATCCATTACGATAATCCTAAGCGAAAAAAATCGTGGGGACCACCCGGCCATGCATCAACATCGAGGGCCAAGCCGAATATTCATGGCGCCAAGCTTATGCTGTGTATTTGGTGGGATCAGAAGGGTGTCGTGTACTATGAGCTGCTAAAACCTAACGAAACCATCACTGGGGAACGCTACCAACAACAATTGATGCAATTGAGCCGAGCATTAAAGGTTAAACGGCCGGAATATGCCAAAAGACACGACAAAGTGGTTTTTCAACATGACAACGCACGGCCACATGTTGCAAGAACCGTCAAAGAAACGTTGGAGGCGCTGAATTGGGATGTGCTACCCCACCCGCCTTATAGCCCAGACATAGCCCCTTCCGACTACCACCTATTCAGATCGATGACGCACGGCTTGGCTGAGCAGCGCTTCACTTCTTACGAGGATACCAAAAAATGGGTCGATTCGTGGATTGCCTGAAAAGACGAATCGTTCTTCCGGCGCGGAATCCATATGCTGCCAGAAAGATGGGAAAATGTTGTAGCTAACGATGGACAATACTTTGAATAATATACATTGTACCGTTGTTTCTAAATAAATGCTCAAAAACCGAACAAAAACCTTTAAAATTAATTCCAACCCCCAATAGAATTTTTGAAATTTTTCAATTTTTTTACAGTTTTGACCATAAATATGATGCAATACTTCATGTGCAGCTTAAATTTTCTATCTTACTGCTTAAGCTGCACAAATTTGAAAGCTGCAGCTGTGTTTAATATTAAATCAGCTTTAAACTGACGAACGACAAAAACAACAGCAACAACAAACGACATAGAAAGACAACTTTTTTGTTTGCTAAATAAACTGTTTGTTTTAAACATAAGCTCAACGGATATGTTGCTAAAACAAAAGCTTTCTTCCTTTTTGCTACATTAGCTCAACTTAGCCATTATGTAACCCTCAACATCCGGTTACCTCTTCGACTCCCATTCTCTCTATAGCCCTATTCTCACTCACGCACTCTCCCATCTCGTTCAGTCGGGCTGCATTTCTTTTGTGAATTTTATTAACAGCCCAGTGGTAAATGGAGCAAACACATGATGTAACCGATGATTTCTAAAATACAATGTAGCTGCGAGGCATCCAAATCCTGTTTACATTTTTTTTTTTACATATGTTCGCACATTTCCGCAAAGACACTAATGACATCTACCTTACACAATAAGCGACGATTGGAGCAGGTATGCACAACATAGGAAATCACAAAAACAATTCTCTACGTCAAAAACACAACGAAAATTAAAGAGATTACACCGGAAATAAAAAAAAAAGCAAATGACGCCACAAATTGTTTTCACAATAATTTTTACAATATAATGAACAGGCTAATTACCTTTTCTAGTACAGGGTGGGTTAAATAATACCTACCAATGCTAAATACAAATATCTTTTTGGTTTTCTAATTTTGTTTTTTTTTTAATTGTTTTTTCTTTATGCGGAATATATTTAGTTAGACTCTTGGAAAATTAAGTTGAATACGTAGGGGAGAGGAGAGAATAAAGATATCCAATAATCCAAGATAAAGTTGAAAAGATGATCATAAGACAAAAGGCTTTACGCAGACAGATTAGCCTTTTGATTTAAATTTAACTCTACGGCAAATTTTTTCTAAGGACGTAATTTTGGGCTCTTCCAAAAAAGTTACTTGGTTGTGAACCATCTGAAAAATCCCAACAAATTTCTGAAAATACGAATTAAAGCATCCATAATTTTAAAACAAGTTAAGATTTCATTTATTCAAAAGTGCTTCAAGAGGCATAACAAGTTTAAATGACCCCAATTAGACAGAAAGCCATTTTCTGGCAAGGTGACAATTGTTACATCGTATTTTCAAAATTTCTATGTGTTTGTTGTAATTTTTTATTTCAAAACAAAATTTGAAGCTATCCATCTATTATTCCTTATGGGGGTTCCATACAAAATGCAAAAAATAGAAAACAAATTATTAAATTTTAGTTCCATACGACCAAAACCGTCCGAAATAAAGAATTTTTATAAATTTTTTGGCGGTAAAAGAGGCGCGACACTTTTTTTTCTTAAATCATTTTGTACTCAAAAAAATCGAATGAAAAATTTCAGATTAATTCAGGTTACACCTGGCGCACTTTGCTTGACTCCACTCCTATCCTTTGAAAAGTGGGCGTAACTATAAGGTGACCACGCTCATTTTTAGTACATTGTCCGAAAATAACCATATGTTCTAAATTACCAAATTTAAGTCGCATACACGGAGAAAACTGTTTGCTAAATTTGTATTGTGGTTAAGCAAAACATAAGCTTGAATCTCAGCCACTTCAAAATTATGCTAGATATCAGCAAAAACTAATCAAAATTTGCTATTAGTTAAAAAGCAAAATTTTGCTAAGTTATTATAAACTGCAAAAGCAAATCTCTACTTAATTCAAGCAAATATTTACTAAGTTATTATAAATTGTAATAGCAAATTTTGATTCATTTTCGCTGAAAACTTGCATATTTTTGAAGTGAAATGATTATTAATATTAAATTACGTTGAAAAATTACTATTATCCGGGGACTTGAACCTCGGCCGCGTGAGTGTAAGTTAATGGGCTTATCCATTCGACCATCGCAGTTGTGAACCAATCGTGAATTTATAATAACTTAGCAAAGATTTGCATGAGTGAAGTAAAAATTTGAGCCTTTAAAATAACTCAGCAAATATTATCTTGAATTAATTAGAAATTTGCTTTTGCATATTATAATAACTGAGCAAAATTTTGATTAAATTCAAGCCTTTTCCTAAACATATGAGTGATTTCAATTTAGCAGTCTTTTTCTAAAATCACACCGTGATTGAGCAAAGTTTTACTGATTTGCTTTTAAGCAAAACATTTTCTTGATTCAAGCAAAATAATTATCTCCGTGCACTATCAAAACTGTCCGAAAATATAAATTTTATTGATTTGTGGGCGGTAAAAGGGGTCGTGGCAAAAATTGTTTCTAAACTAGCTCGTACACACCTACACTGCTTCTGTCTCCTTTCTGGGGGTTCCAATTAGTACTCGAGTACCATTCGTTCACAAATCAGTGATTCAAATCAGATTCAATTCAAAATGAGTATGAATAATAAAGATCTGCATGAATGATTTGCTTTTCTGCCAATTGAGAATGATTCGAGAAGAGAACTCTAATTAAGAGTGAATTCAAGGAACGAAACGAATATTCATTCCATTCGCTATGCAGGCAACGAAACGAAACTAAACGAACAGTTCATTTATAAGGTTGTGACACTTGAGAGAAATGCACTCTTTTTCCCGCCTTTGCTCGAACTGTCACTGTGCTTTTCCTTGTTCTAAGCATTTATTTTCTTCATTTCTTTTCATCCATTCTGACAGTTCGACCGAGTTCGCTCTCAAGTGCCACAACCTTATAAATGAGCCTTGGAACAGCCTCAATAAATGAATGGAATTTAATAGAATAGAATACAATAAATCGAAATTTACTCACATAATTCTCAATTATTATGGAGACTTTCCAGTTATGGAATGTCTTAAATTTTGTTTGTGAATGAAAATATGTATTGAAGTAAATGCGATAGTTTGTAGTACAAACAAGCGAATAAAAACAAACAAATTGAAATCTAGCAAGAAGAATAGTCTGTGTATAGTAAAGCATTTAAAGGCAAAAAAACAATTACTTCTTGAATATGTAATTTATTTATATTTTTTTTAAGTTTTTGTAAATATGTATGTATTTTTAAAAATAAAGCCAAAAACCAGTGCAAGAAATTCTTCTCTAACATATTACAAACAAGACATTCCATTCACTCCATTCATTCCATTCCATCTCTCATGTTTCATTACTCTCATGTCTCCATACTCTCTTGTCTCCATTCTGTCATTATTAACATTCTAACGACAACAACCACTTTTTGTGTTTTTTTTATTCGTTGCGCTTTTATGAATGAGAGTTGGAAGCGTGTTTGAGAATGTGTTGATGATCGTTTCAAACATAACCGTGCAGACCTTTAATGAATAAGTATAAGTAGTTTCCAAAGTAATACTCATATGTGATTGATTCAAAACAAAGTGAATCAAATAGGTATAGAATTAATTAAATATTAAGGGCTGCCACCTAATAATATGTATTTTTAAGAGTTTTAAACATCATTTAACAGTGTTAGGAGTCGCTGATATTGAATCTGAATTCAGAATTTTAAAATTCAATATGGTTAATAGGGCTGCCACCTTAAATTTTTTTACGAATTCGGTGCTGGCGCGAACATTAGGTATTAATGAATCGCTGAATCCGAATCCGTTGTCAGAATTTGAAAATTATGTAATTTGTTTATATTAGGGTGGCCACCTATTAACCATATTTAATTTTAAAATTCTGACTTCAGATTAGAGTAAGTGGTTCATTGTTTCAAAAATATGATTCGTTGCAGATATCTGGTTTCAATACAAACATCACAAAAAATAACCTGAAGCTCCACAAAAGTCTATCTAAATCATATCTGCAGAGGCAGCACAATTTTTGTGACTAGGCTCGAATGATGGCGAAATTAGAAAATTTTTCGTTACGCTACCCGAACTTTTTTTTCGTTAGCAGACTCGTAAAATTTTACTCTCGACAAATCACCGCCTAAGAAGTTTCACTTCAAAAAAATGTAAGCTATGGCAACTCCGATTAAAACTACTACCAGGCTCTGCACAGTGACGCGAGTGCGGCCAAAATTGCCAAAATGCAATGTTTAAAATGTGTCAATCTTTAAAAACAGTTTGATTATAAATACCCTAGCTAAGAAGAGTTCAAAATTTTGTTTTTATAAATTAGTATTTGTTAAATTTATGATGTGTCAAATTAATACCTTTTTAAATATCTCTATATTGTTTTATTAAAATGCCACAAAATTTTTTAGGTGTAGAAGTTTTTTTATAAAATTTGTTGATTTTTATTAAATATACGGAATTTCTAGTATAGCAACACTAATAAACCTTAAGTTTGTATTTTATTGTTGTTGTATCGTTATTAGAAAAAAGGTTGAAAAGAAACGTTAAAGAACCTTATGATTGTCAACTTCCGAAGTGAATTAAAAAGAAAGACCAAAAAAGCCCTTCTCAATTTTTGTATATTGTGTTGCTGCAAGTATGTATTTAAAACAAAATAAAAAACTAGCTGCCTATAGCTGCCTGTTTCAAAATTATTTAAATTTTTCAGTAAACACTCAATTGAAAATTCGCGATCTTTATGGCTATTGGCTTAAAGTAAAAAACAACAAACGAAGCAAAATTGAGGCACACTTAACAATATGCATTGAAAAAATTTTGCGGAAGAAATTAAGCTTTGAAGATATTAACAGGATGTATTTTTTAATTTTGAACCTGGATGCATACTGGAGTGAGAGCAATAGGACAACTACAATACTTGAAAAAAAAATTTTCGCAAGGGCTGGATTCCAATATGGAAATGTCTGAAGCAGTTCTCTCCTATATATGATAATTTTTTTGTTTTGTTGTGTATGAATTTTTAATTATAATTAATATGAGCAAAGCGCATTCACTAGAGCAGGCAGACCAACATTAAGTTACGAGAAATGCTCAGCAAAGTCAAAGAGGAGAAAGAGTGAAGAGTTAGTTCCTGCTACTTCGACCGAGGCTCTGAAAAAGTCTGCTGAACGAACTAACGAAAAACATAAAGTTTGCTCAATATCTTAGAAAACACATTGGCCTTATATATTGATATGGGTCTGTCCTATCGCCAATACAATATGATGAGGTCAATCGTAAATTCTGTTAATAAAGATTGATTTCCGTCTCATCATGCCCTAGAAATTCTAGAAAACGGCTTGATACCAAACGATGCAGTTAGCATTGAAAGCTCTGCCGAAATCGCTTTGCAAAGTATTTTGAATTTAACTGCAAAGAGCTTATTGGAATTAAATTTAACGACAGAAAATAATGTTTATTTATTAGTTCGATTGCAGTTCTGGGCATAGCATATACAAACAAAAAAGTGAAGATCCCCACTTAAGAGATGAATTTTTGTTTGTTGCTTCCTTTGTGCTCATTAGATTGCTACGTTTCAATGATGAAAAAATTTTGTTGGAAAATGATAAAGCATTAACAAATAAAAAAGAGCCCAGAACTGATAAAAATTGAGAAAGGAAATATTTAAAATGAAATTAAAAATGTAGTCTCATATTTTTATGATAATTGGGTCACACCATGATTCAATTATATATAAGGTTAAGTAACCATGAAATTGTTCTCATACAACAACAAAATTTGGATTGCAAAATGTCAAAGTAAAACAACAACAAAAACAAGTAAGCAATCAAATTAAAGTTTCTGACTAGAAGTCAAACTATTGGATTTTAATATTAAATTTGTGTTTCAAATAATTTTTAAACAATTTTCTTGGAGTTTGAGTTTTTGTTACTACCTCAAAGTGCCGAAAAAGTACGCGATTCGCCAAAACTATTGGAACAAGGAAACCGTTTCCTTTTTTAAAGTGCCCAGTGACATTTTTAAACGAAAACGCTGGATGGATGGAATTTGGATCGGCGAATGTCAAAGTAAAAGATAACAACACCAAACAGCTGTTTCTGACATTCGCCGATAGATATGTGCTCTCAGCTTACTTAACCTTATATATAATTGAATCATGGGACACACAAAAAACTTGTCATTTCAGAATGTTTTTGACAATGATATATATTGCAGTGTTATATGTTTTTAGTTCAAATAAAAGCTCATCTTCATGCCCGTTCTGCAAAGCCAAGCTAACAGAAATAAATTTGACACTTGTTTTTGAAAGATCTCTGAAGATTGGTTCAAGTATGGCATGTATCTACACTCCATGACAAAATTAAATTCTTCGATTGCTTACTTCATTAAGGGTACAAAATGCCTGTGAAATCCTGGATTGCTAAGACAATCGAGAAAAAAGAAATAATATCAGCAACAAAACACAACATCCATGTCACTATTTACATAATGTATTACTCTCATACTTTATACTCACACCTTAATTATATTTACTATTTCAATAAACTCCAGTCTTCAATCAGCAATCGTATCGTATAGTTCTTGACAATCCAAACTAAGTTTAAAAATGAAATTGGATTGATAATTGTTTAAGTAAAAACTGAATATGATACAGCAAATGAAAGTAGCACGGCGAAAACATTTGTTTGTCGTTATTGCCACTGACAGTAGAAAGTATAAAATATGGTGTCACAAAAAAAATTGTGTTTGATGTCAGCGGCTTTTCCACTTCAATTTCAGCTTAAAAGAACCCTCTGTAAAGCGCATCTCAATTGGTAAGGGTTTAGAGGTCGCGAATTCATTTTCTAATTTTCCCTAACTATTTGTATGGGGAAAATTCAGTTTTGCTGGTAAATTGAATTTAGAGCCATTATCTTTAAATCAAAATGAATAAAAAAAACGTGTTCCCTCAAATTTTGTCTCTTATGACATCCAAATTTCAATTTCATTAGATTATTATTTGGTGGTGTGTGGCTTTTTATGTTTTTGGATTTAAAGTTACAACAAGTAGTTTTTTGTATTTATATTCTTATTTTTTAATTGTTTTGAGCAGCCACCAAATAATTATCCGATGAATATGAAACTTGGATATGTCCTAGCAGACAAAATTTGAGGGAATACTTTTTTTAACCATTTTGTTTTAAAAATAATGGCTCTGAATTCAATTTTCCTGCAAAAATAATCTTTCCCCATACAAATCGTATGGGAAAATTAGAAAATGATCCACTTCACAGAGGGGTCAAATGGAAGTAGTAAAGACGCGGACATCTGTCAAAATAAAAAAAAATATATTTTTAGGACACCCTAGTATACACGCTGAAAGAAAAGTTATACCAATATTTGATTATTCCATTTTCTTTAAGGTAATTAAGCGTGGTAAAAATTTTTATATAATATATGATATGATGTTAGTATTATATACAGTAAGCCCATTTTTTCGCATTTTAAGACAGTTTTTCGATTAACAATTTATGGAAGGTAGGCTTGTTCGCTGTCCGATTTGATATTTTTTTAACATGTTTCTGTTACTGCAACAAATAGTTGCTATTGAATAACTCATGCGGATTTGATAGCAGAAGTTCACTACAGGTATTAATCCGATTTCTTAATTTGTTTTTTAATTTTTTTTTTCTTCTATCATAACTAACATTTGTACCAATTTTCAATATTATTGAGTTATTTTTAACGACTCTATGGTTATTTTTCGTTTGAAAATATATGGGTACGCCCACCGTCCTTTGCCCGATTTTGACCAAAGTTTAAATTTTAATTAACTTAAGCAATATAAACATCTGTACCAAATTTCAACTCTCTACGACAACATATTGTAATTTTGGCCGCTCGTTTTATGAACTCGCGACACTGTGTGCCGCCTGCATCTACATATTGAAAGCTATTTCTCGTTATATTTTTCAGTTTTTTTTCCATTCATCTTCGTTGCAATTTCGTTGCAAGCACCATCATTCTCACCAACATCATGATCTTCATCATCACCATAAATCTCATCATCGCGTGTATTATCATCATAGCAATAGCTTTATTTATTTTCAAAACCGCTCTGAAGCCAACGAGCTCTAAGCTTGAGCTGCTTTTAATGTGAAAACCACGTTTTGTTGTTTTATTGTGTTGTTGTTGAGGTTGCATTTGTTATTCTTTGGGGGTAAATATTTTGCTTGTACATCAGCTGCTTGACTCGGTCTACGGCAGGGCTCAAAATCTCTCTTCTCATAAACCGCCCACAATCATGCAACTTTGCTAAATTTTTAAATTATTTGACTTATGGCGCATGCTACGTGTAGCGGACCACAAAAAATATGATGGGTGTCGGATTTTTTTTTTCAATTTTGCCATCATGTTTCAATAATCTCCTAGAAATACTACATTAATTGACTTTTTTTTATCTGCTTTGGTTGCTGAGTTATAGGCTTCTAAGGATTAGAGTAGTACTTCGCACTCGTTAGAGCGAGATGCATGTACTTAAAAATTCAAAACTTCTAAACCTATATCTTCACTTTAATTTTTTGTGTATTATCAATATATTTAATGATATGTTAATTCAATAAAATTGTAAATTCAGTTAAATTGATTCAATTTCAAATTGTTCAAAAAAGTCTAAAAAATTAGGAAATTCTTTGAATTTTCATTCCAAATTCGAACTTCCGGTTCTTAAATGAAAATAAAATTCGAATTTGATCCCGGAATTCGCAGAAACACTCAATTTTCTCAATTAAGCAATAAAAAATATTTTAGTTTTTATTTTTTTTACCTATAAAATTTTTTTTTTGAGCAAATCGTGTTTTTCAACAACTCCAATCTTGAGAAGCCTATAACTCAGCAACCTAAGCGGATACATTATGTCAAAATTTTTTGTAGTCACGTAGAATGTGCCATATACAAAGTAAGTTTCTTTCTTTATACCACATGCGATAGTCTGCTATTGAAAGAGTCTCCTTTCTTTGGATGATGGATGAATTTATACAGAGCCAAAAACCATCTATCGATTTTGGCAGACTCCGTGCTTAATAATAACTTTTTTTTAATAAAGGTATTTGCTTGCCTCTCGCATTGAAAGTTCGATAGAATAAATTCACCGTTAAAATTTCAGATTATTTGACATTTGTCCTTTGTTATGTAAGCCATATGTTCTAAAAAAGAAAAAAAATATTAGTAATATAAGTTCAGGTTTTTTTCGGCACAATCTACTGCTAAAATTCTACTTATGACAAAAACTAAAAAATTTACCCCTGGATTTACCCATTTGATGAAATTTTTTTTTTAAATAAAAAAATAAAAATAAACTTTATATATTAATTTGTTTCATTTCATTTTAAAGCTAAGTTTTTTATGTTTTATGTGCCTCAACTGAGGGAGAGTTCTATTTGTACCTATAATCTATCCAATCGGTCTATTTTATAACGATTCCTTAAAAATTTTGGCTGTTACGATTGCCGCCAGTGAGCTCTAAACCATTTTACAAAAACTTAAGAGCAATAAACTGCCATCAGTTGAAGGCTGGGAAAAGTTCTTCCAATCTTCCTCAAAAAATTTAAAGTTTTGCAATTTCTGGTCTATAATCTTATATATAAAAAGAAGTGTACATTTTGATGAAGCCACTAACTGAAAAAACGGGTCGACTGATTTATACTAATCTTAGGGTTGGGTATGGGCTTTTAAGTGGTTTATGTGAAGTATATACTCCCATACAAATCATTCGTGCGGGTTGGTGTCCGTTAAGATCTCAGAAACGGTAACACCCAAGGGCATCAAATTCACAACATTTGTTGCCAAAGCCCATATCTCAAATAATAAATAAATAAAAATTGCCACTCCCCCTATTACCGCCCACAAATGAATAAAAACGCTATATTTCAGACGAATTCGGTTGTATCGGACTAAAATCTTGTAGTTTACCCTCCAGGAAATGGAAACATTCCCGGATATAAACAGTAAACATTCCATGGAATGTATGAAGCATTCCCTTCCGTTGGACACTCCATTTCTTTTTTTACATAGCATAGCATTAAAGGGAAACATTCCTCTCCGCTGTCTTAAAAAGTGGATTGGAAGCAGTCCTCTCCACTGTTCTAAAAATTAATGTGGAAACATTCCTCTCCCATGTTATGAAAATGCCCGGCCAGGATTCGAACCCGGGACCCCTGATCGCCAGTCAAGCGCGCTACCATTAGACTATCGAATTCTATAATAAGCGGCTAGGAAACAATGATATTAGAATTTTCTGTTGTCATTGCTTGATAATAAGTGAAAGTTCCCACATGCATTCTTAAAGAAGCGGTTTAGAAACAAAATAAAAACAAAACTACTCTTATGCTTTCGAAAGATACGGTGGGAATGTTTCTTTATCACTTTTAGATGGAAGCCTTCCAATTTTTTCTGGAGGGTAGTTTGTATGGTTACTCTCGGCAGCTCAACAAAAAATGGGCGTGGTCGAACTATAAGTTAGCCCACTTTTCATAAACGATTACAATTCCCAAGTTGTGCATCTATACTATTATATAAAAGCCTTTGTGACACGTACGGAAGTTCCGCAATCACACGAGAACCACTGAACCAATTTAGACAATAATGGTACAAAACGATTTTTGATTTTGACTGAATCATGCTAGGTTATGTAAGATTTGCCACGCCCACTATATGCAAAAATTCTATATTTAAGACGGTTTTTGTCGTATTAGAAAAAAATTTGGTAATTAAGTTTGTATAGTTACTGTTGGCAACTCTGTCGTCATAACGAAGAGTGCGGCATCTTGCATGAAAATCACAATCAGTTTTATGATTTTTCTTAATAATCTTTCTTCCATCTTTAAGAAAATAAATTCAAAATTTCGAATTTTTTGTTCAATTGATTAATATTTTATCATGAAATGTCATATCTACACATATTAAAGCAATCATTCGAACAAAAAACGCAGTATCTACATAAAAAGAGATAAAAAAGCGGTATCTACAGACAAATACTGCGTATTGACTTTGTATTTGTAGTTACATTTTTGTAAAATGCTTTTTACTTCTTTATTTTGTGCCAAAAAAATATCTTTTAAATATTGATATTTTAAACATAGCATATTGATTTTTTATTAAATATCCTTTGCAAGATATGATGGTTTTAAATACATATAATTAAAATATCATAAATATATAAAAAAAAATAATTTTTACTATATAAAACGTACATTTGATGTAGAAAGGGCTTTTTGATTTTATTTAAATATATAGAACAAACAAAAAAAAGCAGCAACAAAAAGTGCTTGTTCCACAGTTTTGGCATTTTTGATAAAATCGAAAAAAATTCATTATTATTAAAAGAAAACTGGATTTCACTATCCTGTAGAACCAAATATTTATAACCACCCAAACCCTAATAAGTGAATTTTTGATAAATTATTGTAAGTCGTTTATCTTAAATTATTGAAATATGTAGATGCCGCATTTTTTTTATGTCGACAGAACTGTGTTCAAAACGGGTTTTTACGCCCCCTTTTACAACCCACAAATGAATGACAATGCTATATTTCAGGCAGTTTTGGTCGTATAAGGCTAAAATTTAGTAATTCAGTTCGTATGGCTACTTTCGGCAGCTGTACTGAAAATAAGCGTGGTCGCACTATCGACCCTTTTTTATGGGATGAGCGTGGAGTGAAGCAAAGTGCACCAGGTATAAACTTAATTAATCTGAAAATTTGGCTGTCGATTTGTTTCGAGGATGAGATAATTAAGGTAGAAAAAATTATCCACACCCCCTTTCACTGCCCACGAATCAATAAAAATTCAGTAAAAATATTTTACAAAACATCAAAAATTCCTAAACCGCTTCTATGACTAGAACGAATTTTAGTATTTAGGGTTTTCGAGATACAACAAATCCGTATGCTCTATCTATTCTTGTCTATCCATAACGGCAAAGGGCACTGTAGTACAAAAATGAACTTAATGCAAATCTAAACGGCTCGACGGATTTCCCTTATGCTTCCTGCACATCAGGCATCATAGATTTGATTTTTACATACATTGTTATGACCTCGCCTCTTACGCCTTTTTTCAACTAACGTAAATGTAGTTATTTAAATACGTTTTACTATAAAAAAAATATTGGCCAATTTAATTTTAGAAAATTTGTATTATTTTGACACCAAAAACATTCACATATCTTGAAAATTGGAGAAAGTTTTAATGCAACGACTTTTTCAAAATACATCGTTACCTAAGAATAAGAAAACAACGACATGTGAAAATCAAAGTTTGGTCTTTCGATGAAAATATCTCCGCTGTTCATAAATATATATCATTCAAATTTATTTTGTTCAAAATTTTAATAAAAGCACTTTACAAAAATAGTCTGAACTGTACCGTTAGGTCAGTGTATATATTTTTATGATTTTTTCAAAAAAGGTCTCATATATTGGCTTTAACTCAAAAAATGACTTAAAAAAATTTTTTGTTCTAAAAATAAAATCATGTTAATATGACTAGCGTTCGACCGAATATTCGGTTTCGGTTTCGGTTACGGCCAGTTTCGCTCCTTTTGTCAGTTTCGGCTAGTTTATTGATATGGCCATACTGTGGGCCGAATATCCGAAACTTTTGGTAAAAATTTCTTGCATTAAAAATATTTACAACGCATTGTACAAAACAAAAATTATGAATTCGTCTGTAATTTGATTTATCGTGTTAACACAAAACATTTTGGTTAATTTAATCCGTTCGATATTATCATTTTCGATTTTATCATCTCTATTGCAATTAATATTAAAATTTTACAGGTTTTGAAGCCAAAAATTAATAATTAAACTTCCGAACGAATTCTGTGTGTGTAGAATAAAGGAAAGGAAAACGAAATATTTTAATTTTTTTAATACTTAACACTCTAAAAAAATTACAAAAATACTTTGTTTTGTAGTTCTATAAAAATGTACATTGTGGGTGCATACTATTTTGAGTGTGTACTGAAGATATAAAGTATGCAATGCTTTTGTAATAAAAAATAAAATAAAAAATTATCTCATTTATTATTATAGTACACTTCAATTAATTATTATAAAATTCAATAGTCAAATAATACTTTTCTTATATTACATTTTTTTCTTATGTGAATGAAAGTACTTTTGTTTCTTTTTAATAAAAAAACATTATTTGTAAAAACTAAAATTTTCATATTAATAACTATTTTCGGTTTCTGTTTCGGCCAAATATTATAAAATGGCCGAATATTCGGATTCGGTTTCGGCCAAAATTCTGGTTTTGGGTGGACACTACAAATGACATAGCATTTATTTGCAAAACTTCTTCCAGTTAAGCGCAAAAATTATTTTACTGTTTTTGTCATAAAAAAAGGGTACCCCTTTGATTTTTTTGCCGAAATTTATTTTTTCTAAAATGTTTTTTATAAAAAGTCAAGTCTTAAAAATAATTTATGTGAAAAATTACCCAAATATCTTTTTCCAATCTAAAGTTATGGCTTTATGATTAAGTTACTTTTTGATTTATCAAAAAGCTTTGACGTTGTAGGTCTTACAGTCACGGATTAAGTATTTGACCTCAATTTACACATGTAGTCTCACTGGTAAAATTTTATGGAGTTTTATACTAAACGCGCCGGATTTCAGCAAATTCAAGGTTCAGCTGGAAACTTAAGGGGGAGGGACGTGGCGTAAGGGTTTGCAATTCTAAAAAATCTATTTATTTTCATCTTTTCTTATAGCTTTACATCTGAAGAATATAGTCTGAAGAATATTTAAAGTCAATCAGAGCAAAAGTGCTTACTAATAAGTCCCCTCTCCTCTAAACTATATCTCCGACAGCGACAATTTTAAACGCGTTTTCCTCAAAACCTTTTTATTAAAAGTCCGTGTTCACAGCCATTTTAAAACAACACTACTTATTTATTTCAAACTTGGTACTCACTTTCTACATATAAAACTTTTTCCTCTAACAGTAAGTTTCAGATTTTTTTTTAAATTAGTGAGGATTTTTTAAAAATCCACTTAAGAAATACCGGAATTTTTCGCGAAAAATAGGGATTTTTACTTCAAATGACCACCAAAATTTTTAAAATTAAATAAATAATAATCAGAGGACGTTGAAAGGAGGATTTATTGAAACTTCGACTAAATTTTAATGATTTTTTTATTTATATATAAAAATGAATGTGTGTATGTGGTTATGTTTGTATATCACGTATAGACGCAAAAACCACTGCACCGATCTTTATGAAATTTTCAGGGAAACTGAAGCCACATCTCTAGAGTGTTCTTGTAATGTTTGGTTTCGATTGGACAAGAAGGCCCATAAACCAATAAAAAGGGTAAATATCAGACGGATTTGATCGTAAAAAAACTAAAATGTAGTCATTTTGTTCAGATGGTTACTGTCGGCAACTGTACAAAAAATGGGCGTGGGCGAAATATATCTAAATACTAAAATTTGGTAATTTAGTTCATATTTTTACAATCGAACACTTTCCAAAAGATGGGTGTGTTCGCACTATATCTACGCCTGCTTTTATCGCCCACAAGTTAGTAAAAATGCTATGTATCAGACGGTTTTAACCGTAGAAGACTAAAATTCGGTAATTTATGTGTCTTTACCGATTTTCATGAAATTTTAGGAAGTTATTAAACACATACCAAGGAGGGTTTTTATATTGGAAAATTAGGCGTGGCATCTCGAATACAGAAGCAATGTGCAATATCGATTAGCTTTTGAATTAGAGGTCGCACAGCTTCCAAATTCGGTATTCGTACAAAAATTAAACGTGCTGTTCAACTGATTTATGGGTATTGGACAAAGGGGATTGGAACCTAACATACAACCCTAATTTGAGAAATTAAATAGCTTTTAAGTTAAAGGTCGCTCAGTCACGGATTTCAGTATTTGACCACAATTTTCAAAAGCAGTTAGACTGATTGTAAATATTTGATGGTCGCTTTGAAATAGGGGCGTGGCAGAAAAGCGCCAGTTTTCAGCTTATTTTATATAATTATAATTATAATAATATATGATTGGTCTTTAATATAATTGGCCTATATTTTCTGACAGTTTATTTTTTACCCCTATAACACCAGCCAATAGATATATGAAAAGCATGATTTTTAGAGGTTTTTTCAAAATGGTTTAGCTCACTGACGTAATGCCAATATACAGTTGCGGTCAAAATAATAGCAGTGCTCTTATATTCAGACATGTTTGGATAAATTATACTAGTCTACAAATTTCGGATCCGGTAAACCCACTATCATACATGAAAGTTTTCCCAATACAAATGAGATTTCGGTTCGAGTTGAAGAAAAATTGGAGTTAGGGAATTTCGACTTGTAGATATCAAAATATAAGGAATATAACTCGAGAAAACAAAAAGCACAAATTCTACTTCGAGTTATGGAGAATTTCGAGTTAAGGAAGTTTTACTGTATATATATGTCATTCTTGTTGGCCTTACTGTTATCATCACTACCATCATCTACAACTACCGATGTCAAGGGTAGTGATGACAATTGTGAATGTATCACATTTGGTCCGATAAATCACGATACATTGGTTTTTACTTTTGTTGTTTACACGATTCAACTCATAACAAAGACTTTTATACGTAAACGCAACTTCAGTATATGATTTGTTAAGTTTTATAGAACATATTAAAGTGATTGATTGAATGCAATAATTATTATTAATATGTTGGACCTTTGGGGGGTTTGGACCCCAAAAACTATTCCCCCTTGTCTACGGCCCTGTTACTTTATGTAATAAATTTACAAAATATGAGTGGGATTCACCATTGAGCGGGGCATTCCTCTCTTATACACCTGCAAGCACTTGAAAAAATTATTAAAACTAATTTTTAAAACTAATTTTAAGTAAAAACATTTTATTCATTAGATTTTTTTTTTCTGCATAAGAATAGAACAAAATATCTTTCTAACCATTTTCATCCCTACCATCTTCAAGTTCATGTTATATTCTAAAAGATGATATGTTTTACTTAAAAAATATTTTTAATCATTGTTTTTTTTTTCTAATGCCGTGGTTATGCCAGCGAAACATGTTTGCCGAACATTTTTTGTTGTTATTGTTTCACGTACAAAATGTAAAATTAATTTTTTCTCATATTCATTCGCTCGCTCTCAGACCGAACATTTTTGATTTTTGATTTCTGATTTTTGAAACACCAAACATGCCAAACTTTCCGGTGTTGTCTTTAGTCATTTTGCATAATAGCACCAAAAAGTAGCAAAAAGTATTAAAAAGTGAATTCAATTGTGTGCTCAAGCAACCCTTAACACAAACAGCAATCATTGTTTTGTTGAACTAATTTTTATAACAAAAAATCGTGTTAATTGAAGTAATCTAATAATATTTTGAAAGAAAAATAACAAATTCATGAACACTAATTGCATATATATTGAAACTAAAAAAAATTAAAAATTAATAATTGAATACAAAAAATAATGCCCCTTGCATAACCAATCCCAGTTTGAAATGATTGGCTAATTTCGTTTTCCATTTTATAGTAAATATGAAAATATGCCTAAAATTTTATATAAAATGCAAAAAGGTTTGTTCTTATTTGTGTTTTGACCTTTTTTTACGTAATATGCAACTGTGCAACAAACATAGCATAACCACCAAACAAACATATCAGCGAAGAGAATAAGCAACGAAAATGAACACCGAACATGTTTGGCTAGCATAACCACGGCAAAACAAGCAATGTAAATAAAAATACTCACTTCTGTACTGTGACAGTTTATATACTTTAGCTTTATAAAATTCCGGAAATTATTTAATAACATATTTTTATTAATTGGCGCACACAGAGGCTTACTCGGAATAACTTCGCAAAACGTGCAATAGCAATAAATTTTCTTTTTAACGATTTTCTCCTCTCAATTACCACATTTCAATTTATCATTAAAAATCTACTGTTATAAATCAAGGAGTCCCAAACAAAAAACAGAGCCACAAAGTCAGATGTTGTCGTGCGGCAAAAATTATACCACACAATAATGAGAACTTTTGTCGAGTAAAATGGGGTAAGAATAAAATAAATATGTATGTCGCATGATTTTACGTTTATGTAGTATTTTTTTATGTTTACGGATTAAAAATAAATAATTAATAATATAGATCAGTGTCTATATTTGCCAAGTAGGGATTGGATAAACTTTTAAATTATGTTTAAAAATAAATATATATTTCATTTGATTTTTAATGCTTGTTCGCTCCTGGCGAACAGAAAAAAAAGTTTTAAGCCGATTATAAAAATTTTAATAAATAATAATAGTTTACGACAACCCTTAATAAAATATATTCAAATTCAAGATAATTCAAGTCTTGTTGTATTTCTTAAGTAGGTCTTTATTCGCCTATATTTAAAAGAATTATTGGAAAATTTACAATACTCTGGCAGTTTCGACAAAAATCTTATTCATATGTTTTAACAGTACACAGAAAAAACTGTTTGCTAAATTTTTACTGTGGTTAAGCATAAATTGCGCTTGATTCTCAGCGACTTCAAAATTATGCTAGATTTCAGCAAAAACTAATCAAAATTTGCTATTCCAGTTTATAATAACTAAGCAAATTTTTGATTTAAATTCAAGCAAAATTTTGGTAAATTATATATTACAAAATTATACACTGCAAAAGCAAATTTCTACTTAATTTAAGAAAATATTTTCCAAGTAATTATAAATTGGAATAGCAAATTTTGATTAGTTTTTGCTGAAATCTAGCATATTTTTGAAGTGAGATAGTTACTAACATTAAATTCAATTGAAAACTTACCACCATTCGGAGATTTGAACCTCGGCTGCGTGAGTGTAAGTGCATGGCCTTATCCATTCGACCATCGCAGTTGTTAACCAATCATAGCCTAATTTTCTTCATTAAGAATAAACGTTTGCTAGTGTGTTTAGAAAAAAATTGCTTAAATTTAGTAAAAATTTGCTATTTAAGTTCATAATAACTTAGCAAATATTTGCATGACTTTAGTAGAAATTTGCTTTTGCAGTATATTATAACTTAGCAAAATTTTGCCTGAATTTAATTTGCCTGAAAAAAGTTTTGATTTTTTCTAAATCACATAGTCTTTTTCTAAAATCACACAGTGATTGATCAAAGTATTGCTGATTTGCTTTTAAGCAAAACATTTGCTTGATTTAAGCATTATTGATTAAACATTGCATTATCTCCGTGATAATCCTCCCAAAATAAGCTAAATTGAGAAAATAGATAGTTGAACAAGTATCAATTTTGCAACCAATATGTTATGTATTTTTTCTTATGATTCTTGGTTATATGAGAATAATTGAATCAAATGAAGTATTGTAAAAAATCCAACGTACGAAAACTACTTTTTTTTAATATTTTTAAATGATTATCACTGAGTTGAAGTCAAAAAGTAATTAAACATTTGAATTTAAAATCGCCTAATGGACCTGATAACTCTAAGTACGTTTTGTACTAAATATAAAGCTGCAATCACTACTCATTATTATACTAATTTTTTAAATGATACTTTTGGATCTGCAAATTTTCCCGAAGAATTAAAAATGAGGTCAGTACTCTCCATTTTTAAAAACGGTAGCAAAGAGTTTTGTTTAAATTATGGACCTATTAATAAGATCGGTATTATCGATAAAATATTTGAGACCGTCTTATTGAACAGGCTAAATAAATTAATGACGAATAATAATGTAATTAATGTAAGTCAATTCGAGTTTACAGAAAATGTAAACACTCTATCTGCTTGTCGTAATCGCACTGAATTATCTACGAAAATACACATAGAAAAAGGACATAAAATATAAATTCAGTATACGTCTCGTTTGTAAGACTAAAACGAGACATTTATTCAATACATAAAATATGTACTCATTACACGTCTAGCTAATGTGATAAAAGTAAAACTTGTATTCAATACATAAAATATGGACTCCGTATTCGTCTCGCTTATGCGATTTAAAAGGGACATATATTCAGTTAATAGAATATGGAATCAATACACGTCTCGCTTGCACATCGGCTTACGATTTTGCTGTTTTAAATCATGTTTTACAAATATGTACTGAATAAATAATGTATTTACTCCATTCATGAAAATATTTCTCAAATACTGTATTCATCACAAATACAAAAATAAAAAATAAACTGGCCATTTCAGCCCTTGGAAGGACTTTGACCTAGCTTCTATTGATCAATTGTGTTGTGCGTGTTGTTAAATGTTTGATCACAAATGACCGAGAACTGGGCCTACGTGTTTAATGCCGACTCCGAACGGCTTATGTTCTCCAGAAGCTTTACATGGCAATTTTTTACTCTCTGAGGTTTGCCATTGTCTGCAGAGAGGTGACGACAGAACAGAAAAATTAATTCAATTGAAAAAACTTTTCTGTCTGAGCTGGAATTGAACCCGGGCTACCGTAGTTCTTTAGCTTAGGGGCCACGCGCTCTACCCACTAGGCTACGGTCGTCACAAATATGCTGTACATAAATTTTTGTTATGGGTCAATAATCTTTGTACTGGGTACATCGGAACTGTACTCATTGCATACAATTATTATTAGTTTTATGTAATGGGTCAATAATTTATGTACTACGTACATCGGAACTAAAGTCATTATATGCTTGGAACTTATTTATAAGAATATAACATACTTAAATCTAACAAATCTAACAATTTATGAAAAAGAAGAATAAGAAGTACAGTAGAAGAAAAAAGCAGATATTTATTTTTTTATTTATTTATTTATTTATTTATTGAATATAGATCCTTAAGCTACAAGACACAAAATCTTAAATTTTACAAGCTTAAGTCACGATTGGGTGATTTAGATCAAATATAAAACAATTTACATATTATATAATCAATTTATAAGTATTATACATAAGTAACATAAGGAAAAATAATTAAAATTTAAATTTAGCAAAAAAATAGTAAGATTTAAATTTTTTAAAAGAGAAAAAAGAGAAAATAAGTAAATATTAAATTAGATTGCATAGAAATAAAAATTAAGTACTTAATTAAAAAAAAAAAAAATATAGCCTTTATGAAATGACAGAACTTTAGACAGTACTAACTAAAATACTTAACTAATAGGCTAGTTAAAGATGTGATTTTAATTTATGTACTAAAATGATTGAGAAGTGATTTTTTAAATTGATTTGCATTACTGATTGATAGCAAATATGATGGTAATAAATTCCAAAGGCGAATTGCGTAGATGAAGAAATGTCGTTCCGATTTTGAGTATTTATGCCTAAATTGAATGATTTGATTTACCCTTGCAGAGCGGGTGAACTTTAGTCGCGTATGTAGGTAATGCGGTTCATTAGTGTATATAATTTTGTGCAGCTGCAGCAAAGTACGCAGTTTTAAGAAATTGTCAAAAGATATACTAAGTGTGAGTTTTGCATATGCGGAGACATGGTCATGACGTTTTAATCCAAATACATATCTTGTGATATTGTTAAAAAGTACATTTATTTTTTGCCTACAGATACAGTCGCAGTTGGCATACAGTTCGCATCCATAAAGAAGTGCTGGAATCAAATAAGTTTTGGCCAGTAGAAGGCGTATTTTTTGCGGTGTGTAGTACTGTGTCAGCCAGAGCGAACGCAACATGCCATATGTCTTTCCAATTGCGCGTAGTATGTGGTCATTCCACGTAAGGGTTTTATTAAAAATTACGCCAAGGTTCTTCGCAGTACTAACAAACTCAAGCTGTGAGCCGCTCAACATAACTCTTGGTAAATACGTGTGATCAAGCGACTTCTTATATATAGCCATGCACTTTGATTTTGAGGGATTTAAACAAAGATCATTTTCCTCAGCCCAAATACGCACATTTTCTAGGTCCTCATTAAGCTTTGTAAAGCAAGAGTTTGCATTATTAAGCCCACCGCTTACATAGAGCTGAACATCATCTGCATAAATGTGAACATGACAATTCTTTATAACTTTTGGTAAGTCATTAATATACATGATAAATATGAGCGGCCCTAGCACTGACCCTTGTGGAACTCCTCTAGGCACTAGACGAAATTCAGAAGTTAGATCACCAACATTTACAACTTGCGATCTGCCGATGAGATATGATTTGATAAGATTAACCGCGGTATTTGAAAAATTAAAATTATTTATTAGTTTCCTAAACAATATTTCATGAGTTACTGAGTCAAACGCTTTTGAATGATCAAGGAGAGTCAACAAAGTAAAATTATTCGCATCTAATTGTGTTCTGATTTCTTCGGTCACATCTATGAGAGCAGTCAAGCAGCTTCGTTTTGGCCTGAAACCCGATTGTCTTTCGGAGATTAAGTGATTTCGCAGTAGAAACTGACTTAACTGCTTATGAACAAGATTTTCAAATACCTTTGATACATACGACAATATCGCTATGGGTCGGAATTCTCCATTCCCTTTAGGAGTGGGAATGATTTTTGCAATTTTCCATTTTAAGGGAAACTTAGAGGTAGTTAAGATGGTATTGAAGAGGTGTTTGAAAAATGGCAATAATGTAGGCAAGAGAGCCTTGATAAAAACTGGATGCATTTCATCAAAACCTACGGCGTTGGACTTAACCGACTGAAATACTTCCCATACCTCTGTCTGATTCACACAGGAAAAACTAAAATAATTTTCCATGCTGACATTATTTTGGACCGAGATAATTTGGGGTCGATTAGTCCTAGGCGTAGGCAATGGTAGTTTCAGAAAATTATCATTTATTACATTTACATCGACTTCATCTGGGTTAACTATTGTGGAAACTTTAGGCTTGATGCCAATATTACGTATTTGTAGCCACTTTTGTTTTGAATTTATACTTGAGCTGAATTTATTTTCACAATATCTAGTTTTTGCTGCTTTGAGGTCACTTACTACTTGCGTTCTATATCTTTTGAAAATTGTATACAGGTGTGAAGTTTTGTATCTTTTCCATTTATTGTAAGCGTTATTTCTTTCGCGAATCAGATTTTTTATGTGTTCATTAATCCATGGATTTTCTTTAACGCAGACTTTTTTAGTTTTCATTGGGATAAACGTATTAAAAAGGTCAGAAATGTTGCTTTGTAAAAAATTCACTTGTTCGTCAACATCTGGCAGGAGATATATGTGTGACCAATCAATTGCGAGGGCTGCTTCATAGAGTAATGAGTAATTCAAGTTTTTGAAGTCACGGAAGCAAAACGATTTTTCAATATATGTCAGACAAAAGTTGTATTTAAGGAAAATTAAATCATGTTTAGAGAAAGCAGGTGCAGAAAGTTGGTCATACATTAGAATAAGCTGTCTGTTGCTTACTAGAAATAAGTCCAAAAGAGTAATGCTTGTTTTTGTGAAGTGAGTCGGGTACAAGGCATTTGCCGGTTGAAGTCCGGCAGCCAACATTTCATTCACCAGGTTGGCTTCAACAAGGATATTACTGTTGAAGTCTCCTGTAATGATTATATTATTGAAGGACAGATGTAAGTTATCTAGCACTGTCATAAACGGTGCAATATCAACATTTCGGTTCGGTCTGTATGCACACCCAACAAGTACTTTGTCTATTTCATTGTAAATTTCCAGAAAGATATATTCGATACTGCACCCAAAGGATGACTTGCAGCGCAACTTACATTTAATGCCATTTTTTACATATATGGCTACTCCCCCAGCATGACTTTCTCTGTCTGCCCTAAAAAGTTTGTATCCATTAAGTTTATAAAGTAAATCGTCTAGGTCAGGAGCAAACCAAGTCTCGGATACACAAATGATATCTACCCCTGAGCATTGAAACAGGAAGCGAAATTCATCAATTTTGTTTATGAGACTTTGCGCATTTATGTGACAGATACTCAACCCCTTTCGGCTCGCATTTAAAATACGGATCATCTCAAAGCAATTGCCATTGGCCACTGAGTTATAAGGAATTTGAGCCATTGGCAAAGTTTAGGTACAAATATAAAAAAGGTGCTAATTCAGTAATGCATTCAGGAACATTAAATGGATAAGCTAAAATAAGTCTTAAGGCACACATCTTTATACTAGCCATAGTAAGAGAATGTACATTTATTGTGTTTAATAAAGAAAAATAAAGAGGTAGTATGTGTATGAAATCAATAGTTATTAAAATAGTGAAATTTAAATGGATAGCAAAAATAACAGCAGATAGAATATAATAAGTAATACATATTAGAGCAGTGATTAAAAACCGCAAAAAATCAAAGCTTTCCAGTTTATTGTTGGGTACTAGCATGAGAAGCACGAAAAAGATGTTGTTGGTTGGTAGCGTTCTCATCATTTCCACAGAGAGTATATTGGTCTAGCACATCAAGAGAGTAGATACAGGCGGGATGCTCGTTCGCAGTTCTCTTAATATGTACTAGCCCGCGCCTGACAAAAACAGATAAAAGTCGCTTTTGCTTTTTGAACTTAAGCGCAGATTTCAGTATGTAATGGTTTGTTTTGGTAAGACTTTCATTGAAGTAAACAGGAGCGTTGGAGTCAAAACCTGCATCTGTTAGTCGCAGAAGATCATTAGAGGTTCGCCTGAAGTCGTAGACAGCTTTAAGTAGTTCATTTTTAGCATGTGGAGACATAAGACGTACCAATATTGGCGCGTCAGTTTTCGAGTGCAAGTTTTTGTTTATTTTGATTCGGAAAATGGATTGTATTTGAGGTGGGCCAAAGTTGACTGTAGTGCAAAGATTTTGAAAAATCGAGCGTAGATCTTCTCCATTCAATTGTGGAATTCTATGGATACGAACGTCACAAGCAACTGCAGAGTTTTCTTGCTTTTCAAACTGCATTTTTAACGCTCCGGCTGTACTTTCTTGATCAAGTAGTTTTTTCTTCAACTTTCTTCAAGATAGAGTTAAGAAAAAATTTAAAGATTAAACGCTTAAAGGATTTTTGGTTGGAGATGACTTTAATGCAATTTGGTAGAGAATTCCACAGTCTTATTGCACTGACGAAAAACAGCCTGCTAGAATTTTGTAATAGTAGCTCGGAATCAATAGGTTCATGCTAACTTGACCTGCAGAACTGAAGTTTTTAATACAAGTAATGTGGGCAACGCGAGTAGATTATTTTATGCAAAAATATACAATTTCTTGATTCGAGATAGCGAAATAAGCTGCGACCGGGAAGCTTAGTACGAATTAAGGATACATGGTCGAACCTGTACAGTCCATAGACGTAATGGGCAGTGTTTTTTAGAGCAACCAACGACTTGTGGGATGAGCGTAAATCTAGATTGCTACAAACTACTTCTGAGTAAGTGATGATAGGCATCAGCAGTTGTTACACAAGTGTTCGTCTTGTTTCGACGGAAACATACGCTGAGGTCATTCTTAGGTTGCGAAGAACATAGTAGACTTTACTCACGCAGAAAAAATGTGATCCTTACTGGACAGAGAACTATGTATTTAACCTAAGGTTAGATGCCTTAATAACAACTTTTAGTTCAACGATATTGAATAGAATTGGGGAGTAAATTGATCTTAAAATCATAGTTTAAGATGGTTGTTTTAGAAATTGGTAGAATGTATAGTTTTAGAGGGTTTAGTTTGAGTTTATTAGCTTTAGACCATTTAGCTACAGTATCTAAATCTTCATTTATTCTTACACACAAATCTTCAATGAGCCCGCTAGGTCTAGACAAATATAATTGAAAATCATCAGCGTACGCATGCATTGTGACATTTTTGCATACATCAAAAATGTCATTGATGAACAAAGAAAACAAAAGTGGGCCTAGGACCGAGACTTGGGGTACTCCAGTATTAGTATTCTTGAATGTTAAGTAATTAGTAGTAAATACTAGTAATTTTCTTGTTTAAATTGATAGCAATGATATATCTTTAAGTACAAGGAGTACAAAAAAAAACATTATAAATGCTGAGTGCAAGCCAAAAAAGTTTTTTCAAACCCTGTATTAAAGAAATAAATGGAATTGCATTATCATAGGCAAAAGGGGGATAAATATCTTCAACCTCCTGTAGCTATGCCACTGATAAAGAGTGCAAAATGGTAAATGCTAAATGGACTAGAACATAACCATGCCCCGTGATTTTTAGACAATCCTGAAAGCATTCCTGTACTTTTTGTGTTTTACGCTTTTTCTAAAAAGCTAATTCTTTTCTTTATCATTGATCTCGTTTTTTATAACCAATAAAAAAGATTGTTATTTCGTATGTTTAAAGGACGCAATGCTTAATTCACGCCTATGTATGACTTGCTGATGTACTACCACAAGGATTAAAAATAAAACAACAATAATGTTCTACACATATCATAACTGCAACACATAAATGTTCTGAGAAGCTCGTATAAAACGGAGTTTTATTGAAGTTTTACTAAGCCACACGCACTGGTCACTGGCGCACTGCTGGATGCCAATATGAATTTGGCCAACCAACAACGTCATCGGCTGGCTATTTCCAAGCGGCAACACTGTTTCGGTGCAACTGCAATAAATTTTATTGTAGAAATTGTTGTAAAATGCATTTGCTAGTCACTGCAACTAGCTGCTGTTAAGCTGCAAATGCATCACAGCTTGACAGAGTGACCGACTGGCCAATGGCGAGTGTGTGTGTCTGTCCGATAGCCACCAGAAGTTGATACTGATGCAGCTGAAGCTTTGGCTGTTGCTACACTTTTAATACTTTTTGGTCAGAAATGTTGATACTTTCCGCTTGAGTGCAGAGCACTATAAAAAAATAGCAAAAAGCAAACAGATTTTCAACGCACTTTAGAAATCGTAAGCATTTTTCAACATGGTGTGTGCTTCCTATGCATTCTTTAAGTTTAGGAGTAGGGAAGAGATGGTAGATGCGGTAAGTTGTATGTTTTGACCAAACAGACAACGTTGTCACATGACGATGCTTCCGGCTTTGGTGAAAAATTTTCTCATATTATTAGGCTCCATGAATATAACTATGATGATGATGACGATGACGATGAAGCTGATGATGATAATGAAGGTTTAGATGCAAGTACCGACCATGTTGTTGCTTTTGCATAGCATGCGGCTATTTAAGCACGTGATTTGTATTGCTTTGTTGCTATTGTTTTTGGCATGGATGCTAAAAAGCTTTGACATAATCCATAAGAGCTTTTCGACATGCAAAAACCAAAGTATGTATGTATTAGCATCTATGCGGGTCAGAATTGCTGGCTATATGTTCAACTGCATTTCAGTTTAAACTCAGTCCATGTACACGTTCATGCTTCTACGTCGGTCTCTCTACTATTTACGAATACATTTTTATGGGATATTTTTCTTGAGCTTTACCATTCATTGTGGTACATATGATGAACATTACGTTGCATTACGTTAGAATGCTTTACTCAATGTGGAATTCACTGGCATCCATTTTCAAAGCTTAAGCACCCTACAATACACTGTGGGGCAGCAGTTTCAGAATTTCGCCAAAAACCAAATTTTAAATTTCAACAGAATTTTTATATATTCGGAATAACAGCTTCTAGTACAATTGAATAAATCTTTGTGTATTTTTGCTTTCTATTGTCATTCAGTTTCGGTTTTTGTATATGATATTTAAAATTAACGATCCTTAATTACCTATCAGCTTAAATTGGGTATAAATCTGATGATTAAAATGAATGCTTGGTACATCCGAATGAACGCACTGCTGCCCACTCTAAAATATGCACCATCTTCAATTTCGAATCTTAGACATAAGAAATTGAATATGACTCAGATGAAAAATTAAATCCTTGGCTTACCCTAAGGCTGTCAATCCCGGGACTGTCAGGATTGAAAATACCGATCCAGGGATTTTTTCTGGATTTTTGTTCCTATGTTTTCCAATTTTTTTTATAATGAAACCTATTAATTTTAATTTTTTTATTTAAACAATTCATTCTTTTAGCATATTTTATATCTACATAAGTATATTATATAAATTAAATTTTTTTTCTTATTTGAACTCTTTCGAGATTATATCTATTAAATAATAACTTAACAAAACAATAAAAAAAAAACAAATTTATTTACACATATTATTAATCAAAATTGTAAAAATAAGAATAGCTTCACTTCTCACGAGAAGTCTCATAAATTTGATAATATACTGGTTTTTTAAATAAAAAAATTTTTATATTAAAAAATTTTAAATATCAAAGTTAACTAAAAAAAATAACGTTAATATTCCCACCAGTAAATTTTATTACCTTACATTATTATTTAACAGTAATTTTGAATTATTTTTGTAAATGTTCAAATGCATATGAAATTATTGATTTTTATATCTAAAATATCAAACGTATATTATATAGATGTAATGTCATTGATATTTCTAGCAAATACAACATCAATAGTTGTCCTAATCGTGTTGTGCAAATTTTTGGATCGCTTATCATTCGCAAATTGTATTTATCAAAACGGCACTGTTTAAGGCCTAAAATTTGTATGAAATTGATTTTTTTTTTTTTATATTTCAAAAGTAAAGTCTTTCTGACGTTATTTTCACTTTTACAGCGGTTTTAGTAGGTGTCCAGCCACAGTGTTTCGTCTGTCCAGCCACAGTGTTTCGTCTAGATTCATTCTCTTCATACTCATTTATCTCGCAACTACTTTTTTCGGCATGGTGTTGTAGAATAAACAAAAAATATTCAGCCGAATCATCTGAAATTTAAAAATGCTATTTATAACATCAGTGGCTATCGCTGGAACTAGTATCAAAGTTTTATTTAAAAAACATCGTAAATTTTACACTTAACTGGTAGAAAACAAGCTGTTTTAGACCTTAGTTTTCAAAAGCGCGTCATTCTGTCAATTTTCAATATTTTTTTTTCTAGTACTAGCCATAGCTGCACTCATAGTGATTTATAATATTCTTGGTTTTTTTTTTTTCAAATAAATAGAAAAGTCAAAATCTACAACACCGCCCATGCCCCTTTTCCTACAGAGCGTCTCATTGAGCGTCATTTTGAACAAGATCAACAATTTTTGAAATAAAAAAAATAATTTTGTTCATGATAAATGAGTGTTACAATATACCTTAAAAGTTAAAATATCGTTGTTTAATATTTTGACTTTTTAAAAAATCCTAAAAATATTTGAAATTTTCGAGCACTAGACCACCGGCCCTACCTTAAGTGCCTATGAACATTCATGTCTGAATTCGCAATTAAAATCTACACCTAACCCGGCGTCTCGACAGGCAATAATCCATTGCTTACCATCTGTCAATCCATTGCTTACCATCTGATTTTTATAGATTTACACATTTAAAATTTTGGAGAAAAATGAAAAATGGCTGTCAAACAAGAAAAAATACAGCTCATTGCTTGGCAATACATGGAATGCAATATTGCTCGCCATGAATTGCCAAACATGGCAATTGAGTGGTCTCGATTAGCAATAATTGCCAATTGACAAATGGAAAGCTATGAATTATTGCCTGTCGAGACGCCCCGTAAGAAAATTGGCATCTTGTGATAATTTTCAACCCGTTCAATGGAACCTTGCTACTTTTGTTGTTAAATAGCAAATAGGAGGATTCGGACTATCCTACATGTAAGACGGATTTGACTGGTCGGACGGACATGTAGGACACGAGACTACGGCTCGTCCTTTATGTAGGATGGAAATCAAAAACTTTTGATTTTTTGTGGCGGTCCATCCTACAGGTAGTATATGCGAGCGCACGCTTATCCGACTTCATACATTTTCTCATGCTAAAAAAACGTCGTGGAGTGAACATATAACGAAAAACGTAAACAGAGTGCAAAGATTAATATATAAAAATGACAGGTGGTTCGCATGCTGTTTTTGAAAGGAGTTCATTAAACTTTATAGAAGTAAACTTCATAAATTATAAAATAGCAAGAAATTCTTTAGCCATTGCATGATGCCATCTTTTTAACGCTTAAAAATAATGAAATTTATCAGACATATAGGATAGTCCGAAAGCTCGAACAGACTTTTCCGTTATTCTGCGTTATTCTCCGTTATATAGGACATCCATCCTACATGTAGGATAGTCCGAAACCCCCTAATGCACTATGCTTTTGATGGATTATTGTGATCTTCTACATCATAGCTACATGCATTCACAGTAGAATATGTATGATAGCTTATGCACAATCCTTTTAATATATTCTTATCATATACTGCAGCATAAGTTCAGTTAATACTTAATATTGAATGAACCAATTAAGTTAACGAAATTGTTTGGATTAGATGGTAGCGTGCTGTACTATCAATCGGAAGGGTGCGGGTTCGATTCTCATTGCTGTCATAGAAATATTTTTAATTTTATATTTTCTTGTTGTAATTCACTTAAGCAAAAAACAAAAACAATTCTAAAAAAAAGGTGTGTGAAAAAGTGTTTGTTTTTGAGATTTCACTCAAGCAAATCACAAAACGAGGCGTAAAAAGCTTCGCTTCAAAAACTACTACGATTATAAAAAGTTTTATGTAGTTCGTAGTGTGTTTCTAATAATGAAATAAATGTATAAAAAAAATGTCGGGATCCCGGGATTTTCAGGAAAACTTTACCTTAACACACGTGCCGTCTTGAAAAGAACAATTAATTGTTCTTACGAATTTTTTTCAAAGAAACAATAACTTTAATCATATGGTAGAGCCGTTTGTGGAGCTTTGTTAGTGGTGAATTACAACAGACTGTTGGACTCCATATAATAATATAAGCATAAGCAAAGGCAAAGCCAAATAAAAGCAATAAAAAGAAAAGGGAGAAAAACTGAGAAATTGACACTGAAATCTCATCGCCTCTGTTGGTGTATTGCGCTAAGATGCGCTTGCACGGAGCAAGCACGGCCCGAGTTCGATTCCCACCGGCATCACAAAATTTTCTTATGAAGCCTGAAGGCCCAGCAGCCGAAATTGCAATAAAATCAGCTTTTCTTTTTCTATTGAAAATGTTGTTGTTGTTGATTCTTTGGAAAAATTCGTTTGAGCAATTAATTGTTCTAAACTGATCTAAAGCTCAATAAACGATTTTATAATTTCAAAGGACTAGAATTTGTATTTAAAATCAAGAATGATTTAAACTATCAAACATTTAGAATAGGTAAGGATCCGCCAAATAACTTTTTTTTAAATTCTATAAAAAAAAACTACTGGCTACAAATGGCTGCCTCGGCTGGCCATGCAGCCATGCCTACACGATCGGTCCAATTTTTAAGCACATTATCGATTGTGTGCAGCTGTATTTCACCAATAGCTTCACGAATATTGTCCTTTAAAGCGTCAATTGTCTCTGGCTTGTCGGCGTAGCACTTATCTTTGAGGGCACCCCACATATAATAGTCCAACGGTGTCAAATCGCAGCACCGAGGTGGCCAAACGACATCAGCTCTGCGGCTGATAATGCGATCTTCAAAAACAGGGCGCAAAACATCGAGTGTAGCTTCGGCTGTGTGGCACGTAGAGCCGTCCTGTTGAAACCAAATGTTGCCAATATCCTCCTCTTCAATTTTTGTGAACAACATGGCCCGATAACGATCGCAATTGACTGTAACGGCCACTCCTTGCTCATTTTCGAAGAAAAATGGCCCATTTATGCCTCTGAACCAAAATCCGCACCAAACAGTGACTCGTTTTGGGTGCAGCGGCTTTTCAATGTATGCATGCGGGTTTTCTGTGCCCCAAATGCGACAATTTTGCTTGTTTACATGCCCGCCAAGATCAAAATGAGCTTCATCTGAAAAGATTTTTTTTTTGGCAAAATCAGCATCTTCTGTAAGTCTATCGCAGGCCCACTTCCCAGAATTGTTCAAGCGTATACACGACCATATTCATTCAGCGGAAGAATAAAACTAATTATCTGTCAAATCAGAGATGAGCTAAATGTTACCATTCACGAAATAAGCACTAGTTGAAAAAAACGTTATATGGCGGACCCTTTATTTAAATCATAGAAAATCAACATAAAAATTTGTCTTTTAAGAAAAATATATTTTATGATTTGAGTTGCTGAAATTTGTTCCTAGCAGATGGGCCTCTGCGTACGAAAAAAACCAGACATTATTCTTGATGGCCAGGCATTTTTTTAAATTTATAAAAACAAAATGTTAAAAAAAAATAAATCGTTACAAAAATCTAAGGGGTACCATTACATTTTTCTTAATAGAACTACAAATTTTGTGTCAAACTGAAATATTTTTTTTTAATTATACCTCGTATTAAAGATTATACAAAATGCAAATTTCAGTTTTTATTGTATTTTCTACAAAAAGAACTTTTGCACCGTTTTTGGAAGAAACAGAAATTTGTTGAACTTATTTTGAAAAGCAGGACTAAAAATTAATTAAAAACTTCATTGTACTAAGACTTTCTATACTTTTCAATATATAAGAATGTTTTTGGTGTTAAACGGAAACTTTTTAACTTAATTTTAATTTTTAATTAGTTCTGGTTAACTATTATAGGCCCTAGGACCTGCATATAAGTTGCGTTGTTTCGTGACCTTGAGACTGCATCTCGCCACAACTAAGTTATTTCTGTATCTAGTACCGAATGCGTGAGTATGTTTATTCAGTTTTGTAGTATTATACATAGCTTATACTTTTTATATTCCTTAAAACTTGCAGTATCAGTTGGTATAGATAGAGTCTATCTAAAGATAAGACAGTTTTAAACTCCTCCACATAAAGTTGATGGCTAGGATAAAGTAGTGGTAGCCCAAAAACTACTTTCATGCATTTGTTTTGCATTCTTTGTAATTTTTCATCTCCGATGTATTTTTATAGGCCCAGAGCATTATCATATACACGCAGAGAAAAACATAGTTGCAACAACCATGTTTTAAAAGGATCATAGTGTGATTGTTGCTAACATGTTCTTAAACATATAATATTTCCTTTGATTATGAAAAAATTATCACAACAACAATATTTAGAAAAGGAACTTTTTGCAGGAACCAAAATATTATTGAAACAATCGTCGAAAATAGAATGATTGCAACAACTATATGTACTCCAAATTTCCACAGCTATTAATTAAGATATCTTTAAAGATTTCCCATTGACTAGGCTGAAAAGAAATATTAATTCAATTGAAAAATCTTTTTGATAAAATTTTCTGTCCGAGCAGGGGTTTGAACCGCGGCTTTTTCGCTTACGAGCCACGCACACTACCACACTCAAAAAAATCTGCTTCCCTAAAATTAAGAAACTGTGGCTTTAATTCATAGGCATGGGTTTTTCTATATTCTATAGAGGTTTCTCCTTAATGAAGAGAATTTTTACATGAATTAACGACCTCACGTCTTGATTACGTTGCAATGTTATAAAAACAGCTTCTTAGATTTGAAGACAAGTTTTTACTTAAATATAAGAAATGACATTGTATTGATATCAAGTCTGCTCGCAACATTCTACAGCATGATTTCTTAAATTTGGAGAAACATAAGTTACAAAACTTGGATATTTTATAGAAATACATGTAAGTTTTTCTTTTTTTGTATACCACAAGTGATTTATTTTAAAGATGCATTTCTTATATTTCTAGAAAAAATGCTTTAAAATTACTTACGAAGCGAACGAGTCTTAATGAAGCAAATTAAGCGACGATTGTTGAACAACAGCGATGGTCGAATGGATAAGCCCATGCACTTACACTCACGCGGCCGAGGTTCAAGTCTCCGGATAGTGGTAATTTTTCAAATTAATTTAATGTTAATAATAAAATTGTTTGTTTCATAATTCTCACAGTAAGCTGCTTAAAATCATTAAAAAGGGTTTTTTTTTTTGCAAAAACTAAAAAAATTTTCCAGGAATTTGTTGAAAAATTTCTTAATTTCAGAGAAAATTTTTCTCTTACTTATAGCCGATGATTAATAAAAGGTAGAAAATTTCTTATTTTCAAAGCAAATTTTTCTCGTAGTTATAGCCACTGATTAATAAACGGCAGAAAATTTCTTATTTGAAGAGAAAATGTTTCTCTTAGTTATAGCTGATGATAAATAAACGGTAGAAAAACTTATTAAAATGTAATAAGATTTCAACACAATTGCGATAAGTATCTTCAATTTAGCGAAATAGTTCGTAAATGATTAAATAATTTTCCTAAAATATTTCCCACTCCTGGTGTTAATTTAACGAAAAATATATACGTCATTTTTAGAAAATCGGCCATGGCGCTAAATGAAGCCCGATTTTCTAACGATTGGGTGCTATTTTTCTAGATTTTTTAGAAATATTTTTCTGAGTGCAGTAAGCCACAGCCGCTACTACCTCTCGCCTGACTAATACCATTCATAAACATGGTACATTAAGTGCATTGTCACAAAAATAGCAATATTTATGATGAACAAAATATGGTCAGAATTGCGAAATATGTTTACGGTGAAAAGAAACATGTTTGCTGCAATTAAAGTCGAAAATGTCACTTTTCTGCGTGCTGTTTTTAGGATCAGGCGATTTAAAACAAAACACAATAATTGAACAGTTTACAAACGAAACAGCACATAGCCAGGAATCGATAAAACTTATTGTGTCTGAATGAAGTGAAAGTTTTTCCTGCAAACTGTTCAGACACGATAAATTCTTTCGATTTTTGGTTATGTTCTGCTTCGTTTGCCAACAAGCAAAGAATAGTTCAGACAAACATTCAAGATTCTAATATGTTTGTCTCTATAATAATATTCACATTTTTCATGATTGACAGAACTGCAACATTTTTGTTGGAACTAATAGTTGAGGTAATCATAGTATATTGACGATTTCAATGATGTTATGATTTTAACTATAATATAATTTGGCAAAAATTTGTGTTTGCAGAAATAGTACAATAATTTTATTAAAAAAATCATTATTGCAGTAATCATTTCTCAACCATGTCTTTTTTCTGCGTGTACATATATCAAATGTAACGGTCTATGGACATATATATTAAGAGCTTGGTGTCAACAGTGAGCTTATTTTTGAATTTATAAAGTGTCCCTAATCCATACGATATTTTCTTCTGTAAGCTTTTTATATGAAAGTTCCATACAAGATTGTTGCTTAGGGTAAGGCAAATAAGGAACTTAACTTCATCCTCCTTCACGACTTTCAGTGTTTTTATTTTCCAATTTGACCCACATGTCAAGTTTAAGGAAAATACGCGTACAGACAGAAGATACATTTTGAAAAATTTATTTTTGGAATCACATCCTTAAAGTATTTGACGAAGAGAAAATTTACAAATAACATCTCAGTGCTAAATGGACACATGACGTAACCAGTTATTTCATTAATACAATGTAGCTGCGGGGCCTCCAAAGCTTGTTTACAATTCTCAATTACATTTGTTCAGACATGGTCGCTAAAACACTGAATGCTTCTACCTTACACAGTAACCGACGATGGGAGTAGGTATGCACAAGATAGGAGAAAAACCCACAAAATTTGACAGAACAAAAGCAATTGAACAAAAATCGTCTCTACGCCAAAAATACAACGAAAACAAAAGAGAGCACACCGAATATAGCAAACAAAGGCAAATGACGCCACAAATTTTTCAATAATTTCTTCACAATAATTTTTACAATTTGATGAACGAATTTATTGCCTTTTATCGAGCATTTCAGAATTTATGTTGAATAACGCTTAGTTATTTTATTTGTTCTAGTTTAAACATAAAGATTAATAATTTTGAAAAATACTTCACTGCAAAACTACCTGCTAGAAAACACGCTGTTTCTCCATAGTCGAGTAAAGTCAAACTGTTGTTTAAACAATGAAAAGAAAATAGTTTAAGCACAAACAAGATATTGCCAAACCCCGCTTATAGTTCTGCATTACAATTACATCGCCGACAATTTATAACAAGCGGTATTAAACATTTCCAAATAACAGGGCAGGTCCGCAGATTATAAGCATAAAAGAAAACAAAAGAATTTTAAACCAGCTTATTAACTCGGCCAAAGACTAGATGAATTTCTGTGCATTAGAAATCAGGATACACCTAAATAGGTCGACATAGAATCTGATGAAGTATTTGAAGAATCCTCAAAAAAGTTTCCAGCTTTTCAATCCCAGTGATTGAGAGCATCGACTCTTGGATCAAACGATGATATAGCTTTTAATGATGATAATTATTATTATTATTTTTAAAATTGTACTTTCAATTTAAATAGTAATATATATTTATATATTCTAATAATATAATATGTTTAAATTAATTAATTTCTTTATTTCATATGTCACGTTACTTTATAGAGGGTGGTATAGGGTTTTGAAATGAACTGCGAAAAGTAACAAACTGAAAATCGGTAACGTAGTTAATGGACGACCCCAAATCTTCGTCTTAATCAGCGGCGCGTAAAACTTTCAATTCCTGTTAGCTTTATTAAATCCGTCATCTTGGATTTTACTATTAGTCTTTTGCGACTTAATAACTGTTATCAGCTGCAGTTATCAGCTATTCACGGAAAGAATCACAATTCTTATGTTTCGCAAATATTTTGCTAGTTTCTTCAAGAGCTTTTTAAGGTATATAAAACAATGCCAAACTGAATTTGATAGCCATTTTTTGCATTTTAATATTAAGAGATATGGAAATTTTTAATTTTAAAAAAATTAACTTTTTGCCTCTAAATCTTTTCAATGTTTTAATTCATTACAAAATATCAAAAAATCTTTTGAAATAAGATGAATAATATTATTGTATAAAATAAATTAAAAATATATTTAAATAAAACATTTGTAAAATATTAATAAAAATTACAGATTAAATTAAACAACTTAATTTAAAATTATTTTTTGCTATTTTTAGATACAAGATACAAAATAATCTTGTATATCAAGCAAAATTTTTTAATTTTCAGACATTAATTACTTGGATCACGCAAGTTCTTCTCTTTACAAGAAAAAGAAAATTCATAGAATCCTAATATTGAGAAAATCGTTAATTTGGATGAAGCCAATTCTTCTCAATTCTAGGAAAACAAATCTCTTAAATCGAGCAAATCATTCTCGTTTTCAGCAAATTGTATTCTTGAATCAGGCTCTCAATAAGAAAATTAAGTTTCTAATATCAAGCAAAATATTCTAGCATTGAGAGGATTGTTTGCTTGTTTTATAACAAGTTAATTGTTCTCAACACAAGGAAAAGAAATGTCTCAAATGAAGCAAACTATTTTAGTTTTCAGTTATTTATTTGCTTGAATTAAGCAAATTTTTCTTACTATAAGCTAATGTCAGAAAAAATACTCTAGAGTTTTAAGAATTAAGAGATTCTTGAACTTAATTTTTTTTATCTTAATATCATGTTTTAAATTATAGCAAAATAATGCTTGAATTTAGAAATTTACGCTTGAGTGTAAACTGATAGTCTATTTGCTTCAATCGATTTTCTTGTTCCAGTTGTAATCAGTGTCAGAAAAAAGCACTGCACTAAATTGGCTGAAAGTGTTTAATGAATTTATTTTTATATTTATTTTAGTTTTGAAGAGTGAAAATATTTCTATTATTTAATAAATAACTAATATTGATTTCTTTATATCATTGATTGCTCAAAAAATTTAAAACTGTGTCTTTTTAAGGATATTCGTATATATTGTATATTTCGTATTTACAAAATATATTTTTATTTTCAGCTTACTATTCAACATAAAATAACATTACACACTGAATATAAAAGCACTCAAAAGGAACTTGGTAAGCTTTTAATTACTATATCTTAAGTATTAAATAATTTTATAGTACAGGTTGGTTAAAAAACCTTGAATGACTAAATGAAATAATGTGAATTTTTAAATTAAATTTTTTAAATAAAATCTGTCAACTTTAATACACTTATTTTAATGATCCTCCAATAATTTCATACTATCTCTGTACAGATTTTCAGGAAGCTAAGATTTTTTCACGAAGAGATTGCTTCAAGCTACTTTTCAGAATTATGTTTATACAATTCTTACTTTAATTTATTAAATTTACCCACCGTCAAAATACTTGTGTGACCACGTACATTTTCTTGATGAAAACTGTTTTTTTTTATCTTGTAAAGCAGGTCTTTTAAGAAAAAATAATTCAGCTGATCCAAAATGTTGCAATCATATTCAAGATTAATTGTTATAAACATAAATAATCAACAAAATCTTTTTTGCATTCCAAACCATTGGTGCCATAACCTATTTTGCCAATAGTTTTGACTTCACCTGTTTTGGAGATTGACTACCAAACTTAGTCCACTGTAAACGTTTTCTTAAGTTTTTTTTCAGTTTAGAATCACGGTGGTAGATCCAGGTCTCATCGAAAGTTGTAAAACGACGCACAAAATCGATTTTATTCTGCTTCAAATTATGCTGAGAACTCAGTTTTTGCTGAATTAGTAACGAATGCGGTACTTACTTTCCGAACAGCTTTTTTACATGTTTTTATTCATGTAAAATATGGAGAACTCATTTTCCTAAGATTTCTATGGTATCAGCAACTTCGCGCTTAATCAAACTTGATCTTTACAAACAATATCATACACTTGCCACTTCATCGTTCATCTTCAAAGCTTATACGCCCACGCTTAAACTCTAAAACCCATCAATGCACAGTTAGAAATTAAGGAGCAGATTCCTTTAACACTTTCCTTATTTTTATATGAATTTCTGTTGCTGAAAAATACTCCAAAATAAAGATTTTTATCACTGGATCATATTCGGTTTGTACCATTGCAAAAAATGGCGTATAAACAAAGAATACAGTGACTGATCAAAATAAAATATGTTCTGTGTTTAAATGAAAGATAATATATTAAAATGGCTCAGTAATTTCGTTTCTTCTATTGGTTACTAGGTGTCGCTTTCAATACTTTTCCTCCAACAAGTAAAATCTTTTTAAATAAGCCTATCAGCAAGTAAAAAATAAGCCTATCAGCAAAAGTAAAAAAAATAAATAAGCCTATCAGCAATTAAAAAATTTGGATCAAGTGACTTGCTACATACACATACGAGTAATATTTTTGGCTAAAATTTTATTTTAGCAAGGGAAAGGTGTTTAAAAAAATCAAAACCTAGTGAAATTGTTAGTTCAGTTTAGTCTTTGTTGATGGTATGTAACATTTTAGGCCAAAAAAGATTTTAACCACACAAAAACCTGACAAAAAATAAATTAAGTTGCATTAAATAACAACGTCGGCGAATAAAGCTGACAAAGTATACTACTAAATTAACAAATCCATTTTAAGGCTCTCAGCTTTCAAGTCTAATGAACATACATTAGCGTAGACTTAATTTTATAATCAAGATTAAGTATATTAAGATTTAACTTAATATGTTCAATATGAAATTTTTGAATACATATTTTTTAAGCATAATTTTTTTAATTTTTACAAAAATTTGTAACCGTAGTCAATATACAAAAAATAATTTTAATCTCATTACAGTTAACAGTCTTTTTTTTAACTTAAAAGAAATATATTATAAAACTAAGCAACAAAGATAAATAACAAATTTCCACTTAATATTTCTTCATTTAAGATACTCATAGTCCCTTCATTCCAAAAAGAGGCCCAGTCTTAAGATTATTTATCTCAAGCCACAAATTTTGATAAATTAGCGCATGACCGGAGAGCTCAAATTTTTCGAGACTTCTCGGTACAGCTTATATTTATGGCATAAACTATTACACGGAAAGAAAAAACAATTATTCCATACTTTAACTAAGCAAGCCCACCTAAATTTTTCGAAATGGCTTACTTTCCAATTGATTATAAAATGCATAATAGTTATACTTATGAAAGAATGGCTGGCTTAAAATTCTTTCATTAATTCACCACAGCGAGTTTTTTTTTTTTTTTGTTTTTTAGACTGAACCAATGCTCAGAAGATACCCCCTTTAAATGTGTAACCATTGTGTTGATTCATAAGATGGATGATAATTAAATAGTTGGAGGGTGGATAGATGGAGTAGTGTTGGTAAAGAATTGCTTTAAATTTGCACAGCTCAAAACTGCGGGAAACACGCTCGTGGTGAGACTATTTCACAGCTTTAATTGTTTTAAGTAGTTATTAATCAGGTGTTCATGCCTTATATTTAGTAATTTAAGCATATTAGCAAAGCTTAATTTTGCTGAATGACTGCGTTTTCGATTGCCTTCATGTAAGCGAAGATTTCTGCTGGGAGGCGTTATTTTACTTGTATCGAGAAAATATAAAATATTTGTTATTAAGAAAAAATTGCATAGTCCAAGAAACAGTTTCTTTAAACTAAGTACTTTTTTTCCATCATTCTCATCTATATTATCTTCATCATTTTCAGTTGCAAAGAAAGAAGAAAAAGTTATTTGGTATTCATTTGGAACACGTTTCTCATATGATTTTGATGTTGTTTTAGAAAAGAAGCCACCTTTTCTTGAAATCGCAAACAATTTTGAAATTGAAATTCCAAACAACAAGCTATAACACCTGTCTTATGTATTTAGTTTTAGCAATAAAATAAGAATATGATAATTAGTTCAAAAGGAACGAATACATTCAATCATGAAGATTATATTCAGATTATGGGTCTTCCTTTTGGCAACTAAAAAACCTGTCTGAAAAAATCAGACTAATTGTGGTGCAGAAATAAACAACTCAATAAGTTTTTCATTAATTCAATTTTAATTAATTTGTTTTATTAATTATTGAGTCAAGCAAAAAAATAACTTACTATGAAAAAGTTAATTCTCTCTGTGTAGGTCCGCTAAAAAATATTAATTCAAGCGAAAACAACAATTTAGAAAATTTGATAAATTACTTTTAATATAGGCAAATAAAAGACACTTTTTGCAAAATGGCCTACTATCTTACAAACAAATTAACGCAAAGTGTAGCGCAAATAAAAATCACTTAAGTAGCATTTAGCTGGTCTTTTGAGTGCACCTGGAGCGCTACACTGTTGCCAATAATAATAAATCAATCCCGGACCAGCACGCCTTCCATTTAGAACAATCACATTAAATCACCCCAAAGGGTTAAATGAAAATAAATGTGAGACAAAGACACACACACATATTTTCAAACGCGCGCACACACGGACCTTAGAACTCTGAGGCACTCTTTTGTAGAGCCCAAGCAAGAAGAGCGTAAAAAATTTAGTTACAACAACTATGATTTTATTACACGCATTAAAAGTGGAAATAAACAGCATTAAAGCTGTGCCTAGATACGAAGAGAGGACCTAATGCTTAAGATGGCCAGGATAAAAGAGTGCCTTCACAGTGCGGTTGTTAAATATAAACAATATGCTTTAAGCTAGACAACGACGACGACCATGACGATGCGCACATAATGGCCAACATTAACACACCTATCAGCCGCGCTTCCTTTCTTTTTCACTTCCAACGTCGAGCAGAGCAACAGCTTAACGCAATGAGTTAAGACTTCCTTCTTCCCCTCCTCTTGTATTGGTATGCAGCAAAATGTGGCCAAAACGACTACTAGGAGGATGGCTTAAAAAAAACAAATAGTTTTTACCAACGAGGCTCCGCAGCATTTCGCTCTCTGAAGCGTTTTATTTATTGTTTTCTGGCTTATTCGCGACACAGGCTGGTGTCTGCATTTTGTCGACTGGTTCCCCTTCAATTTTATTTTTTATTTCTCACAAGGCCATTAGAGCTATGGAACGCTGTGGCTCAAGGTCGCACTTATAACCACTGGCCAATATGTTGGTGCTTCCAAGCATGCCGCAACGTTCCAACCAGTTTTAAATTTACTGCAGAAGCCAATAAAAACAATAATAAATTAATACATTTTGTTGTTTATCCTGTTGCTTAATGATGCATTTTAAACTCATTATGCTTTGGTAGAGGAATCGCAGCTGTGACGAAGAAGACCACGGCTTTTCGAAGCCTGAGTTCGTTCGCTTGTGTAAACAAGGTAATTAAGCTATAAATATTTTTCTTTTAATAATTTTAGATTATCGTGCAGTATCAGAATTTATAAAGTTACCTTTAAAGACTATTTTAGACTCGCAATAATCCAAAGAGTCTTGTTAAATAATCTAAGGATATGTTAGAAGAGAAGACCCATTAAAAAGTTAAACAACTTTTATTGAAATTATCAGTATTCCATTTTTGACAACATAGTTTACTTTTTGTCTAAAAAGTGCCGGGAATTCATAATTCAAAAAGCCCGCTTAAAAGCATTGTCAATATTCTTACCAGGTCAGACGGTAAACGAAGAATATTATGTGAGCTGTATGCGACGTTTGAGGGAGCAAATTTTTTGAAAAAGGCCACATTTTTTGGAAAGAAAACTCTTGTATTTTTCACCATGATAACGCATCATCTCACAAAGCTATCATTGGGAACAAATTTCTGGCCTAAAACTTAACAAATGCCATACATCAATCACCTAATATGGCTCCGGCGGACTTTTTCTCTTTTCAAAACTCAAATTACAACTTCGTGGCACTCGTTTTCAATCTTTTTTCCCATAAAAATGTCAAAAATATCAGGTGTAGTAAAAATAAATGCGTTATTTTTCCAATAGATGGCTTTTGTAATCTGTATCTCACTTTGTGTAAGAGCGATTCGATTATGCTAAATAGCGTTAGATATATAAGATTTTGTACCAAAAGACAGTTTTGTGATTGCTTGACTCAGTTTTGCTTGAGCGCGCGTCAAAGATGGATTTCCTTCGATAAAGGCGAAAACGCAAGTCAGACGGCTGAAAGGCGTGTTTGACGGTGTTTAAGGTCCATTTACACTGTAAGAAATATCAGCAAAGATTTCAACTTACACGAAAAGATTTTTCAGTCTTTCGTTGCTCTTAAAATTCCTTCCAAATGTTAAACAGAACTACTTTCGAAAGTGTTTACGACAAACAATAATTTATCACCAACAAACATAGAAACTTATGATTTCTCAACGACTTGGTAAGAAACAGTCGCTGACACTTGAAAAAACTTAGCCACTTTTGCAATTTTGAGGTAGTGTTCAGCAGCACAGAGGAGCACATTATTTAACAAAAACTGTCCTTCGATGGTTTTCTTGGTGGCTGAAGCAGTTTTGACTTGTTTGTATTCTTGTTTTTGTTATTTACGCCCATTTGTATTGTTGTTGGTGTTGTCGCCAGCGTGGTTTTTCAATGTGCAGCTGCTGCTATGCAATGTTACATCTATCTGCCTAGGCAGTGTATACAGCATGTTGATAGTTTTCAAATTTCGTGGCAACGCCTTTCTAAAGGATGCAGTTGTTGTGTTCCTCTGCTCGACTAAAACTAACTGAGGTAAGCCGCGCCACACAAGTGGCCATTGCCGTGCTTGTTGTAAAGGAAAAAGTTGTAAATAGTACTCGAGAAGTTTTGAGCAAACAGCAAAGAAACTAAACAGGATGCAAAAAGTTATGCTTCCAAATAGCAGCAACAAAATAGAGCAATAGCGCCAACTGCCTGCAGTTGGTTAGAGCAAAGTAAAAGGACAAAATTGAACTTAGGAGAAGAGCTTTGTGTGTTGCTGTGAAGGTTTTTCCGAAAGCATCAGCTGAAACTGCGCCTACAATTTGTGCTGAATGTCGTCAGAAAAATCATCCCAAAAATAGCTGATGTTGAGAACATGAAACACACACAAGTACATAAATAAAGTTCACAAAAAATAAAAATAAAAAACAAAAACATAGATTGAATTCAACACAAGTTTATCATATTTGCTGTGAGCATGTCCTCAAGATGATACAGCACAGCTGTAGCTTGCCTTGCCAGCCAATAGATGCTGCTATCAACTAAATAGACGGCACGTTTGCTACGTTGTGGGAACGGTGCTAGCACCGAGCTTTGCGGTTCAACCGGGTAACATTAAAATAGCTTCTCGCGGCAATTTGGCGCATTTCACGCCAGCACTTGTTCGTTTCGGGTTGGCTTTTACACAGCACTGAAGTGAAATGGTATGCATGAAGACTAGTTGTGGTAAGTGTTGAGTTGAGGATACTCTATCTCGGCAGATCGGTGCATTGGCAGCGTGGGCTATTTAAACGCTTAGATACCATTTATTTGGCTCTAATAAACTGCAAATGAGTGCGTTGAGACGTGAGTGCTTCAGGCTGGCAACAGTATTTTTTGCTGTCTTTTTAGGATGTTGCTTATGACAACGGTCTTTGATGTTTAAGTTTTCAATTAAGTTATTAAATTTGAAGTTCGTTAATATTTTAAGAGAAGCAAATAGCATCAAGATAATAAGAAATTCAGCTTAATAAGTGAAAAATTTCCAGTCCCATATCCAGGATTATCCGGGGGAAAATCAAACTGCTATCATTTTTAATAAAAAATTAATTGATACCAGTATCATATTTAAAGTAGGAATATAGGACTTTTTTAAGCAAAAGTGATTATTATATATGACATTTTTTTTAATGTGTTGTCCGACCCCAACCATCTCGTTGTCGTGTCGTTAAAGCAGAATCAATGCAAACCTTATTAAAGAAAATTGTTAGGAAAAAACGACAACAACAATATAGAAATATTTCTATTTCTATTTTTCCTTGTAGTATATTTAAGAGCTCTTTAAAAAACTGCTGCCATATTTTAACAAAATTTTTAGAATCTATTAACTAGCGAGTAAAATAGTTTTCTCGCAAGCTAAAATAACAAAAGGAGTTTAAAAATACAGTAAATTTATTTAAAAGGCACTACGTTATGTAGTACAACAAATGGAAGTGGAGTAATTATAACTCCATTCGGAGTGTGAAGGCAACACTGATCAAGTTGTCAAAAACAATGATGAAAATTAAACAGAATGACAGAGCAAAATATCAAAATTGAAAACGATATAGCCGAATTCAAGGCAAAGAGCCGATACACATTGACTGCAACATGCGTTCAACGACAAAACGAAAACTTGTCGTCAGAGACCGTGAGGCCTTTTGAGTGACCTTTTGAGGTACACTTTTACTGCCGCCAGTACGAAAGTACGCCTTTTTTCAAAAGGTACATTTTTTAATTTAAAAATTGGTCTTCTTTTATAAATTTTGTTTCTTAATAAATTTTATATCTACATTACTTACTTATAATGCGTTACTTCCCTTTACGTTCAGTGTGTAGGAGCTCTTAACTAAAAAGTGATACCAATAAAAAAATCGCTAATTTCTAGCTACTTGTTCATAGCTGCTAGTCTCTGGCTGAGATATTTTTGTTCACCAAATGTTTTGATTTTAATTGGAATCAGCTTGGAGGAGATTAAATTTATTTTGATAATTAAAGATACGCATTATTGCTTTTCAAAATTAGAAATGTACGTTTTTACCTTCAATAAAAAACTAACAATAGGGGTATTAACGATTCAGTGCACTTGCCAGTGCAGTTGAAGACTTGAGGACACGTTCACTATACAAAAAAAAGCACACATACGTCAAAAATCAGCACAAGAACTTTTCTACTGTAGCCTCAAACTTGAGGACTTGAGGACTTAAGCAGTTGCGCGCATTGAAAAATGTTGACAGCTTTGAAAAAGTGATAGTGGTGTGTTCACGAAAACCTAACTACACAATTGCAGAAGACCCACAACTGCACCATCAAGTGCACTGAATCGTGAATACCCCTTTTTATTTTATAGTAAGATTTTGGTTAAAATAAGTGCGTTTTAAGTCAAAAAGGTACATTTTTCTCAATCAAAAAGGTACACTTTAAAATGTTCTCATAGTATCACTGGTCAGAGAGAAATTCCGCAGCATTCTCGACGTCTGATTAAAGTGAATGCAACAGCGACAATCTGTATTTCACATAAACAAACTCTGCTATGTTCGCTTTTGCCGTGCGTCAAATTAGAAATATATTGAAGTCTGCGGCAGCAACTGCAGTTGCGTTCTCTCTCTGTCCTGTTTTCTTCAAAAAACACATCTTTGTGATGATGTAAAAAATCAAGGTGTAAATGACGTCAAACTTGTGAATGAGTGAAAGAGACAGAAAAGTTGATTTTGTTGGGTTTGACGGCTTAAGTGTTGGATTTTTACAACAAAAATACAAATTTGCTGTTACCTTGTTTTCTTCCACCATGATCTACGTAAGAAAACATCGATTTTTTGTTTAATTAATGGCGTTTTCATTTCTCGAAAAAATGCAACATTTTTTCCACTTTTTTTTTAAATTCTGACCTTTTGAGAAAAAAAGGGACCTCTGTAAATAAATCGTGTTCTTTTCTCGAAAATGTTGACCTCAAAAGTTGAAAAAATTCGGAATTCTCAAAGATGGCAGGAGTGCACATAGCAGAAAAATGCAACATTTTTTCGAGAAACGCAAACGCCATAAACCTCCTCTTTTACCTCCGTAAATATTCGTACTCCTTCACCAGATACCTTATAAAGTGTATTTCAAAATGTTTACATTTTTAATTGAATATTTTTAATTTTAAAATAGAAACTAACAACCTGAAAACAATTTCGATCTACCTTTTAAAAAATATATAAAACTATGTTAGATCTTCTTTTTATCGTATGTTGCAAATATTTAATATTGATATTGCGAACTATGTATATTTACTAAAATACTATTGCAGCTTAAAAATATTTAAAAAATTTAACATTCAATATTTATTAAGAAATCGTTTTAAGAAATTTTTCACATAGTTTTATGCAATTTATAAAACTGAAATGCTGATCTTTTCAATCATAGCCTACATATGATTCGGTAAATCGAAAAAGCTTTTTATTACTTAACCAATTTTTATAAAATTTTGTATTGGAAATGGTGAGCTTTTCTTTTTTAAAGGTAAAAAGATTGTAAATAGCACGTAGATTTTTAGATCTTTTTTTAATAAATTGCATCTTTTGTTAAATTCGTTTCATTTATTATATTTCTTTTCTTTTAGTAGCTTATTTTATTTATTTTATTTTTTTTTTAAAGGGGGAGTTTGAGCCCCGACACACCTCCTCGTGGCTAACCAACAGGTTTGAATGGGGACTGCAGCTTTGGCTTCAAAATATTTAGTCTGCTGTTATAAAAATACAATTCATACAAATTAAAAGACATACTTTCATTGTAAATGACGACTATTTTCTCTTTTACGAAAATAACAGATTTAAATTAACGAATTTTGGAAAAAACAAATAACACGTGTTTTGGAACTTGAAAGATTTACCATTTGCTTATATTTAATGTGTGTTTTAAACTTACATTTAAAATACTTAACAAATTACTATACCAACATAAACAGAAAGAAAGCTACTAAATGCGTTTGTTATAGTTCTTGGTTTTACGATTTGATGTCCGATATTTTTGAAAAATATTTTACAATCCGTGACAGACATAGCAAAAATTTTATGGATATATTATAGCATTTTAAAATTAGTATAAAAAGAACCCTCACAAGTAGTGGTAGAGGATTGAAATATGCTATGAAATCGTTCCATGTAAAACTTAGCTTTACATAAGACTTTTTGGACTTACTGCGCCTACGTATAAAAATAGTTTTTAGTTACTTATTGTGAGAAAAAAAAACGAGATGTCGAATCATTTGGTACAGCAAAGTATGTGTGTCATGTAGTTCAAATCAAATTCCCTTAACAGAATATCGCCAAAATTTTTTCATCCTGCAATTCATAACTTTCGAATACTACAATAAATTTAAAGAAAAAACTCGTGCATTTGGGTACATTAAATTTATTTCCTTATATCGTCATATGAAATAAAAAAAAGTATAGCAGTGAGGGGACTGCCGATCGAAGCGAAAACCCATATATAAAATATTGTATTCCCTGGAAGACTTTGTCCTGCCACGGGCCGCTTCATCGCTTTATTAAAATTTTAATGCTAATCGGAAAAACTTTTTATATTTTCTCTCCCTCAGTCTTTGATTATATCTTTCAAAATATTTTTTATTCAGATAGCATTTTTACTTTATAATTACACCAAACTTTATTATTACATTTCAATTTAATATTGCTGATATAAAAATAAAATAGAGGAAGCACTATTGAATAAAAAATAGGCCTCATAAAATAAAAAAAATTTTCTATTTTTTATATATGATATTTTGTTTGATTCGTCTTGAAGTCGTTTTTAATGCCTGCATTAGAGATCTTGCTACAAGGAAAACAGAAAACATAGCAAGCAAAGTGCAGTTCATTTTCTGCCCCCGATTCGGTTCATCCGTACATCCGGTTCATCATTATTGCACATTATTTTCGTCTTTTATCATATCATTATATTTTAAATTTTGGTAATACCCATATAAAAAACAGAGTAACACATAAACAAAAATATAAATTAAACTTATTTAAATAAAAAATATACACATAAAATACGTAAATATAGAATTTGTATTTGCATAAATTTCATTATTATAAATTTTTAAAATAATTTTCATTGTTTTTACTGTTTAAGTTAATAATTGAATTGTATTCTAAAAAAGATACTATAGGCGTATGGTAGCTTAAATAAGAAACAAAAAATTTTTGGACGATGCAGTCCCAGTCATGATATTATTATTATTAGGTAGCCTTGACAACTACTCATTTTCTCACGAGCTGCGACCATCAAATTTCACACAAAAAAAAAAGCAGTATAAAGTACGTGTGTCACACACATTAGTAGCTTTCAGCGGAGTCAATAGTTGGCAACTGTTTTTTTTTTAAATTTGAGTGAGAAACCTTTGCAATTAAATGATTAAATTATTAAATGATCTATTCACAACAGGTGACGCCTCTGAATGCGGCCAATGTGTGTGACATACGTTCTCTATTTTGGTTTCTTTTGTTTGACATTCGATGGTTGAAACACGAAATGTCACTCCTACCTATTACTTATTATACCATGGTCCCAGTCAGAGAATATGCTGGCGACATTTATAAAACTACAAATGTTTTTATATTGGTCATGAAACTCAAACACACGCTCTTGCATATTGGCTACCAGGCGCTCAGTTTTTTTCGTTTGACATGATTTTGACTGAATTGTAGGTATTGTCAAAAAGGAATCAAAACAAACACAGAATATCAGGGGTACTTTTTAAAGTCTCTCTGTATCGAGCCTGCCTGGGGCCGAATTACAGCATCCGTGATCGAGCAAAATTACGAAGAGCACGACGAGACAAGTGCCTATCAATCTTGTACTCTTGTACTAATTTGCTCGATCACGGATGCTGTAATTCGGCCCCTTGTTGAAAATTTTTCTTTTGTGCTTCCATTTTTATATATTTTCCATCATGCACGCCTTCACTCTATAAAACTTTCGGGATTATGGCAAGTCGGTGTGATTTTCACTACACACTATGCAGACGGTTTGCGCAAACACAACCTAAAATTAAAATATTTTTATTTTTGCGCAGACATCTGCACAAACCTAAAACAGCCAAATACATTGTCGAACAGTTTGCGCAAACAGTCTGTGTGGTCTGTTTGGCCCTTTAACGAAGAGTGGAAAATGAAAAGGTTGAAATAAGAATATTATGTTTTCAAATTGTAAATAGTGCGGACACGTGTGTTATGTTTGTGTTAATTTAAATGAAAATATTATAAAAACAGTGTAAATAAAACTATAAATTGCCAAGGAAGTGTTCAATTTGCAAAAAAGAAAACAAGTTAAACCAAAAATTAACTGCAAAACATGAACATAAAGTAACTCGAGATGAACAGCTGATTTTGACAACTATCCCGCTTTTCTCTGCTTTCTACTTCATTCCTCTTCGCGTCGACCCAACCTGGTTATTCTGCCATGCTTACTGTCTGTATTGATGACGAGAGTTACTCGGAAAATCACGATGACGCAAACCAAAGATTTACCCTTTACCAAAATCGTTCAACGCGCCTAAAGAAATTTTCACTTTAAATGTTTTCACTTCAAAAAGCCGTAAGTTACATTTTAATAATTTTGTAGGAAAAGCAAAAATCTTTCTAAATTTCTCAAGCACTTGCGCTAAAGGCTTTTAGAATTTTTCTTAATAAAAACGTCATTATTAGTTGTAGGAGTTTAAAACTATGCAGAACATGTATTTTGATACGGTGCATCATAATCAGCATTAAAGTCGATTTTAAATTATTTGTAACTTACGGTTTTTTTTAATTTTTTTATAGCGATATGTAACAGTTAACCGTGACATATGAGTGTAATTTTGTTTAACCATTTTATGCGCAATGTTGCTTATAAACAGCTTTGTTTTTATAGGCTTCTATGTCCCGTTATTATTTATTTTTTTACCAGTGGTTTTTTGCGTCATGTAGCTTTATAGGTCTGTTCCCGTACTAAGTTCAAGTAATTGTAAAAGATAATAGAGTGATATTTTGCATGTTATTCTTTTCTCTCGAGATTTTAAAATTTATAAAATAACGCTTTCAAGCAACTTCAAGCTACTTGAATCGAGAACAGACCTTATGTATGGTGCAAGCTTACAGCTATTTGTTCCATTGAAAGCTTTGCACGCGGGCATTCAGTAGGATTTCATTTTTCTCCGAAAAGTAAAATGATTGAAGTCAAGATCGGGATCGTTCCGCAAAAAAGTGTTTATCAAAAAGTGCTGAAAAACATTAAAATAATTGTTATATTGTAAGACTAAGTGCACTCTAAAAATAAATAAAAGTAAAGGAGTTTTATACACAAAAAAAAATCATGAGAAAAGTGTTGAGATTATCCAATAAATAAGCAACACCCTGTAACTATCGAACCCAGGTGCCGAGGACTTTAAAATTTTTTTCAGTTCATATTTGAGGAAAGACTAACACATATCTGACCTCAGAAAATGTGTAGCCCCACCCACTTTAATTCGAGAAATTATTAATACGAAATTTTGCTGGTTTTGATTGAAAAAGCACAAATTCAAATAAAATTTAGAGTCACTCATACTTCACGGAGCAGTTTTATAAAAAATTAAATTCTTTAACACTAGAATACTAACCTACGTAAAATGTACTCACTTCTCGTGTGCAATTCGAACGTATAGTAAAATAAGGTTAGTTTTCTAGGGTTAAATTAAAAAAAAAGAGAAAAAAAAACTAAAACATGGGTGCCATATGCTTCAGGGTAGTTTTCTTTTAGAAAGTTATAAATTTTAAAAATTTTAAAAGTTATAAATCTTGACGAGAAACGTTAATCCGCTCAAAAGGTCTCTATGCATCATTTAGAAACATTTGTTTTAAACTGTTAGTTAGCTTTTAAAATAGGTTTACACTTTTTCTTCAAAAAAGTACACTTAATACAAATCTTGTCCAAAGAGGCAAATGACATTGCACATATGTTTTATGTATCTATTGTATCAAGGATTTTTTACAGAATTATTAAAGCTTGGCAACGTGAATAATTTGCATTCACTTTTAAAAAGAGTTTCAAATCTTTTTTACGTTTATTGATTTTTTTGCAATAAAACATTTATTTTTAAGTGGATGTCACTATCTGCTCCAAGGTGAAAAAACCCTCAAAAGTCTTTCCATAAATTATTAATGTGTGTGACTGGCAAGTCGCAAAAATTCACAAAAATTCTCATTGAAAGGACAACCAAAGGATTTTCTAATACAAAATTGTTTAATGTATTTTTTTTTTTAAGTTACACACATTTCTATACTAAATGATTTTAATAGCAACACCAGCAAATATTTGTCACAAAAGCCACGAAATTTACACATACGTTTACAATATACACATATACGTCATGCACTCAAGCAGAAAGTTCACCAGAGCACTTGTTTAAGTATAGCAAATCTTCAATGTTTCCCATTTACTCTGGGTACTTTTAATGTATGTATGCTCTGACGTTAAACAAATGTCCTGCGTGCATTTAAGCGCATGTATGTGAAAGTGTGTTTGTTTACATGCTGATGTGTGTGAGCTTGCTTGTTTGTATTTATCTTTGCTCTGCCACGTAGTCGTCACAAAGGTTTTTGCGTGGTGCTCCTGTTTTTATTTTTTTTTTTTTTTTGTGAAACTTTTACACACCGCGTTACCTAAGATCGCAGCACTCACCAACGAAGGCATCAAAAGCCATTTTTTGTCTTTATATATTGTTGTTGTGTCTCTAAAATGGACAAGCTCAGGTGACTCTGATGCTATGCAAGGTGGTAAAAGGTGGGTATGATGATAATAGGATATTTAAGTATTTAAAACTAATCAAATATGCTTTTTAAAATATTTGGGTTCAAAGAACATTTAAATTAACTACATTTTTAAGAAAATATTAGCACTTGTAAGCTTTTTAAGAAAACATTCAACTATTAAAGCGTTTCTTCTGCGCTTTCTTGACTTTGCAGAAAAATTTGTTCATAGATTTAATGAATTTTTTCCCATGTATAATGAATATTTCATAAAATTTGAAGAGAGAACAGATTTTTAGCAGCAGTGGACAGAGTTCTTAACATTTCATTTGATGAACTAATCTTTAAAAAGTTTTAAGAATAACTCATGACATTTCTGAACGAAGTCGTAAATTTTATTTTTTTTTTTCGTAGATAATAAACGTAATAAACTTAGAGATAATAATTGACATAATGAAATTTTTGTTCGTTTTTTTTTTCTTAATTTTTTGAATCCGTTTCCAATTTTATAATTTAAGGTTTCTAGAACGAAATTTAGAAATACTATACAAAGATTTTTTTTCTTCTGTGTAGCATGGCATGTATATTATACAATCTCTTCAATATATCTACTGATGGATAAATATGTTCATATCTTTGTTGTTTTGATTAGATACACAGTCTTTTACAAACGATTATGTCAACTAATGCAACATACTGCAACACCAATATAGCCACATCTGCAGAAGTCAAACAAACAACCGACCAACAAACAACCAACCCAGATACACCACAACAAGTAGCTTGATTCTTTAATCTATTCCATGGAACGGTGCAGGCTCTGAAAGTTCATCTGAAGATTGTGGCAAGTAGATGAGTATGTTGCGCGTATGTGTGACATAGAGATGTCTCCCTCTAGAGATATGAGGGTGTGATCCCGGTCTGTTGAATGTCCTAAAAATCCCGGAATAAGTCGATGTGAATTCCGAGATAGATAAAGAACTTTCTTTTCAAAACATATGAAATAGAAAGTTGATTAAAAAAATAATCCCTACTAATAAACTTTTTAAAGTTAACATAATTATTCTTGTTTAGCAGCAACACTGAACCATAGTTTAAGTATGCAACACTGCTCATTAATAATGCCCAAAACTCAATAGTGCATTAGGTCGGTCGGGCGTTGATCGTACTTTGGTCTGCGTTGTTAAAACTTTACGATACAAGTGTCAAAACGGACGACCTCAAAACTTTGCAAAACTTAATGTTGAGTTTACAGATCGTGCCTCTGCCATTTCGGTGATGCCAATAAAAGCAACTATTCCAAAAATCCCACAAATCTACCCTTTTTGCCAAATCATATATTTTTTAATACATGAGGATTTAATTTTAATAAATCAATGAAAAATAAATAATTATTGTAATAAAATTATTAACTTTAAAAAGTTAAGATATTTTTTAAAGTATGTTTAATATAATAAGGGTATTCTTGCAAAGTGGCAATATTATAATTTGAGCAATTAGTTATTTCTATCAGGCAGGGTATATAAACAACCCTTCAAGTCGATTGTGCAGTTGCAGCATATACTATGTTAGCTGCAATATATTGTCATATGCTGCATATGTTGTCAATAAAGGAATTTAATTTGGAGTGCATAATGGAGTAGCTGAAGGTTAAGCTATTTGCAGATAATTGAATTTAAAACCTGATCTGCCTGATAAACTATTGTTTATTTTATATTTAATAACTAAATAATTAATAAACAAAACAAGTCTCCATTATTTTGTATTATTTCAATATAAAAGCTATAGAAAGGTATGAAAGAACAATTTTAATCCAAATTATACGTTTTTGACATAAAAATTAAACATTTTTAAAACAAAAACTGTTTTTTCATATCAATACTAAGCATTTTAAATAAAAAATTATCAACTTTAAAACAAAACTTTCTGTTTTCAGATTGAAAATAAAACAGCATTAGAAATGACCAATTTTTTAAATAAAAATAAGAATAATTTTCAAAGTGCAAATATCGTAGTTGATTTAAAAATTTTCAACTTTACCCTACTTTTTTTACTGTTTATTTTTTATTTAAAGTTGGACTTTTGGATTATATAATGTTTTAATTCTCGGTGTACACTGGGAAGTGCACTGAATTGTGAATACCCCTATTTTATTATATATGTGTAGCAGAGATGCAGTGACTGAGCTTACTCATAGTGGTGTGAGTTCTATAGGAGCACCAAATAAACTTTCTATTCTATTTTCAAAGTAAAAATCAATATTTTATTTATAAAATTATTTTGTATTTATACTTAAGCTAGCAAATACCCGCTGCTTCACCTGCGATAAAAATATTAAATACCATGTAAAAATTTGAAATCTTAAAATTAAATAATTTTTTTATCTACAAAAGCAAAATATAAAAATATTTGTGTTTTTGCTTAATAATTAAAAAATGGTATAAATATTAAAAAATTAGGTACTTTATTTATTTTGAATTACCATCTTACAGTAATTGTTATGGTGACATAAAGTTGCTTGGCTTTTTCTATATTTTGATTTTTTTTATAAGTCCTGCATAACAGGATTATAGAGAATATTGGTGAAACATTTTTTAAATTTGTGATTCAAAAATGTTATTTTTTAACTAAGATTCTAAACATGAATATATTCTCCTTAAGTTTTGAAAATTTCCATTATTATAGCATGAAACTTTTGGCTATATCTCGAAAACTGTAGATTTTCTCAGTACAACGCATTTTTTATGAAAAGTCGTTACTTAATAAAAATAACGGTAAACGAAAGATTTTTCGAAAATATTTTACACCTAAATCTAGTAAATTGAACGTTTCCGTTATTATGACATCAAAATTATTACGATATATTGAAAACTAGAGATTTACTCATATTTAACACATTTTCTTGAGAATAAGAATGAGAAAAAACCGCTTTAAATTTAAATTTTTTAATTTGCAAGCTAACATCTCCGCCATTTGCAAATCGATTTTCATCAAATTTCATTTGTCTCAAGTGAGTGAATTTGGAGAAATGAGAAAACATTAACCCATTCAATGTTTTTGCACAAAACCTTCAAAATATTAAATTCCGATAACGATCACAAAAATCGAGTTTACATGCACTGCGTATGTTGACAAAGCTAGAAAATTGCTTCAACTGTAAAATTTTGTTTTTTTTTTTTTGGTTGCACTTGTTTTGCGGTTAGGGGTCGATATTTTGAAAATAAAATCATTAACTCATTTTTCTAAAAAACTCTTTAAATTTTAATTTGTTTGTATTAATGCTTACTGCTATTTTTTTACCGAAGTTTTATATGTTGTTTTGGTTCTAGGCCTGCGATATAATAAATTATTAGAAAAATTTCTGCCTTCGTTTTGAATTATTATATTTTTCAAATTATTTCGTTTTCTAAATTTTTCAAAAATCTTCAGGAGAATTGTATATTTTAAATGAATTTTTGAACAATTTTTGCATTGTTCACACTTTCGCCAACTTGGTGCATTTTCCACCAGATTTAGTGCATTTTTAAAATTTTGGCGCAAGGCCAAAAGGTGAGGCTTGGTGCCTACTGATTTTTTTCTGCTTTTATTAGTTTTGGAGGGATCAATTCAAAAAATAAAACAATTGACAATTAATAATATGGTAAGGTTAAGAATTTAATTTAGATTTTAAAATAAATAAATAAACTTTAAAATTAAATTTAAAAATCTAATTAATCTGATAAAATCTAATAAAAAAATCTAATAAAATAAATTTAAAAATCTAAATCGCATGCTGAGAAGAAAGCACTTTTTCACCTTTTTGGTGAATTTTAGAATTATTTAGAATTGGCAATGAACTTCTTGGTTACTTAAAAAAAGCTATGTATTATATGTCAGCTATGTATTTTGTGAAGTGTAGATACAAACCCTTATTCGCAATTCAGCAGCGTTGTCAGCTCGTTGACAATTTTGAAATTCTGTTCCTAGTCTCGCCACGCAGACGCCCATCACTAAACTTTTGAACAAAGCAACGTTCAAACAACGTTGAATTTAAAAAAAGATTGGCGATATTTTATTCACCTTCGCATTTTTTATTTATTTTATGAGTTGTAGAAACAAATCCTTATAAAAGCTTTATTTATTTTCAGCTATTTTCGCACTTGATTTACTTTTTAAACCATTAATTAAAAAATTAAATTACGTTTTAATATATTATGAACATAAAAACACAAAACACAAAGCACATCAAAAGAATTATTCACAAGAACATTTTCAACAAATTCAAAAAAACCGGCGAATTCGTTCGCCTCAATTTATTCTATCTCGAACAATTTGTCTCAGTTTACTTTTGCCGACAATATAAAGTTCTACTGTTACTTTTTCGTAAGGGTTCAGGATTTTCTAATTTAACGATAGGCTACTCACTTGTTCAAAGAATGTTTTATTTTAACAATATTTTTGCAACAAAAATACTTTTGTGAAAAAAAGTTCACAATATTAGATATTTTGAAATAATAACTAAAGCAGAAGAACTTTACAGCGAAGAAATAAGGGCAGATAGCAATACTGTTGTATAACTGTAGGTTCTCTTTCTAACTCAATTTTAAAAAATGGCTGCCAGTGTTGATTCTTTCTATGTTACCAGATCTGATTGATATAGGACTTATGAAGTAAAGCAATAAGCTCTAAAGCTATACGAAATAGCTTATTTCCGCATTTAAATGCGTTCATAGCAAATTTGTCTGTATATGTGTAAATTTTGCAATGCACGCCATAATCCTGCATGCATAATCTGATACAAAATTATAAAATTTTTTTGAAATAAAACAATCAAATCCGCAATTGCGAAACCCGTGTTCACTCAGGGAATGACGCTAATCAAAAATATAAATATATACTTTTCTATATAGGCCACGCCTATTTTTGTGCGTTACAAACGTTTTAAAAATGTTTATATACCCTGACCTCTTCAAGTGAATCGTGGTAGCAGACTTGACACCAGCTAACTAAAATAGTGAAAAAATTTTAAATATCCTGTACCTTCCTGGTCTAACAATTTTTCCCATTGCACTGGTGTACTCCAAGATTGAAAAATAGCTTTTATACGTAAAAAATATATGACACGCTTATAGGGAATTTTTCGAATATAAAAACGAAAGGAAAGGAAACGAATTTTCAGTAGCTGTCCAGACTTCTTGGCAGCAGTTTTTAGTCGCTTGCTGTTTCGTTTGTTTGTTTTTTTATGACTGATCCCGAATCTGTAAATACCCTACACCTGAAGAGTTCAAAGTCTATTGCGAAAACGTTTGTAACGCACAAAAGAATCGACGAAAGTAGGTCAATATGTATGTTTTTTCGTGCGCTTAATTGAAATCCATTTTATATCAGGTCAAGTTTTTAGATATGGGCAAAAATATGCATACTGTTCTTTTTCTGTTAATTGGAGCATATTCAATCAAATTGGCCAATTTCAATCGCCTTTCAAGGGCGTGAATAAGAAATGTAGATTTAGCCATTTCTATTTACTTAAATTCATTATCTTTTGTATTTTTGAGTATACTGACCTTTTAAAATTTCATATTTAATGCAGATTTACACCCGTGTTACTTATTTTATCTTTCCATACAATTTCAAAAACTTATTTTTTCAGATAGACAATCTTTGAAATTTTAGTAAATATTTTATTGTTTTTCAATGTAATGGATGGTTTAAGAATTATTTTATCATTTCCGATGCGTTAAAAAGATATAGTCCGACTAACGGTAAATAACTTTTATCACATTTTTGTCTATATCTCCAAAACTTGACCTGAAACGGATTACGGACATTCATCTTCTCTGGTTCAAAAGTTGACACTTATTTGTAGAACTGTGTTATTGCTAAAAATTTGTATGTTTTTCGTTTGAAGTTCCTTGAGCAATTTTACAGCTATAGATAATTTTTGACGGTGTTTTTATATAAATGGTGGTATTTTCACATTCAAAAAGGTGGCAGCATTGGTACCGCACACAATACATGTTGCTGTCTTTTTTTTTTGCGTATCTTGTTGACTTTTTTATCGTGCTTTTTTAAACAGTTTCAAAAGAGAGCTTTTGTCTCGCAGCGAAATAGAAAAAATTTTTCTACACAACAAATTTTTCAATTCATTCGACTCGCGTCGTTTCATCACCGAGGTCGTGAAGCGCGACTAGCCAGCTGTAATTGTGTTTGTGGTCCATCCGCTGATGCGACCGACACAATTAAAGTACAGTTTTAAATAGAATCAAAAAGATTCATAATTTGTGATGGCGTTATAATTTTTAAGTAAATTGGCCAAATAAATCTCTACACCTTCTGTCAGTCACAGGAGCTTACGGAGTAACGTTAAAACACAAAAAAAAAAAAAATTTTTCAATTTTGTTAGTTATGCGCACACCTTTATATTGCTCAAATAGAGCTTAGATAACACTGTGCAACACGTTTTTCTAACGGAAAAGCGGACAACACAGAATGATAGTACTGGTTTATAGTAAGAAAACTCTAAAAGGGTTTTGAAAAGTTAGCTCGCTTTTAAAAGATATAGGCATTGCAAGTTTGCCTCTTACAGAGTATTTTTTAAAAAGGAAGTGCTCATAAGGGCGTATCAAATTACAATTTTTTTTCGAAATTCGTATTCTAAGAGGTCTCAAAAGTTGCATTGGGAACAAATTTACAGAAAAAAAGGATGCTTCCTCTCCCGCAAGGACAAAGTTGCTTTTTGAGAAAAACAGTAAAAAATAACGACCTAAACATGCTCTGATTTTTGTAAAAAAAATTACATATGCTTAAAGCAAAAGTAAATATAGACTTAAACTAACAATATCTCAACAAGGTGCCGCTCTCGATTTCTACCCTCAGTGTCCTGTATGAAGGATATGCAAATCTAAAGGTACACTCGAAATAACACAGAACTTTTTATTGTTATCTGATTGTCCAAATTTTGGTGGTATGGAAGTGTTAACGTTTTCCTTAAATTTGGCCATTAAAAATTTGCATAATTTTCGCCAATGAGTTTTCTTGTTTTTGAAAAATGTATACGTAAATGCAATTTTATAACTTTTACAAATGAATTAAAATTAGATATTTTATATCGGGCATAAGAAGTGGTATCGAAGATAATTTTCTGAATTTGGATTCTTCAAATATTTCTGAAAGTATATTTTTAAAACACCAGGTTAGTACCACGATTCCTTTTCGTATTTCGATTTTTAAAAAAAGTTGTTCTTCATGCATGAAATTTACATATTGTTTCGTCAAAACAATTTAACCTCAGCATTGACAAAAATATTAAACTAAAATTTTGAGTTTTTGAGCTTTCCCTTCGATTGGTCTCAATTGATTTAACAATTAGTGTTTAGATGTGTTTTAAAGAAATAATAACCATAAAGGAAATATGAACAAAATAGTAAAATTTCATGATATCAAGTATTTCTTTTAAATATTATAATAGAAAAAAAAATCTCGGTCTTTTCCTGGTGTTTTAAATAGATATTTTAGACATCGTTTTATTCAGAAATATTTCAAGAATCAGAGTAGTTGCGAAAATTATCTTCGTTATGTAGTAAAAAACAACAAAAACAAAAAATATGTTTTCAATTATAAACAAAACATTTAATAAAAAATATGCTTAATTAGCTCATCTTTCAAGGGCTATAACATTAAAAAGCGAGCTAACTTTGCAAAACCTTCTTAGGGTTTTGTTGGTCTAGATCAGTACTATCGACCTGTGTTGGTCTCTTTTTTGTTAGATTCCATGACCCTTAAATTGTGGCACAGTGTAATCACTAAGAATTAAAATACAGAAAATGTATGGTTATGCTCTTTAAGATTTAATTAATTATTTAAATAGTGATAAGCACATTTATATAGCTTAACTTTTAAATGGGTGCCATAGCTACCCAATATAAAATAAATTATAGAAATAGAGTCTACCGTTCCCTAACTCTGAGGTGACTAATATACGTCAGTCTCCTTTTATATAATAGTATAGATATGTAATATAAATTATACTAATATATGCATAATTTTTAATAGGATACATATCTAAATTACATTTACATCATACTAAATTCATCAAAATCGCTATTATATTTCTTTAACTGCATAAAATTTTTAAAAAGTCACATCAATTATAAAATCCCACAATTATCCCATGAAAATCTTTGTTACCATCAAAAAACAAACAAAAGTCGTTGCTATTATTATTTTTACAAAAAAAAAATAATAATTGTACTAAAATTAGAAACAAAATCTTTAATTGAATTTTTAAGAACATTTTCAAACAAATTTTCATAAAAGGCAAATGGTTAAAAAACGAAATTTTTTCATTTTAATTTTTGAATCAAATATAACCTAGTAAAATAGAATTAGTTTAAATAAGTTCATTAAACAAAAGGGAATGTAGCACCTACAAATTTTCTTAAGAAAAAATTTTTCTATTTAATGATTGAAGAAATTTTAATAATATAAAAGTGAAGTTCTCAAAAAAAAATGTTTGTGAATGTGCTACATTCAATTAAGTTCAAATGAATATATTAGCTCAAAAATATAATTTTTTTAGAATTATGAACCTAAATAGTAATTAAAAGATTCTATTATTAATATTATAATATATTTTATAAAAATAATATGTTATAATTAAAAACATATTTTATAAAAATTAGTGTTTTAAGCTATTAAAACTTCCGCATCTAGTTTATTCAATTTTATTTTATTGCTTACAATTTCATAATTGGAGGATATGTGAAGCATCTAATACTATATTTTACCAATTTTTCCCGATGTCCCGGAATCTCGGGACTCTAATGCTAAATCCCGAAAATTCTGGGATTGGCAAAATCTCCTAATGTGGCATCCCTAATGTGGCATAAGAGGTAAAGTTACCACTTTAAATAGCAGCAGAGTGTGCCAAAAGTTGCTAATTTTTCTCCCCATTGTTGATCGTAGATATGATATGCTTAACAATTACATGAATAAAATCTTTTTCAGCGAACTAATATGCAATTAACGCAATTTTTAAATAATTAATTCAACCAATCAAAAATAACTTTAATATTCATCGATTCTCAGCTGGCAATTCAAACCTTTTGAATGGTATCTTCCTAATAACGACAATATATTTGTGTCGAAAAGCAATAACCGCTTAAGTCTCATTTCAAATTTTCGAGAAATCTTGCTTCAAAGTTGTCAATCGCGATAGCAGTTATATGAAAGGGTCTTTTGTTTCATAACTTTGGCTAGGATCATGCTAGAAGCTCCAGATTTTATGTTTTTATAAAGATATATGCATGAAACACATCTACATCAATAACTCAGTTCTGTCTTAAGTTGACTTAAGCGATTATTGCTTGTGAATACAGATATGTAGTAATAAAAAATTCAATCAACACACAAACATTCTTTTATAAGCAGTGAACACTATTTCAAATACCATTGCATGCTGTTCCTAAAACGGTACAGCAAATCCTTCTTTATATGTCTACTATGTGTGTTCTTGTGCAGGAATTAAAGTTATTCATGTACATTGGTGGTATCCATTGGGCTTTCCAATGGTATAAAGCATGCTACTATATTACCATCAGTCTGTTGCTCACTCCATTCACACCCTGCTCGATACAATAAAAACATTCCCTTCTAAATATTTCAAAAATATTTTTGCATACAGATTTTTACAAATATTTTAAATGTTTTTACTAGTTTTGTTCATTGCTCTCCTGGGCTTGATATACCTGGTTTGACTTATTTTCAAAGTATCTAAAATTTAATAGAGTAATGCTTTATCTTTGGTATATTATTATGTATATATGCAAACTAACGAGTAGATAATATTTTGTTATTGTCCTTGTCAGCTGGTAAACGACGTACATTGGGACATTTTTGACCAAAAACCAATAGATATTTGCCAGTAGTATATTGTTTTGTTATTTTTTATCGTTTTGTGAACAGAAGTATCATTAAGAGGATATATCATATTAAGAAACGTATATAAGTACTTTAAGAAATCCTTGTGTAAAAATATATTAAAAGTGTAACACACATGTACAAGAATCTTATTCTTCCTACGCAGTAGTCGTATGGAGAAGTGACCTGCAACGAGTGTTTTGCACTCCCCAGACATTTGTGCTCTTCTCGAGTGCAAGTTATATCCTCTCAAACAAGGTCGTCGAGAGGACTCGTTACTTGACGGTTACAATGGTCATAAGGTACGAGAAAAATATGTGTCCAATGCACAGAGTCTTTAACCCATATACAACCAGTGCTCAAAGATCTACTAGTGACCTTAGAATTTTCTGTACTCTAGCAAAAATTTGATAAAATTTAGCTGTCTATCAAATATTTGAATTTACACTTTTGTTATTTTGTGAAACATTTATTTAAAATGAACAAATTGGGAATTCGTTACAAAGTTTTTTTTTATTTGGCTTAGTTCTATATTGAAACATGTTTCTTATCATATACACCCTAATTCTAGTTGTCAACATCGTCACAAAGCGATGTTGACTAGTGTAAAAGTGAAATCAGCGTTTCCGTTTTCAATAACTATTCCAAAGATATTTTTATTTATAAACTGTCGTCGTAGCCACGTCAGTGTTAGGTGATACAAATTTAACAATAATTAAATGTCTACGTCGACTCACAGTGACGATACACAATTGACGACAACTAGAATAAGGGCTATTGTCTTTCCAACGAGCTAAGATGACCAATATCGGTTGAGATTTGACGAAATGGGAACATTTTGTATGGTAGCAACCATAAATATAAGAATCAGAGTTTGATGAAGAAAATATAAAGTAATATAAGGATTTGCCTCGCTACTAGCTAGATTTTGTATATTATCGGATTTCTTTTTATATAACCTTATTTTGTGTGAAATTCAATTGAAAGAAATGGGTTTTGTTTTTCATTTTCACCAAGGCATATGGATAAAAATTCAATGAATTCGGCAAAATAAAATTCGAAATTAGAAATTACTTGACAAGGTAGCCGTGATAGTTTTTTTGCGATTGATAGTTGTCAAAAACAGCTAAAGGAGTTGTAGTTTGCTGCTGTTGACTAGCTATATTTTTAACTTTTCTTTGGTTCATTAAATTTTTTCGCGAAGTTTATTGGAATGTTTTTAGTTTGCTGCGATTGACTAACTATGTTTAAGTCGTTGCTTATTTGTTCACATTTCTTTGATTAATTGCATGAACAGCTAATTTTGACAACTACCTATCGCCGCTCGTGAGAAAAAATCCAGTCTACGCTACTACCTTATCAGTAATTCTACCATGCTTGTATCAGTTTCGCTCTCTCTGCATTGAGTATGCATGGAATATTTCTCTTTTAGATAACGATGGAATGGGTATGAGAGAGTGAAATTACGAAGCATCAAAAATACGAGTTTGAGAACATACGCAACAAAGGATATATCGGTAATATTGTTTTCTTTTCTAGGAACATCTGGAGCATGTGACGTCGCACAAATAAAAAGCGAAAAAGTAACAATAAAAGAAACACTTCATATAAGTACAATACATTTGAGTTTTCTATTTATTTAAAAAAAAAAAAATAAACAACAAAGGCGTATTTTTAAAGAAATTAAAAATTAATGCACATAATATTAAAAAAATAATTTAAAAAACTACTACAATGACGTTGACATTTTTACGTAGGTACGTTTTTTTCTATTTCAAAAAGAGTTAAAACAGTTACCTCACTTAGTGAAACAAATAAAGAGAGATAAAGTTTACACTATAATGAGAGCCAGAGAAAGAGATGATACGCTCTCTACTCATTCCAAAGCATATAAGCATATGTTAAGTTCTACTCTTTGTTGTATTTGTACAAATAATATCAGGTTCTTACTTGTTATATGTATTTGTACAAGTAGAATGGATGGTTCGCTGCAGACCTTTAGTGTACACTTTAATACAAATACATACTTTTTGAATGATTCCGGAAGTTACAGTGTACACTTCAATGCTGAACGTAAAAAATTTCCTAGCTGAATACAATTTGACAGGTGCTGTGAGAAAAATTCACTTAACTAAACAGCATAAATTATAACTAAATAGTGCAAATTAATAACATATCATCATATATTTTTTTTTAAAGACGAATACAAAGAAGGAATATATAATAAGACAATAGAAATACATGAGAAGCATACATTGTTGATTATTTCACTCAGATATGTAATAGCGGTGCAGAGAAGAGCCTTGCCTATGACCCTTTTGTGGTAAGTGAAGTGAAATTACCGATGGAGGGAGCTTTACCGATTTTCGAAAATAGTTTTTAAGCGCCCTTTAGATATATTGATGCCTCTTTTTCATTCCTCGCTAGGAAAAACAGCAATTCCCGCACATATATCTTTTCTTTCTGATCTGCATTTTCTTACAAGGGAAGTTTTTGACGTGATATTGGACTTCCTCGCAAGCCTGTCTTAACCTTTCATTAGTCTCTTCATAAGTCTTTTCAAAAACAGACTTTAATGAAGTGTTTGGCTCCCTGGGAATTTAAGCACTTATGAATGGCAGTCACATAAAGATTGTGGCTCCCAAAAACAATGTTGAGAGCTTACTACTACAGTAAAAGTATAATAAACGACAACTTCACAACTTTTTAAAGACAGTAACAAAATTTTAATTTTCAGGAGGACACTATTAATTTATTAGTACTTATCACGGTACGCAAATGCAAAATTTCCTGGCACAACTCACCATGCATACACAGTAAACCCCCTTATAGCACGGTACTCTTATAACGCGTTTTCATATTATGCGATTTCATGTCCCTCATATAACGCGTATTTTCCCCTATATAATGCGGGTATTTTTCACACATTATATTTCTGTTCTGTGAAATTGACCCAGAATACACCGTAGTGCTCAGTCTGCGTGAAACCAGTATTGTTTTGTATACATGAACTGTGCTTGATTTGTATTGGTGTAGGCAACCCCTGACCAGTGGGCAATTGCAGTAGTTCCAAGGCCTTCTAGCAGGCCTGCATTAGGTTTTTATAGGCTTTCCACACTTCTTGCAAACACCGTTGTATTGCTTGTAAGAAATGGGAAAATTTGTCAGGCCTTCCGCTCTCCTTGCTAAAAAGAGACCTGCCAGAAGCGCTCTTTCGAGAAGTCACGTTAGAAGGAAAAGCAATATAAATATCAACTTCAAATAAAAAACGACTAACAATTTCGGATTTGAGCCATGGTCCTCTCATGCTTCGGTCCGACATCTTACCCACTCGTCTATCGTGGTTGGTAAGAATCAATTGCTTATTTTGCATCAATACAAATGAAAGTAAGCTTTTGGGAGCCAGGGTTCGAGACCAAACTCGGACAAAAAATTTTTTTGTTGTTTTTTTTAATCTACATTTTTTTACAAACTGTTATGTGTGTTTAAAATTTTTTATTTAATTTTTTTATAAATATTCTTTCTACAAAAATTTAAGAAAAGACTTAGAGTTTTTCCATATAAATATTTTCAAATAATATAATAATGGTATTCAGTAAAATTTGTTAAGTCCTGCTAAACTGCTAAATTGTTAAAGTTAGCAGCTGATGATGTGAACGCACCTGCTAAGACATTTTACAATCATGTGCTAAGCTGATATGCCAAAACCAGCTGACAGACTTCTACAGCTAAAAATCTGTTGTTTTAATTACTCGTGTAACCAGAACTCAGTAACGAAAAGTGTATATTACTTTTTATATTACAGTGCGTTAACACTTTCGATACAATTGCTATTCAGAAACTTTGAAATGTTTTAAGTCTCTACCAACCCCATCACAAAATTGTATTTTTTTATAAATAAAAGGCAGTATTTTTACTTTGAAGCTGCAAATCAAAAATAATTTGGTACTTGTTAGAACTCATTCCCAAAACGATTCATCACTACACTCAATAAGTTTGACGTATCGGACTTAACAAATGGTATCTGCTAAACAAAAACACGGTGCTGAGCTTGTTAACTTGCTAACAAGCTGCTAAGTCTTTTCCCATACAAAATTTTGACAGGACTTAACAAATTTGTTAAGTTTAGCAAGTTAGCAGGGCTTAACAAATGTAGTGAATACCATTAATATGTAATGTGCTAGTTTTCGGGAGACCGGGTTCGAGACCCAACTCGGACAAAAAAAAAATTTTTGTTGTTTTTTTCAATCTACATTTTTTTACAAACTGTTCTGTGTATTTAAAATTTTTTTGGAATTTTTTTTTGTAAATTTTTTCATATCAAATAATATGAAAAGAATCAGAACCTTCAAAAGGTAGGCCTTATAGAAGTACTCATCAGTGAAGTGATCAATGAAGGTGTATTCACGACAATAATAGCAGTGGTAGCATGCCTTCTTTTGCGGAGCACTCGCTAAAATGCCCACTGGGTAAATACAATATGACGACTTCGCTTAAGTGTGCGTGTCAATCCATCGTCACTACAGTTTTGAGGAGCGTGCAATTTCACGACGCCTGCCTCACCTCCCTAGCCTAAGGAAACTATGTTATTTATTTGAAGTTAACTACTTTTTAGTTACATATGTATAAGCTACATATTACATTAGTATACGTGAATCATTTGTTAATAACGTGTTATACGGGGTCATACGAGCGCGTTTCACGAGAATGCCTACGAATCTACGGAGTTATAGTGGGATTACTATGGCGTTGTTCAAAACTACAAAATTACTTGAGTGCTAAATTTGTAGGTGAAGGACGTAACTTCTGGCTACTAGGCGACAGTGGATTCCTTCTTCAACCATGCTTGATGGCACCGTTTTCGGAAACATCGAGTCGTGGTCAACCACGCTACAAAATATTGCAACACTTCTTGTCTTTTGCATGACTTCTGTTACTAACCAATACATTTATAACACTTTATATAAAGCAATATTTACAATAACTTTGGGTCGGACCAAAACTTGCGCCATATGGAAGCGTCTTTGATTGCTCCTCGTATGCTGTTAAGGGTCGAATCAAGTTCTTCCCACCTCTGTGTGTTTAGATGTCTGCCATTTATGAATTCAAGTCTGTAATGATTTTTTTATGTACATAATTAAAATAAATCTATTAAACCTTACAGAATGTTTACCTATCGTTTCCAAATTGTATATGAACTTACATTTTTAATTTTTGCTCATTTAAAGCTCTTTATGCCTTGTTCTCCATTCTGGATATTTGAAATAACGTTTCAAATTTTAAAACTCACGGACCGAAACTAAGTGTGTTTTTGACAGCTTGTGTACACAGCTCTGAAAAAAAAACTCACGTTCACAGTTACTGAATCGAAAAACATGAATGAACACTTTTTTCAGTGTACTCTTGAAATCTCACAGTTAGCATGTCCCTCTTTAAGAATTTCTATTAAGTTTGGTTGTGCTTTTTCTTTTGGTCGATATCGTCACTCTGTGTTATTGATGGCTCATAAACGATAGCTCCTCATACGTTTGATTTTTCACGCCGTAATTTTTTTTTTTGTATAGGGACTCCCAGAAGGATGGCGGCCAGGGCTAAGGTGTATTGGGGTTGGATGTCTTATACATTGGAAACCACCAGAAAATAGTCTTGAAGAAATGTTGAGAGTGAAAAAATAGTGGATTCATCTTATACACTAGAACCCTCTAGGGGTCAATTCAAAAGAGGTACAAACTACTTTCGACACTTTTTGATATTTTTATATGGTTTTTGTGTGGGGACCCCTAAGAAAGGTGGTAGGTATGTTTAAAATAAATATTTAAGGTAAAAAAATATAAGAACTCTCTCATTCATTTGAACACTTTAGGGGTAAAATCTGTAGAGACATGAAGAATTTTCAACATTTTTCTGTTTATTTTTGTAGGGAAACCAAATTGTCAGCAGACTGGTCAATTATGGCTGATGAGAGTTATGTTCTGAAGAATACCCGGGGGGGGGGGGGAGCAATAAATTATTTTTGGGTATATTTTGCTTCACAATAATTCCTTAATTAAATTTCATAAATAAAATTTTAAAAAGTGTGCATATCAGTTCTCCTTAAGATCGATAGATATAAATGAAATTAGAACTTATTATTCTAACAGATACACAGAGAAAAAATCTGGTAAATTCAACAAATTCCGACTTGGTTCTAAGTAGTATGCATTTGTTTTTGTGCTCAAGAACAGCAATTCTTAATTATTGCAGCGACAGAGTTGCCAATAGATCCAACAATTTTTACTCTTATTATAAGAGCCAAAGTTTTCAATTAAGCAATTAGTAAACAACAAAATAAAAGTTCAATAATTCAAAATAAGTAAACAGAAAAAACAAAAATTTAACAACGCTGGCATTTAAAGGAACCGAATAAGAGAATTGTTGTTTCAAAAATGCAATTATTTAAAGCAATTAAAAATAAAATATGCCAATGAAATCAAAAGAATATTTTTGTATACTTGTATCTATTTAAATAAAAAAAATATTTTGCAGACTGCTTTTGATGAAGTGATTCAAATGAGAATTTGTAAGTGTGGATTTAAAATCGGATTTACTGTATTTGATGAGACCATCACAGTTCCTCTAAGCTATCAAACATTTTAGAAAAATTTAAGCGATATGTGTTGAAAAGTTACTCGTGTAAGAAGAGTTGCATTTAGCAATATTTTTTTTTTTTTTGTTAGTTTTAAGATGCGCAAATGCGAAAACCTTTTATATGAAGAATATTGCACTTGCTGCAATAAATTTCTTAGTTAAAGAGTTAAACAGATGCTTAACTGTTAAAGAAACAACCTTTGAATTAATTTTACTAAATTAAATTTTAAAATCAACAATACTTTTTTTAACATAACAACAACAATTCTAAAAAACTCCATAAGTGTAAAACAATGTTTTAACTACGTTTCTTTTTTGCAGAAACTGCACAAATTGTTGTTTGATATTTGTAAACGTATGTATACAAATCTCCAAAGTGGAGACGTCTTATACTACGTTTACATACAAGATTAAAACGAACAAGATTAAAAAATCCCCTTTTGTAATCTACACTAGTGTGAAAGAGATTAATTTTGACAGTTCGTTGATTCGTTTTGTATTTTTTTTGTTTTAGGTTAGGGCTTTGTTATGAAGGCGGTCAAGGGCACGTCATGAATTGTGGTTGTGTCAATATAAATGGGAACTTTGAGAGAGTGAGCAAGGAAATAATTTTTTACAAAATCATGGGATCAAAACAGGTTGCGTTTTGAACTTATTCACATTTGTGCTTTAGCATATAAAAGTGTGGCCGGGAATGATATTACCGCCACCATAACACAGCCCTTTTTGACCTTCAATAAGTAAATTTTCTTTATTCCCACTTGCAGTGCAATTTTTAAAAAATTCTCAATATTTACTGAGTTGCAAACTTTTCTTAGGAGCAATGAGATAAGCAATGAGATTAATTATTAAACTACTTCAGAATGAGGTTGTTTATTCTATGGCTAATCTAATAAAATTCAACAAGATTTTGGAGTTAATCTCGTCGGGGGCGTTAACCTCGTTTTAATCTCTATATGTAAACGTAGTATTAGACTGCAGATTGCCGGACATACACATCGAGTGTGATCTGGGCTATGCATAGTTCTTGTTTGTTGTTTTTGCTGCAATTTGGATTTTGTTGGTATTTTCGAGTTGGTTTCAACTCATGTTATTGAATCTGTATCAAAAATATTATTTTATGACCTTCTGTGCACCAAACCGAGCACTACATGTATGTTTGTGCATAATTGCATTTTAATTGTGCTACAAAAAATTAAAGATATAATAAAGATCTCGTAGCTACTTTTTTTATTACAGAGAATTATTTATAAAAGGAACAATTTTTTTTAATCTTAAACCGAATACCGTATAAGTAATTTTTTCATCATAATATAGAATTTCTATGGAAGCTATGCAATGAATTTAATTTTCTTTATATTAATGAAGTGCTTCGTTGAGCTTCAGTAATACAACAGTCCCTATGTATTTGACCACTTTTAGAATTTTATTTCTTTAATTGTCCCACAGTGCGTCGGTATTTTGTAAACAACTTAGGCATGTGTTTTCTTTTCTTAACATGCATGTGCCTTATTTTATCATTTATATATCCAAGTGCGATTTTATGCTTTATTGCTCTTTTGCATATATTTAAAACTATCGGCTACTGAGCACCTACGAGTACCTTTTTTGAACGTACTCCTATGTGTTAGTGTTAGGATGTAGTTGAAGAACATAGTGCGGCAAAAATTTATTCATTTCATTTGAAAGTGTGTTCAATTCGTGCTAATATGATGTAGTCTTATTTATTCTTATTTGTTATTGTACCTGTTGTTTTCTTTTTTGGTTGGAGAATTCTGCTTATATTAGTAGAATACTGTCAATATTTGAACATTTACGACTTTTTCATTTTAAAGTGCAAATATCTAACCCATTTTAATATTTCATATTTTATTAGAAGTTAGTTTAATTGGATATGAGTCTTAAAGGCATAAATCAACTATAAAATAGAAACGCGGAATAAAAATGTGACAACATACTCGTATATATGAATAGAAATCATGTTTAAGTAACATGAGTTTTGGAGACATGCAATACAATTTTTGGTACATGATTCTACTTTCTACATTACACTTAGGGAAAAAGTTATGTAGTCTGTAAGATACACCTATGTAAAATTTATATACTGCATCTTGAATGGGAACGCAACGAGTGCTAAATGTACTGGGTAAAAAGAGCGTGTACTGGTTACATATCAATTTATTCACTAAGTAAAATGAATGGAAAATGTATTCAGTACATTGAATTATGTGTTGAATCTATTTCAGACCTTAAAATTTCCAGAATTGTACTCAATTCATAAAATATGTACTCAGTACACGTCTCGCTAATGTGATTAAAGTGAGACTCGTATTCAGTACATAATGTATGGGCTTAATACACAAGAAGCAACACATGTGTGAGCGATACATACAAATATAAGCGAAATTAAAAGCGTGTTAATTTTAATGTTATATATTAAGTGAAATGAAGTGAAGTAGAGAAAACCAATCAGCAAGCCCAATGAGGAATTGTTAATGTATTAAGGTAAGTCCTAGTAAGTTAGGTGCATTTCTTTCTTGTTCATGTTCATTTGTGTTCATGTTGATGTTTGTTCGTGTTCCTGAACATTTCTCACTTATCACTTTTGTGCGCCTAACCATCGATATATATATATTTGTGGGCACAGACAAACAATAATCGCTTAAAGTCGGTTTGAGAAGGATCTGAGTTGTTGATGTAGCTGTGTTCCACTCATTAAGCGCCATAAACATACACAATCTGCAGTTTCGTGCGAGATTCTAGCCAAATTTATGACACAAAAACCAAAGAACCTTTTTCAATGAACGTATATGGTCATTAAAAGCTTTAAAAAATTTTCGAAACATTTGTCGCATTCTATTCGAAAAAGCGCTCAGTTTCCGAAGTAGCATAAAATATTTTCGCTCACCCACTCAGGGAACTTGTTGTGTGAGCGCTTTATGTAGCATACCATTCAGCCCGAAAGTTGTGCAAGCAGTTGCGTAGCGAATTTCCTTCTGAATGCACCCATTGAAATAACACTTATGCTGTTAATGTTATATAATTTAGAGTAATAAACTAAAAAGATATTACTCATCAATGAATTTCGTTATGTTTTTTACAGTAGACAGTGATATATGTTTCAAAGTGTTCCATGTGCTAAATATCAAATATCCAGACAACTGCCGCAATATCTGTACGTTCATTGAAATGTGATTTTACAAGCCACTCTTTGTTGCCACCAATAATGGACGAAACAAAATGGCGCTATTGACAATTTTATTGCAACTCTGCTGCAAATGATATCAAAATTGACATAGCGTGTTTTCTATATTTGTATTTACGTGTATATTTTATAGCATCCGGAAAAAAGTATTTATGCTTTTTTTTATTTTCTTGCTTTTTCACAGGTATTTGTCATTTTTAAAACAAACAATATTTTTCTAGAACAAATTAGGAGTACGTCTCATCAGACTATTGGATCAACCCATTTTTAATGCTACCGCATTATATGTGACTGTCACAAACCAGTAAAAAAGCAGAGCGAAACTGAGTTAATCCGCTTTTACTTACACTCTCGAATTAAGGCAACGAATGGATTGGAGAGAAATGGCTGGGTTTGTACAAGCAATTGCTAATTACTTTGTGGAATCTTAGCCTTTGTGGAATCTTAGCATTTGATTGAGAGAGTGATTCAGGCACAAACATTAACAGAGTATGTTCTGAATTTCAGAGTATGCATTATATTTTGTTTTTAAAAGATGTAATAAGTAAATAATGTATATTCTGAGTGCATGAAAATATTTCTCAGATACTGTAATCATCACAAATATGCTTTACATAAATTTTTGTAATGGGTCAATAATCTATGTACAAGGTACATTGGAACTGTACTCTTTACACACAATTATTTATTGTTTTATGTAATGGGTCAACAATTTATGTACTCATTATATACAATTATTTAATATTTTATGTAATGGGTCAATAATCTATGTTTTATATGCATCGGAACTGTACTCATTACATAAAATTACTTACAATAATTTTGTGATGAATACAGTGTATATGTACCCACTTCATATAACTATGCATTCACGACACATAATTTTGTGATGAGTAAATAAAAATCTTTATTGACTATGCATATGCGGCACTGATTAAAAGCTTTATGTAGTGAATACAGATTTCAACATGTTCTCAGTACAAGAAATTCTCCAAAATTATATGTGCAGATATTTATGTTTTTCCCTCAGTGTAAGCTCCGAGGCCTTTCTTATTTTTATCGAACTGACTTTTATTTAAAAGAACATCATGCTGATGAAGCTGATATCATGTGGTGATGTTAATTTTAAAAATTGCACTGGGCAACAAGCCAAATATGTTCCGGAAGCCACTACAAATTTTTAAGGAT